>JAQQAC010016209.1:99896509-99996204 GCA_029783875.1 Phataginus tricuspis | reverse complement strand
ACATGGATGGAGCTAGAGGGTATTATGCTCAGTGAAATAACCCAAGCGGAAAAAGACAAGTATCAAATGATTTCACTCATATGTGGAGTATAAGAACAAAGAAAAAAAAAACTGAAGGAACAAAACAGCAGCAGACTCACAGAACCCAAGAACGGACTAATAGTCACCAAAGGGAAAGGGACTGGGGAAGATGGGTGGGAAGGTAAGGATAAGAAGGTAAAAGGGGCATTACGATTAGCAGAAGTAATGTTGGGGTGCATGGGGAGGGCTATACAACTCCGAGAAGACAAGTAGTGATTCTATAGCATCTCACTACACTGATGGCCCGTCCCTCCCCGGGGGGTGGGGGGGGGGGCACCTGATGAAAGGTGTATTTTTTTTTTACAATTTATTTTATTTTAGTATCATTAACCTACAGTTACATGAGCAATATTGTGATGATTAAACTACCCTCTTCATCAGGTCCCCCCCACCAACCCTATTACAGTCACTGTCCATCAGCGTAGTGAGATGAGAATCACTACTTGTCTTCTCTGAGCTGTACAGTCCCGCCCGTGCCCCCCCACCCTATGTCTGCCAATCGTAATGCCCCTTTTACCCTCTTATCCCTCCCTTCCCGCCCTTCTTCTGAAAGGTGTATTTTTATCAGCATGGTATTGCACATGTAATTGTCGATTAATGATACCAAAATAAATTATAAAAAAAAAGGCAGACCACTCCAGATTAGAAGGTGGTAGTTTTAATAAGCAAGGGAATTTACATATGAGACTTGTCTTTGGTGGCAGCAAGATGAATAAATCTCTGTATCTTCCCACCAGAACTTTACAAGTTTATATAGAGGCCTTAATGGGGTTCAGTCATGTATCCAGTCCAGACAGTCCCAAGAACACATTATTCTCTCAAGGCTGTGTCCTCAAAATAGCTCCTAGTGTCAGGACACTGGGCAGAATGTACATTCCAAGGACAGGGGAGAAGCTGAGGAACTTCCAATTGCCTGCGTCTTGCTCCTGGGTCAACTGGCCATCATGTCCTTTCAATGACCTCCCTCCTCCCACAATTACCTTTATCTGTGCTCTGTGTGTGTGGGGTTTTTGTTTTTGTTTTTGTATAGATTTGAATTAATGTCTGGGGCCATTTGATTTCAGCCTGAAGATCTTCCTATTTCCTGTAAGGTAGGTCTGCTGGCAATGAACTTCTCTCAGTTTCTATTTACCTGGAAATATCTTGATAACAACTCCATTTACAATTGCATCAAAAGAATAAAATACCTAGGAATAAACCTAACAAAAGAAGTGAAAGACCTGTACTCTGAAAACTATAAGACACTCATGAGACAAATTAAAGAAGATACCAATAAATGGAAACACATCCCGTGCTCATGGATAGGAAGAATTAATATTGTCAAAATGGCCATCCTGCCTAAAGCAATCTATAGATTCAATGCAGTCCCTATCAAAATACTGACAGCATTCTTCAACAAACTGGAACAAATAGTTCTAAAATTCATATGGAACCACAAAAGACCTGAATAGCCAAAGCTATCCTGAGAAGGAAGAGTAAAGCTGGGGGGATTATGCTCCCCAAATTCAAGCTCTACTACAAAGCCACAGTAATCAAAACAATTTGGTACTGGCACAAGAACAGACCCATAGACCAATGGAACAGACTAGAGAGCCCAGATATAAACCCAAGCATATATTGTCAATTAATATATGATAAAGGAGCCATGGATATACAATGGGGAAATGACAGCCTCTTCAACAGCTGGTGTTGGCAAAACTGGACAGCTACATGCAAGAGAATGAAACTGGATTACTGTCTAGCCCCATACACAAAAGTAAACTCAAAATGGATCAAAGACCTGAATGTAAGTCATGAAATGATAAAACTCTTAGAAAAAAATATAGGCAAAAATCTCTTGAATATAAACATGAGGAACATTTTCCTCAGCACATTTCCTCGGGCAAGGGAAGCAAAATAAAAAATGAACAAGTGGGACTACATCAAACTAAGAAGCTTCTGTACAGCAAAGGACACCATCAGCAGAACAAAAAGGCACCTACAGTAATGGAGAATATATTCATAAATGACTCATCTGATAAGGGGTTAACATCCAAAATATATAAAGAACTCATATGCCTCAACACCCAAAGAACAAATAACCTGATTAAAAAATTGGTGGGGACCTGAATAGACAGGTGTCCAAAGAATACAGATGGCCAACAGGCATATGAAAAGATGCTCCCCATCACTAAGCATCAGGGAAATGCAAATTAAAAGCACAGTGAGATACCACCTCACACCATTTATGATGGCCACTATTCAAAAGACAAGAGATAAGAAATGCTGAAGATGATATGGAGAAATGGGATCCTTCCTACACTGTTGGTAGGAATGTATATTGGTACAATCGTTGTGGAAAGCAATATGGAGGTTCCTCAAAAAACTAAAAATAAAAAGATCATTTGATCAAGTAATTCCACTTCTGGGAACTTACCCAAAGAAAATAAAATCCCTGATTCGAAAAGATATATGTACCCCTATCTTTATCACCACACTATTTGCAATAGCCAAGATATGGAAGCAACCTAAGTGTCCATCAATAGACGAATGGATAATGAAGATGTGGTACATAGACACAATGGAATATTATTCAGTCACAAAAAGAAAATAAATACTGCCATTTGCAACAACATGAATGTATCTAGAGGGTAGTATGCTCAGTGAAATAAGCCAGGCGGAGAAAGACAAATACGAAATGATTTCACTCATTTATGGAGTATAAAAACCAAGTAAAACAGAAGGGGCAAAATAGCAGTGTACTCATAGACAGGAAGAGGGGACTAGTGGTTTATTAGGGGGAGAGATTGTGAGGGTGGGGGAAGGGAATAAGGGGCACAATAATTTGCAATCACAACATAGGTTGGTCACAGGGACACAAGTACAGCACGGAGAATATAACTGATAGTTCTGTAACATCTTACTATGTTGATAGTGACTGCACTAGAGGGGGTGAGGATTTAATAATATGGGTAACTATTGAACCACTGCGTTGCATATTTGAAACCAACATAAGAATGTGTATCAATGATACTTTAAACAACAGCAACAAAACTAACCAATAGTGTTAGAAGTCAGGATGGTAGTATTCTCAGTGGGGTAAGTGACTGGGAAGGAATACAAAAAGAGCAACTGGAAGTCTGGCAGTGTTGTTTCTTGATCTCAGTGCTGGCTACATGAATGTGTTTACTCTGAAAATTCACCAAGTTGTATATTTATTATTTGTGCACTTGTCTGTACATGTGTTATACTTTAATTAAAAGGAAACTTTACAGTAGGCAAAATAATGGCCCCACAAAGTTGTCTACACTGTAATTCCCAGAACCTGTGACTATGTTAAGTGCTAAAAAAAGAGAAACAACAGAAGCCCAAAATGGAGTCATTTGCCCCTACAACACCAAACCAAGACTTAATTACAGTTTCAACCTATCCCAGGAGCGTGACCTTTTAATAGTCAATCTGAAGCTTCTTAATCAGCACTAGTGAGATAATACACATGATAAAATCCCTGCAATCCACCCCCATCCCCTAATAGAAGAAGTCCTGGCCTCAAACAATTCTTTATTTTCCTTACCCTATCTTCCTGCCTATAAAAACCTTCCATTTTGTACAGCTCCTTGGAACATCTGTTTGCTCAATGGCATGCTGCCCAATTCCTGAGTCACTTAATAAAGCCAATTACATCTTCAAATTTACCCAGTTCGAATTTTGGTTTTTAACATAAATTATATGGCAATAAACAAAGGGAGAGTATCCTGGATTATCCAGGTTAGCGCAGTATAATCACAGGGGTCCTTAGAAGTGAAAAGGTGAGGCAGAAGAGAAAGTGAAAGAGAGACACAGATGAAGCATGGAAAGAAATAGATGCTACATTGCTCGCTTTGAAGATGGAGGAAGGGACCACCAGCCAAGGAATACAAGCAGCCTCAAAAATCTGAAAAAGACAAGGAACTAGATTCTTTGCTAGAGCCTCCAGAAGGAATACAGTCCTTTGATTTTAGTCTAGTGAGACCCATTGTTGGACTTTTAACCTTCAGAACTTTAAGATAATAAACTTGTGTTATTTTAACCCACTAAATTTGGGTAATTTCTTAATGAAGCAATAGGAAACTAATACAGTTGGTGTGGGGAATGATCAAGTGTTCAGTTTTCGGTGTGTTCAAGGAATCTGAATGTGTTAGACATCTAAGTGGAGATGTCAAGTAGGCAGTTGGAAATATGAGCCTGAAATTTAGGGGAAAGATATGGGCTGGAGATATAAATTTTGGAGTTTTAGCAAGGAGAGAAAAGTGAAAAGAATGGATGACATTAAAAAAGAAGTAGGTGTAGATAGAAAAGAGCCTGTCTAAGGACTGAGCCTTGGACCTTACTCTGAGTAGTATTTCATTCTATGCATGTACCACATTTGTTTATCCTTTTGCCCATTGACAAACATTTGGATTGTTTCCAGTTTGGGACTATTTTAAATAACGTATAATTGGCCCTTTCTACAGCAGGAAGAAGAGTGATCCCATCAAAGGCAAGTTGGATTTTATTTTGTCCTCCCAGTGGGGCATCAGTAGCACGACAGAATCCTTTTACTTTTACACCACCCAACTCTGATGACTGACATATCGTCAGTGGTTAAAAGCTAACAAGCACTCCGAAAACGAGGTATACACAAAGATGTAAACACCGAGCTAAGTGGCAGGTCAGAGGCAGATACTTAAGCTAGGCTTGTAAGAACAGGCAGGTATTGGAAGCAAGAGTGAGTGACAGATCCCAAATACAGGAAAACGGTCTTGGGAACATGAATTAGGAACTCAAGCATATGCTTGGCAATAAAGGTGAGAAAAGTACAGAGTCTGGATAATACATTCTAGCGTCAACAAAATAAGACCGTGGCCCTGAGCCAGCTTTCTCCCTTGGGCTTCTATTGCATCCTTAACTTGGTACTATCCCCTGTGGGTGTATCTGTAGCTCTCTATTTATCACTGGCTCTCCTCTCCCATTTCTCTTCCTTTTTCCTTAATTGCATATAATACAATTGCACAGAAATAATATGTTCAATTAATTCTAAGATGTTTTTTTCACATATTAACACCTCTGATATCAGGATGCATCTTGAAATGGATGGTGTGTCATAGTTTAATTAGCAGCATTTTTTTCTTTCTTGGTATATAAAATAATGGTGACCTTAGATTCAATTGTATCTTAGAGTTGATGAAATACAAATGCTCTATCATTTAAGGCAATATTTTTCAAATTTTGCATTTTATAAAATTGGGGGGGCTGGCTTTTACTGAAGTATAAATTTACACAAAATACTATTCACCAATTTTAAGTGTACAACTCAGTGAGTTTACATGAATGTGTGCAATCATGCAACCACCACCATAATCATGATAAGAATATTTTCCTGGCTCCAAGTTCCATGGAGCTTCTCTGTGGTCAGTTGCTTCTCCTCATCCGGTCCCTAGCATCATTGATCTGCTTTCCATCAACATAGTTTTACCTTTTGTAGAATTTCATACAATGACATTGCACAGCATATATTCTCCTTGTGTCTGAATTCTTTCACTCAGCATAATCATCCTGAGATTAAATCTCACTGATGAACATATCAGTTCATTTTTATTGCTGAGTAGTATTTAATTCTATGGATGTATCACATTTTAATTATCCATTTGCCCATTGACACATTTGGATTGTTTAGTTTGGGGCTATTTTAAATAATGTGTAATTGGCCCTTTTAAAGCAGGAAGGAGAGTGATTCCCATCTAAAGCCAAGTTAGGTTTTATTTTCTCCTCCCTGTGGGGTATCACTACCGTGATAGAATCCTTTTACTTAAAAAGGGGTGATGAAAACAAATCTTATACATTTTGGTCATATTACTTCTTTAAGTATCTGTGAAAAGTGTTTACTAAAAAAATCTGTGAATTCTAATCCATAGAAGGAAAAGAAATTCTAAAGCTTCTGAAAGCACACTTTTACCAACGATAAAAAATACAAGTCGCTCCCCTGGTGAGGCAAAACTTTGGATAAACATCGGGTTTATCTGAGGAAAACGAAGTCCGCAAAATCTATCTTTTGATCTGAAAAATACTAAACTTCCAAGACTCAGAATTCCATTTACTTACAAATGGAGATATCTACAACTCCAGAATGACCGGCCCGAAATGGGTTACTGTTTTGTATGCAGGGATTTGTAGTTCGTGAAAGAGTCGTCCTAATCAAGATGGCTGAGTGACTAATGACGTCCGAAGAGCGGGCCCTGAGAGTCTGGGCCACGAGCGGATTGGGCAGTACTATCCGGGAGGCGGGAGATTAAGACCAGAAATTAGAATCTTTCCACAAAGGGAGCCTGGGCGCCCTGAAGTCTCGCGAGATCCTGGCTGGGCCCAATGAAACACTGGCCCCAGCTTAGTACTAGGGGCGATTGTTGGGGGCGCGCGAGTGGGTCGCGAGCTACATTTAGGCAGGTCTGCGGCCGTTGAGAGCAGAGCTGTAGCCATGAAGGAGGAGAAGGAGCACAGACCTAAGGAGAAGCGAGTAACCCTCTTGACTCCCCCGGGGACCACAGGCAGCGGCGGAGGGGCTTCGGGGGACAACACCAAAGGGGAAGACAAGCAGGATCGAAACAAGGAGAAGAAAGAGGCGCTGAGCAAGGTTCTTGACTGGCTGTTGGCCCAGTGAAGGGCGGGATGGGTCTGCCACCCGTGGAGGATGGTTGGGAATGGGGCTGTTCTCTTTCTCTCCCAGCTTCCCCCTCTTGTTCCTTCACCTGAGTGAAAATCGCATCACCCTATCCAATCCACTTGCCCGAAATGGGGGAAGCCCCCGGGTGGGTGTGAGGAAAACGGGGGAATCCCAGACGAGAAGGTTTAGGTCACAGCTGTGAGATGGCAATGGGACGGGGAAGCAGTGGGTAAAGAGGACGAGGAATTAAAAGGTTAGTTGGGAGGAATTACTAAGCAGTGAAGGGGCCATCGGGTAGGAGTAGTTTGTGGGCGTATTAATGGAGGCGAGCTGTGGGAGTGTGGTGGGATTAATGGTCTGGGGGCCAGATCGGGTGCATCCTGTTTTGGGAGCAATAAGGGAATTTTGGTATTCCTTAGAATTTTGAGTTCTTTATGCTGAACGAGAGGAAGGATTTTGTTTTCGTATGTGTGGCGGTGGTAGGGAAATAATCAAGAACTCGTGGCATCCTCAAAAGACCAGGGTTGGTCTACTAATTTCTTAACAGTACTAGTATTTATTGAAAGATAAGCGATAGAAAATGCGACAACCTAGTGAACTGCGGGGCTTCGGGTTAACTGAACCTGAAATTTTCCTTTCTCCGTGCAGTTCTCGTTTCTAAGAGTTTTTTAAAACCGCGTTACTGTTATGTTTGATTAGTTTCGAGCATTAAACGAATATTTTCTCCCAGGTTTTTATAAATTATCTCATCTTTTAAAGCCCAGCCTTCTTCAGGGGTGGTGATTCTTTCAGGTATGACAGAAAATTGCTTTGTACTAATTTTATTTTCCTTACTCATTTTTAAGGTGGTAATTCGGAGATTACCTCCCACTTTGACCAAGGAGCACCTTCAGGAACATCTTCAGCCTATGCCCGAGCATGATTACTTTGAGTTTTTTTCTAATGATACTAGGTAAAATAAATAAATAAAAGAGGGAAGGGGGGTAAATGAAATATGGTTTCTTCCATTCTTTTTTATCCTCCTGTTTTCCATTTGATTTTTGAGCCTGTCTCTTTAATGTGTGCATACTTGTACTTCAGCCAGATACCTGCAACCACATTTACATAATTGCTTTCCTCTCTGCAGTCTTTATCCTCATATGTATGCCAGAGCATACATCAACTTTAAAAACCAGGAGGACATTATTTTGTTCAGGGATCGCTTTGACGGTTATGTATTCCTTGACAATAAAGGTGAGTCTTTGAAACTGAAGGGGAGTTTCTTTATCATTTGTATGTTTTAACATTGTATAACAGTGTTTCACAGTTTTCTTAATGCCTTCATATCTTTTAGGAAATACTGGGTGATAAAATGTGCAACATTTTTTAAAGAGTTCTTACACATTTGATAATCTTATTGTAGTCTTATAAATAAATACATGACTTTTCACAGCCATCCAGTATTTTTAGTAACCTGCTATTTCTGTAGTTTGATTAACTGAGTGAAATTGCTGCTCTTTTCTCCTCTATGACAAATTTTTTGCCCTGGATTAGGTGATCTATTGTTTTGACTATTTACTAGTTTCAGCAATAATACTAATAAATAACTCTCTAAGCTTGTATGACAAGTTTTAAATATTTACTTCTCGTCTTGGTTCAAGGACCAACATTTATTTATTTAATTCAAATCCTTTAAGCCAATAGTTCCCAGGTGGAATACTGTTTAACATTTTAAGTTGTACCTAATTAAAACATTGAACCCGATTATCTTCCACTTTGTATTCAGGAGTCTGTAGGGTATTGCCCTAACTCTCGTTTTATTTATTATCTGCTGCTTGCAACATTTAGAGAATATCCAAGCTGCTATTTTCCACTTTTCTTTTGGCTTTGCAGTAATAGGTGAATGATGTGTCTTTTTGTTGGTTTTTTTTTCAGTATCACTTCAGAGTTTGTAGAAATGAAATCTTTGTCAGGAAACATGTCAGTAAAAGTTGAAGGATTGCCACTGTATTTGTCCACCTTTATTAATCCCCCGCCCCACACTTTATTGTCATCACCTAATGCTTAATAACCACTGTATCTAAACTTACAGGATTTTGAATTTTTTCCATTTCCATGTAATTCAGTCCATTAAATTGCCATGAAATTAGCAGTTGTGGGAAAAACATCCAAACTCCTTGCTAGCCTGCTAGACAGAATCCTCCATAGTTTAGCCTCACTTCTGTTTTTTCAGCTTATCTTCCACAGTTTCCTTCTGCTTCAGTCTGGTTTATTTATTCTTTCTCAAATATATCAGTTATTAAGCTAATCCAATTCTGCATTCACTAGAATTTCCAAAATCATGTTTCTTCCATGACTGCCTTCTGATACCTTCTGGTCAATTCTAGTTATGTTATTGTGACTTATTCTGTATGCCAATGATCTGACCATAGTGTTTTATATCTTATATGACATAACTCTATAGCAGCGATCTGGTGTATTTTTTTTCCAGTAGTCACTTTTTTTTTTAGTTGAGATACAGCTCACATACCATACCACTCAGTGGTTTTTAGTGCTTTCACAAAGTTGTGCCACCATCACCACTATATAATTCGAGAATGTTTTCATCACTCAAAAAAGAATCCTACATCCATTAGCAGTCATCTCCCCTTCTCTCCTCCCCCTACAGCTTCAGTAGATACTAATCTAGCTGTGGATTCTGGACACTTCATATAAACTGAATCATACAATGTGTGTGGCCTTTTGTGACTGCCTCTTTTACTTAGCATATTTTTCAGGTTTCATCCATGTTATAGAATGTGTCATTACCTCATTCCCTTTTATTTGCATTTTTGAAAATTGTGGTAAAATGCACAAATTTACCATCTTAACTATTTTTAAGTGTACAGTTTAGTAGTGATGAGTACATTTCAAATTGTTGTATAACCAATCTCTAGAACCTTTTCATCTTGCAAGACTGAAAGTATACCCATTCAACAACTCCCCATTTCCCCTTCCTCCCAGCCCCTGACAACTACCATTCTACCTATGAACCACCATTCTGTCTCTGTGAAGTTGACCATTCTAGGTACTTCATGTAAGTGGAATCATAAAGTATTTGGCTTTATGGGACTGGCTTATTTCACTTAGCATAATGTCTTTAAGGTTGATCCATCTTGTAGCATGTGTTAGAATTTACTTTTTAAGGCTAATATTCCATTGTATGTATATACTATATTTTGTATATTCACCTATCAGTGGGCACTTGGGTTGCTTCCACCTCTTGGCTGTTGTGAATAATGCTGCTATGAGTGTGGGTGTACAAATATCTGTTTGTTTTTTGCACACTGCCCAAAACTGGAATTGCTAGGTCATATGGTAAACTGTTTTTAGTTTTTTAAGGAAGCACCATACTATTTTCTAGAGCAGCTGCACCATTTTACATTCCCACACAATGTAATGCATGAGAGTTCTAATTTACCCTAATTTCTTCATGTCCTCACCAACACTTGTTACTTTTTTTCCTTTAATAGTAAACATTCTAATGGGTGTGAGGGGATAGCTTATTGTGGTTATGATTTGCATTTCCCTAATGATTAGTGAAGTAGTATTTTAATCTTTGCATATGCTTGAGCATATGAGCATCTTTTCATATGCTTATTGGCTACTTGTGTATTACATTTGGACAAATGTCTGTTCAAGTCCTTTGAACATTTTTTTAACTAGGTCTTTTTGTTGTTCTAGGAGTTCTTTATATATTCTGTATATTGACCCTTATCAGATATGTGATTTGCAAATATTTTCTCCTGTTCTGTAGGTTGCCATTTCACTCAGTTGATTATGTCCTTAGATGCACAGAAGTTTTTAGTTTTGATATAGTCCAATTTATATTTTTGTTGCCCATGCTTTTAGTGTCTCCTGGTGTATTTTTTAATAATAGCTTTATTGAGATACAATTCACATGCAACAAAATTCACCCTTTTAAAGTGTACAGTGCAGTATTTTTCAGTATATTCACAGCATTGTGTACCCATCACCACAGTCTAATTTTAGAACTTATGTATCAATCCAAAGAGAAACCCCATACCTATTAGCTGTCACTACCCATTCTCCCAAGCACTAACCCCCAGCTCTAGGGAACCCACTAATCTACTTTCTATCTCCATAGATTTACCTGTTCTAGAGACTTCTGATATATATATATATATATTTTTTTTTTGCTATTATTAATGTACATTTATATGAGCAACATTATGTTTACTAGACTCCCCCTATTATCAAGTCACCACCACATACCCCATTGCAGTCTCTGTTCATCAGCATAGTAAGATGCTATAAAGTCACTACTTGTCTTTGTGTTATACTGCCTTCCCCGTACTCCCCCCACACCCCAACGCCCGCTACATTATGTGTGCTAATTGTAATAGCCCTTTTTCTCCCTTATCCCTCCCTCCCCACCCGTCTTCTCCAGTCCCTTTCCCTTTGGTAACTGTTGGTCCATTCTTGGGTTCTGTGAGTCTGCTGCTGTGTTGTTACTTCAGTTTTTTCTTTCTTCTTATACTCCACAGATGAGTGAAATCATTTGATACTTGTCTTTTTCGGCTTGGCTTATTTCACTGAGCATAATACCCTCTAGCTCCATCCATGTTGTTGCAAATGGTAAGATTTGTTTTCTTCTTATGGCTGAATAATATTCCATTGTGTATATGTACCACCTCTTCTTTATCCATTCATCTACTGATGGACACTTAGGTTGCTTCCATTTCTTGGCTATTGTAAATAGTGCTGCAGTAAACATAGGGGTGCATCTGTCTTTTTGAAACTGGGCTGCTGCATTCTTAGGGTAAATTCCTAGGAGTGGAATTCCTGGGTCAAATGGTATTTCTATTTTGAGTGTTTTGAGGAACCTCCATACTGCTTTCCACAATGGTTGAACTAATTTGCATTCCTACCAGCAGTGTAGGAGGGTTCCCTTTTCTCCACATCCTCGCCAACATTTGTTGTTGTTTGTGTTTTGGATGTTGGCCATCCTCACTGGTGTGAGGTGATATCTCATTGTGGTTTTAATCTGCATTTCTCTGATGACCAGCAATGTGGAGCATCTTTTCATGTGCCTGTTGGCCATCTGAATTTCTTCTTTAGAGAAGTGTCTATTCATGTCCTCTTCCCATTTCTTAATTGGATTATTTGCTTTTTGTTTGTTCAGGTGCGTGAGTTCTTTATATATTTTGGATGTCAACCCCTTATCAGATACGTCATTTATGAATATATTCTCCCATACTGTAGGATGTCTTTTTGTTCTACTGATGGTGTCCTTTGCTGTACAGAAGATTTTCAGCTTGATATAGTCCCATTTGTTCATTTTTCATTTTGTTTCCCTTGTCCGGAGAGATATGTTCATGAAGAAGTCACTCATGTTTATGTCCAAGAGATTTTTGCGTATGTTTTTTTCTAAGAGTTTTATGGTTTCATGACGTACATTCAGGTCTTTGATCCACCTTGAGTTTACCTTTGTGTATGGGGCTAGACAGTAGTCCAGTTTCATTCTCTTACATGTAGCTGTACAGTTTCTCCAACACCAGCTGCTGAAGAGGCTGTCATCTCCCCATTGTATATCCAAGGCTCCTTTATCAAATATTAATTGACTGTATATGTTTGGGTTAATGTTTGGATTTTCTATTCTGTTCTACTGGTCAGTGGGGCTGTTTTTGTGCCAATACCAAATTGTCTTGATTACTGTGGCTTTGTACTAGAGCTTGAAGTCAGGGAGCGTAATTCCCCATTTTATTCCTCCTTCTCAGAATTGCTTTGGCTATTCGGGGTCTTTTGTGGTTCCATATGAATTTTAGAATTATTTGTTCCAGTTCACTGAAGAAAGCTGTTGGTAGTCTGATAGGGATTGCATTGAATCTGTAGATTGCTTTAGGTAGTATAGCCATTTTCACAATATTTATTCTTCCTTGCCAAGAGCATGGGGTGCATTTCCATTTGTTAGTGTCCTCTTTAATTTCTCTTAGGAGTGTCTTGTAGTTTTCAGAGTACAGGTCTTTCACTTCCTTCGTTAGGTTTATTCCTAGGTATTTTATTCTTTTTGATGCAATTGTCAATGGAATTGTTTTTCTGATTTCTCTTTCTGTTAGTTCATCGTTAGTGTATAGGAAAGCAACAGATTTCAGTGTGTTAATTTTATATCCTGCAACTTTGCTGAATTCAGATATTAGTTCTAGTAGTTTTGGAGTGGAGTCTTTAGGGTTTTTTATGTACAGTATCATGTCATCTGCAAATAGTGACAATTTGACTTTCTTCTTTACCAATCTGGATGCCTTGTATGTCTTTGTTTTGTCTGATTGCATTGGCTAGGACCTCCAGTACTATGTTGAATAACAGTGAAGAGAGTAAGCATCCCTGTCTTGTTCCTGATCTTAGATGAAAAGCTTTCAGCTTCTCGCTGTTAAGTATGATGTTAGCTCTGCATTTGTCATATATGGCCTTTATGATGTTGAGGTACTTGCCATCTGTACCCATTTTGTTGAGAGTTTTAATCATGAATGGATGCTCAATTTTGTCAAATGCCTTTTCGGCATCTATGAAGATGATTATGTGGTTTTTTTTCTTTTTGTTGATGTGGTGGATGATGTTGATGGATTTTCGAATGTTGTACCATCCTTGCATCCCTGCGATGAATCCCACTTGATCATGGTGTATGATACTCTTGATGTATTTTCGAATTTGGTTTGCTAATATTTTGTTGAGTATTTTTGCATCTATGCTCATCAGGGATATTGGTGTGTAATTTTCTTTTTTGGTGAGGTCTTTGCCCGGTTTTGGTATTAGAGTAATGCTGGCTTCATAGAAAGAGTTTGGAAGTATTCCCTCCTCTTCTATTTTTTGGAAAACTTTAAGGAGAATGGGTGTTATTTCTTCTCTATATGTCTGGTAGAATTCAGAGGTGAATCCATCAGGTCCAGGTATTTTGTTCTTGGGTAGTTTTTTGATTACCGATTCAATTTCATTGCTGGTGATTGGTCTGTTTACTTTTTCTATTCTTGCTTGGTCAGTCTTGAAGGTTGTATTTTTCTAAGGAGTTGTCCATTTCTTCTATGTTTTGCAGCTTGTTAGCATATAGATGCTCATAATATTCTCTTATAATTCTTTGTATTTCTGTGGGGTCCGTCATTATTTTTCCTTTCTCATTTCTGATTCTGTTTATGTGTGTAGATTCTCTTTTTCACTTAATAAGTGTGGCTAGGGGTTTATCTATTTTGTTTATTTTTTCAAAGAACCAGCTGTTGGTTTCATTGATTTTTTCTATTGTTTTATTCTTCTCAATTTTATTTATTTCTTCTCTGACCTTTATTATGTCCCTCCTTCTGGTGTCTTTGGGCCTCATTTGTTCTTCTTCCAATTTCAGTAATTGTGCCTTTAGACTGTTCATTTGGGAATGTTCTTCCTTGTTTAAATAGGCCTGTATTGCAATATACTTTCCTCTTAGAACTGCCTTTGCTGGGTCCCACAGAAGTTGTGGCTTTGTGTTGTTAGTCTCCATATATTCTTAGTCTCCATATATTCTTTGATTTCTGTTTTGATTTGGTCGTTAACCCATTGATTCATTAGGAGAATGTTGTTAAGTCTCCATGTATTTGTGAGCCTTTTTGATTTCTTTCTAAAAATTATTTCTAGTTTTATACCTTTGTGATCTGAGAAGTTGGTTGGTAGGATTTCAATATTTTTGAATTTACTGAGGTTCTTTTTGTGGCCTAGTATGTGGTCTATTCTGGAAAATGTTCCATGTGCACTTGAGAAGAATGTGTATCCTGGTGCTTTTGGGTGCAGAGTTCTGTAGATATCTGTTAGGTCCATCTGTTCTAGTGTGTTGTTCAGTGCCTCTGTGTCTTTACGTATTCTGTCTGGTTGATCTGTCCTTTGGAGTGAGTGGTGTGTTGAAGTCTCCTAACATGAATGCACTGCTGTCTATTTCCTCCTTTAATTCTGTTAGTATTTGTTTCACATATGCTGGCTCTCCTGTGTTGGGTGCATATAAATTTATAATGGTTATATCTTCTTGTTGGACTGACCCCTTTATCATTATGTAATGTCCTTCTTTATCTCTTGCTACTTTCTTCGTTTTGAAGTCTATTTTGTCTGATACAAGTACTGCAACACCTGCTTTTTTCTCTTTGTTGTTTGCATGAAATATCTTTTTCCATCCCTTCACTTTTAGTCTGTGTATATGTTTGGGTTTGAGGTGAGTCTGTTGTAGGCAGCATATAGATGGGTCTTGCTTTTTTATCCATTCTGTTACTCTGTGTCTTTTGATTGGTGCATTCAGTCCATTTACATTTAGGGTGATTATCGATAGATATGTAGTTATTGCTATTACTCGCTTTAGATTCGTGGTTACGAAAGGTTCAAGGGTCCCTTCTTTAATATCTAACAGTCTAACTTAACACCGTCTAATGTTTCTTTATCTCTCCCTTATTTGTCCTCCATTTTTTATATATTAGGTGTTTTATTCTTTGCCTTTAGTTAGTATTTGGATGGTCTGCTTTCTTTGCTATGATTTTATTTTCTCTGGTGACATCTTTGTAGCTTTAGGGGTGCTTCCCTCTAGAGCAGTCCGTTTACGATATCCTGTAGTGGTGGTTTATGAGAGACAAACTCAACTTTCATTTGTCTGGAAATTGTTTAATCCCTCTGTCATATTTAAATGATAATCGTGCTGGATACAATATTCTTGGTTCTCGTCCCTTGTGTTTCATTACGTTAAATATATCATGCCATTCTCTTCTGTCCTGTAAGGTTTCTTTTTGAAGTCTGATGATAGTCTGATGGGTTTTCCTTTGTAGGTGATGTTTTTTCTCTCTCTAGCTGCCTTTAGTACTCTGTCTTTATCTTTGATCTTTGCCATTTTAATTATTATGTGTCTTGGTGTTGTCTTCCTTGGGTCCCTTGTGTTGGGAGATCTGTGGGTTTCCGTGGACTGCGAGACTATTTCCTTCCCACTGTGGGAAAGTTTTCAGCAATTATTTCTTCAAAAACACTTTGTATCCCTTTTTCTCTCTCTTCTTCCTCTGGTACTCCTATAATGCGAATATTGTTCCATTTGGATTGGTCACACAGTTCTCTTAATATTCTTTCATTCCTAGAGATCCTTTTATCTCTCTCTGCCTCAGCTTCTCTGTATTCCTGTTCTCTGATCTCTATTCCATTAACAGTCTCTTGCATCTCATCCAGTCTGCTGTTAAGCCTGTCGATCGCTTCTGATTTCTGCATAGTCTTTCCTCACTTCCCTCACTTCCTCCCTCAGCTCTTGCACATTTCTCTGTCGATCTGTCAGCATGGTTATGACTTTTATTCTGAATTATTTTTTGGGGAGACTGTGCATTTCCATCCCTTAAGGCTCCTTCTCTGGGGTTGTCTGGTTGATCTTAGTCTGTACCATATTCCTCTGTCTTTTCATGGCTATAGAAGTGGTCGCTGGTAGGTGCCATGTATGTCAGCTGGTCTCTTTAAGACTTTAAAAAGGAAAAAAAAAGGAAAGAAAAAGAAAAGAAAAAATTAAGAGAAGAAAACTAAGAACAAAAATCAAAAAAAAAAATGCCCACCAGGAGTGGATTCTGTGGGGATGGTGTAGGTGTCGCTGTTGCTCCACTATTCCGCATCCATGACTGCGCCGCTCCGCAGGGCCCTTTATCGCTCTGGGTGGGGTGGGAACGAATGGGAGGCTGTTGATCTCTGTGGGAAGTCTAAGTGCAGCCACCCTTTCCCTGTCGCCAGCTAAGGAGTCCAGAACTCCCCAGGACTCCCAGACTGCTGGGCTGAGTGTGCCAGGGCGAACTGGCCCTCCGCTGGGCTCCTGTCTCTTTTAAGACCGCTGAAAAAAGCGCCCGCTCTTTTTTTTTTTTTTTTTTTTCTTTCCTGGGAGCCGGCTGCAAGCACCCTGGCACATTCCCTGCTCAGATCCTGCACCCTCTGTCTCTCCAATCTCCGCTACGCCACACGATGTGTGTCAGTGCTCCCAGCGCAGATCACCGGGGCTGGTTATTTCGCGGGCCTGTAATTCCACTCCCTCCCGGCTCTGAATCCTCTCCTCCTGCCGGTGTGCTGGGGTGGGGGAGTGCTCGGGTCCCACCGGGTCGCGGCTCCGTATCTTACCCACCTCGCTGGGTGCCGCGTCCTCTCAGGTGTAGCTGCACGCTACGCGCTTTCTCATGTATTCTGGTCTCTCTTTTAGGAATAGTTGTATTTGCTGTATTTTCATAGATAAATATAGTGTTGGGAGGAGATTTCTGCCGCCCTGCTTACGCCGCCATCTTCCCGGAAGTCCTCTTTCTCCATTCTTTTTCTGTTATTAATCACATTCTGTACTCTCTGTCTTACCTTGGGTGACATCTATTTAGTCTTAGGAATACTTCCATCTACAGGAGTCCCTCCCCAATGCACTGTAGAGGTGGTTTGTGGAAGGTAAATTCTCTCAGCTTTTGCTTATCTGTAAATTGTTTAATCCCTCCGTCAAATTTAAATAATAACCTTGCCAGGTAAAGTATTCTTGGTTCTAGGCCCTTCTGCTTCGTTGCATTAAATACATCATGCCACTCCCTTCCGGCCTGTAAGGTTTCTGTTGAGAAATCTAATGATAGTCTGATGGGTTTTCCTTTGTATGTGATCTTTTATCTCTCTCTAGCTGCTTTTAAAAGTCTGTCTTTATCCTTGATCTTTGCCATTTTAATTGTTACATGTCTTGATGTTGTCTTCCTTGGGTCCCTTGTGTCGGCAGATCTGTGCATCTCGATGGTTTGAGAGACTATCTCCTTCCCCAGATTGGGGAAGTTTTCAACAGTTACCTCCTCAATGACACTTTCTATCCCTTTTTCTCTCTCTTCTTCTTCTGGTACCCCTATCATGCAAGTATTGTTCTGTTTGGATTGGTCACCCAGTTCTTTCAATATTCTTTCATTCTTAGAGATTCTTTTTTCTCTCTGTGCCTCAGCTTCTTTGTATTCCTCTTCTCTAATTTCTTTTCCATTTACCATCTCTTTTACTACATCTAATCTGCTTTTAAATCCCTCCATTGTATGTTTCATTTCAGATAGGAATTTCTTAATGATTGTATCTCCATCTTAAATTCATTCCTGAGTTCTTGAATATTTTTCTGTACCTCCATAAGCATGTTTATGATTTTTATTTTGAACTCTCTTTCAGGAAGATTGATGAGTTTAGTTTTATTTGGCCCTTTTTCGGGGGTTTGTGAGATTTTGGTGTGTACCATATTCTTTTGACGTTTCATATTTGTGTGTAATGCCCTCTATAGCCCAGAAGCTCCAGTCTCTGCAGCTGCTCAGCCCCTAAAGAGAGGTTGGGGGTCATAGGGGAGCAGAGCTGTTTCCTGACTCCAGTCTGCCCTGCCTGTCTCCAGTATCACAGCCAGTGGTCCTAGCTCACATTTGTAAGCCTCTGTGATTGGCATCTCTAGCTGTTATAGGCGCGGCCCCCCTCTGGCTGGCCTGATGCCAGCACAGTGACTGTCAGTTTGCAAACTAGTGCCGGCAGGCTAGAAGGAAGGTGTAGCAGGCTGCCTGTCACAGTGGGGGGCCTCGGAGCTGAGTAGGCAGTCAGGGGGATGGAGCACCTGAAGCTCCTCAAAGTTCCCAACCAGCTGGGCAGAGCGCGCCCAGACAACCTTAACCTTGTCCAGCTCACCCTTCTCCCATGCAGCAAGCTCCATGCAAACCCCGCCCCTTCAGCAGCCCTCTCTCTGCTAGGAAGCTTGTCAGACTGCCTGCCTTTACTCTGAAACAGAGCTGCTGGATGTGGATCCCCTCCACAAATGGCCGGAATGTCAATTTCTCAAGCACTCCACCTGTCCGAGCTCCCCAACGTCCAGAGCAGCACACACTATAGGTTTCTGCTCACAAAGCCGATCTCCAGGGCTGGGTGTTCAGCAATCCCAGGCTTCCACCCCCTCCCCGCTCCATTTCTCTTCCTCCCGCCGTGAGCTGGGGTGGGGGAAGGGCTTATGTCCCGCCGGATTTAGGCTTTTGTACATTACCCTGTTTCGTGAGGTCTGCTCTGTTCGTGAGGTATGTATGCAGTCTGGTTCTGCCTACTTTTTTGTTGCTGTTTTAAGGTTAGTTATATTAATTAACTATATTTTTGTACTGTTTGTGGTTTTGGGAGGAGCTCCCCGTCTCACCTCTCATGCTGCCATCTTGAATTCCTGAGTCCTGATATATTTTTTTAAATGAAAATTAATTTGTAGTTTTTTTCCCCTACATATCAAAATATCATGCTTTAGAGGTTGAATTTAGATGAATATTTTACTTCCCTGCCATATCTTTTCATTATGTTATCAGGATGAATTTGGGGTTCCTTTGGTAACATGTTGATTTTAATTATGTGTGTTATTTATGTCTGTGGGGAATTCCTGTTAAGATGACCACCACCAAAGAGGCTTACAAAGCAGTGGGTAGACTCTTGTATCCACTTTTGACATTTTCTTTGTTATAGCAAGTGTGGTATTTTTTCTAAACAGGTCAGGAATATCCTGCTATAGTAGAATTTGCTCCTTTTCAAAAAGCTGCAAAAAAGAAGACTAAGAAAAGAGATACCAAAGTTGGGACTATCGATGATGGTACAGTATAGTTCTAGTTGTGTAAAGCTATTGCTATGGGTTTTGAAAATATATTACCTTTGTGGAGATTAATTGGACTCCAATCTTTTAAATAGTGAAACATGGAATAAAGTTCATGAGAAATGTAATTCACTGATGAAAGCTTTGCTTAATTGTTAGAATGGAGGTGGGCTTCCTCTAGAATTTCCACTCTCTTTAGCTGGTAGCATTTCATTCCTCCACAATTACGCAATATATTGCTGAGTATTGGGTAGTAAATCACCTTAGGTCTTTTGATTAGAACACAGTGGAAAAATTCAGATGTTTCGAAGTATAGCAACTCCTTGAGGCCTCTTACCATTTTTATGATAATTTACTTGACTTCTGGTTTCCATTATTTTTATAAAGAGGAGGAATTATCATTGAGAGCTGTGATGGAAAATTTTCTATACTCAAGTAACTTAATATAAAGTAGCTGAAGTGGCCAGTCCTATTTTCTAGCTTTTAAATATGCAATTAACTGCATGCATAGGAATTACATTTAATTGAAATACAGGAACTGAAAAACCAATAATTACCATTTAAGGTAAACTGCATCCAGATTTTGAGCTCTCTGTAAGTTGTTATGTTGGATAAGGACTTAGCTGCAGTATTTTTTTTTATCAGATTGCTTCTATTTTAGAATCATCTAGTTTGATTTTATTATTTATTACTATATTGGTATTTTGTAGAGAAAACAAAAGACTCAACACACCATTGCTTATTGGTTATATCACAGATTCAGGCCTGGAAGACTAGATCAAGTAATATGCTCCACAGTGCATAGAAACTCCCAAGTATAAGCAATAGAGTGACTCAGATATGTTACCCTTTCTGATGTCAGGTGCATCTAGGAAAGAACTCCATGAATTAACATCATCTCCAGTGCCACATCTAGGACATCTCCCCCAATTTATCTTTTTTGTGGAACAACTGATTTTCATATGTTGAGTTCACTTAAACTGAGATATACCCATACAGGAATTGCTACATGCTTATACATAGTACCCTCTGAAGTTCCGGTAACTGACTTTCAGTTGTCCCATAAGTGTGACTCTGATTAGTAGAACAGTGAATTTTAAAAGCCAACTGACATCCTTGGAGGTTCTGTTTTAATGTGCGGTATCTAATTTTCCTTGGCCCCATGTTAGCCCCAGACTCCCTTAGTGAGTATCAGGAGTTCTGAGAGTAAGTGACCAGTAAAACTCTAAAAGATTTATCTTGTGGGTATGGTTAGGTTGATTTTCAATCTTTAGTGAAGTAGAAAATGATCACCTTTGATAAATACCCTAGGTAATATTTCCTGTTTTGTTTACTTAAAACAATTATTTAGATCCAGAATATAGAAAATTTTTGGAAAGTTATGCTGCAGATAATGAGAAAATGACATCTACTCCAGAGACACTGCTAGAGGAAATAGAAGCAAAAAATAGAGAATTAATAGGTAAGTGGGCAAGAGGAATTAAAGCATCCTTTTTCCTTAGAAGACCTGTCTGACTCCCACTTCCATCACTTCCTAGCTGTATGGCCACAGGGAAGGCACTAACTTCTTTGAGACTCTGTTTCTTCTACTATAAAATGAGAATGATAATACCTGCCTCACAGGATTATGAGAATGCATTGATAAGATGGGAGAAATTCTCTGTGACCTTTATTTAGTGCCACACAAATGAACATAAGTATAAAAAGTTAAAAGACTCATGGGACCTTTAGATGTTGGTAAGCCTTTGAACATCAATTGGTGTTTTCTAGTAATAAGAAACTCACATTCCTAAAAAAAATTTTTTGACCTGAAAATATCAAAAAATGAAATTAGCTACTGCAAAATTGAAAACCTCTTAAGCAATTCTAGTTTGGGTGTTGGTTTCTAATAAATTGCTGCTAATCTGTCAGCTCTAAACATAAGCATAGCCTGTGACCCAGGATTTCCACTCCTCGGAATTCATCCAAAGGAAGTATGTTTTCAAAAAGCTACCTCTGAGGCTAAATAGCATTGTTCAGAATATTGAAAAATGAAATAAATATTATTCTAAAACTTGGTTTTTATTAATGGATGCATAGTATAAGCCTATCTCTAATATTAGAATAAATTTCCAGAAATGGAATTAGGTGTCAAAAGGATATTTTTAGTCCCTTCTCCCAATTTCTTCCCAGTTGAACAAATTTTATAGTGCCATCTATAAAACAATAGAATGTCATTTGTTCTTAATTCTCACTGACACTGGGAATTTCTCTTTTGAAATATTGTTCTACTGTTTTCATTTGAATTTCTTCACTTTTTCAAAAGCATTTTAAACCTTCAGAATTGAAATAGAATACTGTTAGACATCTGTTTGATAGTATAGTTGTGAACTTTCTGCTAAGGGGTCTAGTTTTCCCACCTTGGTGGTTGGCAGGGAATGTCAGAAAATGGAATCCTTTCTAGGGGTTGATCAGTATTATTAATAATCTGTTTACATTTATGTAGCTAAAAAGACAACCCCACTTTTGAGCTTCCTGAAAAACAAGCAGGTAAACCTTTTTTTTTATAGTTTTCTCAATACTTTTATTTCATTGGTTTGCATTCTGTAAATTTAAGAGCATTGGGATCCTATAGGAGAAATAGTTTCTTTTTCTACCATTATTCTGTAAAGATTTGGCTCATTGGCTTCACTCTCTGGCCTTTTCCTTCACTCTGGTTGTTGGACCAGGGATTCACTCTGCAAACCCAGAGAGTCCAGAGACACTCTTGATTTTCTGAAAACCTCTGGAAATAGAGCAAGGCAACAGTAGGAGACTCTGACACTAGCAGGCCTTGGTCTTTGTTCTCTCTCATATTCTGAACGGGGTGGGGAGGGGATTAAGGAGGTAGAATGCTACTTGTAGAACATAGGAAGGAAAGATGATCCATTTTAGTGGGTGCCCATCATACCTTTGGGATTGAGTTTTTGGTGATGATTATCTTGTTTGAAGGCTTGTGTTGATATTTCTTTCTAGAGAATGAGAGAAGAAAAAAGAGAAGAAAGGAGGAGGCGAGAAATAGAAAGAAAAAGACAAAGAGAAGAAGAGAGGAGAAAGTGGAAAGAAGAAGAGAAACGAAAAAGGAAAGATATAGAAAAGCTAAAGAAGATAGACAGAGTTCCAGAAAGGGACAAATTAAAGGATGAACCAAAGATTAAGGTATGAAAATAACTTAAACTGCATGTTGCTGAAAATTGCATGTATCTACTTCTTTAAATATGCATGCATCTTGTGTTGGTGTAAATAGTGTTTTAGTTTTGTTTTTGTCTTTTTTGGGGGGGAGGTAAACCAATAGAAATCTTTCCTATAATACAATTTTTTTTTAATTTAAGATAATTTTAAAGGATTAAGTAGTTCACATATTCAGTGCAGATCTTATTTTTATCATTGAAAATATTCAATTTTTGGATTATTATTCTCTGTTCTTCATAAATAAGGGCTTAGGGCTGGCTGGCATGAGTTATGGGTTTTTATTCAGCTTTTCCTTCATATTTGATACATGAAGTTGCCTCATCTGTTTGTTTTCCACTGTCTTCAGGTACACAGGTTTCTGTTACAAGCTGTGAATCAGAAAAATGTAAGGACCAAGTACATGATACAGAGCACCTAGTATCATGTCTCCCACCCAGGTCTTAGTTAAACCCTTTTGGTGGTGGTGGTAGTGTTACCTGTAGAAAACCCCTTCAGACTGACTTGAGTCTTCTTAAAAGCTGAGCTGTTATAAATTCCTAATTTAGAGAAAGCCCAGATGACTTCCTGATGTGCTGTGTACCCAGAAGCTTCACCAGTAGACCGCTAGAGGACAACCATGCCTACATAGCTCTTTGTCTTCTGTTCATGTGCCTCTCATAACTAGCTGCCTTGTGGGAGTACTAGGGATAAATATCCTGCATTCCCCTCTCACGATTCCCCACATTATCTTCTTGCATCAACCTGGGAATCTGTGAGCAGCAGACTCTGATTAATGCATTGCACATAGGAAGGGGAAAACTTGTAGAAAGCTCCCAGCCTTGCTTCTTCCCTTCTGAGGGCATGGCTTGGGCAGCTCTTGCTCCAAAAAATTTCCCAGGAAAGTACTAATACCTAGTGTGTCAGAGAAAGAAAAAATGCCACAGAGATGGTGATAGGGTCTCCTACCTCCTCAAAATTCAGTTTATGTGGCTAGGGTTCCCCAAGGCTCTCCAGGACTCATTGGCAGCAGGGTGGGGAGGTTCCCATTTAATTCCTTCTAGCAGTCACTCTGTCCGCCATGCCACAAGTGACTTGACTTGGTATTCCTAACCATCAGCAAAACAGAAGGTAGGGCCAGCCATGCTAGAGACGTTCATTAATGTTCTTATTAGCATAATGAACATCTTCGCTTCTAACAAAGATGTTCATTAGAGAAATAAGAACACTTCCAGTGAAACCTGCACATGGTAGCCTCACTTTACACTGGTGCTTTCTTAGTGTTGGACTTGCCATTTGCAGTGGCTGTGCTGAAACACCTCGTGCTTAAGTCTTGTGTGCTTTGCCTTTTGCTTGGTGACTTATGTGAAGCCTTCACCCTGAGATGAACCTATGTATGTATGATGCCTTCACTCTGAGACTTGAAATTCTTCGATTTTGCCTAAGAATCTCTCTGAATATCCAACACTTGGGGGTGTTGTAGAGAGATTTATAGCAGTGGCATGAGAAAACTTTTTCTTAGCAATTTAGACTTTGTAAACTGTATTTATTTTAGAATTGCATTCTGTCATATCTATATGACACTGAATAGAGTTCCTGCTCAGTACAGATGGGACTTCATTGTTCAATTGTATGAGGTATTTGAATTTTTAAACCAAGTGCCAAGTAATTCTTGCTGTTCACCTCTAATAATACAATTGTGCCATCATAAGTATGTTACTCTCAGGCTCAAGGCAGAATTATTCTTGCAATGGATCACTTCTTTGGTGACCAAGGTATTTGTCATTTCAAGTACTATATAAAAACAATCTAACAGTAATGAACTGCCTAGCCTTTTAAATTTGTGGCATATTTTTGCATCAAGTTATAGCAACATGTTGGTTTGGTGCAGAAGGCATACTTGGAAGTGTGCATTGGTTCACTTAAAGGTTAGTGCATTTCAAGCCAAAGGAGTCTTGATCCTATTGCCACAAAGTGATTAAACCACTTCATTTGAGTGGGTAACACTTTCACATTAATAGCATCCTTTTAGTGAATTAGTGCTCTTGTGCACTAGTTGTTCACCTGAAAGTTTTAAGAGTACCTGCAGAGATAAAGGCCTTCTATAGCCTAAATTTAGAATATTTAGTATACTGTTTTCTTTGATAGAATCAGATGAGAGTTTTCCACCCTTCAAAGTAAAAATAAATTTGTTTTCTTTAAAGCTGCTCAAGAAGCCAGAAAAAGGAGATGAAAAAGAATTGGACAAAAGAGAAAAGGCCAAGAAACTGGACAAAGAGAATCTGAATGATGAAAGAGCGAGTGGGCAAAATTGTACACTGCCCAAGCGTTCTGATGGCGAACTTAAAGATGAAAAGCTTAAAAGGTCAGTAGTAGAGGGCTCTTTGGTACATTTGTTTTCAGCATGTTTCTAGACACTAGTTTTAGTGCTATGTCCTGGACTTGTACATGAATTAAGATACTCTGTTTTACACAGGGTAGGGGGATGAGGAGGAAAAATTTCAAATATTCTAGTATCTTAATCTGGGTGAATGACTTTTGGGTTTTGTTACTGTTTTTCAAAACATACTGTTTTTTCACTGTGCTCCAAAAGTGCATGCGCATTATATAGTTGCCAGGTCAGAATGAGAATGTTCCTGCCTTTGGAATTAGAAGATCTGTGAGGGTACATTCTCAGATTTGTTTTTCATGCAGACCTGAAGATGAGAGTGGTAGAGACTACAGGGAGAGGGAACGGGATTATGAACGAGATCAAGAGCGCATACTTCGGGAAAGAGAGAGGCTGAAGCGGCAAGAGGAAGAGCGCCGGAGGCAGAAGGAGCGCTATGAGAAAGAGAAGGCTTTTAAAAGGAAGGAAGAAGAAATGAAAAAAGAAAAAGACACACTTCGGGATAAAGGAAAGAAAACTGAAAGCACAGAATCAGTAGGCAGTGCAGAAAAAATTGAAAAGAAAGAGGAAGTGGTTAAGAGAGATCGCATAAGAAACAAGGTGCTGCTTTTTGTTATGCTTCTTTATTTTCATGAAGATTTTTTTTTCTTTCCTGCCAGTGTGAAGGAAGGGCTAGCTCACTGTTTACTATAGAATTTTTAAAGGGGAACTTTTATCTGCAGCTTTTTTTCAGTCTTGGTTTGGTCATTTTATTAACTTATAGAAATTTCACACATACACAAAAGTAGGGAGAACAGAGAATAATATGATGTACACATCACCCAGTTTAAACAATTATCATCTTGTGGCCAACCTTCTTTCTACTCTGTCCAATCCCTGCCCCTACTCGATTATTTTCAAGCAAATCCAAGACAACAGAATTTCTATAAATATGTCAGTTTTAGAGATAAAGACTCTTAATAATATAACCCTAATAGCATTTTCACACCAAAAAAAACCCCTTAATAATTCCTTAATACCTACCTGCTCAGTGTTCAGATTTTCCCAATTGTCTCATTATCTTTTTTACAGACTCTAAACAAGATCTACAAATTGCATTGGCTTGAAATGTCTTAAGTCTCTTTAAATCTGAACAATTCCCCCTCCTTTTGTTTTCCTACCATTTATTTGTTACAGGAACCAATTTGTCCTGTAGAGCTTCTAATAAGTCTGTATTGGCTTATTACATCTTGTGGTATTATTTAACATGTTACTACTCTATTTTCTGTGTTTCCATGAAAACTGGTAGTTATAGCTAGAGCAGGGGTCAGCAAATTTTTTCTGTATGGGCCAGATGGTAAACATTTTACACTCTGTGGGCCATATGGTCTTTGTAACAACCACTAAGCTCTGTAGGAAAGCTGGCATAGACAGTATGTAAAATAATGAGTGTGGCTGTGTGCCAATCAAACTTTATTCACAAAAACAGGTGGCCCTTTTTGGCAAGGATACTTATTAGGTCGTGGTGTGCACTTCCTATTGCATCATCAGGAAGCATATAATGTCTTGATGTCCTTTTTTTTTAATTAAAATATTGTTGATATACAATCTTATGTTGGTTTCAAATATACAACAGTGGTTTGTTATCCTATATTATTAAATCCTCATCCCCTGTACTCCAGTTACTATCAACATAGTGAGATGTTAGTGTGATGTTAGGATCAGTAGCAATTGCTATGCAATAGTTATGTAATAGGACATCCTTGTTCTTAGGATATACAAGCTGAAATATTTAGGGATGAAGTGTCATGATTTCTGCAACTTACTCTTAATTCTGCAAAAATAATGTGTATATATGTATGTGCATACACTAGCGACAGTGTTCATGTGACAAATTGTTAACAATTGTGAGTCTAGGAGGGTATTAGGTGTTCACTGTACAAGTTTTGCAATATTTCTATAGATGTTAAATTTTTCAAGATAAGTTGAAAAAATCAGTAGGTTCAGGTATTGTCAGCTCGATTCATCTAATATAAAAATTTTTATCAGCCTTTCTGCTAATGATTTTGCTTAGATTCATCATTTCGTGTGCTTGGGGGAGAGGTTGGAAAGTGGTGAAATATGACTTCTGCCTTTCCTGTTGAATTTATTACCCAATGTTCATACTATAAAGAGGAATTCTCCCCATAAGCTGTTCGGTTAGCCTGCAATTAAGTTTACATAGGAAAGGGAAGACAAACACTTGATCATTTCCCTTTATTTACCAATATTCAGAGTAATGAGTGGTATCCCAGCAACTTCCAGGGGTTATCAATGAGTTTCATTTTGTTTAGTCATTAAGAATTCATGGATTTAGAGATACTTGGTATATTCCAGTTATTATCAGTTATTGTCCTTGTTGATATTTAAAGTTGTCCCATTTTGCAATGTGGGAGTCCCATCATCCATTTCTTTAAATACTGTGCAGGAGTCTCATCTGTTTTAACATTTCATCTTGTGAAAATAGTGAAACATTTTCCTGGAATTATTTGAGAATAATGCTTTAAAGCTAACTTTCATATATCAGAGAGAAAGGGCAAGGAAGGATTTTCTGTTGGATTCTAAAAAAGTTTTCCAGGATCATACTATCATAAACCAAACACATTACTTGAACTGAGAGGTACATGATGACTTTATTGAGGCTTATTTAGGAATCTGAGATCTAAAGTGCCACCTAGAGTCTGAGCTGGGCTGGGGTGTTATGTTATCATACCTGAATTAAGAAACAATCATGTTTGTGGCAAGTTACTCTGAGCTCATAACTTCAGGGAAGTCTCCACTTAAGATTTTGCGTTTTTTATTTTTATTTTTTTACTCCTAAAACGTTCTTAATGGGGTACTGCATTTTAAAGTCAATTTATTGATGGGGAAAATAGATAGTCAATGGCTGTTGGTTTCTAAGTAAAAAAAAAAAATTTCAGGTTGATTCATCTTGATGGTTAGGAAAATTAGGCAGTAGATTTATTGAAAGTTTACCCTAGGCATATAATACTTATGAAATGGTTGCTTTTCTTTGGAGACTGGGGAAAGGAAGCGGGCAGCTAGAAGCAAATTAACCAACAACACTTACCTGTCATGTACTGTGCCCTCACATTTTCGTCTTGTTTGAGTTGTTTTTGGTATATATCGATACATAATTTATGACTCTGAAAAATCCCCTGTAAACGCTTGGTTGTTGTGACATTAACATTTCATTTTACTTTAGGATCGCCCAGCAATGCAGCTTTACCAACCAGGAGCTCGAAGCCGAAATCGACTCTGTCCCCCTGATGACAGCACCAAGTCTGGAGATTCAGCAATAGAAAAAAAGCAGGAAAGTGGTATTAGCCATAGAAAAGAAGGAGGAGAGGAGTGATTAAGTCCAAATGGCCTTAGGTGTCCTGACTGTCTAGGCAGCAGAAGAGCACACATTAAGCAATCCAGAAGTGCCTTCAGGGCAAAGGAATAGAGAGGAAGAAAGAGGGCCAGTGTGCTGGTGGGGTACACTGCAGAGGAGTATGTTTTTTTGTGTCAAAGCAAGAATATGATTGCAGGTTCAGGTTGGAAGTACAATTTTAATTTTTTATGCAATTCCTACAGATGAATTTTAAAGTGTCAGACAGATGAGGAAGAGGATATGCCTTGTAATTTGCAGGCGGGAAGTGTCAAGTGAGGACTTAATTAGGAATGACACAAGAAGAAAACAAGACCTGGCTCTAAAATCAAAAGGTTTTGTTAATCCTGGGTTGAATTTTCTTCATTTGAGTGGAGCAGAGTCACTTTGAAGTTTGTTTAGATCTAGTTATATTCATTGTTGGTGATAACTGTTGACTTTGTGTACTGTAGACACAAGCATGTAATTGTCATATAAGTACAGTGAAGGATAGACAAATTTTCGTTTATGCAAAATTTAAATAGTCAAGTCTCATGTCTATATCTTGTGTCCTAAAGTTTTAGAATTAGTTTTAGTCTTCTGTTTACTTGAGCTTAGCATAAAGAATATGTTTAGTGTCCTTTTGCCTTTAGCAATTTTTATATTAATAAGTAAAATTTAACCCTTGTTTGGTTCTTAACGATCCAGTTTTTGTTTTATTTAGGTCTTATCATCTGAGGTTATACCCTCTCCAGGAAGGAAACTACACCAATATTTGTTCCTGTTAAATAGCACCTTTTAGTCTTAGCTTATTTTGCATTGGTATCAATAAATATTAACATCACTCAAATATGAAGCTAAGTGTGCTTATTAACTTTACTAAATAGCTATTTTGTGAAATTTAACTTTTCATACTGAATTAACCTTTGGGGAATTTTGAAAGGGAATGAGTAATAATTTGTTTCTGCCTTCACTAACATTATGCCTTTGTTTTGCCCAAGATCAAATCATGGTTCACTACTCCTGTTCCATAAGAACCAAAATGTTTGATAACATCCTTGAGCTGCTACTTAATTTTCATCCTGCCAGCTTCTTCTAATGTGGCATCAGTTTGCCTTTACTAAGTCACTGCTTTATGTCTTACTTAAATTTTAGAAACTAGTGTCCCAAGAGACAGGTAAAGAGGAAGAGCTATTGATGATAATGGAAAGAGTATGGTCCTCACTTGGGTGAGAAAACAAAAATACGGGAAGGGGAAATTTCAAGGAGGAGAATTGGCAGTCACTCACGTCATAGAGAAGTTCAGGAAGATGAAATACGAAGTGTTCATTGGATATGGCAGTATTGAAGTCATTAGTGAACCTAGTGAAGCAGAAACCAAGTTACAGTGAGGAGTAAGTAGCAGGTGGGAAATGTATATGGGGGCAGTTGGATAAATGGGTCTTGGAGCCCAGAGAAGGGATACAGGCTGGAGATATAGATTTGGACTTGATCTATTTTTAGGTGATCATTGAAGCTATAGGCCTGATTTAGTCACTTAGGAAGAGAGAGTGAAGAAAGAACAAGCAGACCTAGGACCCAGCCTCAGAGAACTCTAAGGCTACTGTTCAGGTGAGGAAAGGTATCCACAGAGAGAAAAGGAATAGCAAGAAGGTAGGTGCAGAAGACTGCTATTACCTAACCCAAGAGAAAAGAGTGAAGGAGAGGGGAGTAGCCAGCAGGATTGGATGCTGCTAGGTCAGTGTGGTGCCTAAAAAAGGCCATGGGATTCAATGACTTATAAATCATTGATAACCTGGAATTATAGGGGAGGGAAGCCAGATTGGGTTGAGAATAGAAACATCAAACTTTTTAGATTAGTTTGGCAGTGAAGAAATGGAGATAGGTAGGTAAAGGGAGTTGATAAAGGATTATTTTAAATATGAGGAATGAAAAAGCATCTTTAGAAGCCAAAAGGAAAGCTCTGAGAATGAGGATGAATACCCAGGGGAAGTAATAACCAATCATGGGTTTGCTGAGATGACAGGTAAAAACGGTGCCTCTTGGCAGCAGAGGTTAAGGAAGTTGGCCTTAGGAGAAGCAATGCCCTAGAACCATTAGTCCCAAGATGGCATCATTCACCTTACCCAGTCTGGGGCCTGCTGCCAGCCCTTTCAAGGCTGTTTTCACATCAGTACCTCCCTCTCTTGTACACTTGCCTTGCCAGTCCAACTCAGTAAACCATGTTTCCCCAGCCCCCTTATTAAATGTCTTACACTCATTTATGTATTCATTTAGCAAACATTTACTAGTCACTGTGTGCCAGTCCCTGGGGGTCAAGGACATAAGCAAGACCTTGTCCTTGAGAAGCCATAGTCTAGTGGAGGCAAGAATGACTAGAAAGAACCAGTATGCAACATATCATGTGATTAGGGCTACAGTGGCATGGCCTGTTGTGGAAGTCCCCTGCCCCTAAGCTGCCAAGAGCTGGAGAAAATCCCAAAACCAGAACTGGTGAAGCTACAAGAGGGTAGTCTCAGTGCTACCTTCCTCTAGTTTGTGTCCTTGCTGTCTTTCTTGTATTGAGGGGAGGAGGGTCAGGAGCACGTCCTCGTAACTCATAATTTCACATTCTTAATAAAAATAAACTGCTGTAACTCATAGAAAAGTAAGCATTTTTGCCTGCTTTTCTTCAGACACAGGTTTGATTTCTTTGGAAATAAAGAGGATGAAGACAGCTCAGACCCTGGGTATCTGAACATTCATTAAGTACCTCCTGTGTGTTGGCACTAAGACTATGACAGTGAACAAGGTCCCTGCCCTCATGATGCTTATAGTCACAGGGAGTTTGCTGTTCTGGTGGAGAGAACTGATGCTAAGGGACATAGGCAGGAAAAATTCAGGGGGTGAGGACAGTGGGAAAAGGTATCAGCAGGTCAGTGAAGAAAGGATGGCTTGGGCATTCACAAGGCTTTTGTGCCTTCAAAATCAGGAAATCAGGCCCATTGCCCCAGCAGGCCTGCACAAAGTAGTCCTGAGGCATAATTTAACTCTGACGATAAATTAACATCTAACTTTCTATGGTATTCACAGATGCTCTCTTTAAACTGATTTTATAGGAGAAAGTGGTTTTGTAGCCTTCAGTTGGTATATAGAACCTGTGTATGTCATGTGTTTTTACGGGGGCTATCCAGAATTTTTTTACTATCCCTGGAGCTGTCCTCTATACTACAAAAATTTATTATGACCATTTATATCCTTACTAAGGAAGGCAAGTTAGCAAAGACAGGTTCACACTTAGTGAATTCTTAGTATATACTGATAGCTACATACAGAGAATTAGTCATCCTTAGAAATCTCATGGAGTTCACTTATTCAGTCACCAAATAATTATTAAGCTCCTACTATGGAAACATGGGTAAATAAGTATTCATTGCTGTTGTAATACATGTTACCTATATTTACAGTTATTAAGGCTATTTTCTATCTCCAGCCCTGACCACTCCCCTGATCTCAGATTTAGCTACCTACTCAACATCTATCTGTACCAGAATCACCCACAAATATCTTTGGTCCCAAACAGAACTCAGGTTCCTCCCACTCTCCTGTTTTGCAAAGGATGTTAACCACCTATCCCTTCAACACTGAGGTCACATCTGACTCCATCCTCAGTCCCACAACCAATCATTGTATTCTGTTTGTCCAATTCATCTCCCTCCTCTCCATACCTTCACTGCCCTAGTCCAGGCTGCCATTGTTGTGGATTCATTCATTTATTCATTTACTGTTTTTTGAGCACATGCCATACACCATTCATGTTCTAGATTTTGGAATTACATGAGTGAACACAACACAAAACTCCCGCCTTAAAAAAAAAAAAAAGAAACACCCAGAATAATGTTTAACCAACTCTCTGGGCACCATGGCCCAGCTAAGTTAACACATAAAATGGATCATCGCAACTATTACCAAATAAACAGAAAACTGAAAGCATTGACAAGGATGTGGAGAAATTGGAACACTTGTGCCTTGCTGGGAGGAATATAAATTGGTGTAGCTGCTGTGGAAAATAGTATGGCAGTTCCTCAAAAATCTAAACATAGAATTGCTATTTGATTAGCAATTCCACTTCTGGGTGTAAACACAAAAAAGTGAAAGCAGAGACTGGAACAGATATTTGTACAGTAATGTTCGTAGCAGCATAATTCACAATGGCCAAATAAGACACCCCCTCCCAAAATAATCTGTACCCCTAATACTTACTCCAATAAGGAGCAGGGCGACTACTAGCCTTGGATCCTCACTTTGGCAACAACTATAGACTTGGAAGCCTTGATAATAATAATAATAATGGCTAATCCTTATATATATAAAAAAAACCTCCTGTCTTAAAGGAACTTAAATTCAAGTGGAGAGAAAGTAAATAAAAGAAACCAGATATGTATTGTTACAAAGTCACAGGTACTTGGGAGAAAAAAGTATCGGAAGGGAATGCATGAGTTGGAGTTGAAAGTCATCAATTAGAAGGCAAACTTTGAGTAAAGATCTGAGAAGGAAATGTGGGCTCTGGCTCTATGGATATGAGAACCTTCCAAAAGACAAAGCATGTGAAAAGGCCCTGGGGTGGGAGTGTGCCTGGCCTGCTCAGAAATGGCAGAGAGGCCATTTAATGGCTGGAGTAGAGTAAGCAAGAGGGAGAGTAGGTGAAAGGGATGGAATAAAGTCAGAGGGCTAACAGGAAAGATCCTATTTGTCATAGGACCTGGGCTTTTATTCCAAATGATAAAGGAATGACTGAAAAGTTTTGAGCAGAGGTGTGATATACTCTGACTTAATATTTTCAAAGAATTACTGGCTGCTATGTTGAAAACATAACAAAGCAGGGAAAGGACAGAAGGACAGAGAGAAGTTAAGCTACTGCAGTAATCTAATGAAAACTGGTAGTGGCTTGGACCACAGTGGTTAGCAATGGAGGTAGTCATAAGTGATCGAACTCTGAACATATTTTGTGGAGAGAGCCAAGAGAATTTGCTGACTGATCACATGTAGGGTGTGAGAAGAGTCAAAGTGACTGGAAGGAAGGATGGAGTTACTAAGATGGGGAAAATTGCAAGAGAAATGTGTGTGTGTGTGCGTGTGTGTGCACGTGTGTGTTTGGTGATACATGGGGCTCTCAGGAGCTCACTTCTGGACTTGTAAAGCCAGGAGATTAAGATCACAGCAGTGAGCACAGACTGAAGAGGAGATTTAATGACGCATCTGAGGCACTCAAGCATTTAGACATGAGATCAAGAAAAAACAGAGAAAGAAATTCTGAAGGAGCAATCAGAAAGACACAAAGCATACCAAGCAAGTGTACTATCCTGGAATCCAAGTGAAGAAAGCACTTCAATGAGAAGTCAAGGAAGATAGGACAAATTTAACAGGATTTGGCAATACAGAGGTCAATAGTGATATATTTTTTAATGTTTTTATTTATTTACTATTTTATTTTTTATTAAGGTATCACTGATATACAATCTTATGGTTTCACAAGAAAATGAATGTGGTTACTACATTCAACCATATTATCAAGTCCCCCCATGCCCCACTGAAGTCACTGTCCATCAGTATAGTAAGATGAGACACAGTCACTCTTTGTCTTTTCTGTACTACACGGTCTACCGTGACCTCCCCACACCATGGGTACTAATTATAATACCCCTCAATCGCCTTCTCCCTTCCTCCCAACCCATGCTCCCCCACCCCTCCCCATTGGTAACCACTAGTCCCTTTTTGGAGTCTGTGAGTATGTGGCTATTTTGTTCCTTCAGTTTTGCTTTATGGTTATACTCCACAAATGAGGGAAATCATTTGGCACTTGTGTTTCTCCACCTGGCTTATTTCACTGAGCGTAATATCCTCCAGCTCCATCCATGTTGTTACAAATGGTATGATTTGTTTCTTATGGCTGAATAGTATTCCATTGTGTATATGTACCACATCTTCACCCATTCATCTACTGATGTACGCTTAGATTGCTTCCATATCTTGGCTATTGTAAAAAGTGCTGCAAGAGACTTACAGGAAGATGGCAGTGTAAGCAGGGCAGCAGAAATCTCCTCCCAACACTATATATATCTATGGAAATACAGCAAATACAACTATTCCTAAAAGAGAAACCAGAATACACAGGAAACCGCACAGCGTGCAGCTACAACTGAGAGGACTAGGCACCCCGCGAGGCGCGTAGGATACAGAGCCGTGACCCAGCGGGACCCAAGCACACCCCCACCCCAGCGCACCACCAGGAGGAGAGGATTCAGAACCAGGAGGGAGTGGAAGTACAGGCCCACAAAATAACCAGCTCCGGTAATCTGCGCCGGGAGCAATGACACACATCGCGTGGTGTAGCGGAGATTGGAGAGACAGAGGGTGCAGGATCTGAGTAGGGAATGCGCCACAGTGCTTGCAGCCGGGCTCCCAGGAAGGAAAAAAAAGATGAAGAAAAGCACGCACTTTTTTCAGCAGTCTTAAAGAGACAGGAGCCCAGTGGAGGTGCTGGATCGCCCCAGCACACTCAGCCCAGCAGGCTGGGAGTCCTGGGGAGTTTCAGACCCCTTAGCTGGCGACTGGGAAAGGGTGCCGCACTTAGACTTCCCACAGAGATCAACAGCCTCCCATTCATTCCCACCCGGGCCAGAGCGATAAAGGGCCCTGCAGAGCAGCGTGGCGACAGCTGCGGAATAGTGGAGCAACAGCGCCACCTACAGCATCCTCACAGAATCCATTTCCAGTGGGCATGTTTTTTTGTTGTTGTTTTTTCTTCTCTTTCTTTTTTCTTTTCTTTTCTTTCTTTTTTTTCTTTCCTTCTTTTCTTTCTTTTGTCCTTTTTTTTTTCTCTTTTTAAAGTCTTAAAGAGCCCAGCTGACATACGTGGTAACTATCAGCGATCACTTCTATAGACATGAAAAGACAGGAATATGGTCCAGACTAAAATCAACCAGAAAACCCAAGACAGTGAGCCTGAAGGGATGGAAATGCACAGTCTTCCTGAAAAAGAATTCAGAATAAAAGTCATAACCATTCTGACGGATCTACAGAGAAATGTGCAAGAACTAAGGGAGGAAGTGAGGGAAGTGAGGAAAGACTATGCAGAAATCAGACAAGCGATCGACGGGCTTAACAGCAGACTGGATGAAATGCAAGAGACTGTTAATGGAATAGAAATCAGAGAATAGGAATACAGAGAAGCTGAGGCAGTGAGAGATAAAAGGATCTCTAGGAATGAAAGAATATTAAGAGAACTGTGTGACCAATCCAAACGGAACAATATTCATATTATAGGAGTACCAGAGGAAGAAGAGAGAGAAAAGTGATAGAAAGTGTCTTTGAAGAAATAATTTCTGAAAACATTCCCACACTGGGGAAGGAAATAGTCTCGCAGTCACGGAAGCCCACAGATCTCCCAACACAAGGGACCCAAGGAAGACAACACCAAGACACATAATAATTAAAATGGCAAAGATCAAAGATAAAGAGAGAGTATTAAAGGCAGCTAGAGAGAGAAAAAAGATCATCTACAAAGGAAAACCCATCAGACTATCACCAGAATTTTCAACAGAACCCTTACAGGTCAGAAGAGAATGGCATGATATATTTAACGTAATGAAACAGAAGGGCCTCGAACCAAGAATATTGTATCAAGCACGATTATCATTTAGATATGATGGAGGGATTAAACAATTTCCAGACAAGCAAAAGTTGAGAGAGTTTGCCTCTCATAAATCACCACTACAAGATATCTTAAACGACTGCTCTAGAGGGAAGCACCCCTAAGGCTAAAAAGATGTCACCAGACAAAATAAAATCACAGCAAAGAAAGCAGACCATCCAAATACTAACTAAAGGCAAAGAATAAAACACCTAATATATAAAGAATGGAGGACAAATAAGAAGGGATAGATAAAGAAACATTAGACGGTGTTCACAATAACTTAATAAGAAAGTTAAGTTAGACTGTTAGATATTAAAGAAGCAACCCTGGAACCTTTCGTAACCATGAATCTAAAGCAAGTAATGGCAATAAGTACATATCTATCGATAATCACCCTAAATGTAAATGGACTGAATGCACCAATCAAAAGACACAGAGTAACAGAATGGATAAAAAAGCAAGACCCATCTATATGCTGCCTACAACAGACTCACCTCAAACCCAAAGATATACACAGACTAAAAGTGAAGGGATGGAAAAAGATGTTTCATGCAAACAACAAAGAGAAAAAAGCAGGTGTTGCAGTACTTATATCAGACAAAATAGACTTCAAAACGAAGAAAGTAGCAAGAGATAAAGAAGGACATTACATAATGATAAAGGGGTGAGTCCAACAAGAGGATATAACCATTTTAAATATATATGCACCAACATATGTGAAACAAATACTAACAGAATTAAAGGAAGAAATAGACAGCAGTGCATTCATGTTAGGAGACTTCAACACACCACTCACTCCAAAGGACAGATCAACCAGACAGAGAATAAGTAAAGATACAGAGGCACTGAACAACACACTAGAATAGATGGACCTAACAGACATCTACAGAACTCTGCACCCAAAAGCAGCAGGATACACATTCTTCTCAAGTGCACATGGAACATTTTACAGAATAGACCACATACTAGGCCAAAAAAAGAACCTCAGTAAATTCAAAAATATTGAAATCCTACCAACCTACTTCTCAGATCACAAAGGTATGAAACTAGAAATAAATTTTAGAAAGAAATCAAAAAGGCTCACAAATACATGGAGACTTAACAACATTCTCCTAATTAATCAATTTGGTTTATGACCAAATCAAAACACAAATCCAAGAATATATGGAGACTAATGACAATAACAACACAAAGCCACTACTTCTGTGGGACGCAGCAAAGGCAGTTCTAAGAGGAAAGTATATTGCAATCCAGGCGTATTTAAAGAAGGAAGAACATTCCCAAATGAATACTCTAAAGACACAATTACTGAAATTGGAAAAATAAGAACAAATGAGGCCCAAAGTCACCACAAGGAGGGACATAATAAAGATCAGAGAAGAAATAAATAAAATGGAGAAGAATAAAACAATAGAAAAAATCAATGAAACCAACAGCTGGTTCTTTGAAAAAATAAACAAAATAGATAAACCGCTAGCCAGACTCATTAAGAGAAAAAGAGAATCTACACACATAAACAGAATGAGAAATGAGAAAGGAAAAATAACGACGGACCCCACAGAAATACAAAGAATTATAAGAGAATATTATGAGAATCTATATGCTAACAAGCTGGAAACCCTAGAAGAAATGGAGAACTTCTTAGAAAAATACAACCTTCCAAGACTGACCAAGCAAGAAACAGAAAAACTAAACAGACCAATCACCAGCAATGAAATTGAAGCAGTAATGAAAAACTATCCAAGAACACAACCCCCGGACCTGATGGATTCACCTCTGAATTCTACCAGACATATAGAGAAGAAATAACACCCATTCTCCTTAAAAGTTTTCCAAAAAATAGAAGAGGAGGGAATACTTCCAAACTCATTCTATGAAGCCAGCATCACTCTAATACCAAAACCAGGCAAAGACCTCACCAAAAAAGAAAGGTACAGACCAATATCCCTGATGAACGTAGATGCAAAAATACTCAACAAAATATTAGCAAACCGAATTCAAAAATATATCAAGAGGATCATACACCATGATCAAGTGAGATTCATCCCAGGGATGCAAGGATGGTACAACATTCGAAAATACATCAACATCATCCACCACATCAACAAAAAGAAGAACAAAAACCACATGATCATCTCCATAGATGCTGAAAAAGCATTTGACAGAATTCAGCATCCATTCATGATTAAAACTCTCAACAAAATGGGTATAGACGGCAAGTTAGAAGGTTGTAAGTGTTATAAACAAAGCAGGAAGGGAGATACAGAGTGTTCAGGGGGTGGTCTCTCAAGTGCAGACATTTGAGCCTTGCTTGACTTGCAGGAGGTGAGGAAACCATCCATGGGCTACCAGGGGGAATGGAGTCCCAGGCACAGAGAACAGCTAGTACTGAGGCTGTAAGAGTACTGTGTCTCATGTGTTTAGGGAAGAGTAAGGAGGTCAGTGTGGCTTCAGCAAAATGAGCAAGGGAGAGAGTAGCAGGAGGTTGGGTCAAAGAAGTAAGAGGGTCCAACTAGGTAGGGCCTTTGGGCCAATGCAAATACTTTAACTTTTATTAGGAAAGGCATGGGGAGCCATTGAAAAGGGTGGAGGAGAGCAGTGACACAATTTGACTTAGGTCTTGAAAGGATCACTCTGGCTGCTGTAGAGAAGCCAGAACAGAGGCAGGGAGACCAGTGACGAACCTTAAAATAACATGGTGAGAGAGGATGGCTCAGACGAGGGAGAGCTGATGAGAAGTCCTCAAATTCTGAATTTCAGAGCCAATCTTACCAGATGTGCTTAAAAACTAGAAGTGGGATGTGAGAGAAGGAGAAGAGTGGAGGATAAATTTTGACCTAAGCAATAGTATGAATAGAGGTGCCATTTGCTGAGATATGGAAGACTTTGAGTGACTCAGTTGGGGGTGAAAAGATCAGGAGTTCCATTTGAGACATATTAAGTTTAAAGCATTTATTAGACATCTAAGTGGAGATGTTGAGAAGAAGAGGTCCAGGCTGGAGATGCATGTTTTGGTGTCATCAACCAAGAGATTATTTAGAGCCATGATACTGGATGAAATCACCAAGGAGGGAATATGTATAGGAAAACAAGAGGTCGAAAAATGAAGTGCAGGGCTCTCCAATGTTAAAAAATAAATGAGATATAGAAGAATAAGCAAAAGAAACTCAGAAGGGGTGGCATGAGAGGTAGAAGGAAAACCAAGCAGAACAATAAGTGTCCCATAAGCTGTAAGAATCAAATGGGTGATTTAGAGAAGCTGTTAGCACAGTGTCAGTCACATTTTAAACTTGAGGTAAGTGGTAGCTATGACAATGATGATGATGATGATTCCTCAAATAAAGGCTTATTTGCTGCTCCTTCTGGCCACCAAAAAGAAAATACTGGTTCTTGAAAACAATTAATAAAATGGCAATAAATACATACCAAAAATCACCTGAAATGTAAATGGACTGAACGCACCAATCAAAAGACACAGAGTGGCAGAATGGATAAAAAAACAAGACCTGGACTTCCAGGAATGTGGCATGAGCAGGGTGGCGGAAATCTCCTCCCCAAACCATATATATTTATGAAAATACAACAAATACAACTATTCCTAAAAGAGACACCAGAAGATACAGGACAGCACTCAGCCTGCCTCTACACCTGACAGGACTTGGCACACCGCGAGGTGGGTAAGATACAAAGCCGCGTCCAGCATGACCTGAGCACTCCCCCACCCCAGTGCACCGGTGGGAGGAGAGGATTCAGAGTGGGGAGGGAGTGGAAGTACAGGCCCGCGAAATAACCAGCCCTGGTGACCTGCGCTGGGAGCACTGACACACATCGCGCGGTGTAGCAGAGATTGGAGAGACAGACAGTGCAGGATCTGAGCCGGGGAATGCACCTGAGTCCTCGCAGCGGCTCCCCGGGACAAAAGAAAAGCACGTGTTTTTTTTTGCGGTCTTAAAGTGACAGGGGCCCAACGGAGCAGCAGGATCATCCCAGCACAGTCTGCCCAACAGGCTGGGAGACCTGGGGAATTTCGGACCCCTTGGCTGATGACTGGGAAAAAGTAGCCACACTGAGACTTCCCACAAAGATCAAGGACCTCCCATTCATTCTCGCGATGGCCAGAGCTACAAAGGACCCTGCGGGGCAGGGCGGCTGCGGCTGCGGAATAGTGGAGCAACAGCGCCACCTACAGCATCCCCACAGAATCTACTCCTGGCGGGCGTTCTTTTTTTCTCTTTCCTTTTCTTTCTTTTCTTTCTCTTTTCTTTCTTTTCTTTCTTTTTTTTTCTTTTTAAAAGTCTTAAAGAGCCCAGCTGACATACGTGGCATCTACCAGTGACCACTTCTATCGCCATGAAATTACAGAGGAATACGGTACAAACAAAACTTACCCAGACCCAGACACCAGAGAGGGAATCTGAAGGGACGGAAATGTACAACATTCTCCTAAATAATAAATGGGTTAACGACCAAATAAAAACAGAATCAAAGAATATATGGAGACTAATGACAACAACAACACAAAGCCACAACTTCTGTGGGACGCAGCAAAGGCAGTTCTAAGAGGAAAGTATATTGTAATCCAGGCCTATTTAAACAAGGAAGAACATTCCCAAATGAACAGCCTAAAGGCACAATTACTGAAATTGGAAAAAGAAGAACAAATGAGGCCCAAAGTCACCACAAGGAGGGACATAATAAAGATCAGAGAAGAAATAAATAAAATGGAGAAAAATAAAACAATAGAAAAAATCAATGAAACCAAGAGCTGGTTCTTTGAAAAAATAAACAAAATACATAAACCCCTAGTCACACTCATTAAGAGAAAAAGAGAATCTACACACATAAACAGAATGAGAAATGAGAAAGGAAAAATAACGACGGACCCCACAGAAATACAAAGAATTATAAGAGAATATTATGAGAATCTATATGCTAACAAGCTGGAAAACCTAGAAGAAATGGACAACTTCTTACAAAAATACAACCTTCCAAGACTGACCAAGCAAGAAACAGAAAAACTAAACAGACCAATCACCAGCAACAAAATAGAATCGGTAATCAGAAAACAACCCAAGAACAAAACCCACGGACCAGATGGATTCACCTCTGAATTCTACCAGACATATACATATAGAGAAGAAATAACACCCATTCTCCTTAAAGTTTTCCAAAAAACAGACGAGGAGGTAATATTTCCAAACTCATTCTATGAAGCCAGCATCACTCTAATACGAAAACCTGGCAAAGACCTCACCAAAAAAGAAAATTACAGACCAATATCCCGGATGAACGTAGATGCAAAAATACTCAACAAAATATTAGCAAACCGAGTTTGAAAATACATCAAGAGGATCATACACCATGATGAACTGGGATTCATCCCAGGGATGCAAGGATGGTACAACATTCAAAAATCCATCAACATCATCCACCACATCAACAAAAAGAAGAACAAAAACCACATGATCATCTCCATAGATGCTGAAAAAGCATTTGACAAAATACAGCATCCATTCATGATTAAAACTCTCAACAAAATGGGTAAAGAGGGCAAGTACCTCAACATCATAAAGGCCATATATGACAAACGCACAGCTAACATCATACTTAGCGAGAAGCTGAACACTTTTCATCTAAGATCGGGAACAAGACAGGGATGCCCACTCTCTCCACTATTATTCAACATAGTACTGGAAGTCCTAGCCACGGCAATCAGACAACACAAAGAAATACAAGGCATCCTGATTGGTAAAGAAGTCAAATTGTCACTATTTGCAGATGACATGATATTGTACATAAAAAACCCTAAAGACTCCACTCCAAAACTATTAGAACTAATATCTGAATTCAGCAAAGTTGCAGGATACAAAATTAACACACGGAAATCTGTTGCTTTCCTATACACTAACGATGAACTAACAGAAAGAGAAATCAGAAAAACAATTCCATTCACAATTGCATCAAAAAGAATAAAATACCTAGGAATAAACCTAAAGAAGGAAGTGAAACACCTGTACTCTGAAAACTACAAGACACTCCTAAGAGAAATTAAAGTGGACACTAACAAATGGAAATGCATCCCATGCTCTTGGCTAGGAAGAATAAATATTGTCAAAATGGCTATACTACCTAAAGGAATCTACAGATTCAATGCAATCCCTACAAACTACGAACAGCTTTCTTCAATGAACTGGAACAAATAATTCTAAAATTCATATGGAACCACAAAAGACCCTGAATAGCCAAAGCAATCCTGAGAAGGAGGAATAAAACAGGGGGAATTACACTCCCAGACTTCGAGCTCTACTATAAAACCACAGTAATCAAGACAATTTGGTACTGGAACAAGAACAGACCCACAGACCAGTGGAACAGAATAGAGAGTCCAGACATTATTAACCCAAACATATATGGTCAATTAATATACAATAAAGGAACCATGGATATACAATGGGGAAATGACAGCCTCTTCAACAGCTGGTGTTGGCAAAACTGGACAGCTACATGTAAGAGAATGAAACTGGACTACATACACCATACACCAAAGTGAACTCATAATGGATCAAAGACCTGAATGTAAGTTATGAAACTATAAAACTCTTAGAAAAAAAATAGGCAAAAATCTCTTGGACATAAACATGAGTGACTTCTTCATGAACATATCTCCCCAAGCAAGGGAAACAAAAGCAAAAATGAACAAGTGGGACTATATCAAGCTGAAAAGCTTCTGTACAGCAAAGGATACCATCAGTAGAACAAAAAGAGATCCTACAGTATTGGAAAATATATTCATAAATGATGTATCCGATAAGGGGTTGACATCCAAAATATATAAAGAACTCACGCACCTTAACAGACAAAAAGCAAATAATTTAATTAAGAAGTGGGCAGGGGACATGAATAGACACCTCTCTAAAGAAGAAATTCAGATGGCCAACAGGCACATGAAAGGATGCTCCACATCGCTAATCATCAGAGAAATGCAGATTAAAACCACAATGAGATATCACCTCACACCAGTGAGGATGGCCAACATCCAAAACACAAACAACAACAAATGTTGGCGAGGATGTGGAGAAAAGGGAACCCTCCTACACTGCTGGTGGGAATGCAAATTAGTTCAACCATTGTGGAAGGCAGTATACCATTTGACCCAGGAATTCCACTCCTAGGAATTTACCCTAAGAATGCAGCAGCCCAGTTTGAAAAAGACATATGCACCCCTGTTTATCACAGCACTATTTACAATAGCCAAGAAATGGAAGCAACCTAAGTGTCCATCAGTATATGAATGGATAAAGAAGAGGTGGTACATATACACAATGGAATATTACTCAGCCATAAGAAGAAAACAAATCCTACCATTTGCAACAATATGGATGGAGCTAGGGAGTATTATACTCAGTGACATAAACCAAGCCAAAAAAGACAAGTATCAAATGATTTCACTCATATGTGGAGTATAAGAACAAAGAAAAAAACTGAAAGAACAAAACAGCAGCAGACTCACAGAACCCAAGAACGGACTAATAGTTACCAAAGGGAAAGGGACTGGGGAAGATGGGTGGGAAGGGATGGATAAGGGGGAAAAGGGGGCATTACGATTAGCAGATGTAATGTTGGGGGGGCACGTGGAGGGCTGTACAACTCAGAGAAGACAAGTAGTGATTCTATAGCATCTCACTACGCTGATGGACAGTGAGTGTAATGGGGTTGGTGGGGGGGGGACCAGATGAAGGGGGTAGTTTAATAACCATAATATTGCACATGTAGTTGTAGATTAATGATACCAAAATAAATTATTAAAAAAAAAGAAAACAGGGGAATATATTTTAAACTAGTACTAAAAAAAATAATGTAAACCCACTGGGAATACCTAAAATTTGACTGATACCTTACATTTGACTGATGCATACTATGGTCATTGCACATTAAGTAAATAAATAGATTTTTAAGAAACCAAAAAAAAGTAGTGATTCTCATCTCACTACGCTGATGGACAGTGACGGTGGTGGGGTTGGTGGGGGGGACCTGGTGAAGGGGGGAGTTCAATCATCACGGTATTGCTCATGTAATTGTAGGTTAATGATACTAAAATAAAATAAATTATTAAAAAAAAAAAAAAAAGAAACCAAAAAAAAAAAAAGATCATCCATCATGACCAAGTGGGATTTATTCCAGGGACACAAGGATGGTACAATATTTGTAAATCAATCAATATCATACACCACATTAAAAAAGGGAAAAAAAACACACAATCATCTCAATAGATTGTGAGAAAGCATTTGACAAACCTCAACACCCATTCATGATAAAAAACACTCTCAACAAAATGGGCATAGAGCATACATACCTCAGCATAATAAAGGCCATTTACAAGAAACTCCCAGCCAACATCATACTTGACAGCAAAAAGCTGAAAGCTTTTCCTCTCAGATCAGGCACAAGACGAGGGTGCCCAATCTCACCACTTTTATTCAACATAGTACTGGTAGTCCTAGCCATGTCAATCAGACAACACAAAGAGATAAAAGACATCCAAATTGGTATGGAAGAACTTAAACTGTCATTATTTGCAGATGACATGATCTTATGCATAGAAAACTCTAAAGAATCAACCACAAAACTATTGGAAGTAATAACTGGATTCAGCAATGTTGCAGGATACAAAATTAACACATAGAAATCTGTTGCATTCCTATATACTAACAACAAACTAGCAGAAAGAGAAATCAGGAAAACAACTCCTTTACAATGGATAAAATACCTGGAAATAAACCTAACCAAGGAGGTGAAAGACATATCCTCTGAAACCTATAAGACACTCATGAGACAAATTAAAGAATACACCAATAAATGGAAATCTATCCCAGGCTCATGGATAGGAAGAATTAATTTTGTCAAAATGGCCATCCTTCCCAAAGCAATTTACAGATTCAATGCAATCCCTATCAGAATACCTACAGCATTCCTCAATGAACTAGAACAAATAGTTCTAAAATTCACATGGAACCACAAAAGTCTCTGAATAACCAAAGCAATCCTGAGAAAGAAGAACAAAGCTGAGGGATTATGCTCCCTGACTTCAAGCTCTACTACAAAGCCACAGTAATCAAAACAATTTGGTACTGGCACAAGGACAGACCCATAATGGATTAATGGAACAGAATAGAGAGCCCAGATATAAACCCACACAAATATGGTCAATTAATATATGATAAAGGAGCCATGAATATACAGTGAGGAAAAGATAGCATCTTCAAAGTGGTGTTGGGAAAACTGGACAGCTATATGCAAGAGAATGAAACTGGATTACTGTCTAACTCCATACACAAAAGTAAGTTTGAAATGGATCAAAGACATGAATATAAGTCATGAAACCATAAAACTCTTAGAACAAAACATAGGCAAAAATCTCTTGAATATAAACATGAGCAACTTTTTCCTGGACACACCTCCTCGAGCAAGGGAAACAAAATAAAATGAACAAGTGCAACCATGTCAAACAAAAAAACTTCTGTTCAGCCAAGGACACCATCAGCAGAAAAGGCATCCTACAGTATGGGAGAATATATTTGTAAATAATTTACCTGATAAGGGGTTAACATACAAAATACATAAAGAACTCATTTACCTCACACCCAAAAAACAAATAACCTGATTAAAAAATGGCTGGAGGACCTGAACAGACACTTCTCCAGAGAGGAAATACAGATGACCAACAGACACATGAAAAGATGCTCCACACTGCTAATCATCAGGGAAATGCAAATTCAAACTACAATGAGATACCACCTCACAAGTTAGGATGACCACTATCCAAAAGACAAGAAACAACAAATGCTGACGAGGATGAGGAGAAATGGGAACCCTTCCACACTGTTGGTGGGAATGTGAATTGGTGCAACTGTTGTGGAAAGTAATACAGAGGTTCCTCAAAAAACTAAAAATAGAAATACCATTTGATCAAGTAATTCCACTTCTAGTAACTTACCCAAAGAAAATAAAATCCCTGATTCAAAAAGATACATGATATGCACCCCTATCTTTATCACCACACTATCTGCAACAGCCAAGATATGGAAGCAACCTAAGTGTCTATCAACAGATGAATGGATAAAGAAGAGGTGATACATATACACGATGGAATATTATTCAGCCATAAAAAAGAAAAGAAATTCTGCCATTTGCAAGAACATGGATCTAGCAGGTATTATGCTCACTGAAAGAACCTAGGTGGAGAAAGACAAATACTGTATGATTTCACTAATTAGTGGAATATAAAAACAAATCAAAACAGAAGGAACAAAATAGCAGTAAATTCATAGACTGAGAAGTGACTTGTGGTTACCAAGGGGGAGGAGTTGGGGCAGGGGGGGACGACGAGAGGGATATAGGGGCATTATAATTCGCAATCGCAGTATAAGTTGGTCACGGGGATAGTGGTACAGCATGGAGAATATAGTCAATGATTTTGTACCATCTTTCTACGTGGACAGTAACTAACACTAGAGGAGGTGAGGCCTTGTTAATGTGGGTAACTGTTGAAACACTGTGATGTACAACTGAAACCAACATAAGATTGTATATTCACAATACTTTAAAAAAAAGAAAAGAAAATACTGGCTTTTAAATAAGTTATAAAAATCCAGGTTAAGAAGCCTGAGGTCTCAGTTCAATTAAATGCAAAATTATCTATCTGTATGAGGTTCTGAATTATAAAACTGGATGGGATTAAAGTAACTAGGCTTTTGCTGCTAGACAAATGGTAATTATTCAACTGAAATCTAGCTTCCTCTGGTTTCTATATTACCTCTGTAGACCTAGAGCCCAAGGATCCAATTGCCCAAGACAGAAAACCTGGGATCACGTTAATTCTGTCATACAATCATCTCTTGATTTTATTTCTTCTTATTCAACATCATGGGAACCACCTTACTTTGGGCCACCATCATTTCTTGCCCAGACTATTTCCAAAGTTTCCTACATAGTTTATTTGGTCTGTTTTCTGTCACTATACTCCAGAGCAGGGATTCCTAACCATTTTTTGTATCATAGAACCCTTTGGCAGTCTGATGAAGCTTGTAGACTTATTTTCAGAATGTTTTTAAATGCACGAAAAAAAGTACACAGGGTTACAAAGAAAACCAATTACACTGTAACATAGTTATCAAAGTATTTTCTAAAAAAAATGTGTGCTATGGTTACATGGGGTTCTTAACACAGTTCTACTTGTGGGTCGAATGAACTATTGTGATATCAAAGAAGTGATGAGAGTATATTTTGAGACATCTGCATCAACTGCAACGTGATATGAAACCATCTTTGATTTCTATTGGTGACAGTAATAGTTACTGCTGACTCCACTTATAGTTGTTGCCTACATTTGTAAATAAATAAAGTACTAAATTACAGAGTTTGATGAAAATGCAGTTATCATTTTTCCCCATCCAAGTTTATGTACCCTGCGAATTTTATACCATTTGTGGACCCCAGGTTAAAAACCTTTATTTAATCTATTGGAGCAAAAATGTTTGAGGTGACTGGAAAGATACAGAGAGGTTTTTCGTTTTTAAATGGGGAGAAAAAAAAGCTGAGAAAAGGTCATTAACATCCAAAACGTATACCGTTAGTTTCTGTACGTTTTGCCAAAATGGGCTACAAAGTCAGTTTGGGCTTCAGAGTAGCCAAGGAAAAGGTTCTGTACCGAACTTTCCCAGCTTTGTGGTTGATTGGCAACCTCTTTCCTAAAGACCCACGCCATCCCTAGACTTACGGAGCCCACCTAATCCAGCCCCCGCCGACCTCTCCTGCTTCCTCCAACGCAATTGTCTCTTCCCGTCCCGCACGCCCCAGCCAGGTGGTCTAGAGGTTTCCTGCCAACACACGGGCGTCCCCAGGCCGGCTCCCGGGCGCCCCACGTCCTCAACCCAGGACCAAGGTCCCTTGCGCTCCAACGTGACGTCTGCCCCGCCCCCGGCTGTTAGGCCCATGCACCCTGCGCCCTCGGCTTCCCGAAGGGCTCCTACTTTAGCATTTAATCACAGCTGTCTGCCTCACCCACGAAGCAGGGTGGCCCTGGCAGACTGACAAGTCCTGAGGGACACACTTACAGAAGTGGTGCGAAGTGAATTCCATTTCGCACAAACGAGCTTGGTTTCCCAGGACCCCACGAGAGCGTACGCGGAGGGGAAGGACCCGCCAGGAGGAGGTGGACGGCGCATGACGTCACCCCAAGCCCGCCCCTGTCTGCCTTCTAAACACGCCCTTCCGCCCTCTTCCTCCCTCTCTCCTTTTCTCGGCCATTGTGGAGTCTCTTGTTGATTTTGCTCCTCACCATGGTAAGTCCATCCGTTACCATCGGCTCTGGGGTGGCTTCCCGAGACCTGAGTCTCCTTGAGCTTGCCGGCTCCATTCACTGCGTCAAGGTGTGGGAGGCTTTTTAAGGCTTTTTGGAGAGAAGATAGAGTTTGGCGCCCGCTGCAATCTGCGGGCCTTGGGGGGAAGCTAGCAAGCGATCGGACACCTGGGGATGGGCGGGCTGCGCTAACGCCGCGAGGCCCCAGGGGGCACTTTTTCGTCCTGGCCGCCGTCCAGGCAGGCAGGGGTTCCCGCTTGCCTTCGTCCTTCTCTCGGACACATCTGATTCCGGGACAGGGAGAGAAGTCGGTGGGGGCCAGGGGGACACCCCAGAAATCGTGTTGAGACAGGGACTGTGGGCTTAGACAGAGTAGGGTGAGGGCCTCTGGAAAAAACAAGGTAACCATTGTAAGGTTTGCACAGGAGCCCAACTTATTTTTCATGAGATAAAAAAGTGCAGTATTAAGTCAAGAACAAGAGCGAAGTGTAGATCTCCTACCTTGTGGTGGTGAGCATCGGGTTCCGTGAAATTGATGAAGTTAGAGGCACACATAGAGCATGTTAAGAAAGTAAAGAGCGCCCCTGCCTCACTCAGAGGGCAGGGCGGCCTGGAGAAGCAGGCTGGAAGTCAGAGACAGAGAAAGAGAGACACTCCTGACCGATACCCATTTGGGCTGTCGGGGTCTGATTCCAGACACGCGGACCTTTGACAAGCCGCTGACGTGTAGCCTCAGCCTAGACTCTGGCAGTTGCCCACGGCTTTCCTCAGTCCCTCGCATCCAAGGAGATGCCTCTGAAAGGGAATCCCGGCCTCCACTCAGGTGACATTCCCGGCTCCCAAGGGAGACGCAGGGGAACCTGCCGCTCGAGACTTTGAGATCGGCAGCCAGGCTAGTCCTATCTAAGTGGCTGACGGGCGCCCGATTTCGTGTGCCATAGATGGCTTCCTTCTATAAGCGCAGCGAAAGAAAAGGCAGGCTTGGATGCCCGATTCTCACCTCCGAAGTGGTTCCAAATACTTTTGAAGAAATACTAAGTTTCTTAGTCTTCCTGGTTATTTACAAGAACTTTATTGATCTAATTACCTCCCAGGAGAGCAGCTTCCTGGTCTGGGAGCATGTCACTCAAGGCTGCCTGCTTTGCTCCAAAAGTGGGCTGAGTCACTGTTTTACTTAAACTTAACTAATTGGATTTCAAGATGAAATCCTTCCTGCCTTATGCTGTTTTGGGCTTGTTTGGTACATTGCCCAAGTTGCAACAAATCATTTGTTTAGGGCTGGAGGAAGGAAGGCAGCACTTGGGTAAAGTTAGAAAAATAAGTTGGGCTCCTGTGCAAACCTCACAATGGTTATCTTGTTTTTTCCAGAGGCCCTCACCCTACTCTGTCTAAGCCCACGGTCCCTGTCTCATTGTCCCAACTGCCGCTTACCCGCGACATGCCCATCGAGAAGGGAGTGTGGGCTGCTGGTTTCAGAAATCTCTTAACTTGGCGGCCAGGAGCATATAACACATTATGAATTTAAAAGGACCTGTTAGCCCCTTTGTTCAGGGATTTGAGAGTCACCCTGTGTGGGAAGGGCCTGGAAGGAGGGATGCTGTGGTGTGAATCTATATGATATAACGGCGTTCTTCCTTAAGTGCCAGCTCTGTACAGTCACTGGGTTTTACCTGTGATAGTTCTCTGAGAACTTAAAATTGTATACGTTTCTAGGCACGGAAAGGATCATTACCTGGTGTTCTATAATTTTATTAGTTGACAAAATTTACAATGGCTACCGCGAGCTGGGAGAGAGGGTTGTAGTCTTTGCCTCCTTTATGATGGTCCCTACTATTATGCAAGGGCGTATTGGGCCAATATGTCCTGCAAACTGGGGACGGGAAGTGGTTGAGGTTGGGCTTGGATCACCCAAGTTCTTAGGGAAAGCCAAAAAATGTAACGGGAAATTGGGAAAGTCGTCCTCGAAAAAAGTGACATTTTAAATAGAATTAATACCAAAATGATCAGTGAATTAGAGTAGATCTACCGAATGTCAGGGACTTTCTGTTAATCGCAATGACTTAAAAGGTGCGCGTTTTACAAAGTAGTGCACTGAGACTCGGTGACTTGCAAGTTTGCAAGTAAGTGATTGTCCTGGTTAAAGCTGTGCTCTTTCATTGAAAACCAAGTTCTAGCCATCTTTGATATTTGATCCTCTTAAGTTCTGCAGTGACAGCAGGGAAGACTGGAAGGCACCCTAGCCTTGGAGCAGAGGAGGCACCTGGGTTTGAGTCTCAGCTCTGCACATTAATACTCTGATTTGGGGCAGGTTACTTCTCTGACTATTTATGTTTATTTGAACAATGGGAATTACAGTACATGCCTTCAGAGAAGCAAAGGGCATGGTGGGTTTAGCATTGAGAGGGTTGTTTTTGGTATATATGAAGCATTCAAATGTTTGTGGGTTGAAGGAGTTCTGATTTTGAAGCATTTGAGCAAGCTTTGGGGTTTCCGTCTAAATTGATTGCACTTCCTTCCCAGTCTTCTCACAAGACTTTCAGGATCAAGCGATTCCTGGCCAAGAAACAAAAGCAGAATCGTCCCATTCCTCAGTGGATTCGGATGAAAACTGGTAATAAAATCCGGTAAGGACCCCACCACCATGTGCTTGTTTTTTTGTTAAATTTAAGATTACCTTTTGGGTATAAATATGCAATTGAAAGTTACTCACAATCCAGTTTATCCTGTACCACTATTCTGAAACTTTTGTTTAATGTACTTCTGGGTTTCTGGACAGCACACACCCACCAGCTGGGCTTAGGGACAGACAGTCCTCCAGTATTTGTTAATTTCCTAGTTGTCTTCAGTGTGAGCCAGAACATAAGGTGGATGAGTGTCTTATTACCCCCGTGGGGAAGATGATGTTGCTCACCCAGTGCATCTTTGAAGTGTTTTATCTTTTCTAAAGATTTGAAGATTGCCCTCTCTTGCAGAAGTAGTTGAATTGATGGTTTTGGAAGAAAAACGTTACTAGAATTGCTACAAAGGATCTCCAAGGTCATCTAGGCTAACTCCAGGCAAAGCTAGTCCTAAAAGTTGGATCTCCTGCATGCCTTTCAGTTCCAGTGCTCTTTGGAAACCAGGTGGGCCTCCAGACAGGTCTCTCAGGAAAGAAAGCTAAGCATCAGAAATCAGTGATACTTGCCCAAGGGCCCACAGCCAGTGATAGCCACAGTGTTACACAGCTTTCACAACTTCAGTTGATTTAAAATGAAGCATTTCCTGGACCTCCCAAATAACTGAGCCCAGAAGACCATAAAGGAGAAGGGAACAAAAACTATAGTCAAAGTTTTATTTTCAGAGTATTTTTAAGCTGACACTGTAGAGTGGGCCTAGCAAGTGTGTCCCTCTTGCCAGGTGGTAAAGACTTTGAAGTTCAGGAGTACAAGATTGTGAAGCTAGTATAGAACTCTTATTTGATTATATGGCAAATCTAAGTGGAGTTAGTTTGCTGATGGGAAGACTAAGGTGTGAATTGTCCAAGCTAAAATCGAGTGCCCATTTCCTGAATTCATTCAGCCAGTTAGAAAGACATGTGCAAATTGCCACCCACTATAGTCTTATAGGCCAGTTAATCGCTTCCTTTGGTTAATTCTGTTCTCAATGCTGGTCTTTATTATTTATATTTATATGTGTAGGGGGTGTCTCACTGTTACAAGTATAGCTAGATTTTAAAACCTGTGATGTTGCCATCATTCAATACTGTAAAGAGCATTGAGTCACCTCAGCCCTTCTACAAGTTTGATGAATTTCTGTTGAGAGCCTCTGACATCCATAATAAAGCCCTTTTAATGTATCACAATGAACATCAGTTTCTTGTCAGGTCCCCGTCCAGTGATGGTAGGATCTGCCTTTATAGGGTTGTTTGAGGAATGAAAGAAACATATAAAGCCCAGTGCCTAGCTCAGTAGAGGGTGCCTGCAATTATCAATATTAATCTCTTGCTCAAATGGTCTCTTAGAGCTAGGAAGTTATTTTTTATTTAGGATTATATACTCTTGGCCCAGAGAATTAGAACAGTGGAATGATTTTTCTATTGCTTCAGCTGTCTTCCAACTTGTAAAATGTATTGAAAGCAGGTTGCAATTACAGTGCTTCATTTTGTGGAAGTACTGACATTATCCTGCTGAAAGAAAATTTGTGTTAATCTTTTGATTTTGCCTTTATGGGGGTAAAATCATGACAGATTAACATGGACAAATCTGAGATGGCCTTGGCTCTGCAAATTGCTTGCTTTGGTATTGAAATGATGAGGTGTTAGTCTGTTGTAAAACTTAGGCAGGAGCTTTTGTGTATGCATGACTCACTATGTAGAAATGACTGTTTTTCATGTTTAGAAAGAAGGGGAGTTCAAATTAAATATGGCTATTTCTGGATCTGCCTCAGGTTTGTTGAATTAAAAGTGGGTGAATACATTTGGAAGGGACAGTGCTTCCCCACTACCCCTATCCTGATTAAGAACCAGAGTGTTTCCTTAGCCTGGAATCATTTTGACAGGTAAAAATTTGGTATGTCTAGTTCTTAAGCACTGCTAGCAAATAATTTTTTATTCTGCAAAAAGAGCTCCGAGCTTGTTAAAGGAAGGAAAAGAAGACCCCTTTGCCTTTCAAGGATTTTATGGTACTTAAAAAGGCAAAGTTTGTGGTGAATGAATGCAGCGAAATTGAGGTCAGACTGCCTGTGTAACTTGTGGTTTCCTTCGCTGTAGGTACAACTCCAAGAGGAGACACTGGAGAAGAACCAAGCTGGGTCTATAAGGAGTCACACATAAGATGGCACACATATTTATGCTGTATCAAAGTCACATGCACTTACCAACTCACTGTAAACATTGCTACTATCTGGGTAATTGGGTGTGTTTTATTGGGGAAATGATTTTTATGCCTCTGCACTCGTCTGTTTATTCAGTAATAAATATGTGAAACCTTTTGCCTGAACTGCTCTTGTATTCTTACTCATGAAGTACTAAATTCCCCCTTCCCCTAGATCTCACACAGTGCTGGCCAATAGAACTTCCTGCAATGATAGAAAAATCTCCTGACTACCAAGTACTTGAAGTATGGCTAGTGTGAGTAAGGAACTGATTTTAAAATTTTTAAATTGTGATTATATACTAGCTCCATGTGGCTAATGGTTCTTAAACCTTCTGTTGTGGGAAGTGTATGTATGTGCCATCCTTGTAACTTGAGGATAGCACGTTCTTTAAATAGCCTCTTTATATGCTATTCTATAATTCCAGTCCTCAATAAATAGGAATCAGCTGAACCCAGGGGTTGGTAAACTGGTCTGTTTCTGTATAGCCTGTGAACAAAGTTTCTCCATTTTTAAATGATTGAAAGAAATCAAAATATTTTGACAAATTCAAATTTATTGGGCATTTATGTGCCAGGCACTACTGTAAGTACTTGGGATTAATTAATGAGGATGCAAATGGTATATGAGGCTGTTTTTTTCCTCCTATACAATACAAGTGGTATAGTATATAGCAGTAATAATACAACTCCTTTAGGGTTCCTGGACCCAATTCCAGTGTATTTGCTGGGGGACTTCCTCCCCAGCACAACACGAAACAATTCTCAAACACCCAGCAGGGTGTCCAAGAACTCAATTCTGACACTATCTGCCTGGAGACTGCCAGATTCCTTAAGGGCTCCATCCCACAAGACTACTGGACTCCAGATGCAGGTCGCAAGCCCCAGGCAGTTCCCTGTGCTTCTGACCTAATGGCTATAGATGGGATGTTCCCATGACCTCCCCCTTAGGTTCGATTAATTTGCTAGAGCGGCTCACAGAACTTAGGAAAACATGTTTACCAGTTTAATAAAGGATACAAGTAAACAGCCAGGTGAAGAGATACATAGGGCAAGTCCCAAATAAAGGAGCTTCTATCCTTGTAGAGCTTGGGGCCTGGTTCCTCTGGCGTGTGAATGTGTTCTGGTTCCCAGAGCATGGAAGCTCTGTACAGAGAAGCAGGATCCAAGAGAGCTATAAGCTCTTTTCAGAGGTTTTTGTGAGGGCTTCATTTGCTTAGTCATGACTAAATTATTGGCCATTGAGTGATAGAACCTCCAGCCACCCCAACCCTCACCCTTGGGTGGGGTCCAAAAGTCTCATGAACATGACAAGACACCCATTTCACCTTTAAGACTGCAGTATTCTTATGGTGTGTGGGGGATCATGGGGAAGACAGTATAGCTCAGAGAAGACAGGGACTCTGGCATCTTACTGGACAGTGTGCAATGAAATGGAGGGGGACTTGATAATAAGGGTGAATGTAATAACCACATTGTTTTTCTTGTGAAACCTTCATAGAGTGTGTATCAATGATATCTTAAAAAAATATATGCTTACAAAAGGTAAAAGGACTGCAGTGTTCTCAGAAACTGGATGAAGACCAAATATACCTGGGAAGTACATACTTGGTCATCTGAATGACCAAATACATATTTCTTACACAGGCTAATAGGCCAATACAGAAGCTGTAACAAATGTCTGGAAAACGTGGGAAGGAACAAAAATTTCCTAATTACCTGTGGAATTAAGATGAAACCAGCAAGGGAAAGAGGAGACAAGTTTGGTGGGCACTGTGTGGCCAGTTTGTAGGGAGCATGAGCTGGACGTAGCTGAGAAGCCAAGTGACAGGCAATGTCAGGTGCTGTGCATAGTGTGAGGCAAGTTGGGGTGGGGTAGGGCTGCACAGCTCTGGGGCCCCTAACCTACAACCACACTGGAAGGCTCAGCTGCAGGATACCAACTAATCACCCTAGGAACCTGGGAGCTGCCAACATATCTGGAACACATCTCAACTTCCTTTGCTAGGCCCTAGATTTCAAATACTCTTGTATTGCGACAGTGTTGCCTTCGCATTCAAAGACAGCTGCCAGTGTAAACAGCAGTTGGTAAATGTTAACATGCTACAAATGTCATTAATGTCCAAAGCAGAGCAACTGGATACAGTTAATTGTCAGGCAAGCGACAGGGAGTTTGCGGTTTTGGAGTATTAGAAGTACTTCAGCCTCGCTAGTCAGAGTAGGTTGGGACAGGGCCAAGGTCATGCTAAGGGCAGAGAGCTTTCTTGACAGACCCAAGTAAGTTAGGATTAGGAATGAAAGGGGAAATGACATGGACACCAGGATTGGCCATGTAGAAGGGGGTTTCCTTGTGAGCCTGGGGGTTGGACACAGGTTCTGGTTCCAGAGCCCCCTCGCTAGCTTGTATACTTGCCACTATTTGTTTCCTGATCGGTGGAGCACTGGATTGGTGCTTCCTGAGGGAGAAATGGGAGCTTTGAGACGTTTAAGGTTTACATTTATCTACAAAAAGTACAGCAGTAGATTGTCAGCCTTGTGCAGTCAGCCCCATGGTGATCACTGCCCATTCCTTGATGGCCTGCTGAGGAGCCGGCAGCAGCCAAGGGGGGGGGTTAAGAATCGGTAGTGTGGGGTATGATGGGACTGCACAGTCTGGGTTCAAATCTGCCATTCATTCACCAGCGCTAAACCTCAATGTCCTCATCTGCAACGTGGGGCCCATGGGCTTTCCCTAAGAGTGCTGAGAGGATGGAATGTAAGAACACACTGAAGCCCTGGGTCCAGTGCCTGACCAGGAAAAGCAGGAGTGGAGAGTGAGTAGGACTGACTTTTTGGTGCAGAGCCTTCCAAAGCAGATGGGCCAAGTACTGGATGAAGTTAAAATGAGAAAAAGGGACCAAAGATAGTGGGAAGGGACAGGTCTTCATGGGAGAAGTCAGAGCAGGCACTGAGTTGGTGCTCATCGTCAGCTGCTAGATAGATGCCGGTTCCTTTCCAGTTGGCAGGATTCTAATTTGGAGGAACAGAGTAACCCCTCAAGGCCCTGGAAAGAAGGCAGGGAGACATGCGAGTCAAAATCCTGGATCTCGCACTCACCTCGGGTTGAATCCCAGTTCCATCATCACTGAACCAGCTGTGGGAACTTGCTCTCTTAAGAGAATACTTCAAAATCATAATACCTGGTTACCTCAGCTTTGTCAGGATTGAGTGGTAATATCTGAAAGGGTCAGTTCTATGAGATACTGTGTTTTACAGATGAAAAAAGTTTATGCACCCTGTCATTCCTCTTAATAGCAACTAACAATCTGCGTGCTTAACATGCCAGGTAGCTGATGTTTGCGGGAAGGGCAGTGAGAAACAATCTGAACTGTCTGAACGGAAATAGATTTTTTAAATTCTTGGAAAGAACAGGGTGAAATAGCCATTTACACTTCCCTGATGATGTTATATTCCAGAGACTTTAACATCAAGCCCCTGTACATGCAAAGCATCTGTGGGTGTTCGGGGACCCCGATGAGGCTGTGCTCATCACATGTGTGTTAGAGGGAAGGAAGGTGGCAAACCTTCATCAGAAAAAACTAACCTCGCCGAATTAAGTAAACAGTCTGGGATAGTCATTCTTTATCAGGAGTGATTTTGTGCCTCAGGGCACATTCAGCAATGTCTGGAGACATCTTTGGTTGCAACAGTTGTGGGAGGGGACGTGCCACTGGCAGCATCCTACCATGCACAGGACAGTCCTCCACAACCAAGAATTATCCATCCCAAAAGGTCAGTGGTGCCAAGGTTGAGAAACCCCCGAAGTGAACTTCTTGAGACACAGATCTGCTCAGCACACTGCTCCCCTCTTCCTCCACTTCACAGTACTCTTTGGATAAATCTTAAAATGGCCCAAAAGAGCATGGCATAGCTTCTACCCCTCTTCACTTGCCTACACCAGATTCAGCTACGTTGGTCTCTTTGTCTCTCAACACACCAAGGTCCACCCTGCCTTAGAGCCTTCCCACATGATATTCCCTGGACCTGGAATGTTCTCTCTGTGCCTGGTGAACTCCCATTCATCTTTAAGTTCTCAACCTACTTCTTGCCTCCACAGGGAGACCTTCCCTGACTGCCCCTCTTTTCCCTTAATCCAATTAGGTCCTTCTGCTTAGTAACTCACCCTGTAAGGTTCCTTTGCAATTGTAACTATAAAGGTACATGTGTGCTTAATTAATTCTCTTCCTCCCTCATGACTGTGAACTCACAAGGATAGGGGTGGGTCTGTCTTGCTCACTGCTGACCGTTCTCACCTAACACAGCATCTGGCACAAAGGAAGTGCTCAATAAATAAGTTGGTTGGATGGCTGAATGAATGAATGAATGAATGAATGAAAGGGGAGATGTACAAGTAAGTGAGCAAAAACAGAATGTGTTCCTTACTATGTGTAATACTAGGAGTGAAGGAACAATGACTTGCCTGGAGAGTCAGGGAAGGCCTTCCCCAGATTCACAAGGAGGCAAACTGTGTGTGGGGTGTGTGTGTGTGTGTGTGTGTGTGAGTGGGTAGGTAGCTGGAGTTTAAGGTACTAGGGAAAGGATCAGGACAGTCAGGCAGCTCATGAAAGCTCAGGTATGCCATGAGTTGGGAATGGGCACTGTTCTCACCGCTCACCCTCTGTAGGACAGCCTCCTTCACCATGCTGGGGGGCTGCCACCTGCACTCTAAGTACAATCACTGCTGAAGCTGCTGATGGAAATAGGCAGGAGCAGCAGGATGGGGCTTGGTTTTCAGCCTGACTCTGAATGAGACTGTTCTCTTCATCAATTTGAATTATTTAGATTCCAGCAGAGCTGACAATACCAATGTTTTGGAGATGTTTCATAGAGACAAAGATGCACATAATAGTAGTAGTGAGTGAAATGATGGAACACACCAAAAATATCAAACACCAGCAGCATAGGCCAGGCCAGGGTAATCTTCTAGAAGCAAAGAAAAAGAAAGTTTAAAAGTGAACACTCCTCCCTCTTTAAAAAAATCCCCCTTCTTATCAATACTAGAATTATAGGCTTTAAAAAAATTCTATTGAAAAATACATACAGGAAAGGTGTACTTTCTTACTTATAAGTACAGCTCAATGAATTTTCACAGGGTGAATCCAGTTGTGTCGCCACCACCCACATCAGGAAACAACACAATCAGCTTTCCAGAAGCCCCTCCTTGGTCCCCCTTCCACACACCATCTCTCCCCAGCATAACCACCATTGTAACATCTAACAGCATGGATTAGCCTTGCCTGCTTTTACATTTTATATTAATGGAATAATTAACTTTGCATGTGTCTCTTCTTGTGCTTGCTCTTGCTCATCATCACAAGGTGTTAGCTGTTACGTGCAGTCGTGCATACTGGGTTTCATTGCTGTATAGTGTGTTAACCTTAAAACTATAAGTTATTTTACCAGCAAAAATGGGTTTATTGGGGACTAGCAGAGGGTTGCAATTCAAGGCATATAAGTAACGGCAAAACCATAGGCAAGTCCAGAGAAGGAAGGAAAAGAATGCTCTTTTATAAAAGAAAGGTGGGGGGGAGCTAGAAGGAGCTGTTATAAACAAAAAGTCCATTGGAGTAATAAGTGAGTATAATGGCTTTTAATTGGCTAAGGTGTGACAGTCTCTCATTTGTTGGGCATTTGCCAGGCAAGGAGAAAACCTTTCTTCCTCCTGCTGGGGTAGTGAAGTACAGGAATCTTCCTGCAGGGAATAACAGGTACAGTCTCTTCTGGTTGGGGTCCGCAATCAACTAGGAGTGGCAGGGTGTGAGAGCTCCCCCTTCTGGCCCTCTGACTTAATTTTTTAAAAATTGTAATTGATAAACAATATTATATTGCTTTCAAGTATACAATGTAGTGATTCGACAGTAATCTACATTATTAAATGCTTGCCCCGACTAGTGTAGTTACTACCTGTCAACATAGATTGAGATTTTGTACCTCTATCCTCTTCACCTGTTTTACCCACCCACTCCAGCCCTTCCCCCATGATACCCACCAGTCACCTCTCAGTCTGACTTCATTTTAAATGAGGTTTCCTTTTATTAATTTTCAAAAGCGTTTCTTTGTGTGACTACACCACAATTTATTTCCCCATTTTCCTCTTGATAGGCATTTGAATGGTTTCCAGTTTGGAGGCTCTGTAGTGCTGCTCTGAGAATCTTTGTATATATCTTTTGCTGAACATGTGTATACATCTCATTACAGGTGATTTCATTTCATTTTTATATTTCTCAGAATGTAGAGACATAACAAATATTTTGTAATGAGAAGAAAGCTAACTAAAATTTCTACAGTGAGTATGTCTTTTATAATCAGGAAAAAAATTTTAAAGAAAAGGAAAAATAAACTTAACTCTCTGGGCTTGAATAAAGCCACTCACATATATTGCTTTTTGGTTTTTTAAGCAGGGAATTTAATACAGGCTTTCAGAGATATCTCATGGAACCCAGGGATGGGGCAGCCAGGCTCTAAGAAGAACCAGAACCAGGGCCTTGAAAGCCATTGAGAAGTCAGGCAGGCTTCTCTCCCTCTGGGACTTTTCTTTTAACTGCTTTCTGAAAGTCCACTTTACTCTCATCCCTCTTGGAAGACCTGTTTCCTCTGCTTCTTTCAGAGCAAGACTGAACATGGCGTCCTCTTTGTCCTAGAGAAAAATGGGCAGGAATCTTTCAATCCCAACAGCAAGATCATAAGAAGAGAAGTCTGATTGGCCGAGTCAAGACTCAGTAAACTATGGCTCAGAGGACAGGGTCCTGTATAACCATGACTGCCCTGTGGGTAGGCTGGTGCCTGGAGTGAGCAGTAGGGACTGAGCTGACATTCCAGAGAGCATCTACTCCAGTGCCGCTGAGCTAGGAACAAGAAACCTGTATGCTGGTCCTGGTGTTGCCTCAAGAAATCCCTACCTCTCTGGGCCTTTGTCCTCTTAGGTTTGCCTCTCTGCACCCAGTGCTTTCTATAGGACTTTACGGTGAATTTTGTTTAAATTTGCTTTTCTGTATTTTCAGAGGCTTCCAAGAATACTGAGATGTGGAAAAGATGCCATGTCAAGTAAACAAGAGAGAATCCTTAATTAAATTAGACAATCCTGTGAGCTGTGGGATTTGAAAAAGAGATACCCTTTTGATCTAAGATCAAAATCTTGGATTTAGGCCACAGGCCTATTAGGAGTTCAAACTAGAATCAAATGTTAATTCTGTCCATAGGCTCAGAGATGAGTCCCATGTTCTAATCTGGAGCCACTTGTTCTGGAAGAGGACCTTGTTGACTGCCTTGTGTATTACAGCCTGGCCCCTGCCTCTCGGGGTTTTTTTCTGAAACATGTATTTTGATGGGTTCCAAGAAGCACAGGTTAGATGTTACTTTTACTTTTTTTTTCTTTTTTTTTTGTATGTTATATGTATTTTTTAAATTAAAGTATCGTTAATATACAATCTTATATTGGGTTCGAATGTACATCACAGTCATTCAACAGTCCCCGTGATCAACTTATATTGTGATTGTGAATTATGCCACTAGTATACCCCTACCCCTACCTCTACCCCCGGCACCCACCCAAAGCTCTCCCCCTTGGTAACCACTAAGCACTTCTTGGTGTCTATGACTCTACCACTGTTTTTGTTCCTTCTGTTTTACTTTGTTTTTATATTACACAAGTAAGTGAAATCATATGGTATTTGTCTTTTTCTGCTTGGCTTATTTCACTGAGCATAATACCCACTAGATCCATCCATGTTGTTGTAAATGGTAGGATTTGTTTTCTTCCTATGGCTAAATAATATTCCATTGTGTACAACCTCTTCTTTATCCATTCATCTACTGATGGACAATTAGGTTGCTTCCATTTCTCGGCTATTGTAAATAGTGCTGCGATAAACATAGGGGTGCATATGTATTTTTCAAACTGGGCTGCTGCATTCTTAGGTTAAATTCCTAGGAGTGGGATTCCTGGGTCAAATGGTATTTCTATTTTTAGTTTTTTGAGGAACCTCCATATTGCTTTCCACAGTGGTTGTACCTTATATTACCACGAACACTGTAGGAGGGTTCCCATTCTCCTCATCCTCACCAGCATTTGTTATTTCTTGTCTTTGCGTGAGTGGCCATCCTAACTGGTGTGAGGTGATATCTCATTGTGGTTTTAATCTGCATTTCTCTGATAATTAGCCATGTGGAGCATCTTTTCATGTGCCTGTTGGCCATCTGAACTTCTTCTTTGGAGAAGTGTCTGTTCAGCTCCTCTGCCCATTTTTTAATTGGATTATTTGGTTTTTGTTTGTTGAGGTGCGTGAGCTCTTTATATATTTTGGATGTCAACCCCTTATCAGATACGTCATTTATGAATATATTCTCCCATACTGTAGGATGTCTTTTTGTTCTACTGATGGGTGTCCTTTGTTGTACAGAAGCTTTTCAGCTTGATTTAGTCCCACTTGTTCATTTTTGCTTTTGTTTCCCTTGCCCGGGGGGATATGTTCATGAAGAAGTCGTTCATGTTTATGTCCAAGATATTTTTGCCTATGTTTTTTTCTAAGAGTTTTATGGTTTCATGACTTACATTCAGGTCTTTGATCCATTTTGAGTTTACTTTTGTGTATGGGGTTAGACAATAATCCAGTTTTATTCTCTTACATGTAGCTGTCCAGTTTTGCCAACACCAGTTGTTGGAAGAGGCTGTCATTTCCCCATTGGATATCCATGGTTCCTTTATCGTATATTAATTGACCATATATGTTTGGGTTAATATCTGGACTCTCTATTCTGTTCTACTGGTCTGTGGATCTGTTCTTGTGCCAGTACCAAATTTTCTTGATTACTGTGGCTTTGTAGTAGAGCTTGAAGTGGAGAATGTAATCCCCCTGCTTTATTCTTCCTTCTCAGGATTTCTTCAGCTATTCAGGGTCTTTTGTGGTTCCACATGAATCGTAGAAATACTTGTTCCAGTTTGTTGAAGAATGCTGTTGGCATTTTGATAGAGATTGCATTGAGTCTGTAGATTGCTTTAGGCAGGAAGGCCATTTTGACAATATTAATTCTTCCTATCCATGAGCACAGGATGTGTTTCCATTTATTGGTTTCTTCTTTTATTTCTCTCATGAGTGTCTGGTAGTTTCCAGAGAATAAGTCTTTCACTTCCTTGGTTAGGCTTATTCCGAGGTATTTTATTCTTTTTGATGCAATTGTGAATGGAATTGTTTTCCTGATTTCTTTGTTAGTTCATCATTAGTGTATAGGAATGCAACAGATTTCTGTGTATTAATTTTGTATCCCGCGACTTTGCTGAATTCAGATATTAGATCTAGTAGTTTTGGAGTGGATTCTTTAGGGATGAATATGGAATTTATAATTTATATAAGTGCTTAATTTTCTTTAAGCCAACTAAATAGAACTCTTTACAAGTTAATTTTAGCAATACCATCTGGAGGTAGAAGATGCCACACATCCACAATAGACATGCATAAATAAATAAACAGATGCAAATGATACCTTATAGATTTTCATTGAAAAATTTTTAATCAATGAGACAGGTGTGATAATGCAGAATTCACTAGTTTATAAGTAACAGTTTAATCTAAATTGTCTATGGCAGAGGGACAAGTTAAGGTTACCTGCTCGTATTTTCCGGGCTGTTTACATTTCAAAGACATGGTAGTATTTATATCTTCAAGAGACAGAGAAAGAAAACTGCATTTTTCTCCACGAATGATTTTGGTTTGCTTCTGGAGTTGAACTTTTTAGTTTTACAAAGATTTGTAAGATAAAGGCAATTATTTTTTCATCTTAAGTGCAGGACAGTTGTACTTCCAATGTCCTGCTTTTTCCAATATCTGCAAATGTTTGAAGGCAAATAGGAAGTGGTTTGAACAGACTTTGATTTTTGCTCTAATTTCTTTTCTTCCATCTTATTAAAGGAGTCCCTAAGGCTAGCCATTATACCAATAAGACAATTGAGAGCTCTCTAAGAAGAACTTTTTTTTCTGTCAAATACAGCCAATTCGGAGGATCCATCATCTGGCCATTGATGAATAGAATCTTATTAATCTCAACAGTGACTCAAACCAATAAGCTTTTTTATGCCTTAACCACGGATGCAAAAGGCATCCTTAAAGGAGAGTGCAAAAAGTGGAACCCTCACAAAACCCAGAAGGTTCCCTTCCCAAAATTAGTCTAAGAAAGCAGAAGCCTGTGTGTGGTGGTGGGGGTTGGGGTGCTGTTGGGCAGCATGGAAGCTGCTGCCAAGGTTGTGGGGAGAGCTGACCCCGGGCAGATACTGAAGGAAGGAAAAGAAGGCTCTAGATATGGTTGAACAATGGGGACTGCTGTGATTACCCCAGCCATGCTAGAAGAGAAAGAACAGTTTGAGGCAGCTAGACTTGAGAGAGAGTGTAAGTTGCTTGAAAAGGCTTGCATGCCCTGGAATAGAGTCCATGGACATTCGGTACCATAGACTTCAACATTTGCTAGAAAAAGTAATATCTACTCCAAATTTCTGCTGACTAAAATAGAACAGCAACAGTTAGAGAAACAGAAGAAGAACGAGAAATTGGAGATAAAAAAAATGGATTCTTTAAAAATTACTAAGGGTAGAAATTCTGTTGATGCAAGTGAGAAGAATCCAGTTATGAGAAAAAAAAGAGGAAAAGAAGATGAATCATATAATATTTCAGAGGTAATGTCAAAGGAGGACATTTTGTCTGTGGCTAAAAAAAATAAAAGGAGGATAAGGATGAAAGCAACTCTTTTAATCTCTGTGTAGAAGATCTTCAGAAAAACAAAGCTTCAAATAGTATAATTAAAGGTAGATTGTCCCAAATGGTTAGGCAGAATACTAAATTCTTTTTTGACCCAATTCATTAATGTAATGGAATGTCATTACCCTTTCAGCAACCAAAACGTTTCACAGTAGGAGTGATGTGATGGTGCTAGATGGAAGGCATAGAATGATTTAGATGATTTGGAAAAATGGAATTAACAGCAGTTTAGCAGGTGAGACTGGGAAAAACAGTCAGTGCATTGCTACAATTGCACTGATGGATCAGAGGGGAATACCTGGACCTTTTCTTGTCTGTGGTCCTTTGTCTACCCTTCCTAACTGGAAGGCTGAATTCCAGTGATTTACACTGGAGATTCCTATTGTGTCACATCACGGGACCCAGCAGGGGCACTGAAAATTGGTAAAGAATATTCACAGATGGAAAGGGACACTGCAGATTTATCCTGTGATAATCACATCATTTGAAATATCCATGAGACACCAAAATGCATTACAGCATTGCTATTGGAAATAATAGTAGATGAAGGACACAGGATTAAGAACATGACAACTTATGACAAATTCCCTTGAGAGCTGGCACAGCTGGAAAAAAGAACACTAAACTATTAAGGACCATGTTTTTAAACAGTTGTTCCAAAACATAAGAAATCACTTGTTCCCTCTTTTAAACAGAATAGAGTAACTTACCAAGCCAAAATTTCACCCTTTTTTTCCCTTTTATGTTCCCTAAGCTCAGATCCACAGCCTATTGGACTGTCCATCAGATATATGATGGTACATGCATCCAACATTTGGTGGAGATCATAGAGAATATTCTCACTGGTCATAAGCCAATTTCTCAATACAGAACAAGATGAAAGGAAAACCTCATCTGGTTTTCCTTTCTTTTTTTTTTATTGATATACAGTCTTATTTTAGTTTCAAGTATACAACAGTGGTTCAACAGTTACCCATATTATTAAATCCTCACCCCTACTGGTGCAGTTACTATCTGTCAACATAGAAAGATGTTACAGAATCATTGGCTGTATTCTCCGTGCCCTACTACCGTCCCTGTGACCAACCTACATTATGATTGAGAATTTTTGTGCCCCTTTATACCCCTCCTCGACCCCTCCCCCCACCCCAACCCTTCTCCCATGGTAACCACCAGTCCCTTCTAAGTTTCTATGAGTCTACTGCTATTTTGTTCTTTCTGTTTTGCTTCGTTTTTGTATTCTACAAGTAAATGAAATCATATGGTATTTGTCCTTCTCCACTTGGCTTATTTCACTGAGCATAATACCCTCTAGACCCGCCCATGTTGTTGCAGATGGCAGGATTTCTTTTCTTTTTATGGCTGAATAATATTCTATTGTATCTACATACCACATCTTCTTTACCTATTCATCTGTTGGACACTTAGGTTGCTTCGGTATCTTGGCTCTTGTAAATAATGCAGCAATAAACAGAGTGGTGCATATATCTTTTTGGATCACGGCTTTTGTTTTCTTTGGATAAATTCCTAGGAGTGGAACTGCTGAGTAGAATGATATTTCTGTTTTTAGTTTTTTGGGGAACCTCCATACTGCTTTCCTTAGTGGCTGCACCAATTGACATTCCCACCTTTTCTCCACATCCTTGTCAACACTTGTTATTTCTTGTCTTTTGGATAGTGGTCATTCTGACTGGTGTAAGGTGATCTCACTGTGGTTTTGATTTCCATTTCCTGATTACCAGTGTGGAGCATCTTTTCATGTGCCTGTTGACCATATGTATTTCTTCCCTGAAGAAATGTCTGTTCAGGTCCTCCACGCATTTTTTTAATTGGGTTATTTGTTTTTGAGTGTTGAGGCCTGTTAGCTCTTTGCATATTATATTATCCCATACTGTAGGTTGCCTTTTTGTTCTGCTGATGGTGTACTTTGATGTAGTCCCACTTGTTCATTTTTTTGTTTCCCTTGCCCAAGGAGATGTATCCAGGAAAAAATTGCTCATATATATGTTCAAGAGATATCTGCCTATGTTTTCTTCTATTGAGTTTTATGGATTCATGTCTTACATTCAGATCTTTGATCCATTTCGAATTTACTTTTGTGTATGGAGTTAGACAGTAATCCAGTTTCATTCTCTTGCATGTAGCTGTCCAGTTGTCCCAGCACCAGTTATTGAAGAGACTGTCTTTTCTCCATTGTATATTCATGGCTCCTTTATCATATAGTAATTGACCATATATGTGTGGGTTTATATCTGGGCTTTCTCTTCCGTTCCATTGATCTATGCATCTGTTCTTGTGCCATTACCATATTGTTTTGATTACTGTAGCTTTGTAGTATGGCTAGAAGTCAGGGAGCATAATCCTCCAACTTTGTTGTTCTTTCTCAGGATTGCTTTGCTATTCAGGGTCTTTTGTGGTTCCATATGAATTTTAGAACTATTTGTTCTAGTTCACTGAAAAACACTGTTGAAATTTTTATAGGGATTGCACTGAATCTGTAAATTGCTTTGGGTAGAATGGTCATTTTGACAATATTAATTCTTCCTATCCATGAGCACAAAAATCCATAAGATTTCCACTTATTTGTATCTTCTTTAATTTCCCTTAAGTGTCTTACAATATTCAGAGTATAGGTCTTTTCATTTCCATGGTTAGGTTTATTCCTAGGTAGTTTATAATTTTTGATGCAATTGTAAATGTAATTGTTTTCCTGATTTCTCTTTCTGTTACTTCATTGTTTGTATGTAGGAATGGAACAGATCTCTATATTAATTTTGTATCCTGCAACTTTGCTGAATCCAATTATAAGTTTCAATAGTTTTTTGGTGGAGTCTTTAGGGTTTTCTATGTATAATATCATGTCATCTACAAATAGTGAGAGTTTAACTTCTTCCTTACTAATTTGGATGCCTTTTATCTCTTTGTGTTGTCTGATTGCCGTGACTGGGACCTCCAGTACTATGCTGAATATAAGTGATTAGAGTGGGCATTCTTGTCTTTTTCATGATATTAGAGGAAAAGCTTTCAGCTTTTCACCATTAAGGATGATGTTATCCTTTATTATGTTGTGGTACATACCTTCTATGCCCATTTTTTTGAGAGTTTTTATCATGAATGGATGTTGAATTTTGTCAAATGCTTTTTCGGCATTTATTGAAAGGATTGTGTGTTTTTTATCTTTCTTTTTGTTAATGTGGTGTATGATAATGATTGATTTACAAATATCCCATTCTTGCATCCCTGGAATAAACCCATTTGGTTGTGATAGATGATACTTTTGATGTATTTTTTAATTTGGTTTGCTAACTTTTTTTGAGGTTTTGCATCTATGTTTATCAGAGATATTGCTCTATAATTTTCTTTTTTTGTAGTGTCTTTGCCTGGTTTTGGTATTAAAGTGATGCTAGCCTCATAGAGTGAGTTTGGAAGTAGTCCCTCCTCTTCTACATTTTGGGATACTTTAAGAAGGATGGTTATTGGCTCTTCTTTAAATGTTTGGTAGAATTCAGCTGTGAAGTCATCTGGCATGGAATTTTGTTTTGGTGGAGTTTTTTGTTTACCAATTTGATTTCATTGCTGGTAATTGGTCTTTTCAGATTTTCTGTTTCTTCTTGGGTCAGTCTTGGAAGGTTGCTTTTTTCTAGGAAGTTGTCCATTTCTTCTAGGTTGTCCAATTTATTGGCATATAATTTTTCATAGTATTCTCTAATAATTCTTTGTATTTCTAGGGTACCTGTTGTGACTACTACTTCTTCATTTCTGATTTCATTTATTTGTATACTCTTTCTTGATGAGTCTGGCTGGGGGGTTATCTTTTTCAATTTATTTTCTCAAAGAACCAGCTCTTAGTTTCATTAATTTTTTCTGTTGTTCGATTCTTCTCTTTATTATTTAGTTCTGCTCTGATATTTCTTATGTCCCTCCTTCTACTAGCTTTGGTTTTCATTTGTTCTTTTTCTAGTTTCTTTTTGATTTTAGACTATTTATTTGGGATTGCTCTTGTTTCTTGAGGTAGGCCTGTATTGCTGTGAACTTCCCTCTTAGAATGGCCTTTGTGGTGTCCCACAAATATTGAACTGTTGTATTTTTGTTTTCATTTGTCACCATGTATTGGTTTCTTTCTGTTTTAACTTGGTCATTGAGCCATTGATTATTTAGAAGTATGTTGTTTAGTCTCTACATGTTTGTAGGCTTTTTATTTTCTTTGTGTAATTTATTTATAGTTTCATACATTGTAGTCTGAGAAGTTGCTTGATATAGTTTCAATCTTCTTTAATTTACTGAGGCTATTTTTGTGGCCTAGTATGTGATCTATTCTGGAGAACATTCCATGTACACTTGAGAAGAATATGTATCCTGCTGCTCATGGGTGGAATGTTCTGTAGATATCTGTTAAGTCCATGTGATCTAATGTATATTGTTCAATGCCTCTGTTTCGTTATTTATTTTCTGTCTGGTTGATCTGTCTATTGATATGAGTAGTGTGTTAAGGTCTCCTACAATAAACGTGTTGTAATCTATTTCCCCCTTTAATTCTGCTAGTATTTGCTTTACATATTTAGGTGCTCCTATATTGGGTGCATAGATATTTATAATGGGTATATCCTCTGGTTAGACTGACCCCTTTATCATTATGTAATGTTTTTCTTTGTCTTTTCTTACTTTCTTTGTTTTGAAGTCTATTTTGTCTGATATAAGTACCACTACTCCTCCTTTTTTCTCCTTATTGTTTGCATGGAATATCTTCTTCTATCCCTTCACTTTTAGCCTGTGTATGTCTTTGGGTCTGAAATGAGTCTCTTGTAGGGAGCATATAGATGGGTCTTGTTTCTTTATTTTTATTTTATTTATTTATTTGTTTATTTATTTTTATTAAGATATTATTGATATACACTCTAATGAAGGTTTCACATGAAAAAACAATGTGGTTACTACATTTACCCATATTATCAAGTCCCCACCCATACCCCAATGCAGTCACTGTCCATCAGTGCAGTATGATGACACAGATTCACTATTTGCCTTCTCTGTGCTACACTGTTTTCCCCTTGATCCCCCATGGTCTTGTTTCTTTATCCATTCTGCCACTCTGTGTTTTTTGATTGGTACATTCATTCCATTTACATTTCAGGTAATTATTGATAATTATGTACTTATTGCCATTTTATGAGTTGTTTTCTGGTTGTTTTTATAGCTCCTCTCTGCTCCTTTCTCCCTCTCTTATACTTTTCTCTTGTTATTTGATGGTTTTCTTTAACATTGTGATTGGATTTCTTTCTTATAATTTTTTGTGTATCTATATAGGATTTATGTTTGTGGTTACCAAAGGTTCAAGGATAGCTTCTTGACTGTATAACAGTCTATATTAAGTTGCTAATTGCTCTGTTTCAAACACAGTCTAAAAGTTCTTTTTTTTCTTCTTCATCCTCCTCCACACTTTATGTATTAGATGTCATAATCAAAATTATTTAGTCTTAGGAACATTTCCATCTACAGCACTTTAACATATCCTGTAATGCTGGTTTTGTTTTTATAAAGTCTTTGAGCCTTTGTTTATCTGGAAATTGTTTAATCCCTACTTCAAATTTAAATGATAATCTTGCCAGGTAGAGGATTCTTGGTTGAAGGTCCTTCTGTTTCAGTAATATTTCATGCCACTGTCTTTTGGCATGTAAAGTTTCTGCTGAGAAGTCTGCTGATAGCCTGATGGGGTTTCCCTTATAAGTAATCTTTTTCTCTCTCTGGCTCTTTCAATTATCTCTCCTGTCTTTAATCTCTGCCATTTTAATTACTATGTCTTGATGTTGTCTTACTGGAGTTCCTTTTGTTAGGGGTTCTCTGAACTTCCATGACCTGAGTGTATATTTCCTTCCCCAAATTGAGGACGTTTTCTAATATTATTTAAACAAAGAGACTTTCTATCCCTTTGTCTCTCTCTTCTCTTTCTGATACCCCTATTATGTGAATATTGTTTTGTTTGAATTGGTCACACAGCTCTATTATTCTTTCATTCCTAGAGATCCTTTTTTCTCTGTTCCTCAGCTTCATTGTGTTCCTCTTCTCTAATTTCCATCTCATTGATTGTCTCCTTTACCTGCAGCATTCTTATATTCATTCCCTACATTTCAAGTTTCATTTCAGTTACTGTATTCTTCAGTTCTTCTGTTTGTTGATGTCCTCCCTGAGATCTTTAATACATTACTGCAGATTAGTGAGCATATATATGACTTTTACTTTGAAATCTTTATCAAGAAGATTGGTGATCTCTGTTTCATTTAGCCCTCTTTCTGATGTCATCCTGTAGTTCTGTTTGGAACATATCCCTCTGCCTCCTTATTTTTTGTGGGTTTCTGTGTTTCTTCCTTTGTATTAGATGGATCTGCTTTGCTTCCTGATCTAGAGAGTAATGGCTTTATTAAGAAGGTGTTCTGTATTGCCTAGAAACTCAGGACACTCCCCTCCAGGGCCTGCTTCTCCTTTGCTGTGGAGCCCCAGTTGCTGTTGGTGGACTATGTGTAGGGGGTCGCCTTTCTGTCTGTCTGCCGGCAGTGGTTTATCTCCATCTGCTGAGGCCGGTGGTTTGCCTCAGCAGGGCCTATGTGACCAGAGAAGTGGTTTCTGCTGGGATCATTGTTGGCAGTGCTGCCCTCTGCCTGCCCTATAGTGATGGCAGGGATGCTTGGTTAACAAGGTGGGTGGGGTGGTTGCAGAGAAAGTTGCATAATGGTAGGGTGCACGGGTTCATGGTGGTGGCAAATCAACTGGTTGTGGAGCCCTTAGGTGCTCAGCCGTGGCGGCAAGCCATGCAGTGGGAAGGCACAAAGGCACACAGCAGCGGCAGTGGGGCATGCCATGGTGGCAGCTGTGGCAGTGAGAATCACATGCTGCATGCACTTAGGCAGCGAGTTGCATATTGGAAAGGCCTACCAGCTCATGGTGGTGGTGATGTGCATGGTGGGAGGGAGGTGGCACAAGGGTGAGTGGAGGTAGTGAGTTTGGTGGTGGGAGATCCTGCCAGTGGTGGAGGCAGATAGTCACACCTCAGTGGCACACAGCTGCAGCAGCAGTGAGTCCTGCAGGTACCCCCTAGCAGCAGTGAGGCATGCAGCACCCACCGAGCTTGGCCACCCATGGGGAGGAAGGAGTTTTAGGAGTTGGCTTCTGCAGGCATCTCCCCAGTTGGGCTGAAAGCTGGGAGAGTTTCCCTGTGCCTGCCAGGCAGTAAAGTCAGATGCTGCTTAGCTGAGTGGGCTGGTGTGTCAGCGGCACACAGGGAGGCACCTCTGGGCTGAGCCACCAGTGAGGAGGATGGAGGACCTGTAGCTCCTGAGAGTGCTCAACCCACTGGGCTTAGAGGGGCTGAGGAGGTATCATCCTCCTGCCCTTTCTCCTGCAGAGAGAGTACTGTCCAACCCTCACCCGTCTGGCTCCCCTCCCACTGCTGGAATGTCTTTCAAGCTGCTGCCTCTGTGTTGGGTCTCAGAGGGACCAGCAAGCATGCCTGTCCTCCTCAGGTGACTGATGTCTCAGCCTCCCAGAATGTTCCAGCTGTCCCTGGTGACCAGTCCTGCTAATCACCCGAACCCATTGCAGTGTGGACTCATGTGCCTGGAGCAGATCTCCAGGACCAGGTGTGCAGCATTCCTGGGCTTCTATCTGCTCCCTGCTCCTTTGCTCTTCCTCCTGCCTGTGGGCTGAGATGGAGGGAAGGCTGGGGTTCCACTTGGTCATGACTCTGCTTCTTTACCCTTTTCTGGGTAGTCTTCTCTTCTTCCCTAGGTGTAGATGGTGTGTTCTGCAGTCTTCAGTTTTCAGGTTTAGTTGTATTTGCTACAGTTGCTTCTTTGTGTGTGTGGGGGGAGGAGGTTTCCATCTTGCCTTCCTACTCTGCCACCTTGAGGCTCCCCCACCCCCTGGGTTTTCTTATATGCACATTAACAGCTTTAGCTAAGCCTTGGGTCTCTTGGAGCCAAACTAATACCTACAACGGATGTGCCTTGGGGTTGGAGATCATATGGTGTCACACAGTGTACCTTGTTGCACAGAAGTTTTTTTGAGGTTGGAAGGTAATCTAGTGTCAATCTAACCTGTTCCACAGTCAGCTTATCCTAAAATAGGAATCTAAGTTATGTAGGGAGTACTCTAACAGCCCTTAAGTGCTTGGCTCACACCCACCAGTCCTGTAGCTTTGGCTTCCAAGATGTCCCTTGGCCACAGACTTTATCTCATGTGCACATTAACCCACAGCAAAGTTTGTCTAAATAGACTTCAGTCTGGTAAGAACCATGGACTCAACAGTCTGTAAAGCCAGTTCAAATAACAGGTGTATAGGGCCCATGCCTGTGCCCTGTCCTACGATTTTTCCTCCTTATGACTGACAAATCAAAAACTCTAGAGAGTGAGAGCTCTCTGATATAGAAGGGTTTATTGAGCCTTTACAGATGCAGCCAGAAAAGGACTGAGTCCTGGAACAGGAAGTTTCTGATTCACCAGTGTTGCTCTGGGAGGTGGGGGTTCCCTGCTTTGAGCAAGTTCACTGTGAATTCACTAAGAATGAATAAAGACAACAGAAAACTGGGGGTTAAAAGGGGCTCATACCAAGTTTATTCTGAGGGCAGTGACCCAGCTATGTATAAGTGGCAAAGACAGCTCAGTCTCTCCTGGCTACAGCATTGCACCCTCCTGTTCCCCAGCACAGGGCTCTGTTCTTCTTTCCTAGCAATGGGGCTCCATGGCTTCTCTCTTCTGCTTCCTCTCTCCGCCCCCTAAGCTCTCCACTTCTCTGCTCCCACCACTCTCTCTGATCTCTATTTCCCCACCCCTGGTACCAGGAGGAACTCTGTGGGTAGGTCTCTATGGTGACTGGCAGACACCAGCCCAATTATATCTAGGCGCTTGTGTTCCCTCTCCACCCCTCCCCTGGGCTGGTACTTCTGTGACTGATGGTTTGCTCTTGGCAGCTCTGTCAACCAATAAACATTCTGCCACCCACAGGTATGCAAACAGGCTCTTTTATGTATAAAGTGGGTGATATTAAAGCCAGGTGAGAATCCTGCTCATGAAATGTCCATTTCTCTAAAACTAGCAGCAAAGCCAGTTCTCAGAAATAACTTGCCTCCAGACTCAAGAAACGGGATATTTATAACACGTCTCAAGGAAAGAAAGTTCTCTACATTGACTGCAGATAAGGAAGGCAGGCTAACTCAAAGCAGGGAAAGTCCTGGAATAGGTGGCTAGTATATAGAGCAGGCTTGTGGGTTGGTTGTTGATAGTTAGACACTGGTCATGTGCAAGGAGGATGTGCTGGTCCTGGGAACCTTCTAGATGCTTGTTGAAATGACTCCATCCAGAAACATGGAGTTTCTTGTGAGCTTCGGTCCATGGCTATTGAATGATGACCCTCTCTTGTCTCTCCCCTTCATTCTCTGGCCCTAATGTCACTTAATTTAGGACATTTCAGAATTTTTCCTCATCATGACAAATGATACAAAAGACAAAGAAAAACAGTGACATTTTCTAGGAGGAAATGGATCAGTAAAACCAAGAGTACTCTACCAAATTTACCAGAGTCACTAAGCCCAAGTAACTAGTTTCATAATTATTTTCTCCTGTTAACCTAGATTCACAAAGAGAGAAAAAGGACTCTCACAACTCTTGCTTCCATTAGGAGACTGACATTGTTAGAAGTCTACCTTCTGCCGGCTTTTTGTCGGGTCTCAGATTGCTCAGCTGCAGCTGGAAATTTATCCTGCTGATTATGCCAACTGTTGGGGGAAGAAAAATCTTCCTCTACCTTCCAAGGCCGGTCTAAAAATTATCTGATATGAGGCATATTAACAGAAGAAAATCCAGTTTAACTGTGTACCTATCGGGAATCCACAAAAACATGAGAGATTCCAAAGACAGTAGGCAAAATGAGGTTCTGCATCACCCTGAACTAAGAAAAAGGGGGCAGGGGTCTGGGACTTCAAAGGGAAGGAAAGCAATTCACAGAAGCTGAAAAGGAATAAATGTTTGGTAAACAAACGTTTGCTGGGCCCCACAGAAACAATGGGGCACAGAGAGGGATTTTAACAGACAGACTTTGCTAAATCCCTCCCTGTCTACCCCTAGTTCATATTATACTGCAGTGATCTGTGGGGATGGCTCCCTTCCTTGAGCAGGTCCTCCATCCAAACCCATTTTATGCAGTTAGGGGGAAGGTCAAAGTTTCTTCCTGAGATTTTTGGGCCTTCATTGTTTTCAGCTCAAAATAACACATATGCCAAAGTGACACATTTGGGGTGATTCACCTACACTGGCCTGCTGAGCACCTTGGTGCTCCTTGGTCTCTCTCTCTCCCCATGGCCTCTCATCCTCCAGGGCCAATCCATGTGGCTTGGGCTTCTCACAGCACGGTGATCTCAGGGTCATCCACTGCTAATGCCATAGCTGGCTTGATTGAGTGTTCCAAGAGGTAGGAATTGGAAGCTGCTGCCAGACTCTTAAGAACTGCCAGACTCTGAAACTGGCAGCAGGACCAGCCTCTCAGGCATGTGTCCTGTGCAGTCACACAGAGCCCTGTGCTTAGTTTGATGGCCTGTTTTTGCCATCTTGAAATTCTTTCTTTTATTGCAGTATATACAGTAAAATGCACAAATTTTAGTATACAGCTTGTTGAATTTCGACATGTATATACACTCAGTAACCATCACCCAGATCAAGATACCATTCTTACAAATATTTTCCCCTTCACCTACTTTACCCATCCTCCACCCCCGAACCTCTATGCCATCCTGAAATTCTTTTTTTGAATACTTTTAATTTTATTAGAACAGTTTTCAATTTATAGAATTATTGCAAAGATAATACAAAGAGTAACTTATATGCCCCATATCCAGTTTCCTCTATTATTAACATCTTATATTAGTATGATATATTTGTCACAATTAATGAACACATATCATTACATTATTATTAACAAAAAAGTCCGTACTTCTTTCAGATTTCCTCAGTTTTTCCTAAATATACCTTTTATGTTCTAGAGTTCCATGTAGGATCCCACATGACATTTAGTTGTCATGTTTTCTTAGGCTTCTCTTGGCTGTGACAGTTTCTCAGGCTTTCCTTGTTTTTGATGACCTTGACAGTTTTGAGGAGTACTGGTCAGGTATTTTGTACCTGATTTGTCTGAAGATTTTCTTATAATTACACTAGAGTAGTCTAATCTGGGAGGAAGACTTGAAATTCTTAACAAATCTTTAGAAGGGACCCCACATTCAGTTTGGGCCCTGCCCAGTACATCTCTTTCACTGTGTTTTATTGGTCTAAGAAGTTACAGAACCCACCTAGATTCAAGGAAAGGGGATATAGCCCCTACCTATCCCTGGGAAGAGTGTCAAAGAACTCATGGTCACCTTTAACCTGTCGCAGCATGGTAAGATGGGGGACAGAGTACTGGAACCAAGAAATCCGAGGCCCAGCCCCAGATTTATAGCTACAATGAATCTGCTACTAGCAAACTGCTTCAGTTTTGGGGACTTGAGTTTTCTTCCACTTGGAATGAGGAAATTCGTTCTAAAATCATGAACCTCTAATGCTACATTTGTAACTCTAAGTTACAAGTAGCATGGTGTTTATCAGACGATATGATGTTTATCAGAAAAAGTGCTCCCACAGGGAAACAAAGGGAGAAGGGCTTGGGAATGAAGACGAATGAGCTACGATAAAACAATTATTAGTTTAATCAAAAAGCCTGTAGATCTAAATTCAGGGTCAGCTGCCTCCTACTTCCACTTGCTTATTCCACAAACACCCATTACAGACCACAGGGCAGAAACACAGTGCTGGGTGCCGGGCTACAGTGGTGAGCTGCATCGACAGGCCCGCATTCTCATGGCTCAGAGTCTGGTGGAGGGTGGGGGCGGCAAGTGTGCAGACAGCTGTAGCCCCTCAAGCTGAGGGCTGTGGCAAGGAAGGCACTAGATCCTCGGGAACCTGTCCTGAACATGGAAGGGGCTGAGCAAGAGCAAGCTGAGCCCCGGGGGCTGAGGAAGCCTTAGGTTTGGGGGCTGGAGTGTGACATGTTCATATGTAGAGGGAACAGACTTCAAAAAAGCCCAGTCAAGAGGGCTGTGGGAGACTTTAGGGAACTGAAAGTTGCCCTGTGTGGTGGAAGTGTGGAAAGGGGCCATATTCAGGGAAGGCGGGAGAGGGTGTGAGAGGAAGTAGTGTTGAAGAATGGCCGGAGAGGTAAGCAGGGGCCAGATCACCAGGAGCCTCCAAGCCTTGAGAGGGAGCTTGGACTCTAGTCTGAGGCCCAGAAAAACACTGAAGGGTTTGAAATTGGACAGTGGTCTCTCGGGTTTGAGTTTAAGAAATCACCAAGGTTAGTGTGTAGGCTGCTGAGCTCAGACTGGTTGCGGGGGGCGGGGGGGTAAGCTGGACAGAGATACTGGTAAGAGGCTGTGGTTTGTAGCCTGGGTGAGAAATGATGGCTGGCACTGGGGCCAAGGCACTGGACATGGAGTGAAATGGACAGATAAGAGAGACTTAGTAGGATCAGCAAGACTTCTGATTGAGTGTAGGGAGGAGGGAGGTGGCAAGGATGATGCCCAAGTTCCTGGCTTGAGCAACAGGGTGGATGGTGGTGTCACTTACTGAGGGGAAGACCGTGAGAATGCTTTTTTGGGGAAAGTGGAGGGATCAAGGTTTCAGTTTTGGATATATTTAGTTTGGGATAGCTGTAAGGCTTCCAGGTGAAGATATTCAATAGACAGTTGGGTTATGCAAGTCAAGAGAGAACTGGAAATGGCTGTGGGGTTATGGGAGGGGTTCTGTTTTGAGCTAGAAGTGACAGTTTATTTGCATAATGATGTAAAAGACACAGAAGAGAAGTAGGAAGACAGAGGGGTCAATAGGAATAGTCTATGTATCAAAGCTCCCAGAGGGCTGGGAAGGGATGAGTCAGACCACAGGACTAGGAATTTGTCTTACAGAGGAGGGTCTAGGAGTTAAAAGTTCAGACTTTGGAGTCTGACTTGGAACACTTGGTTCTATCATCTTCTAACTGTGAGACATTGAGCAAGTCACTTACTCTCCTGAGTCTTGGTTTCTTCAACTGTGAAACAGGGAAATTATGAGAATCTACCTCCTAAATTTGGTCTGATGATTAAAGGAAACAATGCACATAATATGCTTACCACTGTGCATGGCACATAGTTAACACTGCTTAAATGGTAGCTGCTGTTATTATTATAACAGGCACACGGGGGAAATTTGGTACACATGCAGATCCGTTCATGGGTTTGGGAGCAGGAAGTTGAATAAATTCTCTTTAGAGGGTTTCTAACTTTTGATGAAATAGAAGGTGAGGTTATTAACTGGGTGCTACCTGATAATGTCTTTGGGAGTAGAAAAGCCACTCATTTGGCACTGACTAGTAGAGGACAGTCACTATCATCAGAGGGTTGACAAACTGCCAGTCACTTAAATCATCAAGACTTGCTTATATATTAAAGTAAAAATGGAAACAGCAGAATGACTCCTAAATTTGTTGCCAAGTGCTGAAACTTTACAGAGTACATATTCAGAAGTGTTTGCTTATCTGATTTTTTTCCTGATCTAATAGACCTCTTTTGAACAGCTTTAGATTTACAGAAAAATTGAGAAGATAATACAGAGAGTTGAAGTTCATAGTTCACTCAGATTTTCTTAGTTTCTACCAAGTATCCTTTTTTCTGTTCCAAGATCCCATCCAGGATGCCATTTTGCATATAGTTGTTCTGTCTCCTTAGGCTCCTCCTGGCTGTGACATTGTCTCACATTTTCCTTGGTTTTTGATGACCCTGATGGTTTTGAGGAGTACTGGTCAAATATATTGTAGGATACCTGCTGTTGAATTTTGTTTGATGTTTCTCTCATGACTAGAGTGAGGTTATAAATTTTGGGGAGAAGATCACAGAGGTAAACAGCCTTTATTTTCAGATCATATCAAGGGTACATACTATCAACATGATCTATCATTAGAGATACCATGATATCAGCTTGACCACCTGGCTCAAGTAGTGTTGGTCATGTTTCTCCACTTTAAAATTACTCTTTTCTCCCCCTTCCCAACTGTACTCTTTGGAAGGAAGGCACAATGTGTGTAGCCCTCTCTTTAAAGAGTGGGGAGTTAAGTTCCCTCTCTTTAAGAGAGGAGTATCTCCATAAACTATTTGGAATTTTTTTGGCATGGGAGATTTGTATCATCTGCCCTGTTTATTTATTCTGTCATTTCTTTATATCAAAATGTATTTTTGGATATTTATTTCATGCTTTGTGTTATAATCCAGCACTTCCCCAGCCCTAGAATCAGCCATTTCTCCAAGAAAACAAGGAACCTTGGTTTCTTTTACTGGAGAATGGTATTAGAAACGAAGATCTGGGTGCGAGGCATGTTCCATCTGATTAAACTTTAATCTGATGGTAAATTTACCATCCTGGAATAACGGTTTCTTCTTGTGTAAGTCAGGGTTCAACCAGAGAAGCAGGACAAGTAGGAGATACATATTAAGAGATTTACTGTAAGGAACTAGCTTCTGCAACTGTGAGGCCTGACTAGGCAAATTGGGAATTCACAAGGCAGGCCTTCAGGAAGGGTAAATTAGACAAAGGCCGGCTGTCCACAGGCTGAAGTAACTGTCCACAGGTGAAATTTCTTTTCTCAGGAAGGCCTCAACCCTGCTTTTAAGGCTTTTCAATGGATGGAATCAGACCCGCCCAGGTCATCTAGGATAATCTCCCTTACTTAAAGTGACCTATGGACTTTAACCACATCTGCAAAATACCTTGTCAGCAACACCTAGATTAGTGCTTGACTGAATAACTGGAGACTGTAGCCTAGCCAAATTGACGTATCAGAAAGACCATCACACCATTAAAATGTTCTGAATCCAGGAACACCTCTTGAGTGTGTTCCATAAATAGGCATGTCTTGCCAATGGGTTTCAGCCCCGGGCAAGTTCGCTACAGATTCAATGCGACCAAAGAAATTGACAGCAGAACCTTCTTTGGGGTGAAAGGGTTTATTACCCGGCTCATTCTCCTGGAGGTAGGTCGAGCACTAGCATCTCTGCCTCCACCCAGAGCACTGGGCCGAGCTCCCTATATGGCACAATAATAGCTTATTGCCTAAAGGTGTGGAAGCGGTAGCCTAGCAACAGGCCAGTTACATCATCAGGTGGTTTAAGTTCAGTGAGGATCCTGGCCACAGGAACCCCAACTTCGCCACAAGGCATTTTCTGGGTTATTGAGGACTACCCCTTATGAGCCATGACTTTTGGACTGTTACGTGTTTAGGATACATCATCCCCTTCTCTGCCTTCTTCAACTGAAGTGCTAAACATTTTAATCAAGTTGTATTGACTCAGGGCCCCCAGTGTGAACATTAATTATCATACTGAGCTGAGCTCACCGAGACACCCACAGGGCCTCCAAGGCAGGGAGATTCCTTACTTACCTCCGTAGCCAGGGAGCTCACTGCTCTGGTTCTTTTCCTTCCTCTGTCAACTCTGTTTATGTACCCCCTCCTTCTTTACTTTCTGAAGGCTGCCACCCCTTGCTGCCATTAGCCAGACTCTCCTACACACTATATACAACAGACTTTGCTGGGTAGGAGAGGTTAAAGGGAAGTGGACACAGGATGCTGGGGGAGCAAACTTCAGTCCTACAGGTCTCCCTCTGTCCTTGAGGCTGAGACAAGTGTCAGATATAGAATAGACTGACCAGAAGCATTATGCAAAATGAATGCTCACATTTCCGCACTGGGTTACTGGGAGTATGAGGATAAATCAGGGTTAATACTTTTCTTTTGTTAATTAATTCAGTAACTCTGTGTGTGTTCTGACTGCTTTCGAGTATAAGAGAACATATGCCTCTCATTCTTTTTTTAAAAATGACAACTATAGTCCTCCTGGTGGGCGCACAGCTAATCTGGAAGGGCCGCACAGAATCTCCTCCCGGTGAGCGTGCAGTTAACCGGGAATGGCTGCAGAAGCCAGAGCAAGGGCCAAAAGGCACCAAGGGGTGCAGAGCACACCCGGCATGTCTACAAACCCCCGCAGTGTTCTAGGCTAGCCTGAGGGCAGCCCCGTCCATGGCAGTTTAGGGGATTATCCCAGAGACTGCCTCCCAGTGTGCGGGTAACTGGCACAGGCTGTGGAGAAGGGCAAGGAGAACAACAAGCAGGAAGGGACTTTGTTCTCCCAGCTGACACATGTGGCACCTGCTTGCGACCGCTTCTATTGCCATGAAAAGACAGAAGAATATGGTCCAGTCAAGGCTCACCCAGACAACCGCAGAAGAGGGCTGGGTGGGATAGATTTAAACAATCTTCCTGAAAAAGAATTCAGAATAAAAGTCATAACCATGCTGATGGATCTACAGAGAAATATGCAAAAGCTAAGGGAGGAAGTGAGGAGAGATATTACAGAAATGAAACAGTCAATTGATGGGTTGAAGAGCAGACTGGACAAGGTGCAGAGACTGTTAATGAAATAGAAATCAGAGAACAGGAGTACAGAGAAGCTGAGGCAGAGAGAGATAAAAGGATCTCTAGGAATGAAAGAATATTAAGAGAACTGTGTGACCAATCCAAATGGAACAATATTTGCATTATAGGAATACCAGAAGAAGAAGAAGAGAGAAAAAGGGATAGAAAGTGTCTTTGAAGACATAATTGAAGCTGGGAAAGGAAATAGTTTCTCAGACCATGGAAGCCCACAGATCTCCCAACACAAGGGACCCGAGGAGGACAACACCAAGACAAATAATAATTAAAATGGCAAAGATCAAAGACAAGGACAGAGTATTAAAGGCACCCAGAGAGAGAAAAAAAGATCACCTACAAAGGAAAACCCATCAGGCTAACATCAGACTTCTCAACAGAAACCTTACAGGCCAGAAGAGAATGGCATGATATATTTAATGCAATGAAACAGAAGGGCCTTGAACTGAATCCAGCACAATTATCATTTAAATTTGAGGGAGAGATTAAACAATTCCCACAGAAGTGAAAGTTGAGGGAATTTGCCTCCCACAAACCACCTCTACAAGATATCTTAAAGGGAATGCTGTAGATGGAAGAACTCCTAAGGCTAAAAAGATATCACCACAGAAAATAAATTCATAGCAAAGAAAGCAGACCATCCAAATACTAACTACAGGCAAAAAATAAAAATCAACTTTCCACAAAAACAGTCAAAGGAACACAAAAGAGTACAGAATAAAACACCTAATATATAAAAAATGGAGGAGGAAGAATAAGAAGGGAGAGAAATAATCATTGGACTGTGTATATAGTAGTTTAACAAGAGAGTTAAGCTAGACTGTTAGATAGTAAAGAAGCTACACTTGAACCTTTGGTAACCACGAATCTAAAAGCCGGCAATGGCAATAAGTACATATCTATCAATAATCACCCTAAATGTAAATGGAATGAATGCACCAATAAAAAGACACAGAGTAATAGAATGGATAAAAAAGCAAGACCCATCTGTATGCTGCTTACAAGAGACTCACCTCAAACCCAAAGATATACACTGACTAAAAGTGAAAGGATGGAAAAAGATATTTCATGCAAACAACAGGGAGAAAAAAGCAGGTGTTGTAGTACTTGTATCAGACAAAATAGACTTCAAAACGAAGAAAGTAGCAAGAGATAAAGAAGGACATTACTTAATGATAAAGGGGTGAGTCCAACAAGAGGATATAACCATTTTAAACATATATACGACCAACACAGGAGCGCAGACATATGTGAAACAAATACTAACATAATTAAAGGAGGAAATAGAAAGCAATGCATTCATTTTAGGAGACTTCAACACACCACTCACTCCAAAGGACAGATCAACCAGACAGAAAATAAGTAAATACACAGAGGCACTGAACAACACACTAGAACAGATGGACCTAACAGACATCTCCAGAACTCTGCACCCAAAAGCAGCAGGATACACATTCTTCTCAAGTGCACATGGAACATTTTACAGAATATATCACATACTAGGCCACAAAAAGAACCTCAGTAAAACTTCTCAGATCACAAAGGTATAAAACTAGAAATAAATTTTAGAAAGAAATCAAAAAGGCTCACAAACACATAGAGGCTTAACAACATGCTCCTAAATAATCAATGAATCAATGACCAAATTAAAACAGAGATTAAACAATATATGCAGACAAATGACAACAACAGCACAAAGCCCCAACTTCTGTGGGACGCAGCGAAGGCAGTTCTAAGAGGAAAGTATATTGCAATCTAGGCCTATTTAAAGAAGGAAGAACAATCCGAAATGAATAGTCTAAAGTCACAATTACTGAAATTGGAAAAAGAAGAACAAATGAGGCCCAAAGTCACCAGAAGAGGGGACATAATAAAGATTAGAGAAGAAATATATAAAACTGAGAAGAATAAAACAATAGAAAAAATAAATGAAACCAACAGCTGGTTTTTGAAAAAAATAAACAAAATAGATAAACTCCTAGCCAGACTTATTAAGAGAAAAGAGAATCTACACACATAAACAGAATGAGAAATGAGAAAGGAAAAATAACAACGGACCTCACAGAAATACAAAGAATTATTAGAGAATACTATGAAAATCTATATGCTAACAAGCTGGAAAACCTAGAAGTAAAGGACAATTTTGTAGAAAAATACAACCTTGCAAGACTGACCAAGGAAGAAACAGAAAACCTAAACAGACCAATTACCAGCAACGAAATTGAATTGGTAATCAGAAAACTACCCAAGAACAAAACCCCGGACCAGATGGATTCACCTCTGAATTTTATCAGACATGTAGAGAGGAAATAACACCCATTCTCCTTAAAGTTTTCCAAAAAATAGAAGAGGAGGGAGTACTTCCGAACTCATTCTGTGAAGCCAGCATCACTCTAATACGAAAACCAAGCAAAGACCCCACCAAAAAAGAAAATTACAGACCAATATCCCTGATGAATGTAGATGCAAAAATACTCAACAAAACATTAGCAAACCGAATTCAAAAATACATGAAGAGGATCATACACCATGACCAAGTGGGAATCATCTCAGGGATGCAAGGATGGTACAACATTCGAGAATCCATCAACATCATCCACCACATCAACAAAAAGAAGAACAAAATCCACATGATCATTTCCATAGATGCTGAAAAAGCAGTTGACAAAATTCAACATCCATTCATGATAAAAACTCTCAATAAAATGGGTACAGAGGGCAAGTACCTCAACATAATAAAGGCCATATATGACAAACCCACAGCCAACATCATACTTAACAGTGAGAAGCTGAAAGCTTTTCATCTAAGATCAGGAACAAGACAGGGATGCCCACTCTCCACACTGTTATTCAATATAGTACTGGAGGTCCTAGCCATGGCAATCAGACAAAAAAAAGACATACAAGACATCCACATTGGTAAAGAAGAAGTCAAATTGTCACTATTTGCAGATGACATGATATTGTACATCAAAATCCCTAAAGACTCTCCTCCAAAACTACTAGAACTAATATCTGAATTCAGCAAAGTTGTAGGATACAAAATTAACACACAGAAATCTGTTGCTTTCCTATACACTAACGATGAACTAACAGAAAGAGAAATCAGAAAAACAATTCCATTCACAATTGCATCAAAAAGAATAAAATACCTAGGAATAAACCTAATGAAGGAAGTGAAAGACCTGTACTCTGAAAACTACAAGACACTCCTAAGAGAAATTAAAGATGACACTAACAAATGGAAATTCATCCCATGTTCTTGGCTAGGTAGAATAAATATTGTCAAAATGGCTATACTACCTAAAGCAATATACAGATTCAATGCAATCCCTATCAAAATACCACCAGCTTTTTTCAATGAGCTGGAAGAAATAATTCTAAAATTTATATGAAACCACAAAAGACCCCGAATAGCCAAAGCAATCCTGAGAAGGAGGAATAACAGGGGGAATTATGCTCCCTGACTTCAAGCTCTACTATAAAGCCACAGTATTCAAGACAATTTGGTATTGGCACAAAAACAGACCCACAGACCAGGGGAACAGAATAGAAAATCCAAACATTAACCCAAACATATACAGTCAATTAATATTTGATAAAGGAGCCGAGGATATACAATGGGGAGATGACGGCCTCTTCAGCAGCTGGTGTTGGAAATACTCGACAGCTACATGTAAGAGAATGAAACTGGACTACTGTTTAACCCCATACACAAAAGTCAACTCAAAATGGATCAAAGACCTGAATTTGAGTCATGAAACCATAAAACTTTTAGAAAAAAACATAGGCAAAAATCTCTTAGACATAAACATGAATGACTTCTTCATGAACATATCTCCCTTGGCAAGGGAAACAAAAGCAAAAATGAACAAGTAGGACTATATCAAGCCGAAAAGCTTCTGTATAGCAAAAGACACCATCAGTAGAACAAAAAGACATCCTACAGTATGGGAGAATATATTCATAAATGACGTATCCAATGAGGGGTTGACATCCAAAATATACAAAGAGCTCATGCACCTCAACAAACAAAAAGCAAATAATCCAATTAAGAAATGAGCAGAGGACATGAATAGACACTTCTCTAAAGAAGAAATTCATATGGCCAACAGGCACATGAAAAGATGCTCCACATCGCTAAACATCAGAGAAATGCAGATTAAAACCACAATGAGATATCATCCACACCAGTGAGGATGGCCAACATCCAAAACACAAACAACAACAAATGTTGGCGAGGATGTGGAGAAAAGGGAACCCTCCTACGCTGCTGGTGGGAATGCAAATTAGCTCAACCAGTGTGGAAAGCAGCATGGAGGTTCCTCAAAAAACTCAAAATGGAAATACCATTTGACCCAGGAATCCCACTCCTAGGAATTTACCCTAAGAATGCAGCAGCCCAGTTTCAAAAAGACATATGCACCCCTATGTTTATCGCAGCACTATTTACAATAGCCAAGAAATGGAAGCAACCTAAGTGTCCATCAGTAGATGAATGGATAAAGAAGAGGTGGTACATATACACAATGGAATATTATTCAGCCATAAGAAGAAAACAAATCCTACCATTTGCAACAACATGGATGGAGCTAGGGAGTATTATGCTCAGTGAAATAAGCCAAGCCGAAAAAGACAAGTATCAAATGATTTCACTCATATGTGAAGTATAAGAATAAAGAAAAAAACTGAAGGAACTAAACAGCAGCAGGCTCACAGAACCCACGAACGGACTAATAGTTACGAAAGGGAAAGGGACTTTGGGGGATGGGTGGGAAGGGAGGGACAAGGGGGAAAAAGGGGCATTACGATTAGCAGATGTAGTGTTAGGGGGGCACGGGGAGGGCTGTACAACTCAGAGAAGACAAGTAGTGATTCTATAGCATCTCACTACGCTGATGGACAGTGACTGTAATGGGGTTGGTGGGGGGGGCCTGATGAAGGGGGTAGTTTAATAACAATGATATTCCACATGTAATTGTCGATTAATGATACCAAAATAAATTAAAAAGAAATCTACAGTACACTCCTAAGAGTAATTAAAGAGGACACTAACAATTGGAAATTCTTCCCATGCTCTTGGCTAGGAAGAATAAATATTGTCAAAATGGCTATACTGCCTAAAGCAATCTACAGTTTCAATGCAATCCCTATCAAAATACCAACAGCATTCTTCAATGAACTGGAACAAACGATTCTGAAATTCATATGGAACCACAAAAGACCACAAATAGCCAAAGCAATCCTGAGAAGGAAGAATAAAACAGGGGGAATTACGCTCCCAGACTTCAAGCTCTACTACAAAACCACAGTAATCAAGACAAGTTGGTACTGGCACAAGAACAGACCCACAGACCAGTGGAACCGAATAGAGAGTCCAGACATTAACCCAAACATATACGGTCAATTAATATACGATAAAGGAACCATGGATATACAATGGGGAAATGACAGCCTCTTAAGCAGCTGGTGTAGGCAAAACTGGACAGCTACATGTAAGAGAATGAAACTGGATTACTGTCTAACCCCATACACCAAAGTAAACTCAAAATGGATCAAAGACCTGAATGTAAGTCATGAAACCATAAAACTCTTAGAAAAAAACATAGGCAAAAATCTCTTGGACATAAACATGAGCGACTTCTTCATGAACATTATCTCCCCGGGCAAGGGAAACAAAAGCAAAAATGAACAAGTGGGACTATATCAAGCTGAAAAGCTTCTGTACAGCAAAGAACACCATCAGTAGAACAAAAAGACATCCTACAGTATGGGAGAATATATTCATAAATGACATATACGATAAAGGGTTGACATCTAAAATATATAAAGAACTCACACACCTCAACAAACAAAAAACATATAATCCAATTGAAATGGGCAGAGGATATGAATAGACACTTCTCCAAAGAAGAAATTCAGATTGCCAACAGGCACATGAAAGGATGCTCCACATCGCTAATCATCAGAGAAATGCAAATTAAAACCACAGTAAGGTATCACCTCACACCAGTAAGGATGGCCAACATCCAAAAGACTAAGAACAACAAATGTTGGTGAGGATGTGGAGAAAAGGGAACCCTCCTACACTGCTGGTGGGAATGCAAATTAGTTCAACCATTGTGGAAAGCAGTATGGAGGTTCCTCAAAAAACTCAAAATAGAAATGCCATTTGACCCAGGAATTCCACTCCTAGGAATTTACCCTAAGAATGCAGCAGCCCAGTTTCAAAAAGACAGATGCACCCCTATGTTTATCGCAGCACTATTTACAATAGCCATGAAATGGAAGCAACCTGTCCATCAGTAGATGAATGGATAAAGAAGAGGTGGTACATATACACAATGGAATATTATTTAGCCATAAGAAGAAAACAAATCCAGACATTTGCAACTACATGGAGGGAGTAGGCTCAGTGAAATAAGCCAGGCAGGGAAAGACAAGTGCCAAATGATTTCCCTCATTTGTGGAGTATAAGAACAAAGAAAAAAAACCTGAAGGGACAAAACAGCAGCTGACTCACAGAACCCAAGAACGGACTAACAGATACCAAAGGGAAAGGGACTGGGGAGGATGGGTGGGAAGGGAGGGACAAGGGGGAAGAAGGGGCATTATGATTAGCAGATATAATGTGGGTCGGGGGCACGGGGAGGGCTGTACAACTCAGAGAAGACAAGTAGTGATTCTATAGCATCTCACTACGCTGATGGACAGTGACTGTAATGGGGTATATGGGGGGCACTTGATATGGGGAGTCTGGTAACCATAATGTTGCCCATGTAATTGTAGATTAACAATACCAAAATAAAAAAAATAAATAACAGCTATATTAAGACACAATTCACAAACCATACAATTCACTCAAAGTGTACAGTTCAGTGGTTTTTAGTATATTCACAGATATGTGCAACCATCACCACAATTTTAGAACATTCTTTTTTTAATTTTAGAACATTTTTATCACCTTAAAAAGGAATTTCCTACCCTTTAAGTGTCACCTCTTTAGTGCCCGATCTTCCTCAACCCTAAGCAACCATTAATCTCCTTTCTGTCTCTATGGATTTCCCTATTCTGGACATTTCATATAAATGGAATCATATAAATATGAGGAATTTTGTGACTGAATTATTTCACTCAGCATAACATCTTCAAGGTTTATCCATGTTGCAGCATCTATCAGAACTTCGTTCCTTTTATGGCTGAATAATATTCCATTGTAAGGCTACACCACATTTTGTTTATCAGTTTATCTGTTGGTAGACATTGGGGTTGTTTCCACCTTTTGGCTATTATGAATAATACTGCTGTGAGCATTCATGTGCAAGTTTTTTTGTGGGATATATATTTTCATTTCTCTTGGATAGACACCTGGATACCTAGGAGTGGAATTTTTAGGTCACATAGTAAATAGGTTCTGGTAACAATTCCAATGTTGGAGAGGAGGGTTCCACACCCTAACAAGGAGCAGTTCTCTAACACTAGCTGGGTGTCCTGCAGTATAACTCAACTGAACTCAATTCTGATACTATCTACCTGGAGAGAGCATCAGATTCCACTGGTTGAGGGCTCAGTCCTATAAGACTCCCCACTGCCCACCAATTTCAGACACCAGTCACAAGCCCAGGTTGTTACCTGTGCTTCTGACCCACTGGCTATAAATCAGAGATTCCCGCAACCCCCTCCTATGGTTTGATTAATTTGCTAGAGTGGCTCACAGAACTTGGAGAAATATTTTACTAACTAGATTACTGGTCTATGAAAAAAGGATATAACTCAGGAAGAGATGCAAAGGGCAAGGCATGGGGAAGGGCACAGAGTTTCCATGCCCTCTCCAGGCATGCCACCTCCCCAGCACCTCCATGGGTTTACCAGCCTGGAAGCTCTCCCAACCCCTGTGCTTTTGAGTCTTTATGGAGGCTTCCTTACTTAGGCATGATTGATCAAATCATTGGCCATTAGCAATGGATTCAATCTCCACACCCTCTCTCCTCCCACAAGGTCAGGGAGGTGGGACCCAAAGTTCCAACCCTCCAATCACATCACTGGTTCCCTTGGCAACCAGCCAAATCCTTAGATTATCTAAGGGCTTTCCAAAAGTCCCCTGGGTAACATAAAAGACATCTTTACTCTCACAACAGGAAATTCCAAAGGTTTTAGGAGTTCTGTGTCAGGACAGGAGTCAAAGACCAATTATATCTTTCTTATTATAAATCACAATACTGCCTATGGTAACACTAGTTTAACTTTCTGAGGGACTGCTGGACTATTTTCCAAAGTGGCTGCACCATTTTACATTCCTACCAACAGAGTATGAGTATCCTAATTTCTTTATATCCTTGCTAATGCTTGTTATTAGTAGCTTTTTGATTATAGCCATCCTAGAGGATGTGAAGTCATATCTCATTCTGGATTTAACTTGCATTTCTCTAACAGCTAATGATGTTGAGCACATTTTCATGTACTTATTGGCTATTTACATATATATCTTCTTTGGAAAAATGCCTATTCAAGTCCTTTGCCCATTTTTTAGTTGGGTTGTTTATATTTTTGTTGAGTTGTAGGAGTTCTTTATATATTTTGGATACTAGACTCTTATGAGATATATGTTTGCAAATATTTTCTCCCATTCTGTGGGTTGTCTCTTCACTTTTTTTGATAGTTTTCTTTGTGGCCCAAAAGTTTTAAATTTTAATGAAGTCCAACTTATCTATTTCTTTTGTTTCTTGTGTTTCTGAGGTCAAATCTGTGATTCCATCACCAGTTGATATTTATTATTGAGCATCTTCCCAACAGACTTGGTCCCTGCTCTCATGGAATTTAAATCCAGCAGGGGCAGGGGAGATATTAATCTAATAACTGCTTGAATAATTTTTCAAGTGTGATGAGGACAGTGAAAAGCAGCAGAACAGGTGAGGTGCTAACCTAACCTGAGGGGCAGGGGAGACTTCCCCAAAGACATTAACAAACATCTGAAGGACCATGGGAGAGGGCCAGGTGAAGGGGTGCAAGGAATAGAGGGAAGAGTGTTTCTGGAGTGGGAACAGCATGTGGGAATTCCAGAGTTCAGAACATAGCTCTTTCAAGGAACAGCACGTGGGACTGTGTGGCTGGAGCAGAGGGAGGAAGGGGGAGTGGGGAAGGGATGAAATGACTTAGGGAGAGAATGTGAAGAAAAAAGTTTCTGGAACTTCACCCTGGTAAATTTGAGCAATCTAAGCTGTAGGAGGTCCTGGAAGACTAGAGAAGAGAGTTTCAAGGAGAAGGAAGTAGTCAACATTGGCCAGTGTGGCCAAGAATGAACTAAGATGAGGACTTGGCATTTGGCAGATGGTAGACTATCATGGGAGACCTTTGTGAAAGCAATTGCCCTGGGATGATGGAGGCAGAACCAGAATGCAGGGGCTTGAGACATGCTTAAGACAGTAAGGGAAAAGACCTCCCTTTGGAGAGACTTGGCTGGAAAGAGAAGAGTCATAAGATTGGGCCAGAAGGCATGGGGAGACTCAAGCCTGTTTGTCACCAAAGAGCATGACTCCTAATAGACACTCAGTAAATGTTTATTGCACTGAAGTAAACTGGGGGTGAGCTTGAAGATACAGGAGAGGGGCATTTGACAGAATTAGGTACTGGAAGGAGACGGGGTTGAGAGCAGGAGTTGCATCTTGAAAGGAGACAGGCCTGCTCCTTGGTTAAAATGAATGGAAAAGGGGAAGACAGGAGGCTAGGAGTGGAATGTAGGGTATGTCTGCATGGATGGGAGGGGGATATTTCTATAGATAATCAGGTCAGAAGAGGAAGGACTTGTATGCTTTTATTCTCTTCAGAGGATATCAGGTTTAGCTCTGACTCCAATATATGACTTTATCTGGAAACAATATCTAACCTATTTACTATTTGGTGGGCACTTACTTATTAAGCTGCTGCTTTTACTTCTTCTGTTGGCTGAGAACAAGGTAAGTCAGCTTGGTACAATTATGTCTGGAGTAAAAGTGTGTAAGTTGTGAAGAATATCAGCAGAGGAACCAATATCTCCTTGGAGGAATAGCCACTCATCTGGCACAGAGAGAAAATAACTTGCAATCAACATGGACACATTTTAGAGACAGATAATACAGGTAACCACAAGATCCCTCCTGGACTCCCTTAGCAAATAAGAGTCTGCTGAGCACCTTTCAGTTCTTCCCAACAACAGCTATTTCCTATTTCCCATTGCCCTGCAGCATGCTAGGTGTTGCCTATATATTACCTCGAATTCTCAGAACAACTCTTCAAGGGAGGTTGTATTGTTCCCACTTTCCTGACAAGGAGACCGCAACTCAGAGAGGTGAGTGATTTGCCCCAGGTCACTCATCAGTAGTCAACATGGGAGCCTAAGTTAGGCTGAGCTCTTGCCACCACACCAGAGGGTTTGCATTTCGCTCCAGGGGTGGCTGTGTCTGTCTAAGATAGAGGCAGTGGGTGGGGAGCAGAGGTCCCAACCCAGCTTCCACCTGAGCAGCTCTGCATTTGTCAGTTTTACACACGGGGCTTTGCAGTAAGCTTCAAGTGAGCTAAAATGATGCAGAAGAGAAAAAAGAAGCTTGAAAGCTACTGTGCTCCACAGGAGTCTTTGAACTTCTCAGCTGAAGCATGACTTCTTGAAGCAGTTAAGAAATGTTTTGCTTTTGTGCTGCATTTTCTCCCAGTTATCTCCCCTGGCACATCTATCCTCCATGTGACTGGCAGAGTGATTTTTGTGAAATCTCATCATGTTACTTCTCTGCTTAGAAACAGTCTATGGCTCCCAGCGAACTTTAGATTAAAATCTATCTTGTTTTAGTGAGACCCTTACTGATTAGGATCCCCATCCACTCCTCCAGCTTTGCCATTCATTACTCCCCAGCTCCCACCTTCCTGCCAACCAACTGACTTCCATCTCCTGGTACTTGCTACATTCGCCCATACATAACCCAGTGTCTCTGCCAGGAGGCACCCCACCTTCTCCTTTGACCAACTTCCACTTATCCCTGTAGCCTCAGATCAGGCATTACCTTCTCCCCAAAGCCTTCCTGTGCCCTTTCTGCCTGGGTCAGGCCCTGCCCTCTGTGGAGCACCCCATTTCCCCCCAGTGCCCCTGCTTCTGTCTCCTTGTCTGCATGCCCCACTAGACTGGAGATTTGCATCGTCTGCCTAGCTCTGTTTTGCTCCCCTGGAAAGAAGTTTCTCAGGGAACTTGTTCTTTCTCTAGGGGTAAGCATACCAGTCTTGCCTCAAAAAGCATACCAAAAAATGCCAATGGCTTGATGTTAGGCATGGAGAGTTATCAGCCTGGGAGTTTGCCCCCTACAGCCAAACCTCAATTTTACATGGAGGAGGTAGGTGAGGCAATATCACATGATGAGAAAAATCTGTGGGGGAGAATAGCTGGAAAAACCATAGACAGTGCTTTCAAATCTTCCACCTAACTTGGTTCTCATTTTGGAAAGAGCGGAGTGGATGCTTGTCTCAGGTTCCCAAATCTGTGAATAGTTAGGATGCTTAAGTTCAAACTTTTCCTGTGAAGAGGGGACTACTGTTATAAGTGTCCTTAGCATGTTAGGTAAAGGCATACGCCAGTCTTCCCTCCAAGCCAGGAGCTCAGAGACTCAGCCATGTGGCAGGAAGGCCCTGCACTGACAGTCTTCACCAAGCCCAACCCACCTTGGCAGCTGTCAAAGGGGGGGTTGTGGAGCAAAAAATGCAGGTCTGCATCAGTTAACCGATTTGCACCTATAATATGGGCACAGGGCTGGAGGGGAGTTACGCCAGATGTGATGCCAAATGCCAGAATCCAGGAACTGCTCACCCTTCCTACTTCGACCATCAAAGAAGTTCATTTAGAAGAAAAGAAATGCTACATTACACTGTGTAAAAATATTCAAGGTATAGTTTGTAGAGTCAAGGGACAGACTGAAAACATCAATACGAAGACTTTGTATCATTTCATGGGTGAGAAGAACCTAGTAGGTTATTAAGGGAAGGTGGGAACATTTTGAGGACAGAGGGGGTAATAAAGAGGCAGAGATAGAAAGTTGGATGGATGGGCTCAGGGTAGTGTTTCTGGGCTGTATTCTCTGGTGACTCAGTTTCTCCCTGGTGTTCAAGGACTGAGAAGGGAGGGCTGGGGTCACAACAGTCCATTGCAAGGGCTACCTAAGCTTCCAGCCTACCTTAAATGCACCGTTCTCTTAAGGCAACATGGATCACTAGCCACCAAGAGATTGTTCCTTCATTTCAGCCTAAGTCAACCCTCCTGTAGTCTACTCAATTCATACTGTTTCTGAATGGAAGCAATTTTTCCAAACTATAATTTGTGTATTAAATGTAATTAAAAAGCAATGCTGATTGATTAAAGCCTTATTTTGGAGAAAGTGCCAGCGGGTGTGTCTCACTGGAGGGCAAAAGGTAACTTACATGACTCAGCATGAAATATCAGAAATGCACATTTGGAGACTTCTACCTGCCACCACCCCTCTGCCCCCTACAGACAACTCCTCTAGCATGAGAGGTGGAGGAGGCCAGATCTAGATGCCAAAGAGCCCAGGAGACCACAGGTCAACTGTGTGGCTCTACTCAAAGCTAGGGTGCCAGTAGCTCCATCAGTGCACAGCTTGGCCGTTTGCTCTCAAAATGAGGTCCAGAGCTGGCCCTGGATCACTGGCTTGCGGCCACGGGTTGGTGACCTCTTCCCTGCAAGGGTAGGAAGCTTCCCCCACTTGGTGGTTAATGAAAAAAAAAGTCACTCGAAGGACAGCTTTGTCATGTGAAAGGAAAACAGATTCCACTTTAATATGCTGAAGAAGTCATCCCTGACACATTAGAAAAGGTATGGTAAGCTTGGTTGTCTCAGAAGCAGGTTGCCAGGGGCTGACTCCACTGCACTAACAGCTGAGTCAATACTGCAGTTCGGTGCTTCCTTTGCATTGGTGGTTCAGTCTTGACTAGTCTTCTAGCAAATGTTTCCTAATAAACCCAGAGCTTTTGCCTGCCCCAAAACGGCTCCTGGAAGCTTAACTTTCCCTCTCCCAAGCAGGGCCACGCTCCTGCTCCTAACTCCTTACTTAGTCCTGTGGTTTTGGGATTCGGCGCCAAGACAGCTTGGTCTTTGCTCTCTCGGTTAGGGGTGCCCTGGTCCCCGGGCTGCAGGAGACCTGGAGCAGGTACCTGAGGCAGACCCCAAGATGGTCTGCTCCTTGCAGGCCCAGCGCACTCGGCTGCGATCCGAGCTGAGTCCGAGGCGCTGCTCCTTGTGTTGAACCCGGTACAACCCAGGACTGAAGCCTCGGTCACAACGTCATGGGCCCTCCGCGCCCTCCAATACCTACATCGCCCTCAACGGTCCTGGAAGAAAGGGAACATATGGCGGACAAGGTTATGAACTTGCGCCGCTCGGCTGCCTGTGGAGTCCTTCTCCGTGTCGCGTGACCCCGCCGCTCTCGCAGTTGTCTCCATGACCGTCAAGCGCCCTGTCCTTGGGGGCCGTCGCAGCGCCCACCCAGCGCCGCCGCTGCTGTTGTTGTTGGAATTGTTTCCCTCTCTGTCTGCCGCCGTCTCCCAGTCCTCGGCCCCCGACAGCTCGCGCAAACTCTGGGGCGCGTCGGGCCGCAGATAGTGACAGGCCCGATGGCCACTGTGGTCGCGGCGCGTGGGGTCAGCGCCCAAGGCGCCCACCAGCACCTTGATGACCATGTCGTGGCCCTGCAGAGCCGCCAGGTGAAGGGGCGTGAGGCCGCCACTACCCGGGGCGCTCATGTCAAGTCGCAGTCCTCGGCGTTGGGCGAAGTCGTGTACCAGGATGAGCTCCTCGTGGCGCCCGTGCTTGGCCAGCCAGTGCAGCACCGTGTAGCCCGTGATCGGGTCGCCCCGCAGCAGCAGTCCCGGCTCGGCTTCCAGATGCTCCTGCAGCACATTAAAGCAGCCCTCGGCGGCCGCCAGTATCCACGCGTGCTCTCGGGGATCCAGGCACAGCCCGCTGCCACCCAGTCCTTTCGGCCCGCCGGGGGACTGCTCCTTGGCTCGCTCCTCTGACAGCCACCCGGCAGGAGCTGCCCCCTGCAGCCCCAGGAACTCCTGCAGTGCTCCCCGCCGCCGCCCGCCGCCCGCTCCCGGGAGCTTCAGCGAGCTGTGCAAGTGGGGCTCCCGGGAGGCGGTGGCGGTAGCATTGCCCGGGTACCTGGCCAAGCTGCCGAAGTCCTCTTTCGCTGCGCGGGGCTGCGGGGCGCTCCGCAGGCTCAGCGCGCTCGGTACGAGGGAGGCCTTGGGTGCCAGGTTCGTGGCCCCTCGGGGCTGGGCCATGGTCTGGCAGCTGCCGCCGCGGCGGTTTGTGTCTAGCGTTCGCTGCCCTTCCCAGGCCCCACCAGGAGAGGAACTGGTGCTGGCGTTGGGGAAGGAAGCAGCTTGAGCAATTGGACCCTGAGGGAGGGAGCAAAGGAGGGGAGGAGAGGGAGGGAGAAAGCGGGCCGGCCGAGGGAGGGCCGCGGCGCGGGAGGTGAGGGGTATGGAGAGGTAGGAGCTCGGTGCAAGTTCCCAGGGCAAGCCCTCTCCAGCACCGCAAGCACCGCAAGCACCCGCACCCCTTCCGCGGCTCCGCTCAAACGTCCAGGTGAGCGGGCAGCCACGCCTCCCGCACGGCTCTGGCAGCGGTGGGGCGGACGTGGGGGCGGGCAGGGAGCCGGCCCAGAGCGCCGCCCGCAGCAGCCCTGCTGCCCCTGCAGGCGGGCTCTCAGCATCCCAGCAGCTGCCGCGGTGAAGAAGCTCTAGGGCGCCCCCTTCCCGGCGGGCTGAGCTTGGCTTCCAGCCGAGGCCTTCGGGAGCGGGATCCCAGAGCTCCTGGGCGCTCGCTACCCGCCCTTCTTCGCCCTTCCCTCTTAATCGCCTCAGGAGTCTCCCTGCACTTTGTCCCCAAACCGCCCTGGGCCCGCCTCTAGCTTTCAATAAGGAGGCCTGACTAACCCCAGGTGGTTTGAGCTCTTCTGTCCTGCCCTTTATGTGGCATTGACCTTCCCCGCAGAACCCAAGTTGCCTGGGATTCCTGTCGAGAAATCTGAGAGCAGGGTCCAGGCAGAAGCCCTTCTAGGGAACTGAGAAGGAGCATTCCTCTACTTCCCCGTGGGTCCCAGATCCCCTCTCTGTCCCCTTCTCCCTCTTCTTTAACCTTTCCCAGGTTTGCATGAAGATGCAGGTAACAGGTGAATCTGAGTCAGCAGAACACTCAGCAGTCTTCTGGGATGCGTCCCTGTTCTCTCCCTGAAGAACCTGCTCATTTCTGCAAATTCAGAGCTTCAGGGCTTTTTAAGGGGCTTTTTTACCTTTCATTCACTGGACTCCTCTTTGCTCTTTCCTTCCCTCAGTAAATGGTAGTTCTTGCCTCCTGTCCCCCACCATGTTATAGAGCTCAGTCAGTGGGCAACAGGGAGCCATAGAAAGTTCTTGAGCCAGAGAAGGATACAGCCATAATTAAGGTGGTGGTTAGGAAGATGATTGTGGGAGACGCAGAGGCAGGAAGCCAGGAGACTGTTCCAACTGTCTAGGCCACAGAGGACAGGGGCTCGGGCCAACCAACCCCACTCAGCTGGCCCAACAATGAAGGAAGGTACAGAGGCTTTTCTTCCTTGGCCTTCAGATATTTGGGATCTGCCCTAAACATCTTGTTCTTTCCTTCATGATGGCCTATGCATTTGTAACCGAGTTTTGAACATTATGTGCCAGACACTGTGGTAGACGCTTTACATATGTTACTCTTTTCATCTTTCCAGTGACCTCAAAAACTAAGTATCATTACTATCCCCAGTTTGCAGAGAGGTTTAGCCACTTAGGTCGCTAAGTCACCTAGCAGGAAGGTCACCAAGCAGGAAGTGGCAGAGCAGGTAGGTCTGTGAGACACCAGAGCCTTTGTTCTGGCACAGAGGCACTGGCACTCAAGCCAGGCTAATCAGCAGCAAATCACTCACACCAGCCCCAAATTCCAGCCAAACAGATGGACTTGTCCTAACCTGAGCATATTTTGAACTTGCCCTCCTCTACCTAGAATGCTTTCCCTTAGAGATTCTGTCTGGTGAAGTCCTTCTCCCTGTCCTTCAAGGTTGGCCTCATTTCCATCTTGTCCAATAGTCCTCCTCTGATTACCCCCAGCTGGGAGTGATCCCTCCTCCTCCCCACTGTTTGTCTGTAGTACTCCTTTAGCAGCCCCCACAGACTACCTTATGTTGTATTTCTCTCCCCTTGCTCGGACGTGCCAGTTAAACTCTATACTCTTTGATGGCTGTGGGCACCCAGTAGGTGTGAGAAATACTTATTCCCTTGTTCTGGTTTGGCACCTGGGGAAATGTGATTGTGTGTGTATGTGATTGCATGCATGTGTGTTTCGGGGTTCATCTGCAGCCAGAGCTTCCACGCCAGCTCTCCTGTCCCTCATACTGAATCTGCAGGACACCAGGAGCAACTCACAGATTTAGTCAGTTCATGAAAAAAATAGTGATCAAGTAGTTGCTTCCCTGAGCCAACTAGCCAAAGCCACCTCCTGGCCTTTGCTGGCTCCTTGGAGACCAAGCCCAGGCCCAGAGTAGGCCCCAAGCTTCCAGGCTTTCATTTTCAAAATGAACCCAGACTGACAAGCAGCTACTTCCGTTGCTCTGGAAACTCCCCTCCGCAACCCCAAATTTGTAAACACCAAACCACACACATGCACACACACTTTCAGATTATGCAAACAGCTGCAGCAGTAATCTTTTTTTTTTTTAAATCAAAATGCCAGCATGGAGAATGCAAGATGGAAGAATGCTTGGGCTATTCATTTTCCTCACCACTAAGCAGGCAATTCCCTTCCCTATCAGCACTAATAATATCTCTGGTTCCAGTCCAAAGACTGCAAAGGGCGTCTCCTGACCAGCACCCCAGACGCATGACGCATGTGCCTTTGCTTAACTATTGCCCGAGACCAAAGACACAGTGCCTCCCTAGCAACTGAGCTCATCTTTACTTGGCAAGTGCTTTCTGCCCTAGGTCACCAGCCGCATACAGGGCTCCCCAGACCCACAGCACCCATCTCTATTTCAGAAGAGAGGGTTTCTGAAATTTGATACTCAGCAGTAGGGTAGAGGGAGCAGAAAACAGAAGGTATAATATCAACTCATGAAACAAAGAAGCCAGTTACTTGAGGCAACTGCTTCCCTTCAACCTCTTGAAATAGCCTCCCCCAAAGTTGGATGTAATGTATATTTGCATTTTAAATGGTGGTACCTGGTGTCTTATCCAAGTTGCAGCCCCTCCAATGTACAGTTGTTCCCTTCACAACACAGGAGTTAGGGCACCAACCCTGGAGTAGGTGAAAATCTGAGTTTAATTTTTGACACCCTAGAACTTAACTATGAATAGCCTACTGTTGACCAGAAGCCTTACTGGTAACATAAACAGTCGATTAACACAAGCTTTGCACGTTATGTGTATTATATACTGTATTCTTACAATAAAGTAGGCTAGAGGAAAGAAAATGTTTTTCACACTGTGGCAAATCTCCAAAATTTTTTCCTACATATTTATTGGAAAAAATCTGCATGTAAGTGGACCCACACAGTTCTAGGGTCAAAAGTATTTATGGGTTCATTTACAGATCCTGGACTATTTAAACTACAGGAGATTGGTCATTTCTGCATTTTCCAGATGAGGTTTAACTAACTGTCAGAGAGGATAGCAGGAGGCAGAGAAACTTAAAGCCGAAGTGTTAGGTGTACATTGAAAATCAATCTTGGTAAGAGAGAGCAGCTCAGAAATTTTATTGGAAGTCAGTGAGGAATCATAATTGATCTGCAAATTGAATTTACACGCAACTTTTCAGGAACCTGCTTGTGGGAGAAAGCGAGAAGCACATGTATCTTTGGCTCTCAGTGGAGTTTACCAGTGGGGCTTATGGATTCAAGACAGTCCATGGATGCAAAACAGTCAAGAGGGGAATATGTGGAATCTGGGGTGCAAAGTCCCTCAGGCTTCAATAATCCTTGCTGATGGAGGGAACAGGGAACAGTGGAAGTTCCAGATATAATATGTGTAGTTTTTTTCTTTCAAAGACCTGTGCTGACATCATCACATGATTCTCAGTGAGCGACGAAGCCACAAGAGAGAAAGCTCCTTTTCCAATAAGCAAAAGTGTGTAAATGTGTGTACAAGAGCGTATGTTTGAGTGTGTGTGTGTGTGTGTGTGCACTGCCAGAAGCCACTGGTATTTAAAATTGGCTTTCAGTTTCCCCTTTTCAAGTGCTAGGGCTTTACATGGGGATACTGAATGCAAACAATCTGGAGAGAGGAGGATGGCGAGCAGAACCAAGTGTTTCCTTACTTTATTCAAGAGGACTTGGCTTCTATAATATATAAGGCCGGAAATAATAATCCCTTATGGTTTTCAGAATGCTTTCATATTTTGAAATGATCTCTTTGATCCAGGCAGCAAGCCTGTGAGATACAAGTCACTTATATAGAGGATATTGTAAGAGCCCACCTTTACTGAGGACTTCTTTTTTTTTAAATCAAAGTATTATTGATATACAGTCTTATAATGGTTTCAAGTACACAACACAGTGGTTCAACTTTCACCCATATTATCAAGTCCTCACCTCCCCCAGTGCAGTCACTATCACATAGTATGATGTTACAGTCATTAATTGTATTCACTGAGGACTTCTTATGCGTCAAGCACATTACATTCCTGATCTTGTTGATGCTTAAAACAAGGTAGATTTCATTAAAGCAGTGGTCTCCCAACTTTTTTGATTGCAAATTCCTCTAATAAAAATATTATGAGCAGGTATTCTCAACATTTGAGTGTTTTGTAGTTTCAAAATGATGTATGAGTGTTACCCTGCTAATATGTATGTACATCCTTTTTTTTTTTTTTTTTTAAATAATTTATTTTATTTTAGTATCATTAACCTACAATTACATGGGCAATACCGTGATGATTGAACTCCCCCCATCACAAGGTCCCCCCCACCAACCCCACCACAGTCACTGTCCATCAGCGTAGTGAGATGAGAATCGCTACTTGTCTTCTCTGAGCTGTACAGTACCCCCCGTGCCCCCCCACCCTATGTCTGCCAATCGTAATGCCCCTTTTACCCTCTTATCCCTCCCTTCCCATCCATCTCCCCAGTCCCTTTCCCTTTGGTAACTATTAGTCCATTCGTGGGTTCTGTGAGTCTGCTGCTGTTTTGTTCCTTC
>JAQQAC010016209.1:99684662-99886509 GCA_029783875.1 Phataginus tricuspis | reverse complement strand
CTGCTAATCGTAATACCCCTTTTACCCTCTTATACCTCCCTTCCCACACATCTTCCCCAGTCCCTTTCCCTTTGGTAACTATTAGTCCGTTCTTGGGTTCTGTGAGTCTGCTGCTGTTTTTTTCCTTCAGTTTTTTTCTTTGTTCTTATACTCCACATATGAGTGAAATCATTTGATACTTGTCTTTTTTGGCTTGGCTTATTTCACTGAGCATAATACCCTCTAACTCCATCCATGTTGTTGCAAATGGTAGGATTTGTTTTCTTCTTATGGCTGAATAATATTCCATTGGGTATATGTACGACATCTTCTTACTGCATTCATCTACTGATGGGCACTTAAGTTGCTTCCATTTCTTGGCTATTGTAAATAGTGCTACGATAAACATAGGGGTGCATCTGTCTTTTTGAAACTGGGCTGCTGCATTCTTAGGGTAAATTCCTAGGAGTGGGATTCCTGGGTCGAATGGTATTTCTACTTTGAGTTTTTTGAGGAACCTCCATACTGCTTTCCACAATGGTTGAACTAATCTGCATTCCCACCAGCAGTGTAGGAGGGTTCCCTTTTCTCCACATCCTCGCCAACATTTGTTGTTGTTTGTGTTTTGGATGTTGGCCATCCTCACTGGTGTGAGGTGATATCTCATTGTGGTTTTAATCTGCATTTCTCTGATGTTTAGCGATGTGGAGCATCTTTTCATGTGCCTGTTGGCCATCTGAATTTCTTCTTTAGAGAAGTGTCTATTCATGTCCTCTGCCCATTTCTTTTTTTTTTTTTTGGCAGCTAGCATATTTATTAACTACTATGGGCTGACATTTATGTTCCACTGTTCACACATACCTTCTTTTTTTTTTTTAACAATTTATTTTATTTTAGTATCATTAACCTACAATTACATGAGCAATATTGTGATGATTAAACTACCCCCTTCATCAGGTCCCCCCCACCAACTCTATTACAGTCACTGTCCATCAGTGTAGTGAGATGAGAATCACTACTTGTCTTCTCTGAGTTGTACAGTCCCCCCGTGCCCCCCCACCCTATGTCTGCCAATCGTAATGCCCCGTTTACCCTCTTATCCCTCCCTTCCCACCCATCTCCCCAGTCCCTTTCCCTTTGGTAACTGTTAGTCCATTCTTGGGTTCTGTGAGTCTGCTGCTGTTTTGTTCCATCAGTTTTTTCTTTGTTCTTATACTCCACATATGAGTGAAATCATTTGATACTTGTCTTTTTTGGCCTGGCTTATTTCACTGAGCATAATACCCTCCAGCTCCATCCATGTTGTTGCAAATGGTAGGATTTGTTTTTTTCTTATGGCTGCGTAAATTTCCATTGTGTATATGTACCACATCTTCTTAATCCATTCATCTACTGATGGGCACTTAGGTTGCTTCCATTTCTTGGCTATTGTAAATAGTGCTGCAATAAACATAGGGGTGCATCTGTCTTTCTCAAACTGCTCTGCCCATTTATTAATTGAATTATTTGCTTTTTGTTTGTTAAGGTGCGTGAGTTCTTTATATATTTTGGATGTCAACCCCTTCTCACATGCATCATTTATGAATATATTCTCCCATACTGTGGGATGTCTTTTTGTTCTACTGATGGTGTCCTTTGCTGTACAGAAGCTTTTCAGCTTGATATAGTCCCACTTGTTCATTTTTGCTTTTGTTTCCCTTGCCTGGGAGGATATGTTCATGAAGAAGTCGCTCATGTTTATGTCCAAGAGATTTTTGCCTATGTTTTTTTTCTAAGAGTTTTATGGTTTCATGACTTACATTCAGGTCTTTGATCCACCTTGAGTTTACCTTTGTGTATGGGCTAGACAGTAGTCCAGTTTCATTCTCTTACATGTAACTGTCCAGTTTTTCCAACACCAGCTGCTGAAGAGGCTGTCATCTCCCCATTGTATATCCAAGGCTCCTTTATCAAATATTAATTGACTGTATATGTTTGGGTTAATGTTTGGATTTTCTATTCTGTTCCACTGGTCTGTGGGTCTGTTTTTGTGCCAGTACCAAATTGTCTTGATTACTGTGGCTTTGTAGTAAAGTTTGAAGTCAGGGAGCGTAATTCCCGCTGTTTGATTCCTCCTTCTCAGAATTGCTTTGGCTATTCGGGGTCTTTTGTGGTTCCATATGAATTTTTGAGTTATTTGTTCCAGTTAATTGAAGAAAGCTGTTGGTAGTTGGGTAGGGATTGCATTAAATCTGTAGATTGCTTTAGGTAGTATAGCCATTTTGACAATATTTATTCTTCCTAGCCAAGACCATGGGATGCATTTCCATTTGTGTCCTCTTTAATTTCTTGTAGGAGTGTCTTGTAGTTTTCAGAGTACTGGTCTTTCACTTCCTTCGTTAGGTTTATTCGTAGGTATTTTATTCTTTTTGATGCAATTGTGAATGAAATTGTTTTTCTGATTTCTCTTTCTGTTAGTTCATCTTTAGTGTATAGGAAAGAAACAGATTTCTGTGTGTTAATTTTGTATCCTGCAACTTTGCTGAATTCAGATATTACTTCTAGTAGTTTTGGAGTGGAGTCTTTAGGGTTTTTTATGTACAGTATCATGTCATCTGCAAATAGTGACAATTTGACTTCTTCTTTGCCAATCTTGATGCCTTTTATATCTTTGTTTTGTCTGATTGCCATGGCTAGGACCTCCAGTACTATGTTGAATAACAGTGGAGGGAGTGGGCACCCCTGTCGTGTTCCCAATCTTAGATGAAAAGCTTTTAGTTTCTCGCTGTTAAGTATGATGTTATCTGTGGGTTTGTCATATATGGCCTTTATGATGTTGAGGTACTTGCCATCTATACCCATTTTGTTGAGAGTTTTAATCATGAATGGATGCTGAATTTTGTCAAATGCTTTTCCAGCATCTATGGAGATGATCATGTGGTTTTTGTTCTTCTTTTTGTTGATGTGGTGGATGATGTTGATGGATTTTCGAATGTTGTACCATCCTTGCATCCCTGGGATGAATCCCACTTGATCATGGTGTATGATCCTCTTGATGTATTTTTGAATTCGGTTTGCTAATATTTTGTTGAGTATTTTTGCATCTACGTTCATCAGGGATATAGGTCTGTAATTTTCTTTTTTGGTGATGTCCTTGCCTGGTTTTGGTATTAGAGTGATGCTGGCTTCATAGAATGAGTTTGGAAGTATTCCCTCCTTTTCTATTTTTTGGAAAACTTTAAGGAGAATGGGTGTTATTTCTTCTCTATATGTCTGGTAGAATTGAGAGGTGAATCCATCAGGTCCGGGGGTTTTGTTCTTGGGTAGTTTTTTGATTACCAACTCAATTTCATTGCTGGTGATTGGTCTGTTTAGTTTTTCTGGTTCTTGCTTGGTCAGTCTTGGAAAGTTGTATTTTTCTAAGAAGTTGTCCATTTCTTCTAGGTTTTGCAGCTTGTTAGCATACAGATGCTCATAATATTCTCTTATAATTCTTTGTATTTCTGTGGGGTCTGTCGTTATTTTTCCTTTCTCATTTCTGATTCTGTTTATGTGTGTAGATTCTCTTTTTCTCTCAATGAGTCTGGCTAGGGGTTTATCTATTTTGTTTATTTTTTCAAAGAACCAGCTCTTGGTTTCATTGTTTTTTTGTATTGTTTTATTCTTCTCCATTTTATTTATTTCTTCTCTGATCTTTATTATGTCCCTCCTTCTGGTGACTTTGGGCCTCCTTTGTTCTTCTTTTTCTAATTTCAATAATTGTGTATTTAGACTGTTAATTTGGGAATGCTCTTCCTTCTTTAAATAGGCCTGGATTGCAATATACTTTCCTCTTAGAACGGCCTTTGCTGCGTCCCACAGAAACTGTGGCTTTGTGTTGTTGTTGTCATTAGTCTCCATATATTCTTTGATTTCTGTTTTAATTTGGTCGTTAACCCATTGATTAATTAGGAGCATGTTGTTAAGTCTCCATGTATTTGTGAGCCTTTTTGATTTCTTTCTAAAATTTATTTCTAGTTTTATACCTTTGTGATATGAGAAGTTGGTTGGTAGGATTTCAATATTTTTGAAATTACTGGGGTTCTTTTTGTGGCCTAGTATGTGGTCTATTCTGGAAAATGTTCCATGTGCACTTGAGAAGAATGTGTATCCTGTTGCTTTTGGGTGCAGAGTTCTGTAATTATCTGTTAGGTCCATCTGTTCTAGTGTGTTGTTCAGTGCCTCTGTGTCTTTACTTATTCTCTGTCTGGTTGATCTATCCTTTGGAGTGAGTGGTGTGTTGAAGCCTCCTAAAATGAATGCATTGTTGTCTATTTCCTCCTTCACTTCTGTTAATATTTGTTTCACATATGTTGGCGCTCCTGTTTTGAGTGCATATATGTTTATAATGGTTATATCTTCTTGTTGGACTGACCCCTTTATCATTATGTAATGTCCTTCTTTATCTCTTGCTACTTTCTTCGTTTTGAAGTCTATTTTGTCTGATACAAGTACTGCAACACCTGATTTTTTCTCTTTGTTGTTTGCATGAAATATCTTTTTCCATTCCTTCACTTTTAGTCTGTGTATATCTTTGGGTATGAGGTGAGTCTCTTGTAAGCAGCATATAGATGGGTCTTGCTGTTTTATCCATTCTGTTACTCTGTGTCTTTTGATTGGTGCATTCAGTCCATTTACATTTAGGGTGATTATTGATAGATATGTACTTATTGCCATTGCTGCCTTTAGATTCGTGGTTACCAAAGGTTCAAGGGTTGCTTCTTTACTATCTAACAGTCTAACTTAACTTTCTTTTTAAGTTATTGTGAACGCCGTGTGATGTTTCTTTATCTCTCCCTTCCTATTCTTCCTCCTCCATTCTTTATCTATTAAGTGTTTTATTCTTTCCTTTAGTTAGTATTGGGATGGTCTGCTTTCTTTGCTATGATTTTATTTTCTCTGGTGACGTCTTTTTAGCGTTATGGGTTCTGCTCTCTACAGCAGTCCATTTAAGATATCCTGTAGTGGTGGTTTATGAGAGGCAAACTCTTTCAACTTTCCTTTGTCTGGAAATTGTTTAATCCCTCCATCATATTTAAATGATAATCGCGCTGGATACAATATTCTTGGTTCGAGGTCCTTCTGTTTCATTACGTTAAATATATAATGCCATTCTCTTGTGGACTGTAAGGTTTCTGTTGAGAAGTCTGATGATAGTCTGATGGGTTTTCCTTTGTAGGTGATCTTTTTTCTCTCTCTAGCTGCCTTTAATACTCTGTCTTTATCTTTGACCTTTGCCATCTTAATTATTATGTGTCTTGGTGTTGTCTTCCTTGGGTCCCTTGTGTTGGGAGTTCTGTGGGCTTCCATGGACTGCAAGACTATTTCCTTCCCCAGTGGGGGAAAGTTTTCAGCAATTATTTCTTCAAAGACACTTTCTATCCCTTTTTCTCTCTCTTTTTCCTCTGGTACTCCTATAATGTGAATATTGTTCCATTTAGATTGGTCACACAGTTCTCTCAATATTCTTTCATTCTTAGAGATCCTTTTGTCTCTCAGTACCTCAGCTTTTTTGTATTCCTCTTCTCTAGTTTTTATTTCTTTTATCGTCTCCTCCACCGTATTCAATCTGCTTTTAATACCGTCCATTGTGTTCTTCAAGGATTGGATATCTGACCGGAATTCATTCCTGAGTTCTTGAATATCTTTCCGTACCTCCATGAGCATGTGAATGATTTTTATTTTTAACTCCCTTTCAGGGAGAGTCATAAGGTCCATATCATTAAAGTCTTTCTCAGGAGTTGTATTCATTATTTTACTCTGGACCAGGTTCCTTTGGTGTTTCATATTTGTGTATGGAGCCCTCTAGTGCCCAGAAGCTCTACTCTCTGGAGCTGCTCAGCCCCTGAAGTAATGTCAGGGATTGTTGAGGACTGGTATTGGTGCCTCGGGGGAGGAAAGGGCTGTTTCCTGGTTCCTGGCTGCTATGCCTGTCTCCACTGTCTGAACCAGTGGGCTGAGCACACAGGTATAAGCCTCTGTGCTTTGCCTTTTTTGTTGCTGTAGACAGATCCTCCCTCCGGCTGGCCCAACACCAGGGAAGGGCTTCCAGGTTTGCAAGCCCGGTGGGGCTGGCCAGGCGAAAGGTGCACTAGTCTGCCTGTCACAGAAGGGGTTCCTGGAGCCGTGCAGGCAGCCAGGGAGCTGGCACACCTGAAGATCATAAAACTCCCAACCTGCTGGGCAGAGTACACCCGGACAATCCTGTCCACCTGTCCTTTCTCCCGAGCAGCAAGCTCCGTGCAGTCCTTGCCCCCTCAGCAGGCCTCCTTCCAAGGTCCTCCCTGCCAGGAAGTCTCTCAGACTGCCTGCCCCTCCCCCATCCCAGAGCAGCTGGGTATGGATCCCTGATCTCACAAGCAGCCGGAATCTTAGTCTCTCCAGGAACTCCGCCTGTCTTAGCTTTCCAAGCTCCTAATTACAAGAATATCATGCAAGCACCATAGAAATGTAGGTTTGTGCTCCCAGAGTAGATCTCCAGAGTTAGGTATTCAGCAGTCCCAGTTCTCCCCTCCCTCTCTGCTCCGTTCCTGTTCCTCCTGCCGGTGAGCTGGGGTGGGGGAAGGGCTTGGATCCCGCAGGACCACAGCTTTAGTACATTAGCGTTTTCTGTGAGGGCTGCTCTTGTCTCCAGGTGTATGCAATTTATTGTAGTTCTCTTTCCCATTGCTCCTTCAAGAGTAGTTGTAGTAGCTTTATTTTCATATTATATGCGGTTTTAGGAGGAAGCCTCTGTCTCACCTCTCACGCCGCCATCTTTAATCCCTGGCCTGTATGTACATTCTAAAGCATACATGAAAAGGAAGTTTTAAAAGAATGAGACAGGAGGTAATAAACTTTTCAACTAACTAAACTTTTTTTATTAATCACAGTACAAAAACTATTTGACTCTCACTGAAATGTTATTATTAATAAATTTTTTCACAACAGAATGTGATCATATATGCTTCGTTTTAAAAAAATCTCAGGTGAACACTGTAATACAGCTGTGCAAAGGTGTGGTGCTAAATTTAGTTTATGTCAGCACTTGATTTCAGTTGCTGTCATAGATGAGAAAGATGTCTCAAGAAGATGCACAGTTCCCAGTGGAAGGCAAATTCCATTGGCTGGGCTTACTCTATCAGGATTCTCATTTTTCAATTCTACCCACCAATCATGCAATGTTTTTGGATGGAACTAAGCTGGCAAATCGTCACTTTTCCTGGTGCTCAGTGCACTTCTGTGTTTTTAACAAATGTGTTCAAAACCCACAAAAACTGTACATTGAAAGATTTTAAAGCAGTGTAGATATTTTCAGTCCCAGTTTTTTAAGTGGTGCAGGTATGAGAGGTATGTAACTTACATCATTTTTGGTAAGAAAATGACATAACAGTGAACACACAAATATATATCCATTTTCTAAATGTTCCCTCCATGTAGTGAGTTTCCTTCCCAAGCATTTACTCTCTCACGTATTGTTAAAATATCAACTTAACCTTGAAGAACTAGATTGGGTGTGGTGGTTATCATTGTTTTTCTCTTTAATGTCTGCTGACTGTTACAGGATTCCACGAAAAGATCAATAAATTTGAAATGCATCTTTGTGTGAAAGGAAAGTGTATTTTTTAGGCTGAAAACTCTTTGTAGGAGTTGGCTGCAAAATAACCGGCCAACCTCTGTGGTATCAGAGTGACAAAAGGAGGTGTCACCTCCTATCTTATTACCAAATAGAGCACTGTAAAGATTTTACTATGTATCAAACGTCTAGTTTCTACACCGCATTGATGAACCCTATAGCACTTTACATATTTCAGGCTTCAATATCTTTGTTGTTAGTAGCTTACCAACTTTCTCAGTAAACTTACATTGAAATCCTCCCCCACCTTTTGAAAAAAAGATTCCTGTCAGAGTGGCACTTCATTAGTGTGAAAAACTGTATTTCCAGTTTTTCTATAAGACATTAAAAAAAATTAAGCCAGTCACTTCTGTTCACACGGCATTTTCTTCATACCTTTCCTTAAGCAGCCCACAAAAAAGTAGCTCTTTGTGGATTTCATTATTGAAATGGAATCTAGCAAAAAGAAAGCTGAAAATGTTAGAAACATTTTATCCGGCCTGACAGCAAACCTCCCACACTGTATCATTTATTGTCATACTATTTGTTCAAATCGTCAGCAATGTTTTCTGGATGCCTTCCAACAGTTTCTGCTGACAAAGGAATGGATTTTAGTTTGTCACTGTATGTTTCACATGGATTTATTGTGACCATTTTACCATGATATTTAAAACAAGTATTTTCCCAGAGATCTGTGAACTTCTGTTTTTCACTGTTTAGCAAGAAACTTCAAATGAAGCTTCTAAACATGTATCTTGACTGTCAGTGAGATTTAATAAAGTGCTATATTGAAAGAAATCACATGATGTTAAACATTGCTGAAAAAGTAACAGAGATTTATCTTTATGTTTTGGTTGGCCCTTTTTTTAAATGTAAACCTTTAAAGAAATTTTGACATTCATACTGAAAAGTACACAAATCATAAGTGTACAACTTGAGAAATTTTTACAAACTAAACACAGTTGTGTAACTAGCGCCCAGATCCAGAAGCAGGATACCACAGCACCCAGAAATCTCTCCTGTGCCCCTCCCTTTCATCCCGCCTTCAGTTCCTATTGCTGTGTCACAAATCACCCTAAAACTTAGTGGTGGAAAATAACCATTTTCTTATGCTCATGGATTCTGTAGGTCAAGAATTCAAACGGCAGATGGGGACGACTTGTCTCTGCTGCATGGTGTCTGGGGCATTGGCTGGGGGTTACTGAACACCTGGAGGCTGGAATCATCTGGAGATGTCTTTCCTCACATGTCTGTCATTTCATGATGGCTGTTGGCCAGAACCTCAGCTGGGGCTGCTGGCAAGAACATTTATAGATGGCTTCTCTATGTGGTCTACAACCTAGCTTTGGAAGTTGGGCAACATTCCTCCCACCACACTCTGTTGGTTTCTTAGGTTCAAGGGAAGGGAACATAGATGCCTCCTCTAAAAAGGAGGAATGTCAAAGAATATCCGTTTCAAAACTGCCATGATGCCGGAGTCCAGCTCCAGTGAGTCCAGGAGTCCCTGAAGGATGGATGGCATCGGTGGCTGAGTAAAATGAATGAGGACACAGACACTAGCAAAAGCTGAGCCTGGCCTTTAATTAAAAGTAGCAGCTTGCTTATATACTTTTAGATTACATAGTAAAGTACAGTTAGTAATCATTGACACAGCATGGTTACATGAGTTTAGAAAATGAGATTAAATCATTTTGACATGTCTTAGCGTTCTACTAGTTTCTAAGTAAGCTTTGTTCCTAGTTACTGTGGTCAGAAAATCTTACAAAGGTTAGGTAGGTGCCATATTCTTGGTTTTTTTACAGATGACTATTTCAAGTTTACTGTTCTATTGGTTTTATGTAGGGTTCTTATTCTTTCATAGCTATACTCCCATTCTCCATCTCCAGTAGGAAAGAAAGAGGCTGTCCCCAAAAGGACATGATGACCATTTGGCAGGCAGGGATACATTTCACGGAGTGTGCCTCGGACCCATTTTCAGTAAGACTTACAGTGGAGATTTTTCTGATCTGAAGTCAGGCAATGCCCTGTTCTTATTACTTTTATAATTTGCCAAGCTGTTCTCTGGTGGGTTAGCCAGAGGGAACCACCTGTTCTTTGAACCCACCTATTTCCACATTCACCAAATATGCCATCTGGAGGCCACGTAGGGGTGGGGAGGGGGAACGAGAACCCACTCAAACAATCTCCATTTATTATAACTCGATACTTGTTTCCCATATTTTCTCCGCATCCCACTCCCATTATTCTTTAATAAAATGTTGAAGTAGTAGGTAAAAGTAATAAAGATTACAGTTTCTAATAGAGAGCTGTTTAAATCTTGATGTAAAATAAAGATGGAAAGTAGAGTTTAGTGCAGTAGGAAAGCAAGTGTAGACTGTCAGATCCGTGCCTATAAACTGGGTGTTGATCCAAACGAGACAAGGGCAACAACAGCCATGGATGCAGAAGATTTCTCTCAAAACTGGGGGGGTGAGGTTCTGAGCCTCATCTCTGTTGGCCCCCTATTGTTCACCCGATGGCCCCCCTGCGACTGTGTCTGTCTTAGGTTGTTCCTCCCTTGAGGAATCTTACCTGTCTCTGGCTAACCAGCCATCTTCCGGGGCCATACAGGGAGACGTACTGTTGGTAAGTGAGAGAGAAGCAATCTTCTTTGAAAAGGTCAGGTCTTCTTACTTCGTTGCAGATTTATGCCCCATGGCTTTTATGCCCAGCAGTTGTCTCACGGTATCTTTACCACCTGGAAGAATTAGGGGGGTCTTGCCTCTAGCATTTCTCTCAGGGTATTTAAATTTGGTTTTCCAATTTAGGTGTGAAAATGACCAATAACAACATTTCCAAACACCATAATAATGAGAGATAGCGGGGATGTTCCTTTCAGAAGTCCGCATTGTGGTTCCTTCTTACCAGGCGTCTGGGCTGTGCCATCAGATGGGTGGGTCGGACTGGCTCTCGACACCATGAAAAGTACCTGCCACCATCTTAACATCTACCACCATAGATCAGTTAAGATTCCATTTTGAGGATGCTTCGATTTTAAAGATCTTGCTAACCATGACAGTTTCATATTATTAGTAACGTATCAAGGCAAAGTACACACTTAAAGTGAGTTTGTTACAAACAAAGTGGATGTGAATCATACTTTGAGTAGCTTTCTTGGTATTTTCTGGGTTTTGGCAGGGGTCTGATTTCTTATCAGAATCAATTTGTTCAATGTTGTTTTTTTTATTAAGGTATTATTGATATACACTCTTATGAAGGTTTCACATGAAAATACAATGTGGTTACTACATTTACCCATATTATCAAGTCCCCACTCATACCCCAATTCAGTCACTATCCATCAGTGCAGTAAGATGACACAGATTCACTGTTTGTCTTCTCTGTGCTACACTGTTTTCCCCGTGATTCCCCACACCATGTGTACTAAACATAATACCCCACAATCCCCTTCTTCCATCATCCCCACCCACCCTCCCCTTTGGTAACCACTAGTTCCTTCTTGGAGTCTCTGCTATTATTTTGTTCCTTCAGTTTTGCTTCGTTGTTATACTCCACAAATAAGGGAAGTCATTTGGCACTTGTCTTTCTCCGCCTGGCTTATTTCACTGAGCATAATATCCTCCAGCTCCATCCATGTTGTTGCAAATGGCAGGATTTGTTTCCTTCTTATGGCTGAATAGTATTCCATTGTATATATGTACCACCTCTTCTTTATCCATTCATCTACTGATGGACACTTAGGTTGCTTCCATATCTTGGCTATTGTAAAAAGTGCTGCAATAAACATAGGGGTGCATATGTCTTTTTGAATCTGCGAAGTTGTATTCTTTGGGTAAATTCCAAGGAGTGGGATTCCTGGGTCAAATGGTATTTCTATTTTTAGTTTTTTGAGAAACCTCCATATTGCTTTCCACAATCCAACCAGGATATTTTAAAAGTCTTGTTATATTTGATTCATATCTTCAGTTAAGGTTCTTGGATGGTTGGATGGGCGGTTGAATGGAACAATCCTGCCTACCTTCTCTCACCCACATCTCTGCTAGTCTAAATGCTACGCATTTTACAAAGACCCATCTATCTGATGCTACGACCTGCTTGAGCTCCTCTATGATACCCCAGCTAAAAGTTGTCTCTCCCTTGTCTCATAGCATTCTCACAAATGTGTCTTTTTACATTCAGTCCTACATTAAAGATTCTGTGAAGACAGCTTAGCTCTCCTATAAAGTTTTCAGCTCCTTGAAGTAAGTAAAATGACTTCATCACTATCGTGTATCTAGTGGCACCAAGCACAGTCCTGCCTTGTTCATATTAGACACTCAAATAAATAATTTCCAAACTGAATGGAATTTAATGAATTTAAATACTCCTTTGTCTCTCTATGGTGTAGTTTCAGGGCGGCTCCTCTATGAGACCATGTCTGCCTCCTGCATGAAGTAAATGATGGAAAATAGTCCTCTGCTCAGGTTTGTGGCATCTTTTTTAGGTGACCAAAGGCCTGCAAGGCTTGGCCTCAATGTTTCAGCAACTGTGTATGGGCTGAGTGCATTTAAACATTGTTCTGACTCAAATGGGCAGAATCTGGTGATATCTCCTTGAAGCATGTTTGGGTGTATTTTGTATATTACCTCATTATTATTTGTTCTGTTTTTGGAGATCAAGAAAAAGGGCCCCTGCCTTTACTGACACTGTGTCGGTCATGCTCATTTGTGCATTCTCTGGCCCTGGGGAAACCACATTCTCTGTTTCCACTCAGTCAGTGTGGGTCTGCCCTCACAATTGGTCTGCTAACAGCATGACCCCTTAATCTGATGTGCTGGGGATTTTGTCCAGGTCGGTAGAAGGGGCAAGGAGAACCTCAAGTGGGCATTCAAGAGAAGACACTACCCAGGGTCAGCTCTTCTAGTGGGTGGCTAGTGGTGCCCACAAACAGTAGGGAAAGAGAGGGGCAGAGAGCACTGCAGCTGGTCCCAGTGTCATTGCTAATGAGTGTGCATGCCATCTTTGGCATGAATTCCACAGGTTGCTAACCCCTCAAAAATAAAAAATAACCCTGCCTGGTCCTGCCAGGACAGTTGAGGGATCAGAGTCAACTGCCTTCTGGGTGTTCTAGGCCCCTGAAGCCTACAGCTCAGTATTACCCATTTTTTTGGGAAGTTTGGCTACTCCCTTAGGCACAAGGCAGAATGTGCCCCAGTTTGGCCGCCGGTTCCAGTTGGCCAGCTGGCATCATTAGGAATTCTGTTCCAAGGGTCCCCTGGCAGCTGGTTTGGCAAGAGTGGGCCAGGAAGAATAGTCACTTGATTCGTTTCCTGTCTGCCAGATGCTCAGAGCTGCTGGAAATCCACATGGATGCAATAATTTGACATGGTTTCATTCATCGAGATCCAGAGGGAGGACACACTCCTTCCAAAGACAGATAGGGCCCACATGCCAATCCAGCAAGTTGGATATGTTTCACATTTCTCCACACATTTCAAAGTAAAATTAAATGTTGGGTCTGCCTCATGCATCTCTTTCTGTGCTCATATAACACTTGTTTCTCAGGGCTCCTGGGGACTGAAGATTTTAAGGAACAAAACAGCCCAAACACATATGCAAATTACTCATATTTGTGAGTAAAAAATGAGTAAGACAACAGTTTGATGAGGCTTCATTACTAACATGGGAATTTGATTCTAGGCTGCTGAAATGGCAGGACACTGTCCTGAGCAAAGGGGGTGGAGACACAGAAGTTTGCTCTGCACAGGACTGGCCTGGAATATGGTACTTAGTTTTTGGAGCCCATCTGTTGGAGTGCCCAGGAGTGAAGGAACTCCTGATGAGAAATGGTTGAAAGAATTGAGTATGTTTAGCTGGAGGAGGAGAAGGCTTATGGGGAACATGACAGCTGCCTTTAAGTAATTGAAGGTCTGGCACGTAGGAGAGAGGGAGGGTGTAGGGTATTCTAGACTCCAAAAGAAAATGCCTGAAATGCTGAATCATTGTTAAGATGGTGCCCGCCAGACGCACAAAGGGCAGTGCTCTGCCTGCTTTTGAAAAGGAGGTGATTTTCTGCTTAGGCCTGCCTCCCGCTCCTGATTGGCGACTCCAGTCTTCCACGAACGTGATCAGCTCATGGACACCATTTACCTGTATGATGTGCCTTCCTGCGTGAAGGGCTTGTGACTGCCTGACCTTTGTGCTGATTGGCCCATGAGTACTATATATATATGCCTTGCTGTTTCTGCAGTAAACGAGTTCCTGCTTTGAGCTCCCTGTCGCATCTGATTGTCTCCGGGGCGGACAGCCGGCACTTGCCTCTCCCGACCTCACCTTGCTGGGGCGTGCTCTCCCCTCACTCCTCAGCAGGTTCAGGGGGCGTTCCGTGGAGGGCTAAAAACCCCGACAGGAGGGGACTCAAGGCAGAGTGGAGGAGTGGCAAGTGTGGGCTTTCGACTCAGGAACCCCCAGCTGGATTCACAGCTCTGCAGCTTACTAAGCCTGCTCCCTTCGGTAATCTCACTGAGCCTCAGTTTCTTCATTGGTGCAAGGGGGAGAATAATACTTTCCTCATTGTGCTGCTGTGAGGATTTGGTGAGAGGGTGTCTATAAAAGAGTTCTTGAAATCAGCAAAATGCTTAGCAACTTATGTTACTGTGAATTTCTATGGTCCTGGAGCACACAGAGCCTGGTCCAGTGGGTAAAACTGACAGAGAGGCAGATTTTGGTGCAGTACAATTACAAAGAGCTCCCTAACCAATATAAGAGGACTTAAACTGTAAAAGGCTGCTTTGGGAAGTAGCCAGTTCATCATCATTAGAGATGTTCAAGCAGAGGCTGGCCCAGTATTTTCTGAGAGGCTGAATTGGGGGAATTCCTGCCTATGGAAGAAAGTTGGAGCACATCACTCTAAGATCTTCTCCAACCTCTAGGGTTGAAGATTCTATACTGAGCAAAGTCCTGTTACTGTAATGAATTGTCAATGCTTCACTTGGCATTCAATCCCATTCCCTCTCACTTACTGCAAGACCTTGCTCTACCAGTTGCCCCTTCTCTCCTGTATCATCAATTTTCCCCTCTCTACTGAATCTTTTCTGTTAGCATACAAATATGCTCTTTATTCTCCAACCGAAGAATAAGAAAAACAGTTTCTTCTAGCTATTGCCCCATTTTCCTCCTTCCCTTTTTCTAAGCAGTTCAACAGCGCTATCTGCATTGGCTGGCCCCTGTCCTTTGGCCCTGTTTTATATACACTCCAATCTGGCTTTTGCTCCCACCACTCCACCGAAGTTGTTCTTGAGATTACTGTGAGATAATAGAAAAATATATATATATTGGTTTCTGTCCCCTGTTCTTGGCACAGAGCTCCTAAAACCCTTGTAATTTCCTAATCGATAAGAGCACTAGGAGTACCTTTTGTTCTAAGGAGGCAACTCTGGGTGGGCTCCTGGATGGCTCCTGGAGAAGGGTGTGTCACCAGAAAAACCAAGCCATGGTTAGAAGCTTGGAATTTTCTGTCCTGCGCCACCATCTTCCAGAGGGGGGAGACGGGCTGAAAATGGAAGTTACTAATTGATCATGCCTAAGTGAGGAAGCCTCCGTAAAATCCCAATAGTAGGGTTTGGAGAGCTTCCAGGTAAGGGAACACAACCACACCAGGAGGGTGACACACCTCATATCCATGGGGACAGAAGGTCCTGTGCTTGGGACCCTCCCAGACTCACCCTGTGTTTCTCTTCCATCTGGCTGTTCATCTGTCCTCTTTATCGTAGCCTTTAATAAACTGGGAAACATGTTTCCCTGAGTTCTGTGAGCTGCCCCAACAAATCAATCAAATTCAAGGAGGGGGTTATGGGAACCTCTGATCTATCGCCCTCATCTATATCTATAGTGATAACCTGGGCTTGCGACTGGCATCTGAAGTTGGGGTGAAGGGGCAGTCTTATGGGCATGAGCTCTTAACCTGTGGGATAGGATGCTCTCTGATGGGTCGATAGTATCAGAATTAAGCTGAAATCTTGGGCACCTTGTTGGTGTCTGAGAATTGCTTGTTGCTGTGGAGAAAAAACTTCACACATTTGGTGACCAGAAGTGTCAGAAGTGAAATGTTTCTGTGAAGGTAAAGGAAACATGCAGGGAAGAAACAAACCAGGAAGAGCTGTTTTTTTCCTGACATAGGAAGGGAAAAAAATGAGGTTTTTCCCTATACAATAATCAACAACATACATGCTACCAAATCCAGAGATCGATTTTCTGCATGATGGATAAAGTTGACCTGTCCCTCCTCCTCCAGGCCACCACACTCTCCTGGCCTTTCTCCTGTCTCACTGGACCTCAGCATCCTTGGCAGGTTCCTCCTCATCTCCTGACTTCTAGTTGTGGAGTGCCCCATGGCTGTGTCCTCAGATCTCTTTTCTTTCCTAGTGTTTCCAAGTGGTTTCACCCAGACCCACAGCTGTAAATATATGCTGGACATGGCTGTTGCCTTTAGGTACTGGACAACTCCCACATTCATATTTCCAGCCAGGACCTCTGTCTTGTACTCCACACCTGTCAACCAACCGCCTCCTTGACATCGGCACCTGGATGTCGACATGCCTTGTCATATTTAGCAGGCTCAACAACAAACCTCGGATGCCGCCCCCTAAACCTGCTCTCCCCACGGTCTTCCTAATTTCAGAAATGGCAACTCGATGCATGGAGAAATCCAGCAGTGGGGCTCCGCATCCTGAACTGGTGGTCAGAATGCTCCCTTCCCGCTGAGTTGGCTGTTGTATTGCTTTTATCCCGGGGAAGATAGGCCTGGCGCACCACCCTTGTTGGTGTAGAAGACACTCGTTTCGTCTTCTCTGTATTTAAAAAAAAGGGCAAAAAAACCAGTAACAAAAGTCAAGTCAATCATCAGTTTTCCTTGCCTCTTGCAAGGCAACACCTTTCCTAGAGCGAAATTATTGTAATAGAAAAGACAGTTAACTTTTTTAATAAAGCAGAACCTGGAGGTAAGAACTTGATGAGTCACAAGGGGGCAGCAACGTGTTCCTATCTTAAAGGAAGCGAGGAAGCCTTTCATCACCAGCAGCAAGGAGAATAGCCTTAAGCCATACAGCAATAAAGGATCAGCTAGTGAATTTACAAATGACTGGCTATCCCTCACTCCAGCATCAATATTTTAAAAAGAAATAGGAGCTTAAAATCTCATTACAGCCACTTAGGCTTTGCCCTTGAGCCAGTGGCAATCTATTTGACCCTCAGTTGTACAGGTCTGTATGTGATTCTGAATTGTTGACCTCTCCTCTTTTTCTTTCTTCAGAACCTCTACCATTGCATCTACCACCTCGGATCCAGTGATGTATCCTGGCTACTTTGAGCTGTATCTATCAGGAAGAGAACGAAGTTGATAAATAGAGTCATGTAGAGGTCAGGGACTAAATACCAGTTAAATATGTTACCTCTCCCAGGGGTTTTCACACAAGAGAAATGGAAGCAGTCACACTTTCATTACATTGGGAGTTGGGAGGTATGTTGGAGACTGGGGACTCGTTCAGCTATCACTCAACTCATACCCCAACTCCCAATGTACCTTAATTATGGGGAAGGCCAGAAGAGCCAGACTCATATTGACAGTGAGTGGCTGGAGGTCAGAGTAAATCCCCATGTCCTCTCAGAGATTTGGCTTGCTTCATGTTCACAGTTCAATTTGTTTACTGAATGTTTATTGAGCACACACTGTGTGCCAGACACAGTGCTGGCTCTGGAGATACAGTGATGACTGGACTGACATGGGCCCTGCCCTCTAGCAGAAGGGACAGACAAGCAGGAAGTCACAGGGCAACATGATAGCACCCTGAGAGGCATAAGTATTGGGTGCCCTGGGAGCCAAGAGGAGGGGCCCCTGACAAAGCCTGGGGTGGAAGGGAGGTACACTTGGGCCCAGTCTTCAAGAATGCATAGGGCTTGACCAGGTAATTGGCAGCAGGGGACTATGAAGGAAGGCCTTGCAAAGCAGCAAGAACCGGATAAGCAAGGGCACGGGCATGTGAAGCTGCATGGTGTGTGGGGGAGCTGAGGGGAGCTCTGCTCTGCCTGGCAAGGTTGGCATTGCCGGGAGGAGGCACCAGAGGGGTGGGGCACAGACCTCTCACGCGGGAGCTAGGACGCCGTGGCAAGGCATTGAGGAGGTAAGGTTAGTGTTGGTTTTTCACACAGCAGTGGCACATTGTGGTTTGGTTCACTCCCTCGTCTGCCGTGTTGAGGACACACTGGAGCTGGCTGCACAATGCAATGCACCTCAATCAGCCATTGGGGGCCGGTTAAATGAGAGGGTAGCACTTCTGGGGGAGCAGTCACATACCTGGAAGGTTTTTCCCTTGACTATAAACCACTGTCCCAAACCCTGACAATAAGGCCTATATTGATTAGCGTCAGATATACCTAGAAACTTACAGTGTGTGGTGGAGATGAACTCAAAGCAGCAAGGAAGACTCAGGCCTTGCTTGCCCACTGGGAGCACCCCTAAGCATCCAGCACAGGGCTGCCCCTCCCCTTCCTGGCCGAAAGTGTCCACAAGGAGGCAAGGGCAATTATCTGTTTTAAATTAAAAATTTTAATTTTGGAAATGATTTCAAGCTGACAGAAAAGCTGCAAATTTGTACGTAGAACCCCCGTATAACTCATTTAAAAAGTCACTGGTTCTCAGGGGGTGCCTCCAGCCCTTTCTGAGCATGTCAGGCTGCCTTCCTGTCAGCCACCATGGATCTTGAGCAGTCAAGGTAACACACTAGGTAGGAGAGGTGGACAGGAGCCAGTCTCATCGTGCATCTGAAAGGCACCGTAAAGATGGCAGGACTCAAGTGCGGCCCGAGGTCAGGAAGTGATGCCTGGGGCCGAAGTTGCCAAAGATCCAACCACACAACTGTCTCTGTCTCTCCTGATGCGCTGAGACTTGTCCTTGGGGTTTCATGGATACCCTCAGCCCAGTGGGGAATGAGGCAGAGTCCCATCACAGAGAGACCCAGGGGTCAGAGAGGTGTCCTAGGGTCTTTAGAGGCCTCCTAGCCTGTCTGCTGAAATGGACGCCCTCCAGCCCCAGGACAGAGAAGGGCGGCAGTTCTCCTTGGCTGCCTGTGGGAGTTAATGCAGTGTTTCAGAAACACTTTTGAATATGACCCACACTGAGAAATGCATATTTCATCATGATCCAGTACACACATACCCATATGCCCAGATTCATGTTATTGCAAAAGTTTCAAAATAATACTTTTGTTACCTATGATGTACTCAATATTTCCTATTCTATTCTCTTTTATTTTTTTAAGAAGAAAATGCATGATTTCAAAAGCCTCCAATGGTTTTCAACTTAGAGTTGGAAACATGCTGAATTAGGTCTCTTAAGGTGCCATAGGAGAAACTCACCAATACAGGTAAAATATACACATTTATCTATGGTGCCAGGGAGATCAGCAACGTGGTCACCTTTGCGGGAGATTGACTGGGAGGGTCAGGAGGTAGGTTTCTGCCTAAATCATGAAGTGTATAAATATGTAAAAACTCATTCACCTATACACTTAAGATGTGTGTACTTTATTATAATGCCACAGGGATGTATCTTGGAATTCAAGGACAAGAATGTATCTGGGCCTCAGGATGGGACTAGGGCCAGGGCAGCATCTAGTAGGAGCACTAGGGGTATAGGACTGTGAATCCAGGCAGATGTGAAACTTTGCTCTCCTACTTAATAGCTGGGGGACTTTGGACAAGCAACGTAACCTTTCACTTTTCTCATCTTTACAATGGGGATAATGTATGTTAAGATGACGTAATGAGCTAATGGATATAAAGCAGTGGCCCAGCACCTCGCACATCATCTGTATTTAGTAAATGGGAATTGCATAGACCATATTTTCCTCTTCTATTTCTCTCTGTGCATCTGCTTCAATATTCCCTCTGCAGACTGACTTTCTCTGCTTTTCTGGGCTACAGAGTGAAAAATAGCCCTACTCAGTTCACTGGTCACATGGTGCAGTTCCAACCACACCTGGAGACTATATCTTTCTCAATTCCAAATCCAAATTTCTGAGAGAAAAAGCCAGATTGATTCACCTTGGGTGACTGTAACCCAATCAGCTGTGGTGGGAAGGGTGGGCAGGAGGGCAAGGTAGAGCCCTGCAATCTAAATATGGTTGCCTGGGGACTGGTATGGGCTGAATTGTGTCCCTCCCAAAAAAGATATATCGAAGTCCTAACCCCCCAGTACCTCAGAACGTGACTTTATTCAGAGATGAGGCCCTTGCAGAGGTAGTCAAGTTGAAACAAATTCAAGAGAGTGGGCCCTAATCCAAAATGACCGGTGTTCTCATGAAAAGGGGAACGTTGCCCACAGAGACAGACACGTACAGAAGGAAGATGATGTGAAGACACGTAGGGAGAAGAGCATGTGGAGACAGAGGATTGAAGTGGTACATCTACAATCACCACAGATAGCCGGCAAGCCACCAGAAGCTAGGAAGTGGCAAGGAAGGAGTCCCCTACAGGTTGCAGAGGGAGCAGACCCCTGGTGCCACTTTGATTTTGGACTTTTCATCTCCAGAACTGCAAGACAATCCATTTCTGTTGTTTGAAGTCACTAGTTTGGGGTACTTGGTTGCAGCAGCCCTAGGGCACCAAGGCAGGGCCCACGATCCTGGGGATGGACAGGAGTGGTTCCCAAAGAAAGGAAGGGATGGCTCCAGCAGACGCAGACTCCAGAGTGGCCATTTTAGATCTCCTGCAGTCACTCTCCCTGCAGAACTTGCCCCTAGGGCTTGGTGACATAGCACCCTCAGCAAGTAGTCCTCAAGTAGACTCAGTAGAATGCTGCTGCTCCCAGAATTCCACGGCCACTTGAAATCTACTGCCAAGTGTTTATTTAGCACATACAGTTTCTCACTTCTGCCTTAGGCTTGCGGGTTGCAGGCAAAGGAGTGCAGGTGCATGTGGCACACTGAGTTGAGAGCCAGGAATTAGAAGTGAAACACCAGAATTTCAAATACAAACCTGCTTCAAATAGGGCCTATTTTTACATCAGGTTGGCCCTGTCTTCTTGATCTGTAGTTCCCAAGTATACCCTTATCAAATGATCATCAATAAACATTTAATGTGTGACAGTTATTTACAAGACACTATGTCAAGCACAGTGGAGACTTGCTCTGTTACTGAGGGACATAAAAGAAGACCTGAATATTTGGGGAGACACTCCATGTTCAGGAATGGGAAGACTCCATATCATGAAGTTGTCATTTGGGGCATACAGAATTCATACTTGCTAGATAATAGAAAAATATATATATGTTGGTCTTTGTACCCTGGTTCCTGGCACAGAGCTACTGAAACCTTCTAATTTCTTTAGTGATAAGAGCACTAGATGCATCTTTTCTTCTAATATTTGTTCCCTAACCCTACTTCCTGACACAGGGCTCCTGAAACCTTTGTAATTACCTGGGTGATAGGAAGGTCTTTTGTTCTACCTTGGCAACTCTGGGTGGGCTCCTGGGTGAGGGCTGGTCACCAGAAAGACAAAGCTAGGAATTTTTAGCTCCCCCTCCCTCCACCCAATTCTCTTGAGAAGAGAGAGGGGCTGAAAATGCAATTAATGATCAATTGTGCCTACATGATGAGGCATCCATAAAACAAAACTACGGGGTTCAGAGAGTTTCTGGGTTGGTGAACATGTGACTGGGGAAAGGGGTGTGCCTGGAGAGGACATGGAAGCTCCCTGCCCTTTTCTCATACCTTGTCTTATGCATCTCTCCCATCTGGCTGTTCTCAGTTATATCCTTTTATAATAGACTCGTCATCTAGTAAGTAAAATGTTTCTCTGACTTCTGAGAGCCACTCTAGCCAATGAATGGAACCAGAGGAGGGAGTCATGGGTACCTCCAATCTGTAGCCAAATCAGATAGAAGCTGTGGGTACCCTGGAGATCTGCTTGCAATTGTCATTGAAAGTGGGGAGGGAGCAGTCCTGTGGGACTGAGCCCTTAACCTGTGGGATCCGACACTCTGTCCAGATAGATAGTACTAGAATTGAGTTAAATTGTCAGACACCTAGCTGGTGTTGAAAAGAATTCTTTGGTGTGAGGAAAAACCTCTACCCATTTGGTGACCAGAAGCGAAGTGTTTTGTGTGAATAGTAACAGTAAACTTGTTGCCGGGGAGCTGCGTCTGGGGACGTCCCTCCCTGCACATTAGGCGAAATTCAACCTGGACACAGGAGGGTTCTTGGCTCTGATGGAAAAAAAATTCTAGACCAGGAGTGTAAGGAAAGAAGGAATTCATTAGCATGAGAGTAGTAGCGAAGGGCAGCAGCCATGCAGGCAGCAGAGAGCCAGGAAGAACAGAGGGAGGAAAGGGAAGCTCACTGAACTCCTGCTCAGCATAGGGAGAATCCCTTGCCAGCTCCTGAACCCAGGGTCACCCGGCATCCAGTGTCCAGTTGAATCTGCATGATGTGGGAAATAAGGCCCTAGCACCCCAGGACTGGATGGAGCCACAGAGCACTGGATGGAATGAGATTATGTTTTGAGAACTACCCAAAGGCAAAGAAAGGAGATTTTCAGACAGGCTACTAAAGAGCATGACTGTACAGCTATATTCCTTTCTTGGTCACCCAGGTGACAGGAACTTGCAAGCCCAAATCAGAGATCTCAGTAGTCCTTCCCAACTTGCCTGAAGTCGGACAGAGAGAGTGAAGACTTGTGCTTAAGTCTAGAAAATTGAATGCAATAAGTCTTACCACTGGGAAAAGGGTCTCTTATTAACCTCCCAAGAGGCTTGTAAATGCAGAGACAAAACGCAGTAAGTTGAGCATTGAGAAGGCTTTATTTAAGACAAAGTACACACTTGAAGAAAGGGGAGTGTGGGCAACCTCAGAGAGGAGGCGTCCTTAGGGGCTTAGGATTCTTTCTTTTAAGGCTTTCAAGAATGGATCAAAGGACAGGGGTGGGGGGTGGTCAGAGGCTTGACATGTGGTCTCCTGATGTCTATCTCTGGTGAGAGATGTTATGTCACCATTCATAGTCTGTCCTCTAGATATTCTGTAAGATAAACTTAACACAAGAATTGCTAGATCCTGTTCTTTTCTAAGATAATGGTTACCCTCAAGCAGTGGGGACATGACATTGAGGCCTACTTGCCTTATCTTATGATTGGGTAGGTTATTGGTTGATTACCATACAATATGTTAGGAATCTTACTTACTAACTCCCTGTTTGTTAAAATGTAATCTTAACCCTAAAATGGAGTACTTCCTGTTCTTATTATACTGTTTATATCTTGGCATTTTTCAGTATAGGCAGGAAAAGTTAATCATGATGCTTTTCCCATGTTCCTACCCTATCCCAGGAAAAAGACAGGAGGGAAGTAGGCTTTTCCCTACATAGGTGGAAGATTGAGTATTTCCCATACAGTTGATGTCTGATAATTGCTTGTTGGTATAAGAACACCCACCCCCGCCAACACTGGAATTTGGGTGCAAAACCAATTTGAGTTGCTGTCAGAGAGGAGGAGTTTGCTAGAATAGCCCTGGCTCACACAAATATGTGATTTGGGAAGAGAAAGAATGAAAGGGCAGGGCATGAGGAACCTTGATTCCTGGGCTGACCACATGTTCAGCCATGGGAATGAGCAGCAGCTGTGCTCTGATCAGTTACTAAAGGTGAATGTTGCCAATGGAATTTAGAGATGGATCCAACTCCCAGGGAGTCGTTCACTGGATGAGTAAAGAAATGCAAACTACAAGAAAAATACTGAGGACATAATCCCTTGGTTATTTGTTTTGTTTGGGGGACCAGTTACGCTCAGAGACTGAGTTTGTCTTTGCCAGCAATTTACTGAACCCAGGTTCACTGTGGGAAGTTCACAAGCCAATAGCATTCAAGATAATGTCTCTTAATAAGCCAATAAAGAAACAACATACTCCCAATCAGTGATAGATTAATCACATTATTGTTCCAGGCAATGGCAGATGAAAGGAATAAAGTCCAAATTTAGTTGAAATGTACCTTTTTAGAGCTGGGATTTGGGGGCTTAGCCAATGGAGACCTGACATCCAGCTGCCAGCTCAAAAGTCCCCTGTTGCTAGAGACCATTGCTAGGGAATGGCGGCGCCACTGCTAACAGGCAAGAGGGTCTTTTTTGTAGGGTGGCTACAGGACTTTTACCACCGCTTTCACCGCAGCGGGACTTCACTGCCCCAAGCTCTTCAGAGAGATGGTTTAGATCAGCAAAGAGTGGCCTTTCCCAGTGTGGATAAAATGAGAGTTCCTGTGGCCAGGATTCTCACCTGGCCCTGGTTGACTAGCTTACTGCACACCTGTGGGCAATGATGCTATATAAAGAGTCCGCCCAGTGCTCTGGGTGTGACATGGTGGAATGGCTGCAAGGATGCAAGAGAGCAGAGCAGAGGCTGGAGTTGTGGCAGCACCAAGGACAGAGGCCTGGAGGACAGCTGTGTGGGACAACTGTGCAGGCAGAGAGGCCCAGTGGACGGCTGTGCAGACAGAGGGGCCCAGAGGATGGCTGTGCAGACAGAGGGGCCCAGAGGCAGAGAACGGCTTGCTGCATGCAGACTTGCTCTGAGTGAACAGGATTTTAGTGAATGACCTGCCACCTGGAAATAAAGTTGGGTATAACCCTTTCACCCCAAGAACATTTTGCTGTTAATTTATTTGGTCACATTGAATCCATAGCAAACTTGCCCGGGGCTGAAACCCATTGGCAAGACACCCAGACCAAACACACGCATAGTCCTCACACACAAACTCTCGGTATTTATAGTCAAAATGTTCCCTTGCTATAGTTGCTTCTTCATGTGTTTTTACTGATAAGCCCCCAGTGGGGCCCCTTATCAGCTGAGCTGCTGAGGTCCTGTGGGTGAGAGCAGAGGAGAGGATGACATCTTGACACAACTTACTTCATTCTTATAGACTCAGAGACAAAAAAAAAATTTTCTTTTGTCTTTGTCATGCACAAGAAAAGAGAAAAAAAAAAGAAAGAAAAGAAAGAAAGAAAAAAAGACACCCTCTGGGAGTAGATTCTGTGGGGATGCTGTATGTGGTGCTGTTGTTACACTATTCTGCAGCCGCGGCCGCACCACTCCACAGGGCCCTTTGTAGCTCTGGCTGGGGCGGGAATGAATGGGAGGCCGTTGATTTCTGTGGGAATTCTCAGTGCGGCTAATTTTTCCCAGTCACCAGCCAAGGGGTCCGAAATTCCCCAGGACTCCCAGCCTGCTGGGCAGTGTGCTGGGATGATCCTGCTCCTCCGTTGGGCCCCTGTCTCTTTAAGACCGCTAAAAAAAGCGCGCACTTTTCTTTTGTCCCGGGGAGCTGCTGCGAGGACCCAGGTGTGTTCCCCGGCTCAGATCCTGCACTGTCTGTCTCTCCAATCTCCGATATACTGCACGATGTGTGTCAGTGCTCCCGGCGCAGATCAACAGGGGTAGTTATTTCATGGGCCTGTACTTCCACTCCCTCCCCACTCTGAATCCTCTCCTCCCACAGGTGCGCTGGGGTGGGGTGTGCTCAGGTCCCACCGGGTGGCAGCTCTGTATCTAACCTGCCTCATGGGGTGCTGAGTCCTCTCAGGTGTAGATACAGAGCCGCCGCGATGACCTGGAGGCGCTGGGCCACATGTTCATGTACTTCCTGCATGGCAGCCTGCCCTGGCAAGGGCTCAAGGCGGACACGCTCAAGGAGCGCTACCAGAAGATTGGGGACACCAAGCGGGCCACGCCCATCGAGGTGCTCTGCGAGGGCTTCCCAGAGGAGATGGCCACGTACGTGCGCTACGTGTGGCACCTAGACTTCTTCAAGAAGCCAGACCATGATTACCTACGCAAGCTCTTCACCAACCTCTTTGATCGCAGTGGCTTTGTGTTCGACTATGAGTACGACTGGGCCGGGAAGCCCCTGCCGACGCCCATCAGCATGGTCCACACTGACTTGCCCTCGCAGCCTCAGCCTCGGGACAAAGTCCAGCTATACAGCAAAAACCATGCGCTGAACTCCACCAACAGGGAGTTGAATGCAGACGACCCCACGGCCGGGCAATCCAACGCGCCAATCACAGCGCCAGGGGACATGGAGGTTGTGGATGATACCAAGTGCACCTGCTTTTTCAAGAGGAGAAAGAGGAAATCGCTGCAACGACACAAGATTCCCAGGGCGGCAGTGCCCTGAACCCCCGCCGCAGCGTCCGGGCAGGCTTGTGTCCTGCTGCATGTCCACAACTGGGCGCAGCTGCAGGGCCAGCCAGAGCCGCCTGCTTCTTCCTCCACACGAGACTTTGGCCACCGTTTCCACACCTGTCCAGTCCGCCCCTCTGAGAGCATTAACTTTTAAAACAAGGAAAAGCAAACAGCAGCTGCCCTGCCGGCTGCCTGCCCGCTGAAGTGAGTAGAACGGCCATGTGCCAGCTCACCCAGTTGTGTCCTGAAGTCCAGCTTTTCTCCTCGATCCAAAGGCCGTTTTATTGAGGGGCGCTGCAGGCCTTGCTGCTGGGGGTGAGCCTGCCCTGGGCCTCCCTGAACCAAAGGGGAAGGTGGGTGGGAGCAGCCCCCCAACCAAATCGCTGCACCAAAGCTCGGGCCAGCGGGGTGGCCCCTTGGGGCAGCCCTCGGCCTCACAGACCCACGTCCTGGGTCCACACCGGGGCAGTCACCTGCATGGCCACTTGGGCCGTGGGCCTCTCACGTCTGTGCATGCAGGGTCTGGCCGAGCCACAGGAGACAAGTGCCTTAAAGCCCGGCCGTAGCCCAGAGGTGCGTGCAGGCCAGGCAACCCTGCCAGGTGGGGGCCTCGGAGGCAGAAGGGCTGGGGGCAGTCCAGTGCAGTGTGTGCATCTAGGTCTTGCTTTACAAAGTGTACAGAAATGGCACTTCATCTGTCTGACGCTTCCTGGAAGCCATAGAATGTAGGGGCTTTTTTAAAAAAAATAAAGGAGAAGGAACCCAAAAACAAACAAACAAACAAAAGTCTGTCGTGGCGGCTCTGTGTGCTGTCCTGTATCTTCTGGTCTCTCTTTTAGGAATACTTGTATTTGTTGTATTTTCATAAATATATATGGTTTTGGGAAGAGATTTCCGCCGCCCTGCTCACGCCACCATCTTCCTGGAAGTCCCACATCAGGCTATTTTAAAGGCAGTTTATTCAAGCCAGGTAGTTTATCACTGCAGGGGAAATGAATGTATCAGGCTATCATTGCTTGCTGTCTTTGGACATTAAAGCCATCCAACTAAGCCCTTTGCACTGGCTCTATAGTCCCTAAGCAACCTTCTAATTCAAATGTGGCTCCCTCATATATCTGCCTGTGGGGAGATAATTGGCTGGCTAGCCGGTATGAATAGTCTTTCTCTCCTGTCCTCTATTTCTCACTGTAATGATTTTTCAAAATAAAATATATTTTGTGATATTCTCTTATTACAAAAGTAATAGATACTAATTATAGAAAATATACACAAACAGGAGTTCCGGGAAGATGGCGGCATGAGCTGGGCGGCGGAAATCTCCTCCCAGAACTATATAAATCTATGAAAATACAGCAAATACAACTACTCCTAAAAGACAGACTAGAATTTACACCACAGCGCACAGCCTGCATCTGCACCTGAGAGGACTCGGCACCCCGCGAGGCGGGTAAGATACAGAGCCACGTCCCGGAGGGACCCGAGCACTCCCCCACCCCAGCGCACTGACAGGAGGAGAGGATTCACAGCTGGGAGGGAGTGGAAGAACAGGCCCATGAAATAACCAGCCCCGGTGATCTGTGCCGGGAGCACTGACACACATCACGTGGTGCATCGGATATTGGAGACACAGAAGGTCCAGGTTTTGAGCTGGGAACCCACCCGGGTCTGTGCAGCCGGCGCCCTGGGGCTAAGAGAAAAGTGCGCACTGTCTTTACCAGTCTTGGAGAGGCGGGGGGCCCAGCGAGGGAACACGATCGCCCCAGCACGCTCAGCCCAACGGGCTGGGAGTCCTGAGGAATTTTGGACCCCTTGACTGGTGACAGTGAAAAGGTAGCCACACTGAAACTTTACATAGAGAACAACAGCCTCCCATTTGTTCCTGCCCTGGCCAGATCTACAAAGAGTGTGAGGCCATGGCTGCAGAATAGGGGAGCAACAGCACCACCTACAGCATCCATACAGAATCCACTGCGGGTGGGCGTTTTCTTTTTTTTTCCGTTTATTTTCTTTTCTTTCTTTCTTCTCTTTTCTCCTTTCTTTCTCTACTTTCTTTTTTTTGTTTGATTGTTTTTGTTTTTGTTTGTTTTTTCTTGTTGTTTTTTTAAGTCTTAAAGAGCCCAGCTGACATACGTGGCACCAACCAGCGACAACTTCTATCGCCATGAAAAGACAGAGGAATATGGTACAGACAAAGATCACCCAGACACAGACAACACCTGAGAGGGAACCTTAATGGATGGAAATGCACAATATTCCTGAAAAATAATTCAGAATAAAAGTCATAACCATGCTGATGGATCTACAGAGAAATATGCAAGAGCTGAGGGAGGAAGTGAGGGAAGTCAGGAAAGACAATGCAGAAATGAGACAAGCCATTGATGGGCTTAGCAGCAGACTGGATGAGATGCAAGAGACTGGAAATGGAATAGAAATCAGAGAACAGAAACACAGAGAGGCTGAGGCAGAGAGAGACAAAAGGATCTCGAGGAATGAAAGAATTTTAAGAGAACTGTGTGATCAATCCAAATAGAACAATATTCGCATTATAGGAGTACCAGAGGAAGAAGAGAGAGAAAAAGGGATAGAAAGTGTCTTTGAAGAAATAATTGCTGAAAATGTCCCCATGATGGGGAAGGAAATAGTCTCGCAGTCCATGGAAGCCCACAGATCTCCCAACACAAGGGACCCAAGGAAGACAACACCAAGACACATAATAATTAAAATGGCAAAGATCAAAGATAAGGACAGTGTATTAAAGGCAGCTAGAGAGAGAAAAAAGATCACCTACAAAGGAAAACCCTTCAGATTATCATCAGACTTCTCAACAGAAAAATTACAGGCCAGAAGAGAATGGCATGATATATTTAATGTAATGAAACAGAAGGGACTCGAACTAAGAATATTGTATCCAGCACGATTATCATTTAAATATGATGGAGGGATTAAACAATTTCCAGACAAGCAAAAGCTGAGAGAATTTGCATCCCATAAACCACCTCTACAGGACATCTTAAAGGAACTGCTCTAGAGGGAACCACTCCTAAGGCTAAAAAGATGTCACCAGAGAAAATAAAATCATAGCAAAGAAAGCAGACCATCCAAACACTAACTAAAGGCAAAAAATAAAACACCTAATATATAAAGAATGGAGGAGGAAGAATAAGAAGGGAGAGAAATAAAGAAACATCAGACTGTGTTTACAATAACTTAACAAGAAAGTTAAGGTAGATTGTCAGATAGTAAAGAAGCAACCCTTGAACCTTTGGTAACCACGATTCTAAAGCCAGCAATGGCAATAAGTACATATCTATCGATAATCACCCTAAATGTAAATGGACTGAATGCACCAATCAAAAGACACAGAGTAACAGAATGGATAAAAAAGCAAAACCCATCTATATGCTGCCTACAAGAAACTCACCTCAAACTCAAAGATATACACAGACTAAAAGTGAAGGAATGGAAAAAGATATTTCATGCAAACAACAAGGAGAAAAACGCAGGTGTTCCAGTACTTGTATCAGACAAAATAGACTTCAAAACGCAGAAAGTAGCAAGAGATAAAGAAGGACATTACATAATGATAAAGGGGTCAATCCAACAAGAGGATATAACCATTATAAATATATATGCAGCCAATACGGGAGCACTGGCATATGTGAAACAAATACTAACAGAATTAAAGGAGGAAATAGACAGCAATGCATTCATTTTAGGTGACTTCAACACACCACTCACTCCAAAGGACAGATCAACCAGACAGAAAATAAGTAAAGACACAGAGGCACTGAACAACACACTAGAACAGATGGACCTAACAGACATCTACAGAACTCTGCACCCAAAAGCAGCAGGATACACATTCTTCTCAAGTGCACATGGAACATTTTCCAGAATAGACCACATTCTAGGCCACAAAAAGAACCTCAGTAAAGTCAAAAGTATTGAAATTCTACCAACCAACTTCTCAGATCACAAAGGTATAAAACTAGAATTACATTTTAGAAAGAAATCAAAAAGGCTCACAAATACATGGAGACTTAACAACATTCTCCTAATTAATAAATGGGTTAACGACCAAATCAAAACAGAAACCAAAGAATATATGGAGACTAATGACAACAACAACACAAAGCCACAATTTCTGTGGGATGCAGCAAAGGCAGTTCTAAGAGGAAAGTATATTGCAATCCGGGCCTATTTAAACAAGGAAGAACATTCCCATATGAAGACACAATTACTGATATGTGAAAAAGAAGAACAAATGAGGCCCAAAGTCAGCAGAATGAGGGACATAATAAAGATCAGAGAAGAAATAAATAAAATGGAAAAGAATAAAACAATAGAAAAAATCAATGAAACCAAGAGCTGGTTCTTTGAAAAAATAAACAAAATAGATAAACCCCTAGCCAGACTCATTAAGAGAAGAAGAGAATCTACACACATAAACAGAATCAGAAATGAGAAATGAAAAATAACGACAGACCTCACAGAAATACAAAGAATTATAAGAGAACATTATGAGAATCTATATGCTAACAAGCTGGAAAACCTAGAAGAAATGGACAACTTCTTAGAAAAATACAACTTTCCAAAAGTGACCAAGCAAGGAACAGAAAAACTAAACAGACCAATCACCAGCAACGAAATTGAATCGCTAATCAAAAAACTACCCAAGAACAAAACCCCCGGACCACATGGATTCACCTCTGAATTCTATCAGACATATAGAGAAGAAATAACACCCATTCTCCTTAAAGTTTTCCAAAAAATAGAAGAGGAGACAATACTTCCAAACTCATTCTATGAAATCAGCATCACTCTAATACGAAAACCTGGCAAAGACTTCACCAAAAAAGAAAATAACAGACCAATATCCCGGATGAACGTAGATGCAAAAATACTCAATAAAATATTAGCAAAGCGAATTCAAAAATACATCAAGAGGATCATACACCATGATCAAGTGGGATTCATCCCAGGGATGCAAGGATGGTACAACATTCGAAAATCCATCAACATCATCCACCACATCAACAAAAAGAAGAACAAAAACCACATGATCATCTCCATAGATGCTGAAAAAGCATTTGACAAAATTCAGCATCCATTCATGATTAAAACTCTCAACAAAATGGGTATAGATGGCAAGTACCTCAACATCATAAAGGCCATATATGACAAACCCACAGCCAACATCATACTTAACAGCGAGAAGCTGAAAGCTTTTCATCTAAGATTGGGAACAAGACAGGGATGCTCACTCTCCCCACTGTTATTCAACATAGTACTGGAGGTCCTAGCCATGGCAATCAGACAAAACAAAGACATACAAGGCATCCAGATTGGTAAAGAAGAAGTCAAATTGTCACTATTTGCAGATGACATGATACTGTACATAAAAAACCCTAAAGACTCCACTCCAAAACTACTAGAACTAATACCTGAATTCAGCAAAGTTGCAGGATATAAAATTAACACACAGAAATCTGTTCCTTTCTATACACTAATGATGAACTAACAGAAAGAGAAATCAGAAAAACAATTCCATTCACAATTGCATCAAAAAGAATAAAATACCTAGGAATAAACCTAACGAAGGAAGTGAAAGACCTGTACTCTGAAAACTACAAGACACTCCTAGGAGAAATTAAGGAAGACACTAACAAATGGAAATGCATCCCATGGTCATGGCTAGGAAGAATAAATATTGTCAAAATGGCTATACTACCTAAAGCAATCTGCAGATTCAACGCAATCCCTATCAAACTACCAACAGCTTTCTTCACTGAACTGGAACAAATAATTCTAAAATTCATATGGAACCAGTAAAGACCCCGAATAGCCAAAGCAATCCTGAGAAGGAAGAATAAAACAGGGGGAATTACACTCCCTGACTTCAAGCTCTACTACAAAGCCACAGTAATCAAGACAATTTGGTACTGGCACAAAAACAGACCCACAGACCAGTGGAATAGAATAGAAAATCCAAACATTAACCCAAACATATACAGTCAATTAATATTTGATAAAGGAGCCTTGGATATACATTGGGGAGATGACGGCCTCTTCAGCCGCTGGTGTTGGAAAAACTGGACAGCTACATGTAAGAGAATGAAACTGGGCTACTGTCTAACTCCATACACAAAGGTAAACTCAAGGTGGATCAAAGACCTGAATGTAAGTCATGAAACCATAAAACTCTTAGAAAAAAACATAGGCAAAAATCTCTTGGACATAAACATGAGCGACTTCTTCATGAACATATCCCCCCGGGCAAGGGAAACAAAAGCAAAAATGAACAACTGGGACTATGTCAAGCTTAAAAGCTTCTGTACAGCAAAGGACACCATCAGTAGAACAAAAAGACATCCTACAGTATGGGAAAATATATTCATAAATGATGCATCTGAGAAGGGGTTGACATCCAAAATATATAAAGAACTCACACACCTTAACAAACAAAAAGCAAATAATCCAATTAAGAAATGGGCAGAGGACATGAATAGACACTTCTCTAAAGAAGAAATTCAGATGGCCAACAGGCACATGAAAAGATGCTCCACATCGATAAACATCAGAGAAATGCAGATTAAAACCACAATGAGATATTACCTCACATCAGTGAGGATGGCCAACATCCAAAACACAAACAACAGCAAATGTTTGCGAGGATGTGGAGAAAAGGGAACCCTCCTACACTGCTGGTGGGAATGCAAATTAGCTCAACCAGTGTGGAAAGCAGCATGGAGGTTCCTCTAAAAACTCAAAATAGAAATACCATTTGACCCGGGAATTCCACTCCTAGGAATTTAACCTAAGAATGCAGCAGCCCAGTTTGAAAAAAGACAGATGCACCCCTATGTTTATCACAGCACTATTTACAATAGCCAAGAAATGGAAGCAACCTAAGTGTCCATCAGTAGATGAATGGATAAAGAAGAGGTGGTACATATACACAATGGAATATTATTCAGCCATAAGAAGAAAACAAATCCTACCATTTGTAACAACATGGATGGAGCTAGAGAGTATTATGCTCAGTGAAATAAACCAAGCCGAAAAGACAAGTACGAAATGATTTCACTGATATGTGAAGTATAAGAACAAAGAAAAAAACTGAAGGACCAAAACAGCAGCAGACTCACAGAACCCATGAACGGACTAATAGTTACCAAAGGGTGGGAAGGGAGGGACAATGGGGAAATAGGGGCATTACAATTAGCAGATGTAGTGTTGGGGGGGGCACGGGGAGGGCTGTACAATTCAGAGAAGACAAGTAGTGACTCTATAGCATCTCACTACGCTGATGGACAGCGATTGTAATGGGGTAGGTGTGGGGGACCTGATGAAGGGTGTAGTTTAATAACCATAATGTTGCACATGTAATTGTAGATTAATGATACCAAAATCAACTATTAAAAAAAAAAGAAAATATACACAAACACAAAGAGAGTATAAAGGTCACCCATAACCACACAGTGAAGGACAACTACCATTAATACTTCCATGATTATTAGTTTGGGTCCTTTTATATTTACCTACAATACAATGCATATGGTCATAGATGTATATTTGCCCTTGGTATTCCATTTTTCTTCTTTTTGTGATTTGGAACTTCAGTTATGCAAGTGATACATGGGTACATTTCCATAAAATATTTTATCACAGTTTAGAACTCTATAGGGTAAATTTTGAAAGACCCTAGAAGCAACTTTGTAAATAGCTTTTCATTTTTCCTTGTAGTTCTTTTTCTACAAATTTAGATATCTATATTATACACTATTAAATAGAAAACCTAGGATCCTGCCATTACACATTTTAGCAACTGCATTTTTTAATTAAAAATTCTATCATTAACATCTTACCATGTCAATAAATACAATTTACATGATCATTTTTAAAAGCTGCCCAGTAATCCATTTGTATGAAAACACTGATTTATTTCACTAATATCCCGTTGTTGAACACTTAGGTTGTTTTCAATCTTCTCCATAAATATAGTGCTCCAATAAACATCTTCCTGTGTATACCATTGTGCACATGAGTGATCATTTTCTTGGAATAAATTTTCATGGGCAGAATTAAGTGGTCCCACAGTGTGAACATTTGAAGGTCCAATTGCTCTCCACAAGGACATAGCAATCTACACACCCAGCATGGGGTATGAGAATGCCCATTTTCCTCAACCCTTGCCCACACAGGGTATTTTCAATCTTTTAAAACTTTCCCAATCTGTGGGCACAGTAGGGTAGATCATTGTTTCTTTAATTAGTATTTAGAATTGTTCCTGAGGTTTATTCATTTATTTAACAAATACAATTCAGGACCAACTATATGCGAAATACTTATTAGATGCCAGAGATACAATGGTGAGCAAAAATGGTCACAGGTATTAATCTTATGGAGCTTACAACCTAATGAAAGAGACAGACATTAATTAAATAATTCCATAAATAAAAATAAAACTGCAACTGTGATAAGCATCAAGAAGGAGAAGTATAAAGAGCTCTGAAAGCATAAAATAGGGGACTTGGGCCATTATGGAGGGCTTTCCTAAGGAGGTGATGATTAAGCTGGCAACTGAAGGTAGAGTTGGAGTCACCAGGTGAGGTAGGGAAGGAAGCATACCATAGATGGAACAGCATATTCAAAGTCCCTGTGATAAGAGGGAGCATGGTGAGGCAACTGAAAGCAGTCCAGTGGACTTGGAGTGCAAAGAAGGAGGGACAGGTCAGAGAGATAGGCAGCTGGTTAAGTGGGCTAAGGATTTTGGTCTTTATCTTAAGTGCAAAGGTAAATCATTGAAGAGTTTAAAGCAGGAGGATGATGTAATCAGATTTGCAGTATTAAAAGATCGCTGTGGCTACAGTGTAGAGGACAGGTTGGCAGAGAACGTGAGTGGATGCAGGCAGACCATCCAAGAGGGCAGTAGCTGAGATGAGTGATGATGCTGGTGATTTGGAGCAGTGTAGTAGCTTTCTAGATGGAAGGCAGTGCATGGATGCAAACACTGGTGACACCAGAACAGACACCATGGAACCAAGAATCAAGCCAAAAACAAACCATCACCAAATCCCAGCCCATATCCATCCAGAATCTCTCTTGAATCTATTCCTTAAGCCCTGTTTCAGCTCAGGCCTCATTCTATCCCCCCTGGACCATGCACCAGTCACTTCTGTGGCCTACAGTGTCTCACCGCCTCCAGTTTCTTCTCTGCACCTATTGCCACAGAGATTTTTCTTAGTAACTTTATTGAGATATAATTCACATACTATACAATTCACCTTTTTTAAGAGGTACAATTTAATGGCTTTTAGTATTTCATAGATAATGTGCAACCATCGCCACTATGCAGTTTTAGAACATTTGCATTACCTCAAAAAGAAACCACATAGCTATTAGCAGTCACTCCCCATTCCCTTCCACCCTTCCCAGCTCTAGGCAGATATTAATCTACTCTCTGTATCCATAGATTTCCCTATTCTGGACACCTCATAAAATTAGAATCACACACTTAGAATTATATTTTCAAGGTTCATCCATGCTGTAGCATGAATCAAAATTTCATTCCTTTTTATTGCAGAATAATATTCCATTGTAAGAATATGGCATATTTTATTTCTCTGTTCATCCACCGATGGACATTTGGGTGGTTTCCACTTTTGGCTATTATGATTAAGGCTGCTATGAGCATTCATGTACAAGTTTTTGAGCAGACATATGTTTTCTTTTCTGTTGGGTATCTATCTGGGAAAGGAATTGCTTGGTCATATGGTAACTCTGTGCTTAACATTTGAGGAACTGACTGCTTTTCAAAGCAGGTATACCTTTATGCATTATCACCAGCTACAGATGAGAATTTCAATTGTCTGCTTTCCTGCCAACCTTTGTTATTATGTGTCTTTTTGATTATAGCAATCCTAGTAGGTGTGAAGTAGGTGTATCTTGTGGTTTGATTTGCATTTCTCTGAAGATTAATGATGTTGAGTACCTTTTCATAAACCTAATTCAACTTGTCGATCTTCTTTGGAGAAATGTCTATTCAAATACTTTGCCCATTTTTTCACTTATTAATTTTTTATTGAGCTCTACTGACTTATAACATTATATTAGTTTCAGGTGTACAACATAATGATTTGATATGGGTATATATTGTGAAACAGTCTCCACAATGAGTCTAGTTAACATCTATCACCATACATAGTTACAAATTTTTTCCCACTTTTAAATTGAGTTTTTTTCTTTTTGAGTTGTAAGAGTCCTTTACGTATTTTAGTTACAAGTCTCTTATCTAGTATATGATTTGCAATATATTCTCCCACTGTTTGGAATGTCTTTTCACTTCTTATTGGTGTCCTTTAATGTGGAAAAGTTTTTAATTTTGATGAAGTCAATTTATCTTTTTGTTATTTTCTTGCTTGTGCTTTTGGTATCATACCTAATACTCCATAGCCTAACACATGGTCACAAAGATTTATGTTTTCTTCCAAGAGTTTCATAGTTTTAGCTCTTATGTTTAGGTCTTCGACCCATTTTCAGTTAACTTTTATATAAAGTATATAATGAGTCCAACTTTACTCTCTGGCATGTAATACACAGTTTTCCCAGCATCATTTATTAATTTCCCCCTGTTTTTTGCTTGTTTTTAGCTTGATTCTTGGGTTCATAGTATCTGTCCTGATATTACCAGAGTTTGTATCCATGGATTACTCACCATCTACAAAACTACCACACTGCTCCAAATCACCATTATCACAGGTGGAATGTTTCATTGAGATGTAATTGACAAACATTACTGTATTAGCTTAAGGTGTATAGCATAATGGTTTGATTTACATTTATTGTGAAATGATTACTGTAATAAGTTTAGTTAGCATCTGTCATCTCATATAGATGCAAAAAAAGAAAATGTTTTTTCCTTATAGTGAAAACTCTTAAGATTTACTCTCTCTTTTTTTTTTTCCTTAGGGCCCATCTGTTCCATGGCACTGGGTCTTTTTTTATTTTTTTTTATTTTGGTATCATTAATGTAAAATTACATGAGCAACATTATGGTTACTAGACTACCCCCTTTATCAAGTCCCCACCACATACCCCATTACAGTCACTGTCCATCAGAGTAGTAAGATGCTATAGAGTCAATACTTGTCTTCTCTGTGTTATACTGCCTTCCCCATGTCCACTGTGTGCTAATTGTAATAGCCCCCTTTTCCCCCTTATCTCTCCCGTCCCACCCATCCTCCCCAGTCGCTTTCCCTTTGGTAACTGTTAGTCCATTCTTGGGTTCTGTGAGTCTGCTGCTGTTTTGTTCCTTCAGTTTTTGCTTTGTTCTTATACTCCACAGATGAATGAAATCATGTGATACTTGTCTTTCTCCGCCTGGCTTATTTCACTGAGCATAATACCTTCTAGCTCCATCCATGTTGTTGCAAATGGTAGGATTTGTTTTCTTCTTATGGCTGAATAATATTCCATTGTGTATATGTACCACCTCTTCTTTATCCATTCATCTACTGATGGACAGTTAGGTTGCTTTCATTTCTTGGCCATTGTAAATAATGCTGCAATAAACATAGGGGTGCATACGTCTTTTTCAAACTGGGCTCCTGCATTCTTAGGGTAAATTCCTAGGAGTGGAATTCCTGGGTCAAATGGTATTTCTATTTTGAGATTTTGAGGAACCTCCATACTGCTTTCCACACTGGTTGAACTAATTTACATTCCCAGCAGCAGTGTGGGAGGGTTCCCCTTTTTCTACATCCTCACCAGCATTTGTTGTTGTTTGTCCTTTGAATGGTGGCCATCCTGACTGGTGTGAGGTGATATCTCACTGTGGTTTTAATTTGCATTTCCCTGATGATTAGTGATGTGGAGCATCTTTTCATGTGCCTGTTGGCCATCTGGATTTCTTCTTTGGAGAGGTGTCTGTTCAGATCCTCTGCCCATTTTTTAATTGGATTATTTGCTTTTTGTTTGTTGAGGTGCATGAGCTCTTTATATATTTTGGATGTCAACCCCTTATAAGATATGTCATTTATGAATATATTCTCCCTAAGATTTACTCTCTTAACAACTTCCATATATTACACAGCAGTGTTAATTATAGTTATCATGTTGTACATTATATCTATAGCACTTACTTATTTTATAACTGAAAGTTTGTATACCTTTTGACCTCCTTCCTCCAATTCTTTCTCCCTTATCTCCCACCTGTAGTAAGCACAAATCTGATCTCTTTTTCTACGAGTTTGGACTTTGTTTTTTTTTAGATTCCACTATAAGGGAGATCATACAGTGTTTATCTTCTCTGTCTGATTCATTTCACTTAAAATAATGCCCTTAAGTTTCATCCATGTTGTCAGAAATGATAGGATTTTCTTGTTTGTTTACCATCATCATCTGTTGAAAAGACTATTTTTTCTTCATTGAATTGTCTTGACACACTTGTTGACAATCAGTTGACTAGAAATGAAAGGGTTTATTTCTGGACTTTTAGATCTATTCCATTGATCTATACATCTATCCTTATAATAGGATCACATTTCTTCATTACTGTAGATTTGTAATAAATTTTGAAATGGGGAAGTGTGAGTCCACCACCTTTGTTTTTCTTTATCAAGACTATTCTGGTTATTCTGAGTCCTTTGAATTGCCATATGAATTATAGGATCAGCTTTTCAATTTCTGCCAAAAAAAAAAGTCAGCTGAAATTTTTGTAGGGATTTTGTTGAATCTGTAGATTAGTTTGGGGAGTATTGCCATCTTAATGCTATTGTCTTCCAGTCCATGAACATGGGTTGTCTTTACATTTGTTTAGATCTTCTTTAATTCCTTTCAGCAATGTTTTATACTTTTCAGTGTATAAATCTTGAATTTCTTTTGTTAACTTTATTTCTAATTATTGTATTCTTTTTGATGCTATTGTAAATTGAATTGTCTTATTTGTTTCATTTTTTCGAATGTTCAGTGCAAGTGTATAGGAACACAACTGATTTTTGTTTGTTCGTTTTATATCTTGTAACCTTGCTGAACTATTTATTAGTTCTAATAGTTTCTAGTGGATTCCTTAGGATATTCTATATATGAGATCATGTCACCTGAAAATAGATGTAGTTTTATTTTTTCCTTCTAATCTATGTGTCTTTCCTTTCATTTTATTGCTTAATTACCCTGCTAGAATTTTCAGTACAATGTTGAATAGAAGAGATGAAAGTGCACGTCTTTCTCTTGTTATTGATCTTATGGGTAAAGCATGCAGTCTTTCACTATTAAGAATGATGTTAGCTGTGTATTTTTTGTAGATGTCCTTTATCAAGTTGAGGAAGTTCCCTTCTATTCCTAGTTCATCAAGTGCTTTTACCAAAAAGGAGCACTGAATTTTGCCCAGTGCTTTCTCTGTATCTACTGAAATGATCTTTTTAAAAAATTCTACTGATATAGTACATTATTAATTTTCAGATGTTAAACCAACCTTGTATACCTAGGATAAATTCCACTTTGTCATGGAATATAATTCTTCTTAAATATTGCTGCATTCATCTTGCTAGTATTTTGTTGAGGATTTTTACATCTATATTCATAAGAGATATTAATTTTATTTTCTTGTAATATCTTTGGCTGGCTTTGGTACCAAATACTACTTTATTAATGTGGTGTATTACATTAATGGATTTTCATATGTTGAACCATCTTTGCAGTCTGGGAATAAATCTCACTTGCTTATGGTGCATAATCCTTTTAATATTCTGCTGAATTCAATTTGCTAAAATACAAAAAAGATTTTTGCATTAGTATTCATAAGGAATATTTCACTGTAGTTTTCTTTTCTTGTAGTGCCTTTGGCTTTGGAATCAGGGTAATGCTGGCCTCATGGAATGAGTTTGGAAGTGTTTCCTTGTCTTCTATTTGAAAAGGAATGGTGTTAATGCCTCTTTACATTTTTGGTAGAATCCACCAGTGATGCCATCTGGTCCTGGATGTTTCTTTGTTTGAAGAAAACTGATCAAACTCTTTGTTACATTCAGATTCTCTATTTCTTCTTGAGTCAATTTCTATAGTTTGTGCCTTTCTAGGAATTTTTTACATTTCATCTAAGTTATCTAATTTGTTGGCATACACTTGTTCATAGTATTTCTTACAATCGTTTTTAATTTCTGTAAAGTTGGTAGTAATGTCCCCTCTTTGGTTCCTGGTTTAGTAATTTGCATGCTTTCCCTTTTTTTCTTAGTCAGTCTAGCTAAATCTTTGTTGATTTTGCTGATCTTTTTGAAGAACCAACTTTTGGTTTCATTGATTTTTCTCTATTGTTCTTCCACTGTCTATTTCATTCATTTACACTCTGCTCTTTATTAATCCTTCCTTTGATGGCTTTGGGTTTAATCTGCTCTTTTCCTAGTTTCTTAAGGTGGAAGGTTAGGTTATTGATTTGAAATCTTTCTTCTCTTTTAATGTAGGTGTTAACAGCTATTTTTTTCCATTTAAGCACTGCTTTAGCTTATCCCATAAATTTTATGTTGTGCCATCATTTTCGTTCATCTCAAAGCATTGTCTAATTTCTCTTGTGTTTTCTTCTTTGACTCATGGTTATATATAACAGTGCTATTTAATTTCTACATATTTGTGAGTTTCCCAAAATTTTTCTGTTATTTATTTTTAATGTCACTCCATTGTGGTCAGGAAGCATACTTTGTAAGTTTTTGAAACTTTCAAATTTGTTGAGGCATGTTTTATGGCCTAGCATATGGTCTGTCCTGTAGAATGTTCTATGGTTACTTGAGAAGACTGTGCATTCTGCTATTGTTGGGTGGAGTATTCTATAGATATTTGTTTATTTCTTGTTAGTTTATAATGTTATTCAAGCCTTGTATTTCTTTTTAAAAATCTTTTCCCTATTCATCCTGTCCATTTTGTGGATTTGTCATTAGGTACACAAAGGTATCTTTTTAGTATCCAGATTTGATTTTGTCCCTCCTCTGATTGGATACCTTGGCTTCTTAGCTACCACAAAAAGAGAAAGCTCCTCAATATGGCATACAAAGCAATGCTCTGGCTATTGGCAATTCCAAGTCTCCTCAAATTCTGACTACAGCCACATCAAATACCTCAGAGTTCCTTGAACTTGCAATGTTCATTCTTCCCTGATGTCTTTTTAGGCACTATTTTTTTTGCCTAGACATTCTCAGTCTCGACTTTCCTTTCCCCAGCTAACTCTTACTTATCTCTCAAGGCCTAGGAAGTCTTTCCATACCCATATGTGATGAAGCTGTTGCTCTTCTGTGGTCTCTCAGTACCCTGTGCTTGCTGACCTATGCTTACTGCACAGCACTTCTTCTCTAAAAAACGACTGGAAATTTATCTGTCTCCTTCACCAGACTGGAAGCGCCCTGAGAGCAGGAACAGACTGGGTCATCTCTATTTCTCTAGCACCAATCATAGGGCTTAGCAGAGAGAGGAGGTTTATTGAATATTTATCAAGTTTTATTGAATAAACAAACAAGCTCCATTGATCCATAAGCCAGGGGGTTTTTAGCACTATTAAGTGAAAAGCAAGAGAACAATTTGTATACACAGGTCATAGCTCTATAAAAACAGATGTGTGAAATGGGGACTGTTGAGCCACTGTGATGTACATTTGAAACCAAAATAAAATTGTATATTAACAATATTTTAATAAAAAAAGATTGTATATTAACAACACTTTAATAAAAAAATCATATGTGTAGGCTTTGAATATTTGAGAGATATTTAGAAAGTGAAATAGACTGGTATTGGCAACAGATTGATATGGTGGTTGAGGGAGAAGGTCATGTCAAGGATGACTCCTATGATTCTGAGCTGTACAATAGGATAAATGGTGGTGCCATTCTCTGACAGACAGAACACTGGATGAAAATTAGGTTGAGGGTCAAGAATGGAGAGGAGGTGATATGTTTGTTCTTAAATTTGTTGAGTTTGCTTCTTATGAGATATCCAAGTGGAGATGCCAGTTGGACAGTTGGATATGTGAGGCTGGAGCTCAGAGCTTTAGGCTAGAGGTACAACAATGTACTATATTGGAAATAGTTCTCAACACTGTTTTTTTTTAATTTATTAATTTTTTCAAGTTAAGGTATCATTGATATACAATCTTATGAAGGGTTCACATGAGCAACATTGTGATTTTAACATTCACCCATATTATCAAGTTCCATTGCAATCACTGTCCATCAGTGTAATAAGATGCTACAGAGTCATTACTTGTTTTCTCCATGCCATACTGCCTTCCCCGTGACCTACCTATATTGTGATTGCAAATTATAGTGTCCCTTAATCCCCTTCTCCTTCCCTCCCTACCCTTCCTCCCCCACGCCTACCCTTTGGCAACCGCTAGTCCCTTCTTGGGTTCTGTGAGTCTGCTGCTGTTTTGTTTCTTCAGTTTTGCTTCATTGTTACACTCCACAAATGAGGGAAATCATTTGGTACTTGTCCTTCTCCACCTGGCTTATTTCACTGAGCATAATACCCTCTAGCTCCATCCGTGTTGTTGCAAATGGTAGGATTTGTTTTCTTTTTATGGCTGAATACTATTTATTCCATTGTCCCAACACCATTTTTAAAAAAATATCCAGCAGAAAAACATTTCATATGACACTTTATTGTAGTGATCTTTGAAAAGAGTTGAAGGTATAGCATTAGAAGTAAAACCCAGGGAAGGTTGATTCTGCAAAAGCGACCTGCAAAATATACAGGTTTCCAGTGATCTCATTTGACTGAAGAATAGCATTAGAGTACCTAGGAGAGTGGATGGACTGTATGACCCTTATCCAGGTTCTCTAACATGAAGTCTGCAAACCCAAACATGGCCTGGGAAAGGGGGAGGAGCTGCTTCTGCCTGCCTGTGGTTTTTAGCAAAAATAACTAACCTGATTTACTTAATAACTAATACAGCCCTTACTATATGCCAGTACTGTTCTAGGTATTTTACAAACTTAAACATAGTTAATCCTCACAACAACCTCATAACATAGGTATTCTTATTATCATCTGAATTTTACAGGGACAGAAGAAAGTGAGGTACAAAGAGGTTCAGCATTTTGTCTTAAGATCACAGCTAGTAAAAGGTATGTTGAAATTTAAACCTAAGGTGTCTGGCTCCAAGTCTGTGCTTTTTTTATGCCTACCCACATGAATTAGGAGTTTCCAACCAGCTCAAAGTAAGGACTTTAGAAAGTCCTACGCATGGAAAAGTTCACTTAACTATACATGGAGCATCTGTTTTGAAAGGCAAACAAGAATAAAACAATGTATTCAAGCCAAGAGAAATTTGGTGGGCCCAGCTGTCATTGCCTCATGCCAGGCCATGAATTTTGCAGGTCCAGTTCATCAATATGTGATAGAGAAACCAATGAAGATTATAAAATTTCTCTGTGCTCATCCCTTTAATCATGAGCTGTTTATGAGCTATTTAGAAGAGACTGACCCCAAGTATGAGGATTTACAGAACTGATATCTCCAATCAAGAACTTTTCAGAATAAGAGTCCCCTAATCCAGTCTGTTAGACCTCCAGTGATTCACAAGATTATATTTTCTTATGGATGTGACAAGACATTTGAACACATTGAACTTGAAATTATAGGGGATGAACAAAAGCTCTGCTGGTTTGTTCAAAGAAATGCAGACCCCAACTGGACATGTGGATTGGGCAGATGGCAACTGGAAACCACTCATTTTTCATTGCTGAGCTGTCTTGAGTTCCATGCATTCATAGATTTTGAAGAACGGTGCACTATGTTTGGTGGAAAATAAGCCACGATTGTGTGAGGAACCCCTTCCATGGATGTGAGGGAGGGGATGCAGAGGAGAGTTTAGACCACAGGATCCTGACTGGAGGAGGGAGTCTCTTACCTTAGGCTAGACAGGCAGAGCCAGGAATCTGTGGGCCAAAAGACCAGAGCAATAACAGCAGGGGCAGAACCAACTTCCAGGCCTCTGGCACCATGCAGGTGCCAGGCATGGCTGATTGTCTTGCATTTTATGTAGCAGCCTTGCAGGATGCAGAGGGCCCAGCTTAGTTGAAAGCGTGGTGATGGGATGGTCAGAGGAGGTTAACAGGTTTTGTTTTTTTCTAATATAACAGTTTTATTGAGCTATAATACACAAACCACAATTCATCTGGTTCATAGGTTTTGATGAATACAGACAGTCCTTTATTTTCATAAACAAACAAAACATAATTTAAAAGACATTCTTATGACTGCCTTGGGAGTACAGATATTAGGCTATCATTTGTTTATTTATACTCTGCCTACAACTAAATTATCAAACCCACTACTTGTGTGTCAATATTCAGCTCAGTGAACTGCATCCACCAAGAATTTTGCAGGTAAACATTATCCCAACCTCTCAGCTTGGATGGCCAAGTTCTAGACAAAGTTAAGGTCTTCCTAATGCAGCTGACAGTGTTATTTTTCTTAAAACTGTGCAAACTGAAGCCCCCATCAGGAGTCTGTCTCTTGAGTCAGCATGAGACAGGCCCAGACTGAATAGTTCCTGCTGTTCCTGTTCATTTTGTCAAATATCAATGTTCTACTGCTATTACTGAATCAATCAAAATTGACCAATGACCAACAATAGGCCTATATAGGTACACTTTTGAGTTAATACAGTTGATTCAACTTTTTATGGATGCTTTTATATTACTGTCCCTACAATCCATATTGTTGAATAGCCAACAAGACATATTCCACTATTACTATCAATTTTACATATCTACATCTTTTATTATGTGACCTACCTACAATGGAAACAGTGTGGATGCCCCACCTTAAACAAACTTTCCTAAAATTTCAGTTCTTTTGTCAAGGTTTGTGATCAGAACCACATGGCAGGTCATTTAAACCATAATCTCTGATAAGGGCTTAGAGAGCTTGTATTTTATCTCTTGTTTGTTGAAGGCTAATCCATTTATTTTGGAAACCAATAGAGGAGGTGGTTGGTAGATATTCGGTTATGAAAGTTGAGAAGCTTGATCTCTGGTCTCAACTAAATGGAAGGTCATGGCATTAATCACTAACTTCTCATTGTCACAGAAAAGCCTCAGTATGACTCCAGCTCCACAAAGCTGATGTAGGCCCCCTTCCAGGAGTAGGGGTGGGTCATACCATGTGAAAGCAAGATTTGGTAAAGGACATTTGTCCTTTCTGACAAGTTCCCACCTGCACTTGAGATATTGTTATTTTGGTCTTGCTTGCTTCAGCAGTCTCTGCAAAGTCCCTGTACCCCATGTCTCTTCAGGGAGAACTGAAGGTTCTTAATTCTGGAACCTACCTTCCCACCTCCCATGTACTCATCCATGCTCACTTTATTTTTAACTCCAGCCCTGGCTAATGGACTCACACCATTGGAATCCACCCCCAGCTTTTGTTGACCATCTGGCATTTCTCAACCCATTTCTGGTTACTAGTGTTTTATTCTTAGATCTCATCCTGATAAGAAGATAATTTATTTTGTCTTCTTCACCCAGCCAACTCCTACTGCCATGGAGGCCTCAGTTTAGTTATCAGCACCTGTGGAAAGCCTTACTTAAGTGCCTGAGTCTGAATTAGGTATCCATTGCCCAGGGTTCCAGAGCATCCAATTGCTCTCTTTAGCACTCTGTATTGTAATAGCTTGTGTGTCTTTCTTTCCTTCCACTCCCACCTAGAATAAGTTCCATAATAGCATTTGTTCACTGCTGTATCCCCAGTGGTATGTACAGTGCCCAGCAGTGCTTCGTAAACCTTTACTGAACAAACGAATAAGTGAATTCATTCTGTTGGCTTACCCATCCCTTTAAGCCCTGGCTGTATCCTTGACTTGAACTCCAGTGGGAGATTGACACTATGAAATGTCTACCCTTAAGTAACATGATTTCCCCATGAGATGGCTTGCTTGAAATAGCTGCAGGTCAGTATGCCCCTAGATGACTGAACTTACCTTATAAAGTTATTTAAATTTGACCAACTGAGTATGGAAAATATGTGCTAAAGTCAGTTTGCAATTTTATCTTAATTTCTTCTAATCGGAGTGAAATACCATGACTGATTATCTTTTCAGGTCCCTTTTGGCAGGTGATGATAAAATCATGTCACCAGCTTGCAAAGGTCCCTGAATGTCTGCTTGCCATGGTAGGGAGAATGTCCAGATGATTGATATGCAGATTCAAATTATTGGAGTAAAAATTTAAAAAGAGGAGGACAGGCTCTTGGCAAATACCTTTTGTTCTACTATGATATTTAAAATAATTAATTGAAAAGATGAGGTTAGAGATGTTACCTGACCACTAAGAAAACTCACAAAAATGGTACTACTTTGGTGAATTTACTATGATGAAAATCTGTTCTTCACTTTTGCAATTGAAAACACCTCAGCCTCAGGAAAGCTACGCCATGATAGTCCAATTCACATTAATCAAGAAAGCGTGCCAATTTACTGATTTACAAAGAAATGCAGAACACCAAGGGAAAAATCAGAAAGGGAAACATTGATAGATTTTGACTGTATAAATCTTTAAAACTTATTTATACACAAATACACCCTAAATAAAATTAATGACAAAAGATTAATATCCATACTATACAAAGAGCTCATATGAATTAACAAGAAAAAGAAAAGCATTTCAATATAAAAATGAGCAAAGAACAAATACAGTTGGTTGATTACTGAATATCTCAATCCTTCTTTCTCCTGTCAGTGGAATGCTGGAGCCTACTTGCAGGGCTGGAGACCTAATTTTGATAGCTTGGGATCAGACATGGTGAGAGTATGTACACCACGGAAATCAGCATATCTGCATATCAGGGTTTTTTTTTTCTTGGAGAGCCAGTTGTTAAATGTTTACCAGCACACTGTTGTGTATGTATTCAGTCACTCTCTGTCTCTCACCTGGATCCTTTCCATCTATATATTAAACATTCTCAAGTCTTCTTTGGCATCCTCAAAGAAAACCCAGCCCTTACATTCTTCTCCAACTACCACACCATCTGTTTTCCTTCAGAACCAAACTTCTTCAAACGATTGACTATACCTTCGAATCCATTTAATCATTTCCTGATAATTCTTCAACACATGTAAGCCATTTGTTTGCTATCATCACTCCCCTGAAACAGCTCTTGCTGAGTTCAGTGAACTCTGTGAACCCTAAATTTTATGGACAGTTTTCCCTTACATTCCTTAACCGTTGGGCAGTATTCAATTTTTTTGACCATTACCTTCTTGAAATCCTCTTGTCCTTGGGCTTCAGTGACACACGACCCTTGTTTTCCTCCAACTTCTCTAGGTTCTCCTTTTCAATTCCCTTCTGAGATTCTTCTTTTCTTCCCATTTCCCATGCCTAAATACTGGTGTTTTCCAAGGATTGCTCTCAAGTCTTCTCTTCTCTCTCCCTAGGTAATTTCATCCACTCCCATGGTTTTAACACTACCTATATGCCCATGTGTGGATAAAATGAGAGTTCCTGTGGCCAGGATTCTCCCCTGGCCCTGGTTGGCTAGCTCACTACGCAAGTGTGGGTGATACAGTGCTATTGAATCTCTATAAAGAGCTCCGCCCAGTGCTCTGGGTGCGACACGTGGCATGGCTGCAAGGCTGCAGGAGAGCGGAGCGGAGGCTGGAGTGGTGGCAGCGCCAAGGACAGAGGCCCAGAGGACAGCTGTGTGGGACGGCTATGCAGGCAGAGAGGCCCAGAGGACGGCCGTGTGGACAGAGGGGCCCAGAGGATGCAGCGTCGAACACAGGGGGGCCCAGAGGCAGATACCAGCTTGCTGCATGCAGACTCGCTCAGAGCGAACAGGATTTTAGTGACTGACGTGCCACTGTGAAAATAAAGTTGGGTATAACCCTTTCACCCCAAGAACGTTTTGCTGTCAATTTCTTTGGCCACATTGAATCCATAGCAAACTTGCCCGGGGCTGAAACCCATTGGCAAGACACCATGGCTTCCAGATTTTTATCTTCAACCCTGGTCTCTTCTCTGAGCTCCAATTGCCTACTTTACGTCTTCCCCTTCAATGTCTCAAAAAACATCTCAAACTCAACATGTGCCACAGGGGAGCCAAAGACTTTGTTTCCCTTCTTTAAACCAGAGGTTCTCCAGTGTTCTCCATCTCAATGCAATGCATCATCACGTAAGCCAGACACTTTGGAGTCAACTTTGGCATCTGTCTTCCTCTTCCCTGCATCACCAAGTGTGGGTTGCCTTTCCCTTCTAAACATCTCCCAAATAAGTTTTCTCTCTATCTCCACTCCCACCTCCCTAATACCAGTGTCCACCATCTTTCAGGTGGACTACTGCAGTAGCCTCCTGATTGGTCTTCCTGCATCCATTTTCTTCCCTTCAGTATGCTCTCCACAAAGCAAAGGGAACTTTTAAAGACACAAATCTGATCATGTCACACTTCTATGTTAAACCCTTCAGTGACTTCCCACTGCTTAGGATAAGAAATCTTACAGTGGTCTACAGCCCTGAATAATCTGGCTCTATGCCCACATCCACAGCCTCATTTCATACCACTCCATTCCCTCTGTACTCCAGACACACCAGCTTTCTTTCTGTTTCTGGAACAGAGCCTTCATACATGCTCTTCCCTTTGCCTGGAGTGTTCTTCCCATTCTCGTACTCTTGTGACCTTGCTGACTCCTAATTAGGCTTCAGATCTCAGTTCAAACATCACTTCCTCCATGAAGCCACCTATGCACCATGCTAGACTAAGTCAAATCTGCATTTTCTTCCACAACCCCACCCCACTATTACAGATTCACAGGGCATGATAAATATATTCTTAATTGCTTTTAGTGCAGTTTTATTTTTACATTTATGTATGTGATTATTTAACGACTGCCTGTCTTCACTGCTAGACCATAAGCTCTCCATGAAGACAAGAACGAAGTCTGTTTTTGCTCACCATTGCTTTCCAGCACGTAGTCTAAGACTTGGCACAGCGTGAGTAATCAATATTTGTGGGATAAGTGACTCACTTAGTGACCCTTGTGTATAGGAAATACATAAAACTGGGCCAGCTAGTATTTGTCTTTTTTGTTCTGGCTTTTAGAAAGCTAAGAATCACACTTAAAGCTTAATCACAGCAATTATATCAACCCACTAAAAATAGCATATTTCAATTCTTTTGATCCTGATGTTCTATTCCTAGTTTATTGGCCCATAAAAATCTGTTTTGGAATAAGATGCTGTGTGTGTGTGTGTGTGTGTGTGTGTGTGTGTGTGTGTGTGTGAGAGAGAGAGAGAGAGAGAGAGAGAGAGAGAGCACTCATATATGTGTGCCTGTGAGCATAGATACAAAGAAATCAGTACCTAAATGCAAAGTGCTGAGGGACTGATACAAATGAAGACCTCATCTTAGTCAATGACTGATGGTGTTGATGGTGAAGCTAGTATCTCATCAAGGCGTCTGTTTTCTATCTCTGTGTCTTTTTTCAATCTTCTCACAGTGCTCTTGGTGCACTGTGGACTGCAAGGTCATTGGGTAGAAACTTTGTTCTTTAGTTTCGTACCATGTCTATGGGCTGTTGATTACCATCCTTCAAGTCTTATTGTGCTTTTAAACCTTTTCTTAATCTTGTGAAATGTAACACATCCAGAAGAGTTCCTGAAGCATAAAGATGCAGCAAATATCAATATTGATAAAGCAAACACCCATGGGATCACCACCAGGTTAAGAATAGAGCATTGGTATTTATTGTCTGTACTACATGTCGGATACTGCCTTTTGATATGTTTGGTATTTACTACTTGACTTTCAGCACATTTAGCTACTCTCCCCAGTAAGACACTATGTTTCTGGAGAACAGGAGCCATACCTTCTATTTCTTGAAACCTCCTCCAGTGTCCAGTTTAGTAGGTGCATAATGCATTTTCCCTGATGATGTATCTCAGGTGAGCTCTGTGACTCTGGGAAGACCACTGAGGGTTAATTTTGGCAAACAAGAATTGTCTGAGGAAATACAAAATTATATCATTTGTTTAAATCAGTGCATACAGCCAGGCACACAGTGACGTGCACCTCTAGTCCCAGCTACTGGGGAAGCTGAGGCAGGAGGATCGCTTGAGCGCAGGAGTTCTGGGCTGTACTGCTGTCTTGCCAATGGGTTTCAGCCCCGGGCAAGTTTGCTATGGATTCAGTGTGATCAAAGAAATGACAGTAAAACGTTCTCGGGGTGAAAGGGTTATACCCAACTTTATTTCCACGGTGGCAGGTCAATCACCAAAATCCCATTCATTCAGAGCAAGTCTGCATGCAGCAAGTCAGTCTCTGCCTCTGGGCCTCTCTGCCCACACATCCATCCTCTGGGCCTCTGTCCTCAACACTGTCACCACTCCAGCCTCCGCTCTGCTCTCCTGCAGTCTTGTAGCCCTGCCACCGTGTCGTCCAGACCACTGGGCACAGCTCTTTGTTAGAGTCAATAGCAACGTATTGCCCACACGTGTGTAGTGAGCAGGCCAACCAGGGCCGGGTGAGAATCCTGGCCACAGGAACCTTCACTTTATCCACAAGTGCACTATGCCGATTGGGCGTCTGCACTAAGTTTGGCATCAGTAGGTGACCTCCCGGAAGCAGGGGACCACCATGCCACCCAAGGAGGGGTGAACTGGCCCAGGTCAGAAACACAGCGGATCAAAACTCCCCTGCCCATGTAGTGGGATCACACCTGTGAATAGCCCCTGTACTCAAGCCTGGGCAACGGCGAGACCCCACCTCTTTTGCCTCTCCCTGATTTAAAAAGAATCCTGTGTCTCCTGAATAAATTGCAAAAAAAAAAAAATCAGCGTGTACAAATTAAGGTATAAGGATAACTTGTCCATCATGATGTGGATGGTAAGCTCAGCCTTCTCTTGAGTTCTGGCTCTTGCTGGATGTATACACCTAGCCTGGGGCCAGTGCAGTAGCCTCTAAACTGGTCTCCCCCATCTCTGTCTTGTCCTCACTGAATCAGTTCTTCGTGTGGTGGTGACTCAAGTGATCTGTGTAAATGTACATCTCACAGTGTCATGCCACTGCTTAATAACCATTCACACAGTGGTTCTCCAGCTGTGATGTACCCCAGATCCACCTGGCAAGTTTGTTACAGACCCATGCTTCTCCCATACAAAGATTCTGATTCAGCAGGTCCAAGGCAGGGAGTAGGCTTCTGCATCTGCAAGAAGCACTACAGATGATTCTCATGCCACGGCTTCAGGTACCAGCCATTAAGAAACATGCTTTAAAGGCTCTTTATTCCCTACAGGTTGAAACTTCAGTATCCTTAGCATGGTACACAAGGCCTTTAAAGGGTAACCCCTTTTAATGCTGACTCTGTTCCCTCCATGCCACTCCACTCCCATGCCATGTCACCATCATTTCTTGCCTGAACTGTTACAATAGTGTTCTCTCAAGTCTTAATCATTCTAATTGTTCTCTGCTGTAATCTTTTCCCCACACTGGAGTCAGAGTAACCTTCCAAAACTGCAAATATGTTTAAATTTTTGCCCTGCTCAGAACCCTTCTGTCTTGCCAATGGGTTTCAGCCCCAGGCAAGTTCACTATGGATTCAATGTGACCAAGAAATTGACAGCAAAACGTTCTTTGGGGTGAAAGAGTTTATTACCCGGCTTGTTCTCCCCGCGGTGGGCCGAGCACCTAGCATCTCTGCCTCCACCCAGAGCACTGGGCCGAGCTCTCTATATAGCACAATAATAGCTCATTGCCTAAGGTGTGGAAGCGGTAGCCTAGCAACAGGCCAGTTACATCATCAGGTGGTTTAAGTTCAGTGAGGATCCTGGCCATAGGAACCCCAACTTCCCCACCCCTTCACTGGCTCCTTAATCTAAGGGACAGTTTCTCTAACTGACTTGGGTGACACAGCAACTGGATGTTGTGGTGTTCCTTCCAGGAGGCCATGAAATAATTGATGTGTTAAATCACATGATGTAAAATAAAACACTTTTCAAAAGAATACTTCTGTTAGCAGCAAATATGTCTTGCCAATGGGTTTCAGCCCCAGGCAAGTTCGCTATGGATTCAATGTGACCAAAGAAATTGACAGCAGAATGTTCTTTGGGGCGAAAGGGTTTATTACCCAGCTTGTTCTCCGGGCAGTAGGTCGAGCACCAGCATCTCTGCCTCCGCCCAGAGCACTGGGCCAGCTCTCTGTATAGCACAATAATAGCTTGTTGCCTAAAGGTGTGGAAGCGGTAGCCTAGCAACAGGCCAGTTACATCATCAGGCGGTTTAAGTTCAGTGAGGATCCTGGCCACAGGAACCCCAACTTCTCCACACTGCACCCCTTCAGGATTCTCGCCTTACAATCTACACGCTTTCCATCTTCCGCAATGGTCCCTGTGCGAGAAAGCTGGAGCACTCTAACCAGATTCCACAATAGGAGCAGAGGATAACAACAACTTAGAGATAATAAAAAATTAAGATACAGGTAACAAAAATTATAATAATCCTCAAGCCAAAGGAGGTTCTTAATAACAAAGACTTTAGGGGCGATAAGACACATGTTTTAATGCCACCAACATAGGCAAATCTTGCCCATCAGGTAGGATTCATGCAAGAGAGTGGTCCTGTGATAGGACTGTAGCAGGAAGGGGGCCCCTTCCAGGTCTAGTACACCATACTTTTACTCCTTTCCTCGTGGGGGTTACTGAAGGGTCTATATATAGTGCTACTGGAGGTGCATGCACTGGCCATAATGATAAAACAAAACTCCCCGGTAAGATGCTCCTACCTTCTGGCCTTTCAGGATATACTACTATGACCTTTGGCAGCCACTCTGCTGTTATTCCAGGAATACACAGGAGGCCAGCTCCCCAAGGGGCCAGGAGAGCCAGCCATCGTTGGTCCATGTGTCAAAAGGTCCAAGGCAATGCCCACTCAACGGAGTCTCCGGAATTCAGTACATTTGGTGCTGGCAGCAAGATGTTACTCTGCTGGCCGAACCTCGGCTTCAGTGATTCTTCCTTGGTTTGCAATTGCAGTTGTATAGGGGAGGCAGCCATATGTGTTCACATGTCTACGGGGCTCAGGGCTCCCTTTCGGGGTCTCTCATTCAAACGCTGTAGCATGGCCCATAAGTGGACTGACCATCCCCGCAGACTATTGGTATTTGACTTTAGTCCGGATTTTAACAAGCCATTGTGCCTCTCTATCACGCCTGCTGTGGTAGGATTGTACGGCACAAGAAACTTCCAGTTGGTCCCCAGCTGTCACATCTATTCTTGCAGTGTATGTCCAGTAAAATGGGTGCCCTGATCACCCTCAATTACCTGTGGTCAGCCATACGCAGCAAAGAGACACTCCAGGTCTCTTTTGGTCATCTGCTGGTCTGCACAACGGGTAGGAAAAGCAACCAGAAGTCCAGTAGCTGTGTCCACACAAGTCATGGCATACTGATATCCTTCTGACACAGGTAGAGGCTCAGTATAGTCTATCTGCCACCTGACGATGGGTATAGGCCCCTTAGCTATTGTCCCATGTTGCTGTGGAACTCGGTGTAAGTCCCTTTTGGAGCACATGACACACTCCTGCTGGGCTCTACTAACTTTTTCGAAGGTCAAAGGCAGGCCCCACCTGTCCAGCCCACATTGTCTTTTGCCCCGCATGCAACAAATGCTGATGTAGCCATTGGGCTACATGAGAGGCAGGCTTTCCTTCTAACCAACGTATCTGGGCCAATTTATCTGCTTCATCATTTCCTGGGGATGCCAGTGGCAAATGACCTGTCACATGGTGTACTGTAATCATTTTCGTCTGACCACAGGCCCATAAGTCTTGCCACAATTCTTGCCCCCACAGGGGTTGGTGACCAACCAGCCAGCTGGCATGGTATCAGGTTGGTAGCCACAGGGTCAAGTCCCAATAGACAGCCCAGCTGTCAGTGCAGACAACTATAGGGGAGGGTTCCTGGCTGATCACAAGCCACATGGCCCTCAACTCTGCCCATTGGCTGCTCTTCCCCTCACCATCTTCCATCCATACTGTCTCAGTCTTAGGATGGAAAGCTATGGCCCTCCACTTTAGGGGCTGCCCACAGCTGGAGCATCTGTGCACCATGCATCTTCGGGTATAGGGGCTCTTCCCTCCTGATAGGGACTCTCTGCTACTAATGGTTCAAAAGCAAGTTCTTCCTGCTTTTCACTAGTATATGTCACTGGCCCCAACACACGTTGGAGTTCTTCACTCACGGGGCTACTAGAAAGAGCACTATGCTGCTGTAGGTAAGCACTCCACTTGGCTAGTGTGGGTATTTGTGCCACGCCACTCCTTGGCTTTTGGGTCTAGTCTCGTACCCACCCCAAAATGGAATAGGTGGTTATTACCTTTATTGGGGCCATTCCAGTGATGGGTTCTATAGCCAGCAAGGCATGATACACTGCAGCCACTTGTTTTTCTATCAAAGTGTATGTACCTCTGCTCCTTTCCAGAGTTGTGACCAGAATCCAACGGGTTGGCGAGTTCGTTCAAGCTGCTGCCAGAGACCCCAGCCATAACCGTCTTCAGTCACATGAACGTCCAGCTCACAGGGCCTTGATGGGTCTATCACACTCAACGCCTGCATGGCCTTGACTGCCCGTTTTGCTGCAGTAAAGGCAGATGCACATGTCTCATCCCAGTCCCACCTGACACCCTTTCGTACCAACCAGTATAAGGACTTCAGAATTTGTGCCAAGTGCGGGATAAACACTCTCCAGTAGCCTAGAAGACCCAGGAACTCCTGTAGCAGTGCTACAGTTGTGGGGGTAGGAAAGGCCTGGACTTTATCTATAACTGCTTCTGGTATCACTTTGGTCTTACCCGACCAGATGGCCCCCAAGAATCTGACAGACAAACCAGGTCCCTGAACCTTGGTGCTGTTCACAGTCCATCCTTTCTCCTGTAAATGTTGCAGCAGTCTAGGTGCTCCACCTTCTAGATCTGAAAGAGAATCGGATGTGAGCATGACATCATCAGCATAATGGTACAGCCACACCATTGGCAGTTTCTCCCATGTAGCCAAGTCCTGGGCTACAAGTCCATGACAGATGGTGGGGCTGTGGAGGTATCCTTGTAGGAGGACAGTGAAAGTCCATTGCCATCCTTCCCACATGAAGGCAAACTGTTCCTGACTTTCCTGCTCAATGTCAGTGGAAAAGAAGGCATTAGCAAGATCTACCACATAATGGTATGTTCCTAGTTCATGCCTGAGGGTATCTATCAAGCCTGCAATAGAGGGGACAGCAGCATGCATAGGGGGTATGACCTTATTCAGTTCTCTGTAATCCACAGTCATATGCCAGGAGCCATCTGGATTTTTTACTGGCCACACTGGGGAATTGAACGGACTATGGGTGGGCTTTATGATACCCACCTTTTCCAACTCCTGGAGAGTTTCTCCAATCTCTTTATGCCTCTCAGGCAGTTTGTACTGTTTGGTATTAGTCACCCACCGAGGTACAGGCAAAGCTATGGGCGGGTGCCTAGCATGTCCCCTCAGAACTGCCTTCACCAACATGTACTCTCAGTCTGAACTCACCTGCAGTGGTCTGCAACCATAGACCCTGCAGGAAATCAATCCCCAGGGTTAGGAGATATATACACGGTATACTCTTTTGGGGGTAGGCACCCTATTCCCAAAGGGATCTGGACTTTTTTCACTCTGATAGCCTTCCCCCCGTATCCATCTATGATAGTGAAGGTCCTGGGGAACCGCTCAGGGTTACTAGGAATCAGTGAACATTCAGCCCCAGTGCCCACCAGAGCCAGGACACGTTGTATGTTCACTGGGGGCCAATGGATAGCTATTTCAACATGTAGCCTCCAGTCCCCCACTGATCCCTCAGGGCAGATACCTTGACCTTCCCCTTAGTCAAACCGTGTTCCCCAATCACCTTCCTGTGTGGGCTCAAGTGAGGTTGGCTTGCTTTCCAGCAGGAAGTCTTGCAAACACACAGGCTGGACTCATGGCTCTGTCTCTGACCTCTGCCTCTTTGGTCTTAATGGCTGGAACTGCTGCTCTGGTTTCAGTTGCTGCCATAGCTCTAGTAAGATCCTATTTGACTTCCCATGTAATTTCCTTTCATCTGCTCCTGCCCAAATTAAATCAATCCATATCTGGGTCCTCATAACCTTCATGGGGCCCTGTAAATTCTTCTTGTGAGCAACAGGTCTTATTTCTTTCCAGATTCTCGTTGCTTCAGCCTCTCCTAAGTCTGCTACTATATGTGTCACTTTGCTTATGGGATGCCCTAAATGAGGGGAAAGAATGGCCACTGGAGACCCAAAGAGGGATGTAGGAGCAGTTTGAAATACAATATTTCTCATCCAAGTAGTGAAAATCTCTTCATCTGGGCCATAATTCCCTGGGCTATAGATGGCATTTCTCATGCCTAGCTCTTGTAGCACCTGTTGGAGTTCAGCATATGTCTGCCATCTAACAGGAGAGGATGGTAGATCACCCAGATTGGGCCACACAGCACGAAGTGCAGCCATAAGCCAATTGAGGAGGGAGTGACTTCCTGGGGCCTGATGTGCATTTTGTAATCACTGCCTCAAGGCAGGCTGCACTGTCAGGGAAGACAGCTTTCCCATCTCTGACCCCGACAGAACAATTCCATCCACCCCTAAGTCCCACAGATGCAGGAGCCAAGCTGATATTGACTCTGAGGGCTTCTGCCTAAACCAGGAGCCCAAATCCACCAGCTCAGCCTGAGTATAGGGGCAGACCATAGAGTGCTCCATGACCTGGGGAGGGGGCTGCTCCTCTTCCTAGGGAACTTTCAGCTGCTGGGTCTTTATTTTCTTTACAACCACTGGGCGTGTCTTCAATACAGGAGGCGCCAGTGCCTCTGGCATCACCCTTTCATCTTTCTCCAGCTCCTCCATTTCTGGGGCTGATGGCACCTTTCTCTCCCCTCCCCCGAGTATCCCCTCTGCTACAACCTTTATATTTTCTACTGTACCTTGCAGCAATGCTATCTCAGTCTTCAGAAGGTCTCTTACCTTCAGCTCAATGCTTTGCAGCTGACGTTCTCGTACCACCTCTGCCTGTGCTTCCCTCAGGAGTTCGTCTTTTTCCTTGATGGCCTCTTCCTCCTTCAGAACACCTGGCAGCACTGCCATCTCGTCTCCAATGGCACCTTGCTGCTGGTGCTCTTGTATAAATGCCATCTCTTTTTCAGGGAATCCACAAAGGTGTGCAGCTCACGTTCTCATGCCACCTCCTCTCGCATCAATGCCATTTCTCTCCTCAGGGAATCCACAGAAGTTTTCAGCTTGCGTTCTCGTGCTGCCTCTTGCATCAATGCCATTTCCCTCCTCAGGGAATCCACAGAAGTTTGCAGCTTGTGTTCTCGTGCCGCCATTTCTTGGGTCTCCTCTGTAGACCTTTTTAATACTGTGAGAAGCAGCCAACCCACAGTCCCCACTGCCTCACGGGCACTCTGCTTCTCAAAGGATCTGCTTACTATACCAAGGGCCACACCTACTGCCTCAGGTGTCACCTCCACTTGCCTCCAGTCCTGGGGTGGGGCCCAGTCTTCTAGAAGGCAAGCCACCTCAGACCACATACCCATTGGGGGATGATCCACTGTCTCCCCATTCACAGGGGCAGCCCACTGAATCACACCTCCCATAAGGGCAGCTTGTCTTTTTCCTTGTTCAAAAATGAACCCTGCGGACTTTCACCAATTGTCTTGCCAATGAGTTTCAGCCCAGGGCAAGTTCGCTATGGATTCAATGCGACCAAAGAAATTGACAGCAGAATGTTCTTTGGGGCAAAAGGGTTTATTACCCAGCTTGTTCTCCTGGCGGTACGTCGAGCACCAGCATCTCTGCCTCCACCCAGAGCACTGGGCCGTGCACAATAATAGCTTATTGCCTAAAGGTGTGGAAGTGGTAGCCTAGCAACAGGCCAATTATATCATCAGATGGTTTAAGTTCAGTGAGGATCCTGGCCATAGGAACCCCAACTTCCCCACATATGTCTACATTATATGTCTGCAAAATAAAATCATAGCCACAGTACAGATGTCAATGAAACAAAGAAACTTTGAATAAAGCAAGATCAATACTGGGATTGTCTGTTTAATATTCATTTTCTACTTGTTCATTCATTGTGTTACTTGCTAGGAGATAAGCAAGAGCACCTGTCAAAGATTTAGGAAAAATTTATGGTGAAAAAAATTAAAATAGGAGGACTTCTGGGAAGATGGCAGCATGAGCAGGGCGGCAGAAATCTCCTCCCAACACTGTATTTATCTATGAAAATACAGCAAATACAACTATTCCTAAAAGAGAGACCAGAATACACAGGAAAGCACACAGCGTGCAGCTACACCTGAGAGGACTCAGCACCCCGCGGGGCAGGTAAGATATGGAGCCATGACCCAGCGGGACCCGAGAACTCCCCCACCCCAGCGCACCGGCGGGAGGAGAGGATTCAGAGCCGGAAGGGAGTGGAAGTACACCCCTCGAAATAACCAGCCCCGGTGATCTGCGTGGGGAGCGCTGACACACATCGTGCAGTGTAGCGGAGACTGGAGAGACAGAGGGTGAAGGGTCTCAGCGGGGAACGTGCAGGTTGCTTGCAGCCAGCTCCCGGGAAGGAAAAAAAAAAGAAGAAGAAAAGTGTGTGCTTTTTTCAGTGGTCTTAAAGAGACAGGAGCGCAGCGGAGGACTGGATCACCCCGGCACACTCAGCTCACCAGGCTGGGAGTCCTGGGGAGTTTCAGAACCCTTAGTTGGTGACTGGGAAAGGGTGGCCGCACTTAGACTTCCCACAGAGATCAACAGCCTCCCATTCGTTCCCACCCTGGCCAGAGCTATAAAGGGCCCTGCAGAGTGGCACGGCCATGTCTCTGGAATAGTGGAGCAACAGTGCCACCTACAGCATCCCCACAGAATCCACTCCTGGTCGGCGTTTTTTGTTTTTTGTTTTTTCTTCTCTTTATTTTTTCTTTTCTTTCTTTTCTTTTTTCTCTTTTTCTTTATTTCTTTTTTTTTCTCCTTTTTAAAGTCATAAAGAGCCCAGCTGACATGCGTGGCAAATACCAGCAACCACTTCTATACCCATGAAAAGACAGAGGAATATGGTACAGAATAAAATCAACCACCAGACAATCCCAGAGAGGGAGACTAAAGGGATGGACATGCACAGTTTTCCTGAAAAAGAATTCAGAATAAAAGTCATAACCATGCGGGAAGAAGTGAGGGAAGTGAGGAAAGACAATGCAGAAATCAGACAAGCCATCGACGGGCTTAACAGCAGACTGGATGAGGTGTAAGAGACTGTTAATGGAATAGAAAACAGAGAACAGAAATACAGAGAAGCTGAGGCAGAGAGAGATAAAAGGATCTCTAGGAATGAAAGAATGTTAAGAGAATTGTGTGAGCAATCCAAACGGAACAATAGTCGCATTATAGGAGTACCAGAGGAAGAAGAGAGAGAAAAAGGGATAGAAAGTGTCTTTGAAGAAATAATTGCTGAAAACTTTCCCACGCTGGGGAAGGAAATAGTCTCGCAGTCCATGGAAGCCCACAGATCTCCCAACACAAGGGACCCAAAGAAGACAACACCAAGACACATAATAATTAAAATGGCAAAGATCAAAGATAAGGACAGAGTACTAAAGGTGGCTAGAGAGAGAAAAAAGATAAGGTACAAAGAAAACCCATTAGACTATCATCAGACTTCTAAACAGAAACACTACAGGCCAGAAGAGAATGGCATGATATATTTAACGTAATGAAACAGAAGGGCCTTGAACCAAGAATATTGTACCCAGCACGATTATCATTTAAATATGACAGAGGGATTAAACAATTTCCAGACAAACGAAAGTTGAGAGAGTTTGCCTCTCATAAACCACTACTACAGGATATCTTAAAAGGACTGCTCTAGAGGGAAGCACACCTAAGGCTAAAAAGATGTCACCAGAGAAAATAAAATCATAGAAAAGAAAGCAGACCATCCAAATACTAACTAACAGCAAAGAATAAAACACCTAATATATGAAGAATTGAGGAGGAAGAATAAGAACGGAGAGATAAAGAAACATCAGACGGTGTTCACAATAACTTGACAAGAAAGTTAAGTTAGATTCTTAGATAGTAAACAAGCAACCCTTGAACCTTTGGTAACCATGAATCTAAAGCCAGCAATGGCAATAAGTACATATCTATCAATAATCACCCTAAATGTAAATGGACTGAATGCACCAATCAAAAGACACAGAGTAATAGAATGGATAAAAAATCAAGACCCATCTATATGCTGCTTACAAGAGACTCACCTCAAACCCAAAGATATACGGAGACTAAAAGTGAAGGGATGGAAAAAGATATTTCATGCAAACAACAAAGAGAAAAAAGCAGGTGTTGCGGTACTTGTATGAGACAAAATAGACTTCAAAATGCAGAAAGTAGCAAGAGATAAAGAAGGACATTATATAATGATAAAGGGGTCAGTTCAAAAAGAAGATATAACCATTATAAATATATATGCACCCAACACAGGAGCACCAGCATATGTGAAACAAATACTAACAGAATTAAAGGAGGAAATAGACAGCAGTGCATTAATTTTAGGAGACTTCAACACACCACTCACTCCAAAGAACAGATCAACCAGACAGAGAATAAGTAAAGACACAGAGGCACTGAACAACACACTAGAACAGATGTACCTAACAGATATCTACAGAACTCTGCACCCAAAACCAGCAGGATACACATTCTTCTCAAGTGCACATGGAACATTTTCCAGAATAGACCACATACTAGTCCAAAAAAAGCACCTCGGTAAATTCAAAAATATTGAAATCCTACCAACCAACTTCTCACATCACAAAGGTATAAAACTAGAAATAAATTTTAGAAAGAAATCAAAAAGGCTCACAAATACATGGAGACTTAACAACACTCTCCTAATTAATCAATGGGTTAATGAACAAATCAAAACAGAAATCAAAGAATATATGGAGACTAATGACAACAACAATACAAAGCCACAACTTCTGTGGGACACAGCAAAGGCAGTTCTAAGAGGAAAGTATATTGCAATCCAGGCCTATTTAAAGGAGGAAGAACATTCCCAAATGAACAGTCTAAAGACAATTATTGAAACTTGAAAAAGAAGAACAAATGAGACCCAAAGTCACCAGAAGGCGGGACATAATAAAGATCAGAGAAGAAATAAATAAAATGGAGAAGAATAAAACAATAGAAAAAAATCAATGAAACCAAGAGGTGGTTCTTCGAAAAAATAAAAAAAAATAGATAAACCCCTGGCCAGACTCATTAAGAGAAAAAGAGAATCTACACACATAAACAGAATCAGAAATGAGAAAGGAAAAACAACAACGGACCCCACAGAAACACAAAGAATTATAAGAGAATATTTTGAGAATCTACATGCTAACGACCTGGAAAACCTAGAAGAAATGGACAACTTCTTAGAAAAATACAACCTTCCAAGACTGACCAAGCAAGGAACAGAAAAACTAAACATACCAATCACCAGCAACGAAATTGAATCGCTAACAAACAACTACCCAAGAACAAAACCCCCAGACCACATGGATTCACCTCTGAATTCTACCAGACATATAGAGAAGAAATAACACCCATTCTCCTTAAAGTTTTCCAAAAAATAGAAGAGGAGGCAATACTTCCAAACTCATTCTATGAAGCCAGCATCACTCTAATACCAAAACCGGGCAAAGATCTCACCAAAAAAGACAATTACAGACCTATATCCCTGATGAACGTAGATGCAAAAATACTCAACAAAATATTAGTAAACCAAATTCAAAAATACATCAAGAGGATCATACACCATGATCAAGTGGGATTCATCCCAGCGATGCAAGGATGGTACAACATTCGAAAATCCATCAATATCATCCACCACATCAACAAAAAGAAGAACAGAAACCACATGATATCTCCATAGATGCTGAAAAAGCATTTGACAAAATACAGCATCCATTCATGATTAAAACTCTCAACAAAATCGGTATAGATGGCAAGTACCTCAACATCATAAAGGCTATATATGACAAACCCACAGTTAACATCATAATTTACAGTGAGAGTCTGAAAGCTTTTCATCTAATATCGGGAACAAGACAGGGATGTCCACTCTCTCCACTGTTATTCAACATAGTACTGGAGGTCCTAGCCACAGCAATCAGACAAAACAAAGACATACAAGGCATTCAGATTGGTAAAGAAGAAGTCAAATTGTCACTATTTGCAGATGACATGATACTGTACATAAACCCTAAAGACTCCACTCCAGAACTACTAGAACTAATATCTGAATTCAGCAAAGTTCCAGGATACAAAATTAACACACAGAAATCTGTTGCTTTCCTATACACTAATGATGAACTAACAGAAAGAGAAATTCAGAAAAATAATTCCATTCACAATTGCATCAAAAAGAATAAAATACCTAGGAATAAACCTAACCAAGGAAGTGAAAGACCTGTACTCTGAAAACTACAAGACACTCCTAAGAGAAATTAAAGAGGACACTAACAAATGGAAATGCATCCCATGCTCTTGGCTAGGAAGAATAAATATTGTCAAAATGGCTATACTACCTAAAGCAATCTACAGATTCAACGCAATCCCTATCAAACTACCAACAACTTTCTTCAATGAACTGGAATAAATAATTCTAAAATTCATATGGAAACAGAAAAGACCCCGAATAGCCAAAAAAATCCTGAGAAGGAGGAATCAAACAGGGGTAATTACGCCCCCTGACTTCAAGCTCTACTACAAAGCCACAGTAATCAAGACAATTTGGTACTGGCACAAAAACAGGCCCACAGACCAGTGGAACAGAATAGAAAATCCAAACATTAACCCAAACACCTACAGTCAATTAATATTTGATAAAGGAGCCCTGGATATACAATGGGGAGATGACAGCCTCTTCAGCAGCTGGTGTTGGAAAAACTGGACAGCTACATGTAAGAGAATGAAACTGGACTACTGTCTAACCCCATACACAAAGGTAAACTCAAGGTGGATCAAAGACCTGAATGTAAATCATGAAACCATAAAACTCTTAGAAAAAAACATAGGCAAAAATCTCTTGGACATAAACATGAGCGACTTCTTCATGAACATATCCCCCCGGACAAGGGAAACAAAAGCAAAAATGAACAAATGGGACTATATCAAGTTGAAAAGCTTCTGTACAGCAAAGGACACCATCAGTAGAAGAAAAAGACATCCTACAATATGGGAAAATATATTCATAAGTGATGTATCTGATGAGGGGTTGACATCCAAAATATACAAAGAACTCACGCACCTTAACAAACAAAAAGCAAATAACCCAATTAAGAAATGGGCACAGGACATGAATAGACACTTCTCTAAAGAAGAAATTCAGATGGCCAACAGGCACATGAAAAAATGCTCCACATCGCTAATCATCAGAGAAATGTAGATTAAAACCACAATGAGATATCACCTCACACCAGTAAGGATGGCCAACATCCAAAACACAAACAACAACAAATGTTGGCGAGGATGTGGAGAGAGGGGAACCCTGCTACATTGCTGGTGGGAATGCAAATTAGTTCAACCATTGTGGAAAGCAGTATAGAGGTTCCTCAAAAAACTCAAAATAGAAATACCATATGACCCAGGAATCCCACTCCTAGGAATTTACCCCAAGAATGCAGCAGCCCTGTTTCAAAAAGACAGATGCACCCCTATGTTTATTGCAGCACTATTTACAATAGCCAAGAAATGGAAGCAACCTAAGTGCCCATCAGTAGATGAATGGATTAAGAAGATGTGGTACATATACACAATGGAATATTACGCAGCCATAAGAAAAAAACAAATCCTGCCATTTGCAACAACATGGATGGAGCTGGAGGGTATTTTGCTCAGTGAAATAAGCCAGGCCGAAAAAGACAAGTACCAAATGATCTCACTCATATGTGGAGTATAAGAACAAAGAAAAAAAAAAACTGAAGGAACAAAACAGCAGTAGACTCACAGAACGCAAGAACGGACTAATAGTTACCAAAGGGAAAGGGACTGGGGAAGAAGGGCGGGAAGGGAGGGATAAGAGGGTAAAAGGGGCATTACGATTGGCAGACATAGGGTGGGGGTGCACGGGGGGGACTGTACAGCTCAGAGAAGACAAGTAGTGATTCTCTTCTCACTACGCTGATGGACAGTGACTGTAATAGGGTTCGTGGGGGGGACCTGATGAAGGGGGTAGTTTAATCATCACAATATTGCTCATGTAATTGTAGGTTAATGATACTAAAATAAAATAAATTGTAAAAAAAAATTAAAATAGAGACATTTCTATACATTTAGTGATTTTTTTTTTTATTCACCGTGAGTCCCCAGAGCATTTGTGCTGGGCATGGTTTCAGACTGAGCTGACATTGTGTCTGGAGAGCATGGCTTGAGAACCCCTATCCTGGATGGGGAAGTCTCAGCTCTCTGGCATGAACTTGCCCTCCAGATCTGACCGCACCTTATCTGCCAGCCTCATTTAAGGCCACTGCCCCCTCCTCCACAACTCCCTCCAGCCAAGACTTGGAATGCCGGAAATGTTTACTGTCCTTTCTGATTTTACACCTGCTGTTCTTCTACCATCCCCCACCCCCTTGATGACCAGAAAAACGACTACTCATTCTTCAAGGCTCAATTCAGTGAGTCGACTTTGTGGTGCCTTCTCTCACTTCTCTGGGTCTCTACTTCCCCAAGGTCTTGCTCCTGACTGATTATATCACTTATCCCATTACCAGTTGTTTGTGGAGAGCTATCTGGCAACTGGCTCAGGAGTTAGGGGTACTTGTCCCCCAGTTTTTCTTGAGTCCTCTAGCACGTAGAGTGGCTGTTCAGGGGAGGCTCAGTGTGTATTTGTGGAATGAATGAGTAAAATTGCAAGGGAGGCAGTTTATTTTTAGAACCTTCCAGCTCCGTACAGGGGTCTCCTCTCCACATTTTTTTGGCACCCCCTCCACAACCCTAGGCACTCAGTAGCCCTGGGCTGTCCATTTGAGAAATCCACCAAGATCTGCCACTATTGCTACTGCCAGACTACAGACTTTTCCTTTGCTATCCTACCAGATTTTACCAGTCCTGTTTCCCATGCGTCCATGGCTAGATTTCAGATAAACCAGTGGTTCTGAAACTTAGCCATAAATTAGAGTCCTCTAGAGGACTTCTTCAAACACAGATTGCTGGGTCCCAGTACTCCTCCAGGTTCTGATTTATTAGGTCTGGGTGAGACCTGAGAATTTGCATTTCTAGTAATTTCACAGGTGATGCTGATGCTGCTAAAGAAAGACCACACTTTGAGAACCATTGGAACAGATTCATGTAAAATCAGGGGCAGCAGGTAATAATGTACAAAGGACTCCTTAGTTCATTGGACTCAGCCCCTTAACTGAGCTTCTGATTCTATCAGCACTGTCTGGATTTGGTCAATATTCAGTCATTTTCCCTCTGCTTCGTCTTCTTCTCCTTCAACTTTTTGATCATACTTTTCAGATTGTTCTTAGAGCTTCTCCACTTTAGACCAACTCTACTATTTACCTCTTTCTCCTTTCGTAAAGCCACCATTTCAGGACAAAGCCCTTTGCTGAGCTCTCAGCTCTATTTTACTCCCCGCTCTCCCCTCCAGCCTTAGCACCCCCTATCCCAGCAGTCAGAGTGACCTCTCTAAAACTTGGCTCAATTAGGGCCCTATCTAGCAGGCACAGTCATTCCCCCTCCCCGGGGAGTCTGGTTCCACAAACAGCATGAGCATGCTAATGTCAGTCACCTGCTGGCCCTGGAAAGTTGCTGCTTGCCCCAGCTTCCTCAAGGGCAGTGGAAATGTGAAAACTGCATTACGTGCTTCCCTTCATTCATTCACCCAACAAACATTGATTGAGCACCTGCCAGACACTGTGCCCAGCCCAAGGGACCCCATCAGGACACACTGAACATGAACACATGTTCATGACAGTGCCTGAGAGTCTACAACTCCTCTTCATGAAGCGGATCTTTTGGCCCCACACATCAATGGGGACAGACATTCAAGGAGGAAACTAACCAAGAGGATCATGAGCCCTCTTGCCTTGGCACCCCCATATTCCCTATGTCTGTGCAGGTTACTTATGGCCAGAGACTGGGTTACAGGAACCCAGCGAGTCTCCAAATTTTTTTGTTGAAATAAACATTATAATCCACACTTCCCAGTCATCGGTCTACTGCATTGAGCGAGGTAAGGTATGTAAATCCCAGAACCTTAGTGAGCTAAAACCTCTCTACACATAAACACACCCACACTGACACACACAATGATACATACACCAACACGCACTAACATGCCCATACTGACACACAATACTGGCATACACACCTTTACATACATACCAACACACACCAAAAATACACACTGACACACTGGCACAGAGACACTGAAATACACTGGTAGACACTCACCAACAAATCCAAATAGGAGTGAACACATGCCAGAGCACACCCACACTGATACATAGTGAAACGCACAAACAGCTGACACACACTGACACACACAACTGCACACCTACCCACACATCAACACCAACCCACATGCCCCGGGAAACCGGGAGGCCCAGGCCCCCAGGAGGGGCATGCAGCTGCAGGCAGCAAGTCTTGAAGAGACCGAAGTGTTGCAGGAGACTTGTATGACTCGCTTGGTTGCAGTCTGCAAGGTCTGGCATCATAGAGAAGGCCTCCTCCAGGTTCTGAGGGTCGCTGGGGGCAGGCAGGCAGAGTGGGGTACATGGGTGGGGCACCAAGGATTTCAGGCTAAGTTAGCCCTGGGCCTGGGCCACAGTGGAAGACGTTTTGGTTAGCACACAGAGCTAAGGTGGGAAGGCAGTGGGATGGAAAGTAGGCAGGCTTTCCAGGGAGCCCCACAGTCTGCCAGCCCAGCTCTGCTGGAGTCCTCCCTCTGGCTCACTGGGTGCTCCAGGTATTAGCTCTCAGCTCTGGCTTCCAAATGTGCATCTCTCCTCTGGGCACTGCCCAGGCCCCCTGTCCAGATCAGAGCCAGTGACCTTGGGCACTTCCCTGTCTGCCAGGCCCGACCCTTTGCCAGGGAATACTTGTCTCACTCAGAGACACCCAGCCTGGAAGTGGTCAGTCACCTCTGACTCCCCACCCTCATCCAGTCTGGGCCAAGTCTTACAGCAGTTCTTCATATACAGTCCTGGCAAGTCGCTGCTACCCCAGTCCAGTCCCTGGTGCCTGCCCCAGAGCCCTGGTGGGCCCCCGTCTGTCCCTGCCACCACCGCCTGTCCTGTGGGCCTGCGCTATCTACAGAACGCCCCTGGTCTCCGATTGTTCCACGCTCTTTCTGCCCCTCCTGGGTCTCCAGCACAATGATGAATGCACAGTGGGCACCCCCAATACTTTTCATGACTGTCCCTGCCATTACCCCCTCCTTGTGTCCCTTCTTTCATCCGTTACCTGGCCCCCCAAATCCAATTCCACTGCCCTCCTTTTCAGGAGACAATTAATTGGGTGCTGCCTAAATACCAGGCCCTGTGCCAGGCACTGGGGATGCATTTTGCGGACTCCCTTGGTCTCAGAATGCGCACCACACATACAGAGCTCCTTGAGACAATGAGAAGCACTGTCGCTGCCAGGTGGAATCACATGCAAGGGAAGCGCTTCATGTAGCCACCCCATTTCTGTGTTTTTTCCCCCTAGCTAGGCCCGGGTCTCTGAGACGGGTCCCTTTTCCCTCTTTCTCCAGTTCCTGTTTTTCTTCTTTCTTCTCTCCTCCCTTCTCCTCAGCCCCTCAGCCTACGGGCTAATGCGGGTCCATCTCCCACGCCCCACCCCGGCCCCCTGCAGGCCAGCTTCCACCCATAGGCCTGCCCCATGCCCCTCACCACACGCTGCGATCCGGGGTTCCACTGGAAGCTCTGGGTCCTTCCTTTTGAGGAGTGGAGTAGAGTGTCCCTTCGGTTCGGGCCTCAGGCACTCCAAATCTGCCAGGGTTCGCCAGTCACAGGAAGCTAGCCAGGGTCCAACCCCGGGGAGAGGGGCTGGGAGCAGGGGCTGGGAGCGCTAGGGCTGGATAGGGGGAGAGGTGCGGATGGCAAGGGAGAGGACCCGTTGCGGCAGGTGGCCAGGAGGAAAAGGAAAGCAGGAGGGCAGAGTCTCTTCGTTTGGAGGCTCTCCCCTCGGCACACAGCCGCCGGCCGCCTAGGCCCGGGCTGACCCGAGGTTAAGGGGAAATCGGGGCGGGACCGACCCACCCGAGGCCTCTCCGAGTCACTCCCTACTATCCCGCTCGACCGAGCTGGGGGCCTTCAACCCCAAGATCCTCTTCTGAGACTCCCAGGCGGTCCAGGCATTGAAGCGGGTGGGTTGTCTGAGCCTCCGCTCAAACGCTGAGCGTTCGGGGTTTGGGGGGAGAGGGGGCGTGGGGCCTGTCTGTATTAAGTACCCAGCGGTGGTGAGCTCGGCTCCGCGAAATTACAGCCCACAGCACCCGCGGCTTGGAAACCCCAGAACGGAAGAGGTGTCTCTGGACAGCGGGCCTTGGACTCCGCATGTCACAAGCTCGGTTGTGGGGCCGCAGCTCGGCTCCCCCTAACCGCCCCCTTTACAAGCTCCACTGCGAGCGGCAGGTGCCGCAGCCCCCCGCCCAGCCTCAGCAGCACTCCGGGGCCACGTGGGGTGGGAGGAGGTGTGGTGGGGCAGCGAGGCTCCAGCGGCCGGCGCTCCCATCCCAGCACCCTTAGATCTCGGTGGAGAGGAAGAGGGGTACAGGGGGCTGGGAGGAGTGAGAGGAGGACTGCAGAGCTCAGCCGCCGAGCTGTGAGCGGGAGGAGGAGGGGCGGGGACTCCCTTCCAACCACCGGGTCTGGGGACTCTGGGATGTAAGGCGAGAGCAGGGTGGTGTCACAATTCAGCAGAGGTCGGGGCGTACCACAGAGCCCAGTGGCGTGGGGGTGGGGGGCAGAGGACGTGGTCACCGAGGGGAGCCCCCGCCCCCCTTCGCAAAGGCCTCTGGCAGAGGTGGCAGGAAGGACTGGAACTTGACTCGTAGGAGGGGGAAGCGGCGCTTTAAATCGACCCCTACCCCTGCCTGCCCCACTTCCGAGGGGGTGGGCTATAGAGGAGAGGTCGGGGTTGGAGCTGCGGCGCGGGGGCCCCTCCCTTGCACCTCCCCCCACCGGACTTGGTCGCGCCCGAAGTGTAACACTCTCTTTGTCGGAGGAGCTCCGCTGTTTCTTGTGCAGTAGCTCTGGTTGTGGAGGCGCCGGTGTCAGCCCTGGCTGTGGCAGGAGCGATGTCAGCCACCGACATAGCTCGCCAGGTGGTGAGTGCGGGACTTGGGTGCCAGCGCCCGGGCTGGGGGACTGGGAAGGGCCAAGGAGTCCTGGCTGCCGCCACAGCCACCGGGAAGAGGACAGTGGGCAGCATCTAGTAGCCAAGGCGCAGCGCAGCGGGACTTCTGCTCCCGGGGTCAACGGCTTAGTCCCCCAGGCCGTTGCTGAGATCCGTGGTGGCGGACGGGTCGGGGGACCGGGTCAAGGCTGCGGGCCCACGGCTGAACTTGGATTGCCCAAGAGCTGCAGTCAGCGCCGCCACCTCCCTGGCAGCAGCTGCGGCCGCGCTGCTGGGGCGTTGCCGAATGAATGGCCGCACGAGCCGCCGAGCTCTCTGGGCCCTTGGCACCGCTGCCTGGCTTCCTTGGGTCGCCAGGCTGTGAACGGCTGACTCGGGCCTCGTCAGGAAGAGGGGCGTGGGGCTGGGGTTGGCCCGGGGCAGGAGGCGCTGAGTGGTGAGGGGGGCGGGGAGGTGACTGGCTGGGGTAGGGCTTCTCCATATGCATTACATATGTGACTGCGTCTGTACGAGTGTGTGTGTATTACTGTGTGCGTATGACTGCACGCGCGCGCTCTCGTGCCTCCCCGGGCGGGCGGCGGCGCCCTGGTTGTCTGTGACCCTAGATATATCCGCCTCTTAATCTGAGTGTGTTCACTTCCATGGTGTGTGTTCGTGTGTCCGGACGCCTGTCTGTCTGCTTGCGCTGTGTGTCTCTGCGTCCCGTTTATGCGTCTGTGTGGAGTGCAGTTCGCTGGCCTCTGGAGGGTTAGCTGCTTATTTTGGCGTGTTTCTGAACACCTGACCCGGGGTTTGCGGGCCTCTGGGGTCTGTCTCCGGTGCGTGTTCAGTATAACTGGGCTTGTGTGCCAAAACCTGTGGAGCTGGCTTCTTTCTATGGGGACTCAGGGAAATAAGTATGAGGCTTGCAAAAGCGGTGCGGTCTCTCTTTTTGTTGGCAACCGACTGTGGAAAAAAAAAAATCTTCATTTAAAGAACTGAAGTTTTCCAGCCTGGGACGTGCAGAGAAATCATACTGAAGTGACCTGCAGCTCATATTTGTTGTTTTTAGACCAGAAGTTTGGTTGCAAAGGTGCAAAGAGAGGGGATGATTTCATTTGGGGGAGCAACCTAGCCGTTCTATTCGTCCATGGATATCTGGTATTTTAAGGAGCCTATGGTTACCAGCAAGCACCCTGAGGTGAGGAAAGAGAGTGAAGTAGAGGTCAAATCCTGTAACACTAAATAACTTCTTGGTGACAATCTCTGAATCACACACACCGAATGTTTTTAAACCTTGTTGCTTATTTATTTAGGGAAACAGTCCATGCAAAGCAATTCCAGTGCAAAAAAAAAATTGCCTCTAGATATTTGGTGTAGTTGAAATTGATTTGTTTTCAAAATCTGAATCCAGAATCTGGTAGTATTTTCTCTACAGGATGTGTATGAATTAATGCACCCTCTCTACCCCTGTTTAGATGGACAGAGTGATTTCTTTTGACCCCTACCCCCTACAAACACCAGCCTGGAGCTCATTATGCAGTCACAGTGTGGAAGGACCAGGAGTGGATAGGAGGCACTGCTCTTTGATAATGGAGTTTGAGAGACTGCTCTTCTCCCCAAGACTGGCACAGTAATGTTTATTGCTTTAGTGTTATAAAGGTTTCCAGAGTGCTTTTCTGCTCCTCTTTACCTGCATTTTAGAGATGGCATGGCAGAAGTAGAGGAATTAGTCTCCTGGCTTACATTTGTTTCATCCTTAGTGTACCAAAAAGTCTGCTAATGATTATTCTTGTCAGCTAATTAATTTGCATAGACCTGTCCATATTCTCCCACCAGTATCCCTTGCCTGGATTAGGATTGCAGAGCAGATGTTACAAAGGGAAACATTCCAGAAGGTTGTGTTTCACCTCAGGCACAACTCTGGGCAACCCAGAGATCCCCTTTGTTCCGCAGAGGGGGATTGTGTGGGGCATGGGGATGGGGGAGGTTTAGGGCCACTTGGTTTGCTTTGCACCATTCCAGTTTGCTCTGGTTGGCCTTAACCTACTGTACGATGAAGAACATATTATACTCCAGATTCTGAAGCTGAAAGAGCAGCCCAGGCACTTGAGACCTTGTTATCATGATAAATGGATTTCTGGGAAAACTGACGTCACTCTCCGGGGCCCCCTCCCCCAGCCAGTGAAGCTCTTGTTTATGTGTCATTTGTTTCTCTGCTCTCCTTTGTGACTGAAAGAAGTTATAATTCACCAGGGGAAGATGAAATTAACTCAGGAGACCTTGGATGTCTGGTTTCTGCCAAGGAACATGTATCCAGGGTTTGGGAAGAGAAGACTGGAGAATAAACCTAAGTAGGCCTAGCTTAAGAGCTCTTTTTAATGAGCTCCGAGACATGGTGTCATGCAAGTACTGCCCTGGTATGTGTATGTGAGAGGGGTGTCCTTTCCAGAGTCAGTTGAGGGTCACTCTGGCTAGTAAGGTAACATCATTAGTTGCTGGGTAGGACCTTAATTGGGCATGCATTCAACTTGGAATTTCAGGTCTTGTGTACTTAATACAATCCCATCCCATTTGGATGAACACCACAATTCTGTAAGACAAAACTCTCCATTGTGTCCACAAATGTTTATTTGATTGACTTATAAGTATCCAGCACTATGGCTATCCCTGGTCAAGAAAAAACGTAGTAGACATAGTTCCTGGCTTTTAAGCTTACTGTCCAGTTGGAGAGACAATTGTGGGCCCTGTGTAATAATTAGAGAATTATAGAAGATTCTTGGGATGTTCTCACCCCAACCCCTGCCTGTGAGGCCTGGGCTGCTATTAATATGTACTCTGAGATGTTGTGTAACTTGTCCAAAGTAACCTAGCAAGGCACAGTTCAGGCCCCAGAGGCTGCATCTCTTGGCTCTTACACTGAGCTGTCTCTTTCAGTGAGGCATTTTGGGGTCCAGACTCCAAGTGCCGGCCTGTAGAAATAATGACTCATTGATTGTGGCTTGAACCAGTCCCACGATGTGGACAATGATGCTTTCCCCTAGTGGCAATCATGGAATGGTCTTTCTCCCTACTGAAAGAGCTTGCCAGGGGCTAACTCTGCCCTAGCTGGGGTTGGCCTGGTGCAGCTGCCCCAGGGCAACTGCCTACATGTGGGGACAGGCTAGCCCCTGCACTCTGGTCTTGCTGTTATTAAATGGCAGTTACCCTTGATTCCCCTCAAAGCTCCCTGCCTCATCCATCTCCACCACCTCACACTAAAAGTCATATTGTACCCCAAGCAAGGAGAGCAAAGGCCCAGTACACACCCTACCTCCACTATGGATAAAGCACAGAAGAAAATTTGCATGGCCCCAAATAGTAAAAGTTCTTGAATCTAAGTTGAGGGTATATGGGTGATCACTACTGTTTTCCAACTGTGTGTTTAAGATTTTTCAAAATACAAAGTTGGGGGAAAATATAATGCCCTCCCTCAAATGCATATGGCCCCATCCCTCAGGGAGTTTACAATGTCGTGTGTAAGCAGACACAATAACTATGTAATTATTGTTGTGATAAGTGCTGCCCAACATAGCTCATTACAGGAGGACCTAATCCAGCAGTGGATGGGGGTGGTGGGCGACAAAGGCTTCCTGAGAGCTTTGACTAGAAAAGGGGTAGGTGTGAGGTTGGGTGAGATTTCACTTCTGCTACTGGGCTGGGAACATTTCATTTGTTAATTCATGCACATTTATTTTCATTCATGTCTTCAACGTGTTTACTGGGCAGTAACTCTGCCAGGCTCTGTGCCAGGTGCGGGATTACAGTGGTGGCCCTGGCCCACAGGACTCTGTCTCACAGAGCATCCAGACGAGAGGCAGGAATAAGCCCCGCGTTGCCTTTTCATATCCTAAGAGCTGGAAATTTGAGCGTTAGTGGTGTTCTTATTACAAAAATGCATTACCGCCGAGTGATTTGTCTCTATAGTATGAGATTTTGATCTCCAGTCATATGCATAGTATTTACTTTGTGGTGTCTCTGCTGTAAATTTTCTATTCGTTGCTGGCTTTGTTGCCCAGCACAGCCCCTCCCTTTGTGTGCTGTCAGAAAGCAAACCCGTTGCATTAGCCCAAGCAAAATTAATTAGGAAGATAAGTCCCCTAGAAAAAGGTATTCCAAAACTAAATAGGACTGATTTCTGGATTTGTCTGGGTCTCTGGATTATCAGATCCGTGGTTTTGGATTAGCATGAACAATTGAGAAGGGCTTTTAATTGCAGGTACATTAAAACCACATTCAAGAAAGAACGAAAAGAAAAGAAAGAACGAGAATGCCATGGAAAGTAACATGTCTTACAGACAATCTCAAAATGTTTCCATCTGTGTGATTTCGTTTTCTCCAACAGCTTCCTGGATAAGTGTTATTGTTCTCTTCATTTTATGGGTACAGGGAGGCCAGGTGACTTAGTCCAAAACCTTACCGCACAGTTCAGCAGATTGAAACAATGAAATACCTACCAGATGATAGAGATTCATGAAAACAAAACAAACCTCTGGCCTTTTCATGATGTTTCTAAGAAATGAAAAGCCTGCCAAGTTCCCTCTTCCCCCTCTTTGCTGTGCTGTGCCCCCCCCCAGCCCTCGTGCTCCCAGTACACTCATGAGGGTCAGAGAAGCATCAGCTTGGGTGCCTTGAAGATGCTGATGTTAAAGATTCTCAACTTAGATCCCAGATAGCACAGTCATGGGTTATGTGTGGGTTTTCTTTTTTTTTTCCTTCCCATACTGCTTCAAGTAAAAATCTTCGAGCCACCAGCCATGTAATGATGGATTATTTTAAGTAACAACTGGGGGGTGGGGGCACAGAATAAATTAGAAACACAGACCTTTCCTCCTCAGTTTGGCAGGAGGAGGCTTCTGCTGCCAGGATTTGAATCCCAGGGTTTCTCTGCTGCCTGCACAGAGGAAGGAGGCCACATGCTCAGGAGGGTGAGAAATGATGTTACCCTCTTCTCCAGTGTCTCCTCATTAGAGGCAGCCATCTGCTGAACTATGCAGCGTGCTCTCAGCTGGCCCTGGAGTTGGGTCATCCGCTCCACTCACTTAAAAGTGACTGGGGAAAGATTTACAGGCCTTCACTCAGGGCTCAGGTTTTTCCTGCCAGGACCCTCTGTGACCCCACATGCAGGCCCTGGGGTAACAGGAACAGTACTCGCTGATGAGGTGTGAGGCGGTATTTGGTTTCCTTTCATAGCAGAGCCCCCAGCTCTGAACACTGGCGCTGAGGCAGGAACTAGGTTTTTTCAGATCCACTTTAAATGAGACCAGATGGAGGCAGAGGCAAATTCAGGCTCCCTAGAGGACAGTTGGGCATTCAGCCAAAGGCCTGCGAATAAACCTTTTTTCTTTCTCTTAAAAAAAAAAAAAAGATTAGCAATAACAATGGCCAGAACACCTAGAAAGCTGTTTAAATAGCGTAGCTTGAAGGGAATGTGTCTGGCATTTGTGGGAAAGTTGACCCACCCTGAGCAGGAGTTGCTCTGGCCAAGGGTGGAGATATTTTATCTAGAATCTGGCTTGTAGGGTTAGGTAGCCTGGGCCTCTTAAGCAGAGCTGGGCAGTTAGTCAGTCTGAGGCATATGCTGCTGTCAGAAGCAAGAAGGACATGGGGAGAGAAGGCAGAGGAGGGGCCCAAGTCCCTCCTTGGCATCCATTGCCTCAGTTGCCTTCCCTGGGCCAGAGCCACCTTGTGAGCCAGCACACGGGCTTCTGGGTTCAGGCCTGTGAACCCTTCTGCTTCTGGCTAGCATCAAGCCACAAGCCTAATGGCCCAGAATTTTCGCAGCATAAGGAAATATATCTGCTACCTGAGCCAGCTTTTCTGTTTGAGCGTGGCAGGGGCTTGACAGGGCACTGCATGCTAGCACCACTCTCTACACCACTAAAGCACTCTAACTCGGCAAGTCACTTCCTCTCTCTGAGTCTCTGTTTCCCCTTTTGGAAAGCCGGTGGGTTGGATTAAGTGATCCTTTAAGGGCATTTCCAGCTCTAACATTGCTGGTTCTTGTTTCCTTGTTCTCCAGCTTAATTTCTGTTAGGTTCTTGCCTGCTTCTGCTTCCGAGTGAGGTGGTGGAATTTAGCTCCACCTCTTCCCAGCTTTGACTCTTTGAGCTGGGTGGGGAGAGAGTTGTCTAGAAGGCAAGTCTCTGCTTTAGCTCAGCAGGGTCTCTGTAAGTGGAACAGAAACACTATTTTCTACCTTTAGATATTGTCTGTCCTTGTAGGTGTATATAGCTATTGTCTTCGTTTAAAAGTACAGGGCAGCTGAATTTCTGTCTATGGAATCCCATTCTAAATACACCAGGAAAGCTGGCTATTTAATGGAAGCCTGCTGTGAATCCTTTTATAGAATGAAAATCTCTCTGGAGTTGATCTGGTATATTAAAATCCAGAGTTTCACCTATTGGATTTGCCCAAAACGGGCCTATTCCCTATACGGTGAGGATGGTCTCCCTTGTGATACCCCAGGATCCCCTAAGCTGCTCCCCTACTGAAGCGCATTCCTGGGGCCTCTAAAGGGTGCTTTTGCAGGCTTTGCTTCTCCTTGGCTGGGTCCCCTGTTTCTCTTTTCCAGTTCAGGGCATTGCTGCTACTCTTAGCCTGGCTTGATCGGTGCAAGAGAAATCCTGACGTTTGGTCTGGAGGCACATTGGGAGGGACTTTTTTAACCTCCGGGAACTTATCAGGGATTTTGTGGTTCTTATGTCTGATAATATAATGGTGTCGCCTCTCAGCAACACTGGAGGCAGCTGATAGGGCCGTCATCCACTGATCGTTTGGTCAAGACTTTTTGCTATGTGTTTCAGGATGTGTGATTTGACTTCTGTTTCATATGGATCTTCATGATAATAAGTTATACTATATAATAATAAGTCATGTATATATAATCATAATGCTATATTGAGAATAATGGGGCTTTATTGTATTATTGGTAAAATAAATGTTTTATATACAATAAAACTGCCTGAGAGCTAAGTACCTAACTGAATTTTCTGATTATCTCTATGTACAGCACCTTTTCGGTTGTAGTTGAAGATTTTGCTAAAATATCTGAGGCTACTTTCCTGCCTAGGAAAGTATAATTATAACATCTTGTTAAAAATTTTTTTATTCTGATATAAAAGTAAAATATGCCTATTGTAGAACATTCAGAAAACACAGAGAAGCGATAACCATTTTGATGTATATTCTTCCAAGCTTTAAAAAAATGCATATATACTTTTTCCTCATGATTGGGATGGTCCTGTGTATTTAGGGTTTTGTTTGGTTTGGCTTTGCTTTTTGCCTAGCAATGTTTGGTGATCATTTCCTCATGTGATTAAATATTCTTAGAGAATATTTTTATTAGCTGCTTAATATATACCATTATGCCTCATGGAACTCGTAACTGATTTTGATCGTCGTAAAGATTTGCAGGTTCAATCAGAGATGGGTATTCAGGGCTGGGGGTGGAAATAGTCAAAGGGAAGGCGTGAGAGATGGAGTCCATCAGTAAGTGACACGTGGGACTGCTGGAGAGAATCCTATTTCAGTGTCTCTGCCCTTTCCTAGCGTCTACAGGCAAAGTCCAGAGGAGAAAGTTTAGGGAAAGCCCAGTCATCGGCAAGGAGTTTTGGCTCTGGTCTCATCCTTCAGAATGACAGCTGCTAAGCCACCCCGGCTTTAAATGGAGGCAGGAAATTCTCCATTGACACAGATGCACCCTCGGTTGCACCCACAGTTCCCAGAGGCCTCAAATACTGCTTTCTTACCATACCACAAAGGTTGAAAGAGGGGTGGGGGGCGTAGGGGGACAGGGATTGCTCACTTGAGTGCTTATGGGACTCTTTATTTTAAGAATAACGGCGCTAGGGAAAAGATGCTTAGCTGGACACGCCATAACTTGTTCTTCATAGCATGAAGCTTTGAATATTCAATTAAAAAAAAGAATTGGTGTGTCCTCAGGGGAGAAGGCAGAAGAGAAAGAGAGTGGTGTTTCTGCCTGTGATATGAAATGTGGTTATAACGTATTTCAAACCGCAGGTGGCTGCAGATGAGGAGAAAACAGGAAATGTAATGGGGGGAACAGAGTAGGGGCTCTCCCAGTTCTCAGGAGCACTCTTTCATTTTGCCTTCCTTTTAGCTCCTCTCAGACTCTCTGCATCCTAATTACCTCTGCGGCAAAGCTGAGTGAGAACTCTTTTCTTGTATTAAAAATGTTTTTAAATTGCACAGGTAAATGTATGAATACATTCATGCTGTAAAGGAGACGACAGAAAAGCATGCTGACTACCCCCTGAAAAAGCCCCTATTTCCATCCCCCTTCCCTGAGGTGGCCACAGTTCTGGGTTCCCGGTTTGGTGGGTGTCTTTTCAGTGCCCTTTCTGTGCATGTATGTGCACATACACGTATATGAAGCTGTTTTACATACATGGGCTCATACTGTGCTTATTGTTCTACAACTTCTTTTTTCTACATTATAATATATCTTAGAGATATTCACATCAGTACATATAGACCTACTTCATTCTTAAGGGCTGCAGAATATTCCAGAATATGCATGTACCATAATTCAGTTAAATATTTTCTTATGGTCGGACATTTACTTTTTTTTTCTAGTTTTTCAGCACCATAAACAATATTGTAATGAATTTCTTCGTACACGGATCTTCGGACAGACATGTGAGTTTCTACAGCATAGATTCTTAAGGGAGGTTGTAGGGTTATGGGAGATGAGCCATATAACATTTTGGTGATTGTGGCCTTTCTAGCATCTCAGTTCAAGCCTTGAACACGGCACCACCTGCTACTCAAGATGATAACTTGAGCTTTTAGTGTCCGACTTGCTGGGCCAAGTTGTCAGTTCTGTCTCCTCTTGTACACATTGTAATCCAGGGAACGTTCAATTCAGTGCAATCAAAGTAAGTGGGACCTCAGTCAGGCCACGTGAGGGGAAAAAAAGGGACGAGATAAGGCTTTAGTGAGGGAGGGGGGAAGAAACTTCCAGAAGCTATCCTGGGGTCAGTGTACATTCAGCCCAATGTCCTTTTTACCTCTGAGCAATGAGGACTGATATTCATAATGATGACCTTGACATCTTATGAGATTCATCAAAGCAAGAGTGAATGGTGTTCACTAGACAGGATTTCCCAAACAGGAAATATATATACAAATACATTTTTGAAGCTTTCTCAACTACAAGCATTCAGACAAAAAGTTTGCTGCTTAAATCTAGCAAGAGAAATACATTAGCCAGCTCCCATGTCCCCTAGTCCCCAAACTTTCCAGTTAATTTAGGTGTGTTGGACATTGGGTAAAAAGATACAGAAGAAATAAGGATTCTAAAAGTCACCAGGGACCTTCGCCAGATCCAGATCAATGGTTATTTCTCTGTGATTCATCCTGGCTTCGTCCTTGGCCTCTGGTGATAGAAAACTGTTGGGTTATCTCTTACATTTCTGATCACTCTCTTCAAAGAATCCTCTTTATCTTTTCATTGTTTGCTTGCAGGTCTTTCCTATATTCAATCTTTAGCTCTTTACTCCTTGTACTGTCTCTTGGAGAACACAGCCAGTTTCATATCTCCCACTCCTAAATTTTATCCCAGTCGTGAATTCTCCTTGAACCTGCAATCCCATATGGCTGAGTACTGTTTGGATTTCTTCTCCTGGATATCTTACAATAAAATCAAAATATTTTATTTTCCTTGATATATACAATGCTTTTACAAAGCCAGAAGAGAAAGACAAACACCAACTTAAAAAAAAGTGGACAAAGACACGAACAGACAACTCACATATACACAATGCACATATATAGTTGAGTAAAAACAGTTCACTTTCATAATAAAGTGCAAATTAAGTGACATGATGCCATTTTTCGATGATTCAGTTCATAATGATTAAAAAGTCTCAGAAACTCAGTGTTGGTCTCAGTATGAGTAAATAGACACTCACATATTGGTGGCGGAAGTAGACATTTGTACTGTTCTCTGTGGAATGATTTCTTGGTGTGTATCAGTCTTTCCCACGTGTGCGTCCTTGGAACCAACAGGCTTCAATTCTAGAAATACAACTTAAGGAAATAATCAGAGATGTATGCAAGCCTATAAGAACAATAATTATTGTTTATGTTGTCAAAAACTTGGAAACAGGTTAAATGGCTAGCAGTGGACAATTGGTTAAGAACATACGATAGACTGCTACAATGGAATGCTAGGTGGACAATAAGAATGTTTTAGAAATAGGCTTAAATACTCAAGAAAACATCTATACTCTATTAAGTGTCAGGTTATGAAAAGGAATATACAGGATTATCTCTATTTTGCAAGAAAAAATGGTATCTGGGCTAGAGGGAAATACATATAAATATTAACAGTGATATTATAGGTGATTGTTATTTTTGCCTTTATAATTTTCCATATGTTATAAAATTTCTACAGTGAGCATTGATTACTTCTATAAAGTAAAAGAACCGATAAATGTAATTTTTTAGTAACAGCTTATTTAAAACCAGAATCCTCAACTTCCCTGCTAAGCAAGCACGCTTTCCTGACTTCCTTCTTTCTGTCCATGGTGCCATCAGTCCAAGCTCCCAGACCAAGGACTTTGCAGCCTTGAGAGCTTTGTTTGCTCCCTCGTCCCCTCTGCCTAATCACTCATTGAGTCTTATCCCCTTTAGGATAACTCTCCAATTTGTTCCTTCCTCCGAAGTCCCAAGTCAGATGAGTTCATTTCAACCAGCATTTATTGTCATGGTGCCTGGATGTCACTGTGAGTTCAGCCTTAGTGGAGTAAGAGTTCAGTCTTACTGGACTCATCTCCAAATATGTGTTCCCGGCTCTACCCGCACTCTCCCCCAGTCAGTCAAGCACCCTGCAGCCAGAATGATCTTTCAAATACACTACTTTTATCATGGCTCTCCCCTGCTGAAAATACTCAAGATGCCCCCAAACCTCATTGCCTAGGGTATAAAGCCCATACTCTTTCTTCTGCTATTGGGGCTTTTTACAGCACTGCCAAGGTGGGTGGTAATGTGGGCACATGGGAGGTGTTAAGTCTCTGACAATGAAGGAAATCTTTAGGAATAAGGTGTGAATTTCTCCCCACTGCCCTCCACTGTCTTTGGTTTGAAAATTCCCTTTCCTTTCCTTTTGGCACTTGGACCAGAGACCTTGGAGCATTTGAAGTTACATAGTGTTGAATTTGGAGACAGGAAGCGGCAGCCAGGGGCGATAAAATATGGCTCAGGAAACCTCAACTCTTTGAGTCTGTCCCCATTTCCGATGCCTGCTATGTAGGAGGATCCATCAAGAAAGCATTACTGGTTCTTAAGTCTCTGTCTTCTCTACAGTGTTGAGGACCAAGTATGAACAGTAGGCAACTTACATGTTTCTTTGTTTGCTTTAATAAAAAGAAGGAGAAAGGGGTGAGGGAAGCAGAAAAGGGTGGATGTAGAACAAGTCCTGAGTCATGTGGGCCACTCATGAAACCCAGCTGTTCTGGGTGCCCCTCTGTGACCCAGACTACTCCACCCTAGACTGAATGATGGCATATGGTTGTGTGTCAAGAATACTCCACTGGGAGTGTGCGGGGTGGGAGGTGTGAGGGTGATGAACTTACCAGATGGCGCTCACCAGCACGAGCTCTGTCTCTCACTCTCAGAGGGTCTGATGACACCAAATGGAGTGGGGTTCCGAGCTGGGTGAAGGGGTGGCAGTGTCCACTGCCAAGAGGCTCCCCACCAGCACAGCCCATCCCTGTCAGGGTGAAAGTGTGTCCTTAGGGACCTGGGCTCAAAGCACATCCAGTCCAGCATAAGAGCTGCCTGCTGGCCCAGCCTGGGATACTGGTGCAGGCCTCCAGGCATGAACCATGCCCTTCTTGAATTGCTTTTGAGAACCTGTCTAGTTATATGGAAATCTTGGTGTAGCCCCACCCAACAGAAGCTCTGACTCCTTATGCAACCCACACCCCTTGCCTAGTTCTGCTGTCTCCAGCTTCCCTTCTCCTCCCGTCTTCCCTCCCCTGTGGCCGTTGGCAGTTAGTGCCTTTCTTGAGTACATGCAGGCCCCTTTAGTCCTTCCTCCTGGCCCTTTGGAAGCCTGCCCCAGTTTGAGATTCTTTCTGTTTTGTAAAACCATTTACAGTAAGAATCTTTGGGACTTGCAAACAAAGCAAAGGCCCTCCGCTTTCCAGCACTGCAAATGGCTTGGCTGAGTCCTGTGGAGACAACGGAACCAGAGGAAGCATGGAGGCAGCTCTTTCCAGCTGGAGGGAGCCAGCAGTGTTCCATGGCATCACGTGCTATTTTGGGAGTCTGGGTGGAAGGGTAGCCTCACAGGGCAGTAAGAGCAGAAGCTCCTGTTGATGGGATGCTGCCCACATGCTAGGCACCTGGCTCCACACTTAAGAATTATCTTATCTAAGCCTCCGGCCAGTCCTATGACATAGTAGCTACTAGTTCCTGGTTTTACAGGTGGGGAAACTTTAACATGTTAAGTAACTTGTCTGAGGTCAGAAGGTGGAGAAGGTGGGACTCTTAACTCAGACCTGCCTGATTTCAAAGCCTGTTTCCTTCATCTCTCTCCTGTGCCACCTTTGTAGATCCCCAAAATGCCCTAGAGAGAGGAGTAATTGCTTTTTGAAGTCCCTTTGTAGTATTTACTGAACACGTCTGCAGGTACCAGGTATTCTGCTAAGCTCGTCACATGTATTAGCACTTTTGAGGCTCCCAGTCACCTGAAAGATAGGTCATACTAGCTCATATGACAGATGTTGAAGAAAACTGAAGTCTCCGAGGTGTTACCCAGCTTGTAACTGATAGAGTTGAGAGTTAACCCAAGTCTGTGACCCTCCAGCGCCAGCGTTCTCATCCCCGGACCCTGTCCTCTTAGCCCTTACAGGCCTCCTCTGTGCTTTGCTCTGTCTGGAACATGGTCACATTCCTTTGGAGCCTCGGGCATGCCTGTACCCAAGAATCCGTGATTTCTAAGCTGATGGGCCATTTTGCTTCGGGGCAGGGAGCAGCAGCTAAGGAAGAGATGACACACTTGGGCCTGGGCAGGTGCTACTTCCTAGTACGGAGAGCATTTGGATGGAGAAACGAGACCCATATTGCTTTTAAGCACGTTTTCATTCTCTCCCCTCCCGTCCCTTCCAAATTAGGGTGAAGGTTGCCGAACCATCCCCCTGGCTGGACATGTGGGGTTTGACAGCTTGCCGGACCAGCTGGTGAATAAGTCAATCAGCCAGGGCTTCTGCTTCAACATCCTGTGCGTGGGTGAGTATTTCCATAGCAGGAAATTCTATTACAGAATACGGACCCTTAATGGCTGGATGTGGCTTTGCAGGTAATTAGGTTAAATAGTGTGTCATTCTGATCTATTTGCAAGAGTGTTTCCCCCGTAGTCTTCTTTTATCTTCCTGCTTGTTTTTGTAAGCCGCAGGCTGTAATTGCATTTTTTCCCAAGCCAGACCAGAATATGGGGCTGTGCCTTAGGGGAAACTGAGCTTTGTGACACCCACTGGAAATTTTGTAAGGGAGCTGGCTGGCTCAGCTGTTGTTGTCAAGTTCGTTTTGACTGCAGAAAACACCAGCCAGAGCAGATTTTGGAAGGGAGGTAATGGGCTGCGGAAAGGTGCTACCCACCAGCCGTGGGCAATGGGTTGGATCTGTCCATTTCCTCTGAAACTCTGCTATGCCTGGTCCAGTTTGAGCTCAAGTGCGGGAACCACACAGCTATACCCAAAGTTCTTTTGTTCCTATTAAGCGTATCTCTACCTGGACCTTTAGTCTCAAGTGTGGGAACCACATCTTAGTCACCTCTGATATGCTAATCACAGCACAAAGGGACTTCACTAAGTGGTTTGTGAAATGAATCAATGAGTTGACCCCACAGGAACCACTCATTATGTTTCTCAAACACTGTCCCATATTAGCAATTTGGGTCCTTACTTGGACTCTGTGACATGAACAGTGCGAGTAGCATTCATACATATCCTCATGGAAAAGATGGAGGCCCAGAAACTTGGGGAGGATAAGGGACCCGAGACAATACAGAATAAGTGGCAGAGCTATGGCAAGGACCCAGGTCTGGCTGACCCTTTGTCCCTCCCACTGCTTCTCTAACTGCCAGCAACATCTTTTGAGAGCACAAAAGCACTTTGGAAACTGTTGAGCACCAACTAAACAAATATGAGGAACAGTTCCTTGACATTCTTTTTAGAATCTCTCCTTAGACCTTAAAAAAGCCCAGATTTGCAAACATGACATAGCATATAATTTTCACTGCACAGTGTAGTAAAACATACCTGCATATTTTCAGTGACCTACTTCCAAACTTTAATGATTATATAAATACCATAATAAAGCCAGTTTCCATGCCGGTTGGAACACTCAAAACACTTTTGTTAATGGCTCTTTCTTATTTCTATATTCAGCATACGGGGAACTTATTCATGTCGAAGATCTGAACCACTACTGAATTGGATATTTTACTCTTTGATGTAGTCTAAAGTTCTGTCTTCTAACTAAGGTCACTCACTTTCTTGATGACCAGATATTTTTCAGATAATTTGCTGTAGGAGAATGACTTCGCACTCAGGGACAAACAGAGAACAACAAAGTTGTTTCTAAATATGGATCCCAGGCAGTTAGCTAGGCTCACTCACTAGCTAAATGACTCACTGCTGCACACCAGCTTTGGAATCTATGAGATGGAAATACGTGCTTCATAGAATTACATATCATGGGCCTTTGAGTCCAAATCTAGGCTATTAATTCTTCAAATGCCAGAAGTCTACTCATGGTTTTGATGAGGTGCTACCAGGAGAGGGACACAAAATAAGTAGAGGTTGTGCTGATTGACATCAAGATCAAATACTCTCGCATCCAATATTATTAGCACTGCCAAATCTCTCCAATCTTTGGCTAATGGCCAACTTAAATTTCACATAATATTTGATTACTGAAAATTTTCTGTACAAATATATTGGATTCCCTTGGCATTCCTCCCGGAGCTCTGTATTTCCCGTACTGAAGTTGAGGAGATAAGAAATGAAATAACAGACCCCTTGCCCCAATCAACTTTTCAACCAAGTACAATTGGGTGGGCTAGTAAAGCTTTAGGAGGGAGGCCATGTAAGTCAGACAGGCTCTCTGAGGGCAGGAAGTGTCAGGTAGTTGAACATGTAGACCACAGGCTCCCCTAGGGCCCTGAGGAAAAGGCAGCCAAGCTTAAGGTGGAGTGAGTGGGAGAAATAGTAAACCCCATCCGTGAGTTCCCAGCCAGGCGTTGTACAGCTACAGTGCTTCAGCATGCACCTGCTGGGATGGAATTGCTCAACTGCCTGGGACAGAACCTTCTAAGAGGGGAGAGGTAGGAGGAGACCCTCACCCATGAAGTCAGCCCCTCGCTTTCTTTTCCCATTTGTCAAGTTTCAGGAAATGGCCGCCCTGTTAATTCCTCTCTTAGCCCCACAGGTGCACCCATTGGATGCACCCACCTGGCCTGGGTTAATTTCATTCCCCATCCCTGATCCAAAAGAGGCTACAACTTATGTATCCTGCTGTCTGGTCATGCTCACAACCCTGTCGTTGCTCGGAGAACCCACAATTTGGGCCAAGGGCACGAGTGGCTTCTTCCAGTGGCTTTAAGGCTGTAATCTCAGCCCAGCTGTGGGCTGGGTGCTGTCACTGACTTGACGAAGGGTCTGTAGCTTGACTGCTGAAGGTGATCTCTTCTCTGACAAGACTTTCAGTGACCATAGCTACCATTGTGCATAAATGTCAGGTTTGCTTCCTTAAGGACCGTTATAAAACAATTCTGTTTAGGCACAGAATATGGTCCCCAAAAGGATTTTCTTTTCTTTTCTGATAGGGCATTTTAAGTGTAAATGTATGGTAGCAATAGCTTCGATTATTAACCTGCACCTAAGATTTTTATCACGATATTGTTTATCTTGATGCTGGGCTGCTAATCAGAGAGGCCCAGCAGAGTGAGTGCCCTACACACACGTGTGTGTGTGTGTCTGTGTGCACGTGTGCATGTTAGGATCAAGAGAAATTTTATGAATCTGGAGCCTACTGTATATATAAGGGTACCAATAAATGGCACCTATAATTGCTATTTCTATAGAGCTTGGCACATGAGCATGCGCATATTATGACTCCTTGCCAACAGATTCCCTATGGTTGACAATAATTACTGAGTGGACTGAGGTCCACCCCACCCCCAGTAAAAAACATATACTAGTCCCTTAGCTTTGAAATCTCAAAGATCTCACGATCCTAGGTACAATCCAGGAGGCCTCAGAGGAACCAGCAGAGCCAGCAATGCCTACGTTCTGGGGCCAGTTGCTCTGCGCTGCTGGGAAAGAGCTCTGACGAGACTCAGCCCTCTGCATGTGCCAGCAACAGTAACTCCCGTGAGGAGCACAAAGGGTCATAATGATAATATTTATTTTGAAGCTGCTCAGGATTCCAGGCTCAACTGAGCTCTGTTGAACTTGGAAAAAAGACACACAAGAGAAGCAGGATTGAGGCTCACTCCACTCCTGGAGGAGGGGCAGGGCAGCTAGCATTCTATCAAGGTCAAGGGTAGATTGCCACCTCCCTTCCCCTCTGTGGAAGGCAGCTGCTCACTTGTCTGAGTGGTGTGCTGGTCAGGATCTAAGAACTTGCTCTCAGGAGAAAAATTGCTGTGATCTGCAGCATTTGCCAATTTCTGTGGTGTCATTACCCCCACCATAGCTTGTTTTAAGCTGCTAACATGACGTCACCACACATGGGATGGGGAAGAGCTGCAGGAAACTGGGTGAGCTGGCTCCGGCATACCACTGTTTGCCAGGCCTCTGCAAGATCAGGAAGGCGAAAGCGGCAGGGTCACAGAGGCAGGCATGACCTTGGCCCTGTCCCTAGGCTCCTTTGGCCAACTGGAGTTCCTGGAGAGTTTGCTTTTGGACACCTCCTTATTGAACTCAGAGATGTTTTTCTTGGTTTATTCCAACATTCGGAGCTAGAAGAGTCTAGCTCCATGTGACCGTGAGCTCCAGTGTGAACAGGGATTGTGGCTGTCCTGTTCATTGCTGTATCCCTGGCCCCTAAAATTGTGCTTGGCTCCTATTAGAGGCTCTGTAAATATTTGTTGAATGACTGAATGAACCACCATATCATGCCTAGGGGACACACTGGAGCATATTGATTATAAACATGAGCTCCAGGGTCAGACTGCCTGAATTCAAATGCTGACTCTGCCACTTACTACTTTGTGACCCTAGACCAGTTACTTCCTCCACATGTTATAGATGAGGAAGGTAAGATGCAGAGATTGAAGAGCTGGAAAAAATTCACACAGCTAGGAAGTAGTTTGGTTAACCCACCTGTAAATTAGGGGACCAATAGTGGTATCTGCCTCATAGGTTTATTGTGGGGAATAAATAAGAAGATACATGTATTTATAGCAGTGCCTGGCTCATAGTAAGTGTACTAGAATTGAAGCTATTATTACTACTCCAGCCTCCTCATTTTATGGGGTGCCCAAAGAGGAGAAAGGGCTCAGCTAAGGTCACACAGTCATTTAGCGGTAACCTGGGTGGGACTCTGCGTTTCATGACTTGCAAGGACTTAACTGCACAAGGTGCCAGAGGATGAGGGAAAGGGCTAAGCTTTTCTTGATTATGGTGGTTTTTAACTTAGAGTAGAGAGGTCAACATTGGACTATCCCAGGGAGGATAGTTTGAAAAAGCATATTTCTTACCACGTTTTAAATTGCAATTCTTTTTTAAAAACTTAGTGCTTCCAGAATGCTGTCTACATTAAGCAAAGTGAGATGGAATCCTCTTGGGTGGTGGTGATGACTGAAAAAGGGTGAAGAAACCCTGCTGTCCACTATGAGGAGGGAGGAAGAAAGAGAAATTGACCTCTTGGGACTCCTCAGGTTTCCTGCTGGAATCTAATTGCCAAGTCCCCACCTTCCTGCAGGCTTGTGGAATCTGCTGACCTGATTTGAGTTAGGCCACATGTGTGCCACCCACCCCGCCCCCCGAATACTGCGCCCAGGGCATAACGGGAGAGGACAGCATCCTAGGCTCAGGCTGGGCCTGTGCCAGCCATTGAGAGAGACTTCCCACACCCCCGGGCTTCACACTGATGGAAAACTGGAACTAGAGCACTCGATAGCCATGGGACAAGCTTGCTTGATTTTCTGCCTTCTTCCCACGTTGCATTTATGACGATTCCCTAGACCTCCTGAGGGTTCTTTTCTTCCAGACATTCATCACTGGGCATCTAATTTCCACAGCCTTTTGTGCTGGCAGGCATTCGGGTGGTCATTTCCCCTGCCGCTCGCTTCTCCCTGCTGCCCTGCCCTGCCTGGCCTGGCCTTCATATCTCCAGCTGTGCAAACAGGACAGCTCTTGCTCTGTGTGAGCCTCGCTCTAGGCACTCTGGGGAGGACAGGAAGATGCCCTTTCCCCTGCTTCCTGAGAACCCTTAGGATCAGGGAGCCAGGGAGCCTGTTCTAGGTGCTGGGGAGCAGGGACCACTGCTGTGTAGGAACTGTGGGGCATTCAGCAAAGAGCTCACGGAACAGAAGAGGGGTGGGGGGGTGTACCCAGAAAACTCATTAGGCACTACAGAGGGAGGCTCAGATGTAGCTTGAACCTCAGCGCCCAGAGGGCAGGCTAGTTGGAGTGTGCCCTGCCTCAGAGGCGCTGGCCACATTTGCAGTTGAGCTGCACCCCCACCTTGGGCAGCGAGGGTGTGATACATTCCGATGCTTGGTCAAGTCTGCGACCTCCCACTGCAAAGGCCCCACCTCACCGAATTTTTCTTGGGACCTGAACACTTCCTGTTCCTTTAGGGAGGGGGAAAAGGGGCCTCTTTGGGAGAATCTTTGCTGCTAATAGGTATAGCAGACCCTGGCTGGAAACATGATCTGTGAGAGGAACCATTTTCCTTCACCCTGGCAATCAACTGCGTTAGTCAGACCTGGCTATGGAATTGGGCTGGGGACCAGGGGGGCCAGGCTGAATTGAATGTTCTCCTTGTTCTCTCCCTCTCACCAGTCTCTCCGTACACAGAAAACTGTCATCATAGACATATTTTAAAAAGCACCTCCTGCTTTGGTAGCTCGTTATTCAAGATGAAGAGGTATGCAAGACGCAAAACTAGATACACCCAGGGAGCTGGGGGGAGACAGACCATTTGCAGTTCAGCATTGTGCGGCTCTAGCCCTGGCCCTGGACTGCCTTGCAGATACGTGCTGTCAGTCACAAGCGGGGATTTACTGAGCCAGGATTTGCCCAGTGCAAACCCACTCCCAACTGTGAAAACAAGTTAACACTGACATCTCAGGGCTTGGGAGGGGAGGAGGATAGCAGAATAGCAGAGTCGTCTAGGTATTCGAAGGGTAATCCAGGGTCATTAGCTACTAACTCTTTTATTCCTGGTATTCTGGATAGCTTGGTTGTATGGTTGGGGGCCCAAATACAGTCTGGATGCATGGAGATAAAAATCAGCTGTAGTGCTGATGGACAGTGACTGTGGTGGGGTTGGTGGGGGGGACCTGGTGATGGGGGGAGTTCAATCATCATGGTATTGCTTATGTAATTGTAGGTTAATGATACTAAAATAAAATAAAATATTAAAAAAAAAATCAGCTGTAGTGCTCAGTACACGGCCTCACATCAGATTCCTGCCGAACTCCCAGGCCACTAGTTTCTCTCCAATGTCCTCATTCCCTGAAGACTCCTTGGTGTCTGGCAGTGATCCCACACAGCCCTTCCCCTACACATCTCCCTAGTGTGAAAGTCAGGACTTTTTGAAATTCCAATGCTTTAATTTATTAGTATCCTGTAACCTGTTAGGTAAACAAATGAATGACTAGTTTGTTTGAAAGGTAAGGAGAAGAATAATTTGTGGCCTGCTAACTTCCCTCCCCTTTAGCTAAAATGGTTGTCACCACTAGAATATGCAGGCCTCTGCAGAGTGCTGTCTGGGCTTAGCAGGGAGAAGGGGTGGTGATGGAGAGGCGGGATATATATATAGTCATATATTCTTTTTTTTTATTAAAGTATCATTGATATATATAATCTTATGAAGGTTGCACATGAACAACATTGTGATTTCAACATTCTCTCATATTATCAAGTCCCCCCCATACCCCATTGTGGTCACTGTCCATCAGCGCAGTAAGATGCTATAGAGTCCCTACCTGTCTTCTCCATGCTATACTGCCTTCCCCATCCTCCCCCACTACATTATGTGTGCTAATCGTAATGCCCCTTAATCCGCCTCTCCATCCCTCCCCATCCACCCTCCCCAACCTGTTCCCTTTGGTAACTGTTAGTCCCTTCTTGGAGTCTGTGAGTCTGTTGCTGTTTTGTTCCTTCAGTTTTGCTTCGTTATACTCCACAAATGAGGGAAATAATTTGGTATTTGTCTTTCTCTGCCTGGCTTATTTCACTGAGCATAATACCCTCTAGCTCCATCTATATTGTTGCAAATGGTAGGATTTGTTGCCTTCTTATGGCTGAATAATATTCCATTGTGTATATGTACCATCTCTTCTTTATCCATTCATCTACTGATGGACACTTAGGTTGCTTCCATATCTTGGCTATTGGAAATAGTGCTGTGATAAACATAGGGGTGCATATGTCTTTTTGAATCAGGGCTCCTGCATTCTTAGGGTAAATTCCTAGGAGTGGGATTCCTGGGTCAAATTTTATTTCTATTTTTAGTTTTTTGAGAAACCTCCATATTGCTTTCCACAATGGTTGAACTAATTTACATTCCTACCAACAGTGTAGGAGAGGATATTTATTTGACAAGAGACTGCTGTCTCTTTTAAAATTTAAAATAGCCCTTTAATTTTTTTAAATTAAGGTATCATTGATATACAATCTTATGAAGGTTTCACATGAGCAACATTGTGGTTTCAACATTCACCCATATTATCAAGTCCCCCCCAACCCCATTGCAGTCACTGTCTATCAGCGTAGTAAGATGAATAGCCCTTTAATTTTTATTACAAAAGCTATACATGTTCCTAATAGAAAACTTGGAAAATAGAGAAAATATAAAAATATAAGAAAGAAATGAAACCCACATATAACCCCACCACCCAGAGATAACCATGTTGTATTTCTTTCTAATGTTTTTCTAGGCATAACTCTACCTCACCATCCGTGCCCAAAATATAGCTTCTTATTCTGACTATAAAAGCAGTGTGCACTCGAAAGTTTTCAAGTATCACAAAAAAATATGAAGAATAAAAGGAAAATGACCCCAATTCCACTCTCCTTAAAGGACTGTACTAACATGTTGGTGCAGTTCCTTTCAGTGTTTTTCACTTAACTGAAATAAAATAGTCCAGAAAGTTCTATGTGCTCTTCCCTTAGTGTCCTATCATATACATTTAACCATGTCAATAGACACACATCCAAAACGCATTGTATAATGGCTACATGGTCATTGTGTGACTGGACCATAATTTATCCTTTTGCTTTTCAGGAGAGACAGGTTTGGGCAAGTCCACCCTCATGGACACCCTGTTCAACACCAAGTTTGAGGGGGAGCCTGCCACCCACACACAGCCGGGTGTCGAGCTCCAGTCTAATACCTATGACCTCCAAGAGAGCAACATGGGGCTAAAGCTCACAATTGTTAGCACAGTGGGCTTTGGAGACCAAATCAACAAGGAGGACAGGTAAGGAGGGCAGTGGGATGGAGAGGCTGGTGGGAGACCACAAGGAGGAGCTCCCCCTGGGGTGCTGCCTGGACCTCCTCCCAGATTGGCGTGGGTAGGAAGCAGACACCTCACAAGTACCACCTCCACCCAGGGTGCCTGTCTGCATCCACTGTTCTATTCCACACACTTAGCCCAAAGAAGGGTGTCTTCCCAACACCCATGGGTGAGACATTTCCAGTACTCATTCGGCAGGCATTTATTGAGCTCCTACCTTGTGCCAGGTACTGCCCTGCTCTGATGAGTGAAAAAGGAATGACTTTGACTCTGCCCTTGAGGTGCTCATGGGGAAGACTGGCTTTGAACAAATAAGATGCATCGAGTGTGATAATGCTCTGTAAAGGACGGTACAAAGTGGTAAAAGGCAGGTTACAATGAGAACATGGAGAGAACAGTCAGGTCCATGTGTGGAGCTCAGGGAGGCCTTCACAGAGGAGGCGCCTCTGAGCTGGACCTTGAAGGATAAACTATTTTGCCAGACAGACAAGGGAATGGGGGGAAGGGCGCTCCAGGAAGGGGTAGCTGCTTGTACAAAGGCAGAGGTGTGGAAGATCACGTCAGGTTCTAGGGAACCGCAGCTGCCTCTGTTTGGCTAGACCAGAGGCAGAGTTATTGGGAAGCTAAAGAAACTTTTAAGCTTCGGGGCCCTCGCTTGCACCGGCCCCATTGTAACTAATTTTTAGTCATAGTGTTGTTTTATCTTTCTTGGCGGGCCCTTCAAATTGAATAAGCTTAAGGCCCACAATACTGGGTCTGCCCCCGGGCTAGTGTGTGGTGTGAGCTAGGGGGAGAGTAAGGGGAGATGAGCCTGGAGAGGTAAGCAGGAGCTAGATCATGGAGGCATTTATAGAGTGTGCAGATATGGAGCCATTGAAAGGTTTTATGAAGTAAAACAGCATACAGTCTGATTGGCCTTTAAAGAAGGTCCTTTGGGAGACTATGGAAATAGACTGGAGGGCTGGAAGACCAATTAATTGGAGGAGACCTGGACCAATTAGATTGAGGCCTGAGGTAAAACAGGTGCTTAGGGAAGAGGAGACAGATTTGATAAATATTGAGTAGGCAAAATCCACAGGACTTGGTAGAGACTTGGTGTGGGGTTGTGAAGGCAAAAAAAGAATCTAGAATAAAGCTTGGATCTCTTTGGAGAGTGAACAAATGGTGGTGGCACTCAGTAAGAGAGGTAAAATAAGAGGACCAGGTTTTTAAAGAATCAGCTCTGTTTTAGACTTGTTGAGTTTGATCTGTCTGTGGACTATCCAGACACATGACGATCTTCAGCGGTAGGCAGCTGAATATACACGGTTAGTGAGTAAAAATACACAATATATCAGAGTTGAGCAAGATGAACCCTGGGCTATAGACAGAACCCTTGGGATGTTAAGTCAGCAGGTGGAGTAAGACATCCTGAAAAAGGGACTGAGCAGGAATAAGCCGAGAGGTGGGGAGGAGAGACTGGTGGGCTGGGGGTGGAGTTGAGTGGTGCTTAAGTGAGGCCTGGGTGAGGCTCAGAGATGATGTGATGAGGGCTGGGGTCAGGGAGGGGGCGGGGGTCAAGCACCAACTGAATTTAACTAAGAGTCACCTAGTTATCACACCTGTTCATCTCAGAAAAGGCCATTCAGCATTTTGAGCAGTCTGCTCATCCTTTGAGGACTGTCTTGCCTCTTTAGATGAACTGTATCACAAATTCTCCTATTTCTCCCTTGAAGTTACAACAGCCCTACTCATTTCCTTATAATTCCTTATAATGAATACTTAGCTTTGTAATAACTGAACTGAATTTTGTTTTCTATTTGAAATTCTAGATAAAGGACGCCTGCTTTTTAGGTTTGCTTATTGTGCTGATCTTGTTTGGTTGAGGATAAATTAGACCCTGGGGAAAGGGATTATTTGGGTCACAGTATGAGTGCTTAATCTCAGTTACAGATTGCTCAGGGTCTCAACTGAACTTTTTACAGTTCTCAGTAACATACATTCAACACATCTAACATTGGAAAACGCCTCGATAATGGTGCCTTGGGAGGACTGAACTGATATGACCCCTTAGAGGCTAATCTACTTCCATTATATTTTTAATATCCTTATTGTTTTCTCTGATTTTAAATACAATACATACTCATACAAAATCAAATAACACAAACTTGAATAAGTAGAAATGAAAAGCCTTCTGAAATTGGGCGGGGGAGCAGGGGTGGAGTAAGTTCCAGGGATTTGTAATAAAAAGCAATGTTTTCTCCAATACTGACAGAGCCATTTAGGCATAGACATGTCAGTGCAGCCGCATTGAAACAGAGCATCAGAATGCCCTGCTGTAGACAGGCTGCATGGGGAAACTGAGAAGAGCAGTGACTAAGGCCATTTCATGCGGAAAGCCACCATTTAAAACATGCTGGAGCAGAAGGAACTCACGAGGGAGACTGAGAAGGACAGGCCAGAAAGTGGCGTGCTTGGGAGATTGGACTCTGGGTTCAGACAGACCTGGATTCAAATCCCATCTTGCCACTTATTGGCTGAGGGATCTTGGGGCTGGTCTGGCCATTGTGGTTATTATGATTGTGCATTGCCCTCAGCAGTAAACATCACGAAACTGGGGAAGAAAAACGTTTATTATTCACTGGTCCTGAAAAGCACAGGGCACACCTGGGACCAGGCAGTGAGGTCGGAGTGCAGAGGGGGTGGTAGAGAGAGAGAGTGCCTGCGCCTGGGGGTCGGCTTTTGTCAGGGTCAAGGGTGTGGCCTTGGGTTTCACAGGCTTACTCTTTACTGGTGAATTTAAAACGTGAGAGTGGGAATTTAAAGTGTGGGAAGAGAAAAAAACAAGTGGCCCAAATGGTCAGTTATGGAAATCAACCAAGACTTCTAAAACAAAAGGAGGGAGGCAGCAGTTTTATCTTTTTGTGGCTGGCAATGGGTTTCTTGAGAGAGTCGTTTCTGAAGTGGATGCCTTCCCAATCAAAACTCAAGTCAGGTGCTTGCATTACAAAAAAGAAAAACCAGTTGCTTACACTAGGAGACGCTTCACTCTCTGTGCCTCCATTTTCTCATCTGTAAAGTGGGGATGATGATAATACAAATATTTAACCCTAGAGGGTTGTGGTGAGGCATACTTGATGGTATGGCATATGAAATGCTTAACCAGGCACAGAGTCAGTAATGAACAGAAGATGCTGTTATGATCATGACTTTTCTTGGTAGAAGAATCAAGGGAGAGTTGTACCATGTAGCATATGCAAGGGAATAATAAATACTGCCCAGGAGGATAACTGAAAAATATGCAGTGGATTTGGCAATATGAAGGTCATTAATATTTTTAGGAATACTAATTCTAGGGAACCTGAATTGCTAGATTGCTGTGGATGGGTGGTAAGGAAGTAAAGGCATCAGAATAGCCAAAAGAACAATAGAACAGAAAAGGGAGTTCAAGATCAAATCCATGTTTACATTAGAATTTAGCATATATAAGTCAGCAGGGAAAGAATGGACTGTTCAAGAAAATGTGGTGGGAAAATAGGCCATCCATCAGGAAAAAATAAAATGAGACCCTCCCACACAAACACCATTCACAAAAATAGATTCCGGTTGCATTAAAAACAAATTCTAAAAATATAAGGAGAAAGCATAGGAGAATATTTTTATAACTTTGTGGGGAGAGAAGGCTTTTCTAATTGTGACACAAAATCCAAAAGCCTTAGAGGAAAAGACCGACAGATTTAAATTCATTTAAAAAATTAAAAACCCTTTTTATATCAAAAGATACCAGAAACAAAAGGAAAAACAAAGTGCAGAAGGGGAGGAAATATTTGCAACCTATACAACAAAGGAATTTCCTAAAATGTAAAAAGAGCTGCTACAAATCAGTGAGAAATAAACATGCAATTGACAGAAGGGGAAATATAAATGGCTGCTTAACATATGAAGCGATGCTCATTTCAACTTAACCAGTGATTAGGGAAATGCAGAATGAAACAATGAAGTATTATTTTAAATCTTATCAGATTTGCAAAATAAAAGATAAAAATATAGTATCTACCACCACCAGGTAATTTCATTCATGTTGCCCTGAGTAAAAATCGATAGCGATGTTTTTAGTGTGCAAATTTGGTGGTATCCAAGTTTAAAATGCGACTACCTTATGATCCAGCCATTCCACTTGTAGGTGTATAGCCTAGAGAAAAGAGTCGTGCAGGCGCATGCAGAGCCTACCAAAAGGACGGTCACTGCAGCATGGTTATGGAATAGAAACTCTCCAAACTGTAAATTTCCGCCAGTAGAGCCATTAAATGAGCCATGGTACAACCATACCATGGAATTGTATTTGGCAGTTTAAAAGAATGAGGTAGATCTATACTCACATGGGCATGTTGCTAAGTGAAAAAACGAAGCTGCAGAATGATACGTAGATCATGATGCCATGTGTGTAAATCCGACCCTTCCTAAGAAAACACTGAACATTTCCTGCCCCTCCTCACCCATGTATATAAAATGCACAGAAAAGGGTCTGTCAAAGATAATCAAGAAACTGAAGATAGTACTTACCTCAGAGGAGGGGAGAATAAGTACATGTATTGCTCACATAATTTAATAAGAATGAAGTTTTTAAAAAGGAAGCTGATAAAGTGGGTGTAGCGCTCATTTAAAAACCTTTTCTGAGTTGGGGGAAAAAAACGAAGCAGTGTTTGTCTAGAGGGAGGCAGGGAGGTCAGGGGCTACTTTTTTGAGGATGGGAAAGATGATGAAGGCTTGAATAGGAGCAGAAGTTTGAGGACAGGAGGGGGCAGATGTGAAAGAATTCCTAAGACTTAGTAACCAAATTGAGGTGGGGGATCTAGTCCAGTTTGTCAAATACTAAATGACAACTGTGTGCCAGATAGTGTGAGGTGCCAGGGATACTAAGAAATAGGACACAGTCTTTTAGTTAAGGAGCTTGCAGTTGAATGGAGGGGACAGATATAGATTTGTCCTACATAGTGTGGTAAGTACAGTCACAAAGGCATGTGCAGTAGCACTTGGCCAGACCTGGTGGTGAGAATGGAAGGTGGGACGGAAAGGAGAGGAGGTGATCGAGAATGGCTGAGCTAAGTCTTGGTCTTGTAGAATGAGTACAAGTTAGCTAACTGGCATAGAGTGGCTAGTCACATATTTGTTGAATGGATGAAATATACGTTGATGGGAAATATTAAATAAGAGGCCTCTAAGTTTTCATCATTCATCAGAAGGGGTGATGAATATGTTTTGGAGCTTGAGGAAGGGGCGAAAGTTTAGAGTGGTCAAGGAAGGCAATGGGAAGGGAGACAATCTTGCAGTCTTACAGGATTAGAGCAAGTTAGCCAACTGGCATAGAGTAGGTATTCAGATGGCCTGTGTAAAGGGAGCATCACGGTGCTCTAAAGGCCCATCTTGGGTTGGAGACCATGAATCTAGGTGTCAAGGCTGAGAGTTTTGTGCTTGCCTGTAGCCAACATCAGCAGCGGTGGTGTAGGAGCAGAGAGAGCAGATCCTGAAATGTATTCAGCACAGCCGTTTTGTTAGGCGAGTAGGGTGGAAAGCAGGGGTGCAGTAGAAAGGGTGTTGATAAAAGAGTGTCTCAGGTAATGGACTGTGGGGTCCAGCCTGGGCCTAGAAGGATTTGAGGCCAGGAAGGGGCTGATACCCTGTGAGATAATGGAGAGGTCCAAGCGCCAGAGGACTCTAAGAGGGGAAAGATGAGGTATAGGAGGATCGGACGCTTAAGAGAGCTGGGAAGATGTGAGGTTGTGATCTGATAGGGGAGTGTTAGAGGAAGATGTCTTGGGTGAAGCTGGTCTGGCTCATGGTGACTGCGTCGGTGGCCGAAGCAGAGGGAGCGAAGGTTGTGAAGTTGAGGCAGTGAAGGGTGAAGGTTGGTGAAGGTTGCTGGGTTATGCACAAGCACATTGCATTCACCCAGAATGGGGAGAGACTGTGGGTAAGGTGCCACCAGCAGAAGCTAAAATAGGTCTCATCTGAAGAAAGGGTTTTTTACACAGAAGTAGAGAAGTATTGGTCTAGAAGTGGCCCTGAGGATCCGCGCGAATGCCCATCCCAGTGGCCTCAAGGTGCACAGGCCAAGGGAGAATGAGCAGCCTACCCTGGAGAGGGCTGCCCGTGATGGTGTCCTCAGGGGAGAATTAGGTCTCCATGAGGGCGAAGAGGTCGGCAAGGTCTATGGAGAGGAAGATGGTAGACCGCCCTTCCCAAACTTCAATACTGCATGCAAGCCATTGATAAAATGCAGCTTCTGACCCTGTAGGTATGGCTTGTGTTGAGGACTGAAGAGTCTGCATTTCTAGCAAGCTCTCAGGTGGTGGTAGTGCTGCTGGTTCCAGGACCCCACTCCGAGTGGCAAAGATGTGGGCAGTTTTGTTTGTCATGGTTCAGGGGTTTCAAAGGGCACAGTGGACGTGGATTTTCAGGGGAGCTACAGGAGGATGAGGCCGTGCAGGACAGAGCAGAATAGGGACGAGTGTAGAGGGAAGGTGAGCTGACTGGAAGGATGGTGATAGAGTCAATTCGCTGTTGTCACTTTGGGCATTGTTGCAGTAGACCTGACTTCGTGGCGTCTTGGTTTTGGTGCCTGGGATGGCTGTGTTCGAGTACTGGTGTTGGTGACCAGGCCTTGTGGCTTTCCAGCAGAAGAGCCTCTGGTGGCTGTGTTGGCACAAAGGAGTGGCATTTGGGTGAGAAAGGAGACCAGAATGACTTCTGAGTGTCTAGGAAGTGTGATAGGAAGATGGTGGTAACTGAGGCAATGAGAATGAGGGAGGCCACCAGGGATAATGTGCATGTTATGTGCAGAATGACAGCAAAAGATAGGCTGGGATGGAACCTCAGAGACAGGTCAAGAATTGAAGATAAGGAGAGTGAGAAAGAAGTTACAGAGGTAGGACATAACGGTGGCAGTGAAGTCAGACGATAGTGTTTCAAGAAGAGACTTGTCAATGTTAAGAAGAAAGATGACAATTAAAAAGTGCTCCCCGAAGTGGCTGGGGTTCCATCCCGTCTGGGCTGCCGCAAGGGAACGCAGTGCCGAGTACCCATGGGATAAGCCGCAGTGGGACCTGGAGGCAGAGCACGTGGAAGTGCAGGACACAACTCCCAACGTATTTTTGAGTCCAGCGTCCAAGCCCGGCTGGTGTCGTACAAGTTCAAGGGGAAGTGGCTGCTTCAGAGACACCAGCTGGTGAATGCACGCCTCGTGGAACAGCTCCTGTACTTCCATGCCTTTGAGCAAAAAACCCTGACCCCAGAGCAGTGGGCCCGTGAGTGGCAGCCATTGTACGGCTATTCCGTTTCGTTTACCGGGCTTCTGTTGACAGATCGCTTCCACCTTCGGACCACTGTGAACAGCTTACTGTCTTTCCTTCGTTCCCTAACTCCCAGCTCTCTTGCCTTCTTCCTATCGCTCAGACTTGTCAAGCTCATTTCTGCCTCAGGACCATTACCTTTGTCATTATTCTGCCTGGAATGTCCCCCCAGATTCTCTGAGGTTCCCTCATCCTCCTGCTTGCAGCTCAGATGTCACAGCCTCAGAGAAGCCCTCTCTGATCACTGTGTTTAGAGTAGCTAAACCCTCAGTCACTTTTTATTCCATTATCCTATTTAGTGTCTTCACTATTGGAAATGAATAAAAAGGAGTGTCTAGTCTGGGGGTTGTTTTGTGCCTTTGGCCCTCTCAGCAATCTAGTGAGGCCCCTGGGCTCATTCTCAGAATAACATTTTTAAATGCCTGAAATACACCAGTTACACTAAAAATACAGTTACCAAAATATTTTGCAAATGTGATTTAGTGATCCATTAATTACTGAAATAATGCTTCTCCATTAATTGCTGTGATGATAGTGCCTATATGCAGGTCTAATAACCATCATAATCTAGAAGTTGCAGTAAATATAAATGGTGTTTTGAGATATTTATAAAAACTGTAGCAGAAAACAAAAATATTGGTGATTTCCGTTGATTATGAAATCACAGGTACTAAGAATTACTGTAAATTGGTGTCTATGTTTGGACCTAAAGAAACTGCTAGAGTGCAGTTAGAGCTTACTTAGTGAGAAAGATGTGTTTTTTTCCATATCCAAGTTCATGGAACGGATAAATTCTATCCACAGACCCCTTGGAGGTCTGTAGATCCCGGGTGAAGAACTCCTGTCCTGAAAAGTGAAAGACAAACAGTAGTGATGAGGAGGGATCTAGTGTGCTGGAGCTGGGGTTTGTAGGAGATAGAGATGAAGTAAGCCAGAAGATAATCAGCTAGAAGAAAACTGCCCTCTCCGCCCCTCTGTGAACTTGGGTGTGAGAGAGGGAGCAATTTCCAGTTGAGAAAGGTACGAGGGAGCGGTGGCTTTGAAGGGGACTCTGGAGTCACTTAGACGGAGGAAGCATTTTGACGGGAGGTTGCCTATGGGAGTACGGGATTTTGTTTACCGTGGCCTGGAGTCCAGTTAGCACAGCAGAGTGGAGTGGGGGAGATGGCCGCTGTGGGAAGTGGGGGTGGAACCCTTGCTGTGTATTCAGATACCATTCACATACCACTGAGAAAGAAAGCTCAGTAAGACCAGGATCACTCACCTATGTAGGACTAATCTAGACTAAATCCTGTTGGTGGATTGGTTGGTTTGGCTGGTCTGACCCATTGATAATACTAGCCTCTTCTGAGACTCTAAGCAGCAGACAGGTAGGTCCAGGGTAGCACTAGAGATTTGGGGGATAGCTAAAAATGCACTCTTTTCTTTTCTCCTTTGATTCCTTTTTCAAAACAAAAAAATAAGTGAAAAAAGTTATGTAATGAGAAAAAAAATGAAGCGGCGCCATACTTAGACAACTCAAATGAGCCAGTCATCCAAAGCTTAATTAGATAAGCCTAGGGGATGCATGCCCACCCTCACTCCTAGTTCTTGAGGAGCCTTCTCAGTACCTCCGTAACCAAGAGATTCTTGGATGCTATTACCCTGCAAAACAATGTTTGGCTCAAAGGGATCCAAAGAGGAAAGAAAGGACTGTAATTTTAGACTTCTCCCTGGGGCTCCAAAGATAACCCTGCACCTGGATCTCTCCTCTGTATGTAGCGCCTTGACTCTAGGATTCTGTAATTCTTTTTTTAAAAGTTCTTTTTCCTTCTCTGCTAGGGGGAACTTTCCAAAAGACTCAGGTTGGGGCTGCTGCAGGTGGGAGGCCTTGGCTGAGCCCTGCTTGTCCTCTAATCATGTTCCCTTCTGGCAGTGGTATCTGCAAACTCTAGCCTGAAGGGAGGAAGCCCACTGGAGAGGCAGGGGACAAACTGGACAATGAGGACAGAGGCAGGGCGGAAGCTAGGTTGGCCTAGTTAGAGCAGAAGGAGGTTGCAGGGTAGCCGGAATGGTCTGGGAGAGAAGGGGGAGGCTTCCCAGGACAGGGAGGAGCAGAGGACTGGCTTTCATTCATGATGCCTGTCAGGACTTGGAGCCACAGAGGACAGCTGGGCATGGAGACTCAGTGAGCTGGGCGGTGTGGGTACACATGTGGAGGATGGGGCAGGGATTATTTTTACCTGATTTTGTGCGAATACTTAGATTTTCAAGTCACAGCCTTGCAGGAAATGGGAACCAGAGAAATGCCAGGACCTTAGGCAAGCCAAGCGGGGGGCACCAGTAGACCCAACAAGACTGGGCAGGGCCCAGAGAATTCTGACAAAAGTCCCCAGCAGTGGATCAATGAGAGGTCCTGGCTACCGCTGGGCACCCAGCCTCCATACTAGGCACTGGAGGGAAGACACAGGAAGCAAAGACATGGACCCAGCCTGGAGCACAATCTGCTCGCCCACAGATATGCCTGTGGGCTCCACATTACATCAGAGCCCCATGGGGACCAGAGAAGGACACTCTGAGATCCCTCCCCCTCAGAAGGAGGCAGTCTACTTGAGGGGACACTGATCCTCGTAAAGCAACAGTAAGTGATCCAGTAGCATAATTACCCTTTATGCTCCTGGGTCACAGGAGCGATTGCCGGCCTAAGTGGGGAAGGCTCTATGGGAGGAGGTGGGCCTTCAACCAAGCCCTGAGGTCTGGGAGGGCAGAGTGGGGATGGGAAGAGAGAGATGGGCCTTCCAGAGTGAAGGGGCTCCACTGGGCATACATTTGGCTCATGGGGGGACCGAGGAAGTGGCCAGCCTGATGGGACTGGAGGACCAGCACAGGGAAGTGGAGAAACCCAGCCAGATGGGGGAGGGCCAGATTAGGTTACTGAGGTATTTTAACCTCCTAAAAGGACTGTATCAAAATCCAGTGTTTGAAGTGGTCCGACCACTTTCCTGTTCTCCCCTATAAGCTACAAGCCCATTGTAGAATTCATCGATGCCCAGTTTGAGGCCTACCTGCAGGAGGAGCTGAAGATCCGCAGGGTCCTGCACACCTACCACGATTCCCGCATCCATGCCTGCCTGTACTTCATCGCCCCCACGGGTCACTCCCTGAAGTCTCTGGACCTAGTGACAATGAAGAAGCTGGACAGTAAGGTACAGAGGCAGGGGTGAGGGCAGCTGGGAGGCTGGGAAAGCTGGACTCACTCTCTCTGGTCTCTTGTGCAATGCAGATGCCAGGTCCAAGAAGAGGTTCTGTGGCCCCCTCATCCTCTTCTCAATTCACTGGCCTCCCCACAAAGATGGTGGTACTCATCCAGCACCTGCATCGTATGCTTTGGGATCCGTTTCCCTAGCACTGGGCATGGGTGTGCCCCGAGCTGCCTTTCTGCTACAGTCCTTTCTGGGAATAGGGGTGGATGTGAGCAAGATTGCTCTATGGGTCTAGGGGCTCAGGCTTCAGCAACGGAAAGGTGGTTTTTTGTCCCGGTGTGAATTGGCCTCAGCCAAACATGCAAACTTGACTTTGAAAGTTATTATTATCAATAATAACTTTTATATAGCAGCTAACATTTGTTAAATCCTCATTATATGCCACCGTTGTGCAATACCTCATGGAGTATCACACTGAAACCTCCCAACAGGTAAGGCCAACACGGGCATTGTCCCCCGTTTCATAGGATGGAAAAACTGAGGCTCTGAGGGTTAAGTGACTTGCCCATTGTCATATACCTAGCCCCTGGCAGAGCCACGATTTGAACCCAGATGTGTGTCTCCTTGTTTTATGGCCTCTGGTCCAAGCAAGATGGCTATGGGAATCAGGCCTATCCTGTTTTAAGAGAAACTGAAAAATGCAAGCCCCACACCAGGTATTAGATGATTCTTCATGTAAAGGATTACTTGCTGTACAAAAAAATTGACCACTGTGTGTCTGGCACTGGGATGAGCCCTTTATATGTATTATTTTATTTCACCCTCACAATAGTCTAGTGTGGTGGATACTATTCTTATTCCCATTTTACACACGAGGAAACCGAGGCACAGAGAGTCAAGTAGCTTGCTCAAGGTCAGACAACCATGGGATTGGGTCTGGGATTCAGACCAAGCTCTCTCTGATTCCAGGGTATTCTATTTTACAAAAATAAAAATTAATTTATGTACAGTTTTTTAGTAGCACATTGACTGTAAGAGCTGAGTTTCAGCTACAATCAAGATAGGAGCAGTTTTTCATTTTTCACAGCAGTGAGCTCACTGCCCGTGAGTAATGGGCTGCTCTGGACATGTCACCATGCCATGCATGCCCGGTATAGAGGAGCAGAGAGCCATGCGGCTGGAGGCCTGGTGGGTGGGCTGAGTTAAGTAAGCACCTTTGGCATGTATTTATAGTGTGCCCTGGGACATGGTGAAAAACTACAGGGAGAATTGGCTCTGCCTGCTTTTTGACTCCCCACCCCCAAAAACTGCAAGGGAGGTGCCCCTAAGTGTCACCCTTTCTTTAAGCTAGCACCTGACGCTGCCACGTCAGCCTTAGAGGTACTCCTAGGCAAAGTGCAAAGGGGGCAGCGTTTGTCTGCCAAGTCTAGAGCTCCGTTCAGGGCCAGACCACCATCCATGCCACCCAATTGGAGTCTGCTGGCAGGAACAGCTGTGGTCTCCGTGTGAACCTTAGGTGCACTCTGTCTCACTGAGGCCTGTGCATTTCAAGTTTCTTTACCTTCTGATGGTAAAAGCCTTGTCCCTTCTTGGAAGAATTTCAAGGATCAGGGTTCAGGTGGATTGAACTTTCGGAGGGCATTAGGCCTTTTCTCCTGGTATCTGAAATCGGGCGTTATACCTGCTTTCTTTACGCAGAATTAATTATGAGACTCACTATGACTCTTTTTGCATGAGTCTCCAATCAGATTGATAACTGAGAGGGTCTTCTTCACCTAGCCAGGTTGGTTCATCAGTGTTTTCTGACAAAGGGTCTGCAGTGCCTCTTCACTGAGCTCTGCCCTGCCTTCCCTCCCTGTCATTGCCCATGTGAGTCCCTGTCACACCGGCTGGGGCTAGCCTGTATTGGTCGGATGGGTTGGACAGTTGGCTGTTGGCAAGGAGTGGCCACCTCTCCCCTTGTCCATCACAGATTCCCAACTGTCAATTTTCTGCTTCTAATCACTCAAGCAGTAACCTTGATATTAAGGTGTCACACAGCTCATCAATTTGGATATGAGCTGGTAGACAGCCCATGGTTAAGACGATGGATTGAGGCATAAGACTAAACTTGGGTCTGGATCCCAGCTCTGCTACTCATCTGCTCTGTGGCGTTGGGCAAGTTACTTAGACTTTTTGTGCTTTGATTTCTCACTGGTAAAATAGTGGTAATAACACCTCTGAACGTGGTTATTGTCAGGATTAGTTGTGCTGAGCCATGTAAAACACTTAGTTCAGTGCCCCGCACATAGTGAGCTGTTGTTTATTGTATTATTACGTGGCTGCAGAGGTGGCCAGTGCTGGAGCACTGGGCTGAGCTGCCCTGTCTGGCAGCTAATGGAAGTCCAAGTTCATGCCGCTATCGACTGCAAACTACCAACAATGATCCCACTCTGCTCTCTCCTTCCCTAGGTGAACATCATCCCCATCATTGCCAAATCAGATGCCATTTCTAAGAGTGAACTAACAAAGTTTAAAATCAAAATCACCAGCGAGCTTGTCAGCAGTGGGGTCCAGATCTACCAGTTCCCTACAGATGATGAGTCAGTGGCAGAGATCAACGGAACCATGAACGTAAGTGGAAACACACAGGTCAACTTTCTGACCATACACTCTTTACTTTTACTATTATTAGTTTGCACAATAGCAGTCAGACATCACCATCCATCTTACTATAGTCCACTTTTGATTATTTGAGTCTTGGGTACTTGTGAGAACGAATCCAGAACCAAACGGCTCTTCTCCCACAGAGGTGGCTGCTTCAGAGCCTCAGAGCTGCGGAGATTAATAGCCAGAGACTGAGACAGGAAAATGCTGGCTCCAGGAAGAGCTGGCAGCAGGGGATTCAGACCTCTCCTTGCCCCCTGCTCTTTGATGCTGCTCTGGTCTAGGCCAATTAGCCCCCATGGGACTGTTGGGAAGGCAGTCTTTGTCTCTGACCAAAACAATGCCGTGACAATTGCAGCAAAAAAGTCTGCTGGCTTTGGAGACTCAGGGATAATCTATCTGTACTCAGATAATGAAGCCCTCTGCCCCTGGGAGGAAAAATGACATACAGCCTCCAATTTTTCTGGTGACTAGAGAAATGTTATTTTTAAGTTTCAGGGTTACGCTTTGCTTTATTAAGTGTGAATGAAAAAAAAAACCTGACTTGCATCTTTCCTCTCTTCCCCCACTTCCCCTCTACTAGAGGAATGAGTAATGAAAAAGGCAGAGAGAGCCTCATGCTTCTTTCTAATGTGTTGATGCTGTTGCTGTGAAATCTTCAATGTCGTGATTTCAAGGAGACCGCTTAATAGCTTTCAGAGAGCCTCTGCTTTGGGAACAGATTTCTTTTCCTCTGTTGAGAGGCATCAGTCTTTCCTAATGACATAATGCCTGCGTGTAGCCAAATTCAGGAAAGCCTTGTAATAAAAGCCATTTTTAGAACATTTCCCTGTTGCTGCTGCCCCCTAAGTCATCATTACAGTGTCGGCTGCCAACTCCTGTGAATTGGCCAACAAATTAGCATCATGGAGCAATAAGTCATTGTCTCGCCTGACTCCCTGCCCATCCATATGCCCGAGATATGTTTGTTCTTAGGTGTCTCTCATCGCTGACAAATCTGGCCCAAGGGTAAGCCTATGTGGATTGTGGTAGGTGGGGTTATATCGTGTCTGACCAGTCATGAGCTCTAAAAAAAGTGGGGAAGGAGAAGGTTGTGCTCATCCTCTCGAGCAGTCAGGGCATTTTGATGGAAACCAGGCTCTGTGGTGATGGAAAACCTGAAAGGTGCCTGGCTTGCAGAAGAATGGGACCCTAGGGAGAAGCATCACCCTGAGTCACTGGCACTGAGAGGTAGTCACCTGGGAACCTCGGTCCCCTTACATACCTTCAAGCCTGGATTCTGTACATCACCAGGCAGCTTTCAGGCTTGTGGTTTGCTTTGCTAAGAGTAGGTAAGAGCTAAGAATTCTCAGCAATCTGAAGGTGTCACACAAAACTCTATCTTGCTACATTGTGGATCAGGAGGAACAGGCATTATGGGCTCTGCTCTCAGCTCAGCTGTGTCTCTCTGCTTGCACCCAGTCCAGGCTCTGCCTCAAGGTTGGAAACTTCCCATGCCATGAACCAACAGTTCTCAACCATTCTGTTTTGGCTGCGAAGGGGTTCTGGGTCCTTTCTGACAACAGTCCAGTGTTTGCCAGTGTTTCACTTTGAAAAACTAAATCTGAGTGGAGGTAGGGTCATTCCCAATAATATCACTCAGCACACATGCCCTGACATTGCACCCTGCTTTTCTGAGTGGGAAAGAGGGGTGGCTCACAGTCAGTGTGCCTGGAACTGGGTGTGCCAGCAGGAGTAGGGCATGCATGTGAATGCTGCGTGTTACAACCAAGGGAAAAGGGAGGCGAGTTGCTGCTGTAAAATATACATACAGGATTGCTCAGCCTGTCGGCCACCAGGACACCTATGTGAAAAGTCCCCGGGCTCTCTGGACAAGCCGTGGTGTATGAACCTGTATCATCAGAGACTGCACTTGGGTGCTAGGAGGAATGCATGCTGGCCTTTCAATGCTGGATTTGACTCCAACCCCACAGTCTCAGCCACCCCAGCCAATTGTCATGGGAACTGGATTGGAAGAAGTGGAAGAAGCCTTTTGCCTAAGTGAAGACCATACAGTCATCCTTTTGAGGCAGAAATGAGAGGCATGAGGTTTCAGCCTCCCCCTTGGCTTATGGTGGCTCTGAAAAACCTTATTTCTGTCTGAGGGCTCAGGAGAAGGGAGTGAGAGAGGTCTTGTTGCATGCTACTTTCAACCCATGTGCTGATAGCTCTCCGAGTTGTAGTTAATACGAAAAATTGCTGCACTCTTCAAACTGAATGCGTCTTGAATGGTCCAAACCATGGCCAGGGACTGTAGAATAAGCCCAGTTACTCAACTCACCTCAGTTGGTTGATCACCTGTGAAGTCTGGGGTTTGGCTTCCACAGAGGTATTTGGGCCAGTGAGAGCACATGGGTGACAGGCACAGTCACAGGGACACCCACAGGCATAAGCCCATCCCTGCTCCCGAGGCAGCAGTGCCATTTCTGTTGTCAGCACATCCTTCTGCGGGAATCACCGGGGGCTGACCCGGGAGGGGATCAGGCAGTGCTGTTGCTCAGTCGCCTCTAGGAGCCTGAAATGGGGGTGAACACAACCCACAGCATGACTGGGAAGCACTGTCTGCCCTGGGAGGAAGCCGCACCCAGTCGGGTTACTATCAGAAGAGGAATCAAACGTCCTGACGGTCTCTGTTTCATCAGGCCGAAGGGAACAGTCATGTACCTTCCCAAGTGTAGTGGATGTAGTGGGACTGGAATAAAATAATTCACGCCAGCTGGGTGATCAAGCGCTATAAAATGGACTGAGGAATTTAAGGTAGACACAAGACAGGATAGGAAGTGCATCTGGGACTAGACTCCCAAGAGGAGGCTTGAGACTGTCCCTTGGAGTTTTCTGAGACTGGGACATCTGACATCGTGGGCGCCTATCAGAGGTCTCCTGGGTGAGAATCCGAGGGACTCCCCTTAGGGGACTGTCTGCATTTCAGCAGCAGAACTGTCTGTACCCAGCGGGGTCTCCCTGGGCAATCAGAACCAAAGTACCACCCCTGGAAGTGTGATTGGTGGGAGGGTTGACCTTTTCCTGGCTCTGCTTGACTCTGCTCCTGTGGTCATAGCCATCAGTCTCTCCAGAGTAGCAGAAAGAGGGCCGGAGCCCATGACTTCCCGCCCTTCTCCCGCAGATGCCATTTAGCCAGGAGGCGGAACACAGGCCACCCTGGGTGGCTGGGAGAGGCTGGTGGCGAGAACATGAGGTCCTCACTGCTCACTAGGAAGATTTAGGTGTGGGATTTAGGGGCCCGGGAACTTGTTTAACCTTTCCGTATGTCAATTCCCCCAAATAACCTCAGTTCTCCCCAGATAATAACCGCCCCGTAAGGAGGCTGTTGTGAGAAGCAAATGAAGTCTGCCTGGGAGCACTCAGAAATATCCCCGCCTGTGCTTATCACGCCAGCGTCTGATGCCAGCTGCAAAGGAGTGCGCGGTGGGAGGGCTCGGGAGCTGCCTTGGGCGGGGGCTGTGTGTTTTAGAGCGGGGAGCAGTGAAAGGACAGCACTTTAAGGAAGAGAGGTGGCAAGTGACCCCGACATTCTCACTAACAGTGTCTTTCAGAGGTAAAAACAACAAGTCCAAAGGAATACTGACTTTTCTTATGCCTTTATTCTCTTGAGTTTTTTTCTCCTTTCCTCCGGAGCCTAGGGAAGCCCCTCCCACTTGGCACGCCCTCCTTCTCCATCACTTTCAGCTGAGAGCCCAGGCTGCGGCGGCGTACAGCACGGTGGCTTACTCACCTCCTCCCTCGGTCCAGCCCTCTGCCATCGAGGCCCAAGGGCTTGCGTGTCACGTGGCCAAAGCGTTGGGGTCTCGGCAGGAGGGGCAGGAGTTCCCCAGGAAGTGTTTGGGGGTGGATTTGAGGTTCCCAACATGCCTTGGGTCCCTGAGTGGGAATGAATTGGGCCCAGATGGCCCACCTAGAAAGCGGGCCAGCAGAGATGAAAGACGCTCCCGTCCTTGGGCAGAGTTTTCAGAACTTCTGTGCCCGCCGAAAACCCCGTGGTGCCCGCCCGGTGCTCCTCATGATCATTCACCTACTGGGGCTGATGAAACACTTCCCACCTCCACCCTCAGCCGCCTTCCATATCCTGGCCCTCCTCTTTCCCCCTTTCCTGTGTCCCGATTTCAGGGGCAGTCAGCAGAGCGCGAAGGGATCCGGATAGCTGAGATGATACTGTGAGGGCAGCTGAGAGAGGGTGAAGGGAGGGCCACTTCACCTGGACGGCCAAGCCCCTTGGGGACAGTGGGTGTCTTGGAGCTGAGCTCCTGATGAAATCCTGTGTTTTGCCACTGCAGAGCATTCTCGGCATGCCGAGCTAGAAGAGAATGGAGAAGCAGGATTGGCTGTGAGGTCAGCATTCAGATTAAACAAACTAAAAACTTTTGCTGGAGGTTTCCCAGAATGGAAGTGCCTCTTATAATCTGGCCTGGCACAACCAGTCCACCCCAGGTTTTAGAGTGTTCACCTCATCTGCTGCTGGAACCCCCTAAACAGGAGTGGCAGACTGGCAGGGCCAGGCTTTGAAGTCAGAGAGACCTGGTTCCACCCCTAGTTCTGCCCTTTAGTACTGTGTGCCCGCAGGCAAGTCGCTTAGTTCTTCTGGGCCTCAGTTTCCTCTTCTATAAAACGGGGACAATAATACCCACCTCATAGCGTTGTTGCAAAGATTCAAGGAGATAATGCAATGGAGAGCACCTAGTAGCTAGTGCATAGAGCTGAGTAAATTGCTGCTGCTAATACCACTTCTATAGCTACCAAAACTGCTAGTACAATTGCTTTTAGCTACTCTGTGAAGCTTGCTTTGCCTTCCCACGAAGTTAGCTACTCCCTCCTCTGTGTGTCTCCAGCACATGAGCTTCTGCTTATAATCCTGACCTTACTGTATTATTGTTGCCGTGTCTTTCTCCCCTGCCAGACTGTGCACTCTCTGGGGCAGGCTCTGAGCTTTTTCAATATAGTAGTATTCTTCTTAATGCCGAGCACATAGTAGGAGCTCCATACATATTCGTAGAATGGATGAGGGAGCAAATGGATATGGATCACAGTATCTGTGGTCAAGGCCTGTTTCTCCAAGCTGACCAAGAAATCTTGCTCCAGTGGACTTTTTACTTACCTGTGTAAAGCCCTTTTGGGTAAAGCCCCATCCAGGATCACCTGGTTTGTAAACAGTATTTGTTCAGTGGTTCCATTTGGCCGAAGGTCCCCCAGCCCCTAAAACCTGGCTAGTTCCCCATGAGCATTTCCCCATGAGCATTTCCCCAGCCCCACACTACTGCCGGGGGGCAGCTGCCTCATCTCTGAGCCACAGAGCTTCCACCAGCCAGGCCTAGTTCCTCTTCGCCCCTGCAAGCACCAAGCTTATACCCGCCATGTACTTTGCCTTTCTTTCCTCTCTGCTCTTTCCATGGCCCTGCCAGTGCCATTCAAGGAGGATTCATTAAGCACCTATTGTGTGCAAAGCACCAGACCATACGTTTGAGCCCTTAGTCATAGTCCAGGTATGTAATTCGGGCTTCTCCAACAAGACTGTAGGCTCCTAGAGGGCAAGGGAGTGTGTCTTCTACTTCTTTTGTGTCCCTTATAGCACCTAAAACAGAACCCAGTGCAGTAATGGGCATGTGGGTAAATCCTTGGGGACTTGACTTCTAGGCTCAAGTTCTTCATGAGCCTGTACTCCAGGGAAGGATGACAACAAGGAGCAAATGTCTCAGGCAGCAGAGTGGTTTCAGTACAGTCTATGCTGGTTCTTGAGGCTCTCACACTCGGGGCATGGGGGTTAGGGATCCCAGCCCCCTTGGTTCTCTCTTACCCCTCTAGCCACACAGAGCCCCCTCATTTCACTCACCCATTTTCTGAAGACTCTTCCCTGCAGCACAGTGAACACTGAATAGCTAGCTCATCTGTGCATCTGCTTATTATAATTGTGCTTATTTTCCGTCTTTGTTCCCTATGCATTCAGCCATGTCACTGTTACCTTCTGTTGTGAATTTCTGACCAGCAGAAGCTTGGACTAGGCCTCTTCTCCCCCTCCCCCCCACAGCTCAAGAACTTAAGAAATGCCTATCGATGATGATGACAGTGAGGGACACTGCAGTGTGGAGGCCCAAGGTCCCAGAGAGGAGCAGCAGTTGTATTGTGGGACACTCTGTGCTTTGCCCCCAGAGTTCTGAGCTTTCGTTTGTCTTGTGTTTCAGGCCCACCTGCCATTTGCTGTCATTGGCAGCACTGAAGAACTGAAGATAGGCAACAAGATGATGAAGGCACGGCAGTATCCTTGGGGCACAGTGCAGGGTGAGTGAGTCTCCAGGAGACAGAGAGCAAAGAGCCCCTTCTGTCTGTCTCTTTGTCTGCAGCCGCTGTGTGACCAATCCCTAACTTGCCCCAGTGTCCACTCATTTGCCTTGGGCTTCTAACAGCCATGGGGGTCCCTGGTGGGCAAACTCTGGCTCCACACCTGGATTCTCTGGCATGAGCAAGCTCTCTTTGTTCCTAATGGAAGAAGCATTCTTAAAATGAAAACATACATACCTGGATCAAGGCAAGGAGGAGTGGGCAAGAAAGCATGTGTACTTGCCCAAGTGCCCCAAGAGATGTACAAGAACCTTCATAGCAGTGTTGTTCATAATAGCAGATAATTAGAAACAACCCAGATATCCTTTAAAAATAGACTGGATGAACTGAAAAAAAAAAACGGTCCCACAATGGAATACCATACAGCAGCGAAAATGGATTATAGTTACAGCTACATGAATGCATCTCAGAAACTTAATGTTGAGCTAAATGGATCATAGAAGAACACATGCTGTATGATTCTATTTATATGAATTCCCAAAGTAGACAAAACTAAACAAGATAGCTATTTTTAGGAGTTTGTACACAAGTGGCAAAAGTATAAAGAAAAGCAAAGGACCGATGAAGCCAAAAGCCAGGATAGTGGTAGAGTCTCGTGGCAGGGAAGGTGGGGGCGTGAGATCAGAAAGGGACACAAAGGGACTCTAAAGTACTGGTACTATTTCACCTGGGTCATGGATACATTGGTATTCAATTTTTTAAATTCTTCAAATTGCACATTTCACCCACTGTGTTGTATATATAATTATTTCTCCACTTGAAAACAAACATATTGTATGTACACTCAGGAGAGTTCCTTTTGTGGTCTGCCTGAACCATGCTAAGTTACCCGTGGGACTAGTCAGTTCAGTGGATGAAGCAAGGCCTAGGATATTGCCCTGAGGGGAGAGGTGTCTGGGCCTCCGAGTCTCCAGCTGCAAGCTGGGCCTCGGATTGCAGGGGCACCATGTGTGAGAAGATGACTGGTTCACTGTAAATGTCTCTGTGCCACTGAGCAACCGAAAGTGGGTGGGACATTGTCCTCGTCGCCTACAAAGTCTGGCATGCTTTGGGGCACACCAGAGACCCCCGGCGATGGCTAGATTTTCCATAGGTAAGACAAACCTGGTTATCAGAGCTGTGCGAGGTTTTGGTCTTCTCTGCAGCCTGGGACTGGGATGCTCTGCTAGGAACATTTGCAAATGGCTTCTGAACCAACAGCCCACCCCGGGAATGAATTTGTGGTCTGAGAGACAGGAAGCTGAGGTAAAATGAGGAGCCAGCTAATGTGGCTACAATGACTTCCTCCAATTTAGACCACCCCACGCCTATCCAGCCAAGGGGGTTTTGAAGGTTTTTCTTAGAAGTTGGTCACCGTTCTGTTTGAGTGAGGAAGAAGCTGTGTACTTGCTGGGTGCTCAGCAGGGATCTTGGTGTCACTCCTCCTGACTGGCCACCAGGGATCACTGTCCAGAGATGGAGGAGGAGAGGGTCCTGAGAAGTTGCCTGACTGACGTGATTTTTAATGTTAGCTTGTGTTCTGCAACAGCAAGAGGCTTTATCCCAAAGGCAGTGGGACTCGGGCAGAGCAGTTGTGAACCCGTTTGGGCTTTGGAAGGGTTACTCTGATGGCCGCCGGCAGCCTCCTGCAACTGTGCCCACGCCCTGCCCTCCCAGACCCCTTCCCTGCCCCCACTACCTTCTCCCAGACCCTGCAAGACCGAATCTGGGATGACTGTGCTTGTTGATCACCTCAGACACCACTGAATGCACACGGTCAGGCTTGACACAGTGGAGCCCTGCCTGGAGACACATACGGGAACACTGCTCAAAACCTGAGGTTCTGACCACAAGTCCCCTTTTCTATGATGTGTTCTACATCTCTGGCCTTCTTAGCCACTGCCCCAAATGCACACCTAGCTGCATCTTTTGAGGAGGGGGCTGTTCACTCAGGCTGGAAAGTGGGGTCCACTTTATCCTGGTCATCACTGCTGCTTGACTGGCCATTGTCTACCCTCTAAAAAACACCACCTTTGAAGCTTCTACCATCCCCGTGCGCACCTGTGGTCTATACCCCTCCTTGTCACTGTCACCTAGTTATGTCCTAGGACCTCCCCCTTATTCTTTGGAGACTTTGGCCTTCGCCTCCCCTTTAGATTTCCTGAATTTGCATCCTCACTGTGCAACTTGTTAGCTGTATATAACCTTGCCTAACCTCATTGAAGCCTTGCAAGGACTATTCCCTTATCTGTCTGATAAATTCCTTTTCTTCCTTCTACACATCCCCGGAGTTGCCTCTTTGGTGTAGCCTCCACTCTCCCAGGAGTTCTTGGGCTGCCCTCTCCTGGGCTTTTATTGCACCCTGGCTACACACCTCCATTTTGGTCATTTTTTGCAGTGCATTTTATTTGTCTGTTTGCATTTATTCTTCCACTAAACTGTAAGCTCCTTAGGGCAACACTCCGTGACTTCGTTTCTAAATTCCCAGCTACATACCATACTGGGAAGAGAGATTGTGCAGATATTTATCGGACAGATGGCTGGCTGCACATTGCCATTGTCATACAAGTGGTGCAGAGCAAATTCCTCAGTGTTTGATTTGGGGAATTTGGGTTGAGGTGCTGCTGAATGTCTTAGCTGTTTTTTATGGTATTGCAGCTTTCCATTACTGTCAATCTTGTAACTTTTAATTTGCATTTTCAGTAGAAAAATTAATTAGGAAGCAAATCCATAGGCTCTATAGGCACAGATGGAAAGGCAGTGCCGCTATTCGACATATCACCTTTTATTCGGTCCTTTTCCGATGCTTCTGACCTTCCTTTCAATGTACTTTTGATACCTCATCCCCTGCTATGCAGTTGAAAATGAGGTCCACTGTGACTTTGTGAAGCTGCGGGAGATGCTGATCCGGGTCAATATGGAGGATCTACGTGAGCAGACGCACAGCCAGCACTATGAGCTCTACCGCCGCTGTAAGCTGGAGGAGATGGGCTTCAAGGACACCGACCCCGACAGCAAACCCTTCAGGTACCTCTCCTGCCAGCCAAGCCCCTCTCAGCCCAGCCCAGCCCAGCCCACCCAGGGGGTCTGGAAGCCGGGCCAGTTCCATTTGCCAGCCCCGCCTCTGCCTCTGCATACTGGCCAGGGGAGCTGCAGAACGGTGACAGGGTGTGCTTGGTACACGCTGGGACAGGGAGGAGGTCCAGAGGCCCCGCCGGGCCGATGGTCTCCCTGCCATAATCACACACAAGGCAGCAGCAGTTGGCTGTGCCAGATGCCAGCCCGGAGCTGGGGCGTTGATCCGCAACGTGGCCATTTGTGCCTGCCCTCTGCCCCCGCTTTGTTCACCCAGCTCCTGTTCTGCCAGGTTTCCGTCTGTCCTTTACCCTCCTCCCCTTTTTCAGAACCAGAGGCGACCAGGTAACAGTCATGGTAAGCGTATTGATGTGTGTTCACCCTCCCTTAGTGTTTGCATTCAAGTGCAAGGTTTGTTTTGACCACAGGATGTTAATGATCATCGAATACTTCCCAAATCAGCATCTAAGACGCTTTCAGAGAAGAGGAATGTTTCTGAAAGCAGTTTATGATGCTGATAGGAGCGATGTGCCAAGCGTACGTGTTTGATCTGTATGCATGGTGTGTGACATAAGCCCCACCTGTTAATTTACCGTGTGGTGCCCTTTGTTGTGGCTCGGTTTCCTTTCAGAAAATGTCAGGCCTGCATAGGAAAACGAGGGGGACGTATGTAGGCCAAGAAGGCTTTTGAATGGCTTCCGAGATCCCACAGTACCTGTTCACAGCAGAAAGCCAGCTTGGGGGCAGAGCATCCCAGTCCTTCTGGACGCTCGTTTCCAGAAGCGCGGGCTCACTTCCCTTCAGGGACTCGGATGCCAGGACGCCTGGGGGCGGAGCGGCTGCGCTTGTCTCTCCGGTGGGTGTCCTCAGCTTTCTCTCACCTTCCTCTCAGACGGCTGTACTCCGCCTTGTGGAGGAAGAGGTGCGCCTCCACCTGTCCACCTAGTCCCCTCCCCCCGTCCCGCTCCAGCGCGAGGGTCTGCGGCGCCATCCTCCGCTCTGTTTCCCGTGCGTGCCGGCATTCTAACCCTACAGAAACGCCCGTCACTGCTCCTCCTCGCCAGTCTCTGCTGGCAGGACATTTGGCTGCGATGGGAAGGGGTGACAGCTGTCCCATATTTACTGACTTCTGACCCCGCCGTGTCACTGAAATAAATGCCTCTCTCTACTGTCAGCAATCACATACTCATGGCCAGTCACAGTGTGGCCTCAGTCCCACTTTTTTTTTATCTCAGTGTGACATTTGGTACTCTTTCCCGCTGCCTCCTTCCTGAAATTCTCTCCACATTTGGCTTTTCCAGTAATGGTCCGGCTGCTTTGAGTGCCTCACTCTCACTCCTCCTCCTCAGCTTACTCCTTAAGGTGTTGCTTTGCCCCAGGATTCCTTCTGAGGGCTTCTGCCTGTCCCTCTAGTCTCTTTGCAGCTGGTTCTTTCTGCTCTCAAAACCTTCATTACCACCTAGAAACAGATGACTACCATGCTGAAATCTTAACTCTTGAGCTCCAGATGCACTGGTCCAACTGTACCTGGATATTTTTGACTCACACATCCCATGGAGGATGTACCTGGAACTTGAGCTGTCTAAAATTGAGTCCTCTTAAACCCATTCCTTCTCCAGGGTTCTTAGTCACAGTTCATGGTACTACCATCAACCTGGGTGCCCAAGCTAAAAAACTGGAATCACCTTTGAGTCCCCCCAAGGCCTGGACGTTGTGCTGCCATGCTGTTCCTTAATTTCCCCCCGGATCCCTCATTCCCTACCAGCCCTTAACATTAAGATACCATCATTTCTTACTTGGACTGTTGGAAAGTCTGCCCTTCACACAACAGGCAGAGTTGTCTCTCTCATTTTCCAATTGGATCAAGTCAGTCCTCTTGCTTAAAATCCTGTGGTAGATAAATGTCCATATCTGTTATATGGCATCCAGCACCTGCTCTCTGCTGCCACACCCAGGGACTTCATCTCTCACTACTGCACAGCGTACGCGGGACTCTCCAGCTGTGCGGGACTGTGCCTGGCTCCCCAGGTGGCCATTCGGTCTATGCCTGTGCCTTTCCACATGCTGCTCTCTGCAGAGCAGGATTCCTCCTCTTCCTTGCCAGGCTAACTCTTATTTCTTGGAAACCAAGTCCTGGCCCAGGGCAGGCCTGGTTCAGGCATCTCCCACTAGACTGTGAGTTCCTTGATGGCAGGCATAGTGGCCGTTGGCTCTAGCATAATGTCACTTAGTTGTGTGTCTCACCCACTGTGGAGTTGCAAGTGTTTGTTGAAGTCGTTCATTAATGTGGTCAGTTTCAGAGCTGGGACCTGGCAGCATAGTGCAGTGGGAGGACCCAGACTAAGAGGCAAGAGACCCAGCTTCTGGTCCTAGCTCTGTCTGTACCTAGCTGTGTGGTCTCACCTCTCTGGGCCTGTTTGTTCATCTGCAAAACCAGGGTATAGAAGCAGATGTTCTAAGCCACTCCAAATTCCAAATACCTTTTGAGTTTCCCAGGGGCGCCCTATACCCTTCAAGCAACCCTGTGACCCTATGTCACATGCCAAGCCAGCTGCCCACAGCTTTCTGGTTCTGTTTTTGTACCTCCCCCCCAGATGGGGGAAGGGCGGATGAGGGAACCCAAGGAGGATCACTGGGGCCAGTTTTCACCGAATAGAAGCCATTCCAAGGCAGGGGAATTAACTTCACCATGGTCGCAGTTTGCAGGAGACATACGAGGCCAAAAGGAATGAGTTCCTAGGGGAGCTCCAGAAAAAAGAAGAGGAGATGAGACAGATGTTCGTCCAGAGAGTCAAAGAGAAAGAAGCTGAACTTAAAGAAGCAGAGAAAGAGGTAAATGTGAATTTGCACGCTGGGAGGGAAGGAAGAGGGGCCTGAGCTTGGGTATGGCAGGGGCTTCCGCCCTTAGAGCGCAGCCAGCAGGAGCCTTGCCCTCCCCAGGCAGGAATGGAGCACAGCTTCTGTAGCCCTGCCTTGCGCAGCACAGGGGACGCTGTGAGATCTGTATCTTGATCCCTCATTCCCCAAGGCTGGGATGTTTTCTCAGTCTTAATTCTCTAGAGCCATGCTCTCCCATATGGTAGCCACTAGCCACATGTGGCTATTTAAATTTAAATGAATTAAAATTAAATAAAATGTAAAACCCAGTTCCTCAGTTACCTTAACCACATTTCAACTGCTCAACCCTCATGTGACTAGCGGCTATTATATTGGATAGCACAGATATAGAACATTTCCATTGCCACAGAAACTTCTCTTGAGTGCTGCTTCATCAAGGGTCAAGACACGACATTAACCCCCCTCAAGGTCCCTGATTCTTTTCCCTCTTCCTGGGAGTTTGGGGTTCAACAGGGAAAGGTGATCTCTTTCTTGGCTGCCCTGCTCTATCCTACCTGCTCCGATGGCCCTGGGGAAAGATGCTCCCGGGTAGTGCTGGGTACCTTGCTGAAAGCGAAACCATGACAGCGGGACGTTTCCCCCATTCACTTGGATATTCTGTTCCATTTCATGTTAATGTTAAAAAAAAAATCTGTGCTGCTCTAGTGAGTTTTTAAACTAAAGCTTGCTGGTCTGTCTGGGGTTTTCATTCCTTAAGTTGTGCCTAATAGAGTGTAACTAGTCCTCCCCCCGTCACCTTGTCTCCAGGGTGTCCCTACCAATTCAGTCACTGCTGCTGATTAAGTGGCCTCAGCTACATGCTTGATCACGTCAGCAACTGCTTCCCCTCTCTTGGCCTTGAAAACCATAAATAAGGGAAGCACTAATCATTCCCCAAGTCTCTTCCTCTGTAATCTGCTAGGACTCTCCGGGGTTCTCACAAAAGCCCGTGGCAAGGGTATTGATTTTACTTCAGTTTCACTTTTCAGAAGAAAAATGTCACCCAGTGCATTGAGGAGGAGAGGTGAGGAGATCTCAAAGATAAATGAATGAAAGGCCTGTAGACAAAAGCCAGGTTTCAGCAACTGATCAGCAGTTTCCACCACCCTATCCCAAGTGCCTAGTAAAAGCTGGTGTGCACAGAAAGTCTGTCAGCTACACCCCTTACTAAGTGACTGTCCCAAGTACCTATAGGACCCAGAGACCTGATCTTTTTCATGGTGCGCTCTCAGTGCTACAGAATCCTAAATTCTCTCCTGGATCCTCAGAAGAAATTGAAATTTTGCTTGGGCTGCTCTTCCTATTCAGGGTACCACCCTGAATTGTACTCTAGTTTGTTACCACCAATACCTCTTGCTCCGCGATCGCCTTGTCACTGTGCTGTGCCAGAATATTCTTGCTAGTATCCTGTCGGTCTTTGGCTCTATTCATGGCTAGCTCAGCTTTCCCTTGGTCAAGGCTGAGGTCTCTGTACTCACTCCATTTTGTAAAATTCCTTTATCTCCTTGCAAGGCTGAGGACAAGTATTTCCTTTGCCCACTTTAGCATTGCTGAAGTGTTCTCTGTAACCCATGGTGGTCCTTCATGACTGGAGGAAATAAGATAAGGCAGGAGCCCCTTTCTTACTGGGGAATCTCATGACATACTCCTCTAAAGCATGCATCAGCTTTAGGCAAATTTCTTAACTCTCCGACCTTCTGTTTCCTCATAAAGTACAGAAAATAACAGAACCTACCTTATAGGATTGATGTGGTGATTAAATGAGTTAATGCACATGAAGTGCTTATAAAAGCCTGTGCGTGGCCTATAATAAGCACTCAATAAGTGTTATACTATTACAGTTGATATTATTATTAACCATGTGTGATAACTCTTCTAAATAAAACGTTTGATTAAGCAGAATACAGGGTTCTCTGACCATATTCAGGAGCAGAAACTTGGAGGTAAACAGGCAGGAGAAGGGAAGTATCCAGAGCTTGATGCCATCATAGCAGTCCCTGGCAGAGACATCTCCTAAGGTCCCAGGGTCCTGCAGGTTGCACTTGCCAGGACCCACCCACCCTGGGCTTGGCTAATGTGGGAGCCGTCCACAGGGAACTCTCCAAAACTCCGTCTGCTTCTCCGCCAGCTACATGAGAAGTTTGACCGACTGAAGAAACTACACCAGGATGAGAAAAAGAAGCTGGAGGATAAAAAGAAATCCCTAGATGATGAAATGAATGCTTTCAAACAGAGAAAGACCGCGGCTGAGCTGCTTCAGCCCCAGGGCTCCCAGGCTGGAGGCTCACAGACTCTGAAAAGAGACAAAGAGAAGAAAAAGTAAGTGGTGGGCTTCTCTGGGGTTGTGGCTTCTTTCTCTTCCTGCAGGGCCCAGAGACTAAGGCGGCTGAGGGCCAGTGAGCGGAGGTGAGCTGTGGGCTGATAGATTCATTTGCATACCTCTGACTGGTCTCAGTGTCTGCGTGGGACCCTCAGATTCTGAGTGTGGGAGCTGAGAGTAGAGGAGGAGTGTGGTCACAGAGGCCCAGCCCCTCTGCTGAGATATCTTAGGAAAGCCCTGAAACTCTAGGAAGGAGGAGAGGGAAGGAAAGGAAAGGAAAAGCACAAGGGATGTGGGAGGGTAGGAAGAGGGAGGAAACGAGGGCTGCAGACGTCTGAGGGAGAGAGGAATGGACAGAAGGGCAGGTGGAGAGTTGGGGAGAAAGAGCCTTAGCAGAAGCCTCTGGGCACCTTCGGTCCTGCCCCACCAGAGGTTGGTGCCCAGCTGGCTGGCAGGCGTATGTGCTCATCCGGTATCTGAGGCTTTCACTTCTCCATGCCTGTAGGCCATCCCTCACCCTGCCTCAGTTCTCAATAGCCACAGCCAACAGTGGTTAAGCAGCGTGGTCCAGTTGTCCCACCCTTTGCCATCCCTCTGTCTGGGCTGCCTGGTTGTTGCTGGCCTGAGGTACAGAGAACTTGGTGGCGAGCCCTCAGGTGCTAGTATTCTCCGTGTGCCCCATCCTCGACCCAGGGAATGATTTTATAATTCATCTGTTTTCCCTGGGATTTGGTAAGGCAGGATAGCTGGGCTACTGGTAACCATGTAGGTCAGTAACCACAGGCAGGCTTTGCTTGCTGAAGTTACCCATGCCTCATCTCAGAGCCAGAGAAGAGAAAAGCTTTTCCAGTGGGACCCGTACAACACCAAGGAAACGACCTTGGGCGCTTGAGCTCTAGTCGTTGTGCAGTGTGCCTGACGGAGTCCTCAGATGGAAAGTTAGGTGATGTCCTTACAAAAGGGGCCTGAGGATCTGAAAGACGTCCATGATCCTTGCCTTGTGCTCTTAGCCAGTTGTTCCTGACTTAACTATTGGATATTTGCCAGGAGGAAACCATTCCCCTGTGCCTGGCTTATCACTTAGGGAGCAACAATGACTTTTGTGCAGCAGTAAAATATTTTATATGTGAAGGCACTCAGTCTTGCTATCTGATTATTCTTTGTCCAAAAGTATAATTTGAACATTTTCACCAATTAGTCCACTGTAGATCGAATTCACTAATTGACTTTTGGGGGTATTACCCAGTAGATAACATTCAACTAGCCAGAAAAAAGCCTCTTTGGACATGCTGTATATTAACCGATCTGTCATGGCATGTTAGTTGCACCAGCAGGAATGGATCTTTAAGGTCAGAAAAATCTAAATTTGTCTTCAAGCTCTAACTGCTGCCTTCATAGTCCTGTGGTGTTTGTTAACTTAGTCCCTGGGGTAGTTTCACAGCCTGCTTGACAGAATTAGGAGATGCGTTTGCTTGAACCCCACTGACACGAACCTATAAATATTCCTTATTCAGGTGTTCAATGAGAGTTCCTCCCAGACCAGGCTTCCTCCTAGTTGCTTTCAGTTAACTGTCCCCCACCCCTAACCCAGGCAGAAGACCCTATATAAGGAGACATGTCTCTCCAGTCTCCAGGCATATTTGGGGTTGGTGACAGCATCATTTTCGAATTCTGAGATGGGTGAAAACCTTGCTGGTGTGTGGCAGTAAGGGCCTGACCAAATAGACTGTCCTTTTCCATACTCCCAGATATATAAGTGGCTCTAGGCCTGGGCTTCTTATCTAATCCACCAACAGTTGGATAACTTCTGGAAAACCTGCCATAAGATCTGTGCCACTCTGCTCTCTTAGTGTGATGATGGGGGTGGAAGTGGAGGCATCAGCCTTTCTTCCTGACAAGTAGTGGTTGGATCTAATAGAGTCACTGATTCAGAATTCCCAATGGCTTGCCTTAAAGAGAAAACTGTTTCAGGGGTCCCTACCAGCTTACCCACCTCTTCCCCTCCCCACTCTACCTAATCTCTTTTGACCTCTAACTCTTCATTGTTTGTGTCAACTCATAATATTTCGTTTCTCCTCAAGCGCCCTCCATCTTCATCAGCCCTTAATATTTTACAGTTAACTCTGCCGTTTGCTGCATGCTGCATGAGACCCAGGGTCCTGGTAAGCTTCACTAACTCTAAATAAAACTGACAGTGGCGGGACTTGCAAGATGGCAGCATGAGAGGTGAGACGGAGAGCTCCTCCCAAAACCGCAAATTGTACAAAAATGTAGTTAATTAATACAACTAACCTTAAAAAAGCAACAAAAAAGAAGGCTGAACCAGACTGCAAACAGACCTCATGAACAGAGCAGACCTCCCAAAACAGGGTAACATAGGAAAGCCTTAATCTGGCGGGACCCAAGCCCTTCCCCCACCCCAGCTCACCGGCGGGAGGAAGAGAAGTGGAGCATGGGAGAGGGTAGAAGACTGGGACTGCTGAACACCTAGCCCTGGAGATCTGCTTTGTGAGCAGAATCCTATAGTGTGTGGTGCCCTGGGTGCTGGGGAGCTCGGACAGGTGGAGTGCTTCAGAAACTGACTTTCTGGTCGTTTGTGGAGGAGGGGATCCACACCTGGCCCCTCTGTGTCAGAGGAAAGGCAGGGAGTCTGAGAGGCTTCCTAGCAGCCAGAGGGCTGCTGAAGGGGTGGGGTTTGCACGGAGCTTGCTGTGCCGGAGAAGGGAGAGCTGGACAAGGTTGCCTGGGCACGCTCTGCCCAGCTGGTTGGGAACTTTGGGGAGCTTCAGGTGCTCCATCCCCCTGGCTGCCTACTCAGCTCGGAGGCCCCCCACTGTGACACACAGCCTGCCAAACCTTCCTACTGGCCTGCAGGCATGTGCTCGCAAACCGGCAGTCACTGTGCAGGCATCCGGCCAGCCAGAGGGAGGCCCCACCTACAACAGCTAGAGACGCAAAGCACAGAGGTTTACACGTGTGTGCTTGGCCCTCTGGCTCTGACACTGGAGACAGGCACTGCAGACGGGAATGAGGAAACAGATCTTACCTCCCCCCAGACACCAGCTCTGCTCCCCTACAACCCCCAACCTCACTCTAGGGGCTGAGCAGCTCCAGAGACTGGAGTTTGAGTGCACTAGTGGGCACCACACCAGAAATATGAAATGACAAAAGAACATGGTTCAGACCAAAATCTCACAAACCCCAGAAAGAGGGCCAAATGAAACCGAACTCACCAATCTTCCTGAAAGAGAGTTCAAAATAAAAATTATAACCATGCTTATGGAGGTACAGAAAAATATTCAAGAACTCAGGAACGAATTTAAGACAGAGATCCAATCATTAAGAAATTCCATATCTGAAATGCAACATACAATGGAGGGATTTAAAAGCAGATTGGATGTAGTAGAAGAGAGGGTAAATGGAATAGAAATTAGAGAAGAGGAATACAAAGAAGCTGAGGCACAGAGAGAAAAGAGAATCATCTCTAAGAAGGAAAGAATATTGAGAGAACTGTGTGACCAATCCAAACAGAACAATATTCCCATTATAGGGGTACCAGAAGAAGAAGAAAGAGAAAAAGGGATAGAAAGTGTCTTTGAGGAGGTAATTGCTGAAAACTTCCCCAATCTGGGGAAGGTGATAGTCTCTCAAGCCATGGAGGTGCACAGATCTCCCAACACAAGTGACCCAAGGAAGACAACATCAAGACATATAGTAATTAAAATGGCAAAGATCAAGGATAAAGACAGACATTTAAAAGCAGCTAGAGAGAAAAAAAACATCACCTACAAAGGAAAACCCATCAGGCTATCATCAGACTTCTCAGCAGAAACCTTACAGGCCAGAAGAGAGTGGCATGATATATTTAATGCAATGAAGCAGAAGGGCCATGAACCAAGAATACTCTACCCAGCAAGGTTATCATTTAAATTTGAAGGAGGGATTAAACAATTTACAGATAAGCAAAAGCTAAGAGAATTTACCTCCCACAAACCACCTCTACAGTGCATTTTGGAGGGACTCCTATAGAAGGTAGTATTCCTAAGGCTAAAAAGATGTCACCCAAGGCTAGACAAAGAGTACAGAATATGATTCATAACATACAAAGAATGGAGGAGGAAGAAAAAGGAGGAAAAAAAAAGAACCTTTAGGTTGTGTTTGTAATAGTATACGAAGTAAGTTAAATTAGACTGTTACATAGTAAGGGAATTGCCCTTTAACCTTTGGTAACCAGGAATCTAAAGCCTGCAATGGCAATAAGTACGTACCTATCAATAATCATCCTAAATGTAAATGGTCTGAATGCACCTATCAAAAGAAATAGAGTTACTGAATGGATAAAAAAACAAGACCCATCTACATGCTGCCTACAAGAGACTCACTTCAAACCCAAAGACATACACAGACTGAAAGTGAAGGGATCGAAAAAGATATTTCATGCAACTAATAGTGAGAAAAAAGCAGGAGTTTCAGTACTTGTATCAGACAAAATGGACTTCAAAACAAAGAAAGTCACAAGAGACAAAGAAGGACATTACATAATGATAAAAGGGTCAGTCCAACAAGAGGATATAACTATTATAAATATCTATGCACCCAAACAGGATCACCTACATATGTGAAACAAATACTAACAGAATTAAAGGGGTAAATAGAATGCAATGCATTCATTTTAGGAGACTTCAACACACCACTCACTCCAAAGGACAGATCAACCAGACAGAAAATAAGAGAAGAGGCACTGAACAACATATTAGAACAGATGGACCTAACGGACATCTACAAAACACTCCATCCAGAAGCAACAGGATACACATTCTTCTCAAGTGCACCTGGAACATTTTCAAGAATTGAGCATATATTAGGACACAAAAAGAACCTCTGTAAATTCAAAAACAGAAATTGTACCAACCAGCTTCTCAGATCACAAAGGTATGAAACTAGAAATAAATTACACAAAGAAAACAAAAGGTCCACAAACTCATGGAGGCTTAATAACATGCTCCTAAATAATCAGTGGATCAATGACCAAATAAAAACAGAGATCAAGCAATATATGGAGACAAATGACAAAAATAATTCAACACCGCAAAATCTGTGGGACACAGCGAAGGCCGTGCTAAGAGGGAAATATATTGCAATACAGGCCCACCTCAGGAAAGAAGAACAATCCCAAATGAACAGTCTAAACTCACAACTAATGAAACTAGAAAAGGAAGAACAAATGAGGCCCAAAGTCAGTAGAAGGAGGGACATAATAAAGATTAAAGCAGAAATAAATAAAGTTGAGAAGAATAAAACAATAGAAAGAATCAATGAAAGCAGGAGCTGATTCTTTGAGAAAATGATCAAAATAGATAAACCCCTAGCTGGACTTACCAAGAAAAAAAGAGAGTGTACACACATAAACAGAATCAGAAATGAGAAAGGAAAAATCACTATGGACACCACAGAAATACAAAGAATTATGAGAGAATACTATGAAAAATTATATGGTAACAAATTGGATAACCTAGAAGAAATGGACAACTTTCTATAAAAATACAACCTTCCAAGGCTCACCCAGGAAGAAACAGAAAATCTGAATAGACCAATTACCATCAAAGAAATTGAAGTAATCAAAAAGCTACCTAAGAACAATAGTCCTATACCAGATGATTTCACTGCTGAATTTTATCAAACATTTAGTGAAGACTGAAGACCTAATACCCATCCTCATTAAAGTTTTCCAAAAAGTAGAAGAGGAGGGAATACTCCCAAACTCATTCTGTGAGGCCAGCATCACTCTAATACCAAATTAGGCAAAGCACCACTAAAAAAGAGAATTACAGACAAATATCCCTGATGAACATACATGCCAAAATACTCAACAAAATATTAGCAAACCGAATTCAAAAATACATTGAAAAGATCATCCATCATGATCAAGTGGGATTCATCCCAGGGATGCAAGGATAGTACAACATTCGAAAATCCATCAACATCATCCATTACATCAACAAAAAGAAGAACAAAACCACATGATCATCTCCATAGATGCTGAAAAAGCATTCGACAAAATTCAACATCCATTCATGATAAAAACTCTCAACAAAATAGGTATAGAGAGCAAGTACGTCAACATCATAAAGGCCATATATGACATAGCCAAACTTATACTTAACAGCGAGAAGCTGAAAGCTTTTCCTTTAAGATCGGGAACAAGACAAGGATGCACACTCTCCCCTTTTATTCAACATAGTTCTAGAGGTCCGAGCCACAGCAATTGGACAGCACAAAGAAATAAAAAGCATCCAGATTGGCATAGAAGAACTCAAACTGTCCCTGTCTGCAGATGACATGATATTGTACATAAAAAACCCTAAAGAATCCACTCCAAAACTACTAGAACTAATATCTGAATTCAGCAAACTTGCAGGATACAAAATTTATACATAGAAATGTGTTGCATTCCTACACACTAACGATGAGCTAGCAGCAAGAGAAATCAGGAAAACAATTCCATTCACAATCACATCGAAATGAATAAAATACCTAGCAGTAAACCTAATGAAGGAAGTCAAAGACCTATACCCTGAAAACTACAAGACACTCTTAAGAGAAATTAAAAGAGGACACTAATAAATGAAAATTCATCCCATGCTCTTGGCTGGGAAGAATTATTATTGTCAAAATGGCCATCCTGCCTAAAGCAATCTACAGATTCAATGCAATCCATATCAAAATACCTAGAACATTCTTCAATGAACTAGACCAAATAGTTCTAAAATTCATATGGAATAACAAAAGGCCCCGAATAGCCAAAGAAATCCTCGGAAGGAAGAATAAAGCAGGGGAATTACACTCCCGGACTTCAAGCTCTACTACAAAGCCACAGTAATCAAGACAATTTGGTATCGGCAGAAGAACAGACCCATAGACCAGTGGAACAGAATAGAGCCCAGATATAAACCCAAGCATATATGGTCAATTAATATACGATAAAGGAGCCGTGGATATACAATGGGGTAATGACAGCCTCTTCAACAGGTGGTGTTGGCAAAACTGGACAGCTACGTGTAAGAGAATGAAACTGTATTACTGTCTAACCCCATACACAAATTTAAACTCAAAGTGGATCAAAGACCTGACTGTAAGTCATGAAACCATAAAACTCTTAGAAAAATATACAGGCAAAAAACATGAGCAACTTCTTCGTGAACATATCTCCCCGGGCAAGGGAAACAAAAGCAAAAATGAACAAGCGGGACTATATCAAACTACAAAGCTTCTGTACAGCAAAGGACACCATCACTAGAACAAAAGGACATCCTACAGTATGGGAGAATATTCATAAATGACATATCCGATAAGGGGTTGACATCCAAATTATATAAAGAGCTCACACACCTCAACAAACAAAAAGCAAATAAGCCAATTAAAAAATGGGTGGAGGACCTGAACAGACACTTCTCCAAAGAAGAAATTCAGATGGCCAACAGGCACATGAAAAGATGCTCCACATCACTCGTCATCAGAGAAATGCAAATTAAAACTACAATGAGATATCACCTCACAGCAGTGAGGATGGCCAACATCCAAAACACAAACAACAACAAATGTTGGCAAGGATGTGGAGAAAAGGGAACCCTCCTACACTGCTGGTGGCAATGTAAATTAGTACAACCATTGTGGAAAGCAGTATGGAGGTTCCTCAAAACACTCAAAATAGAAATACCATTTGACCCAGGAATTCCACTCCTAGGAATTTACCCTAAAAATGCAGTAGCCCAGTTTGAAAAAGACATATGCATCCCTGTGTTTATCGCAGCACTCTTTACAATAGCCAAGAAATGGAAGCAACCTAAGTGTCCATCAGTAGATGAATGGATAAAGAAGAGGTGGTACATATATACAATGGAGTATTATTCAGTCATAAGAAGAAAACAAATCGTTCCATTTGCAACAACATGGATAGAGCTAGAGGGTATTATGCTCAGTGAAATAAGCCAGATGGAGAAAGACAAGTATCAAATGATTTCACTCACCTGTTTAGTATAAGAAGAAAGAAAAAACTGAAGGAACAAAACAGCAGCAGACTCACAGAAGCCAAGAATGGACTAACAATTACCAAAGGGAAAGGGACTGGGGATGAGGAGTGGGAAAGGAGGGATAAGGGGGGAAAAGGGCTGTTACAATTAGCACTCATAATGCAGCGGGGGTGGGGGTGGGGTGGGGGCATACGGGGAAGGTAGTATAACACAGAGAAGACAAGTAGTGATTCTATAACATCCTACTGTGCTGATGGACAGTAACTGCAATGGGGTATGTGGTGGGGACTTGATAATAGGGGGAGTCTAGTAACCATAATGTTGCTCATGTAATTGTATATTAATAGTAGCAAAATTAAAAAAAATTAAAAAAAGAAAACTGACAGTGGCTTCTAGAACATCTTTTCTCAAATCCCAGCCCACCTGAACACATATCTAAACATAAAAGAAGCTGCTTCGTCGTTCGAGCTGGTTTCTTTTTGTGAGTTACAATATTAAGAAGTAGTCTGCTTTGGTTTCAAGTATACATGTGGGATGTGTGCCTGTGTGATTAAAAGTAGGTGTTTTCTGACTCGCTGCTAGAACAGCTGGGTACCATAGGTAGATGCTGAGATAGATATGTGAGGTTTCAATTTTGGCCATTTTTTTCTGAAAAAGCCTTAATTGGTACGTTTAAAATTACTGAAGTTTAGTGATGAGGGAAACCACTGGGTTCACAAGTCTTTCTTGGATTGTCACAGTCAGCCCTGACCCCCAAGTTTGGAAATGTTCGAAGTCAGTGGAAACTTGCTTCTCTGTTTCCCTCTGGTGGCTGTTTCTTAGCTGAGGGGGGCTCCAGTTCTCAAATTTCCTTTGGCTGTGTTACCCCCACAAACCCATAATGAAAGTGGAAGAAAATGAAGAGATTTCAGATCTTACAGAGAACTCCTTACCTTTAATTCTACAAGTACCATCTTTATGAACACCTTTGATAAGGAGGTAAGCAGGTAACTTTTGGTAAGATGGATTCCTGAGCGCTAAGTGTTATGTCTACAGTTCCTGACATCACATAATTTACAGCAATGATTAAGCACCTTCTATCCTTCTAGACTCAGGTAGTGGGTGGGGAGAGAACATAATATGTTTAATTTAACATAATTAGGCCTATTAGTATTTTTTAAAACTTTACCATAGAAACTTCCAACAAGAAACAAAGAAGCAAGAGATAGTACACTGCAGCCCCATGTACCCACAACCCCCCCAAACAACTGTGAACATTATGGCCAATGCCATTTCATCTGTCCTGCTGGATTATTGTAAAGCAAAATCCATATCATTTCATCTGTAAATACGTTAGCATGTATCTCTAAGAGATGACTTTAAAAAAAAGCTGTAACTACAGTGCCACCATTATCACACCTACAAAATTAACGATTCGTTAACACAAAATTTCTAGTCTGTGTTCAGACAACCCCAGTTGTCTCATAAACGCCTTCTACATTTGGTGTATTTGGATCATAAAATATAAAATATTGAGAAGACTTCTCCGCGCTTCCCAATGTAGTTTATGATTTAAACGGAGAGCCTGCTGTTAGTCACCAAACCGATTGCCGTTGCTATTGCACTGGGGACTTTGGGCAGCTGGCAAAACTTCCTACTTTCAGGCACATCTGAAGAGGAAGTACATAGAGGCTTCTGAAACACAAAGCCCTGAAACTGGGCCAAAGGAAACAACAGTAAAAGAACAATGGAACGATTTATTGTCTGGCTTCAAGGCAAGTCTTGGAGCCCCTGGTAATTGACTGGAATTAAACAGCTGCTTTCCATTTAGGAAGACTATAAATTCCCAGCATGTCCATTGACTGCCATCGTCCCAGTGCTTACTTAGCAAAATGTCTGACACCTGTAGGACCTCAGTTCATGTGTATTTTCTTTGTCCCCCCATTTTCAATGAGGAGAGCAGGAAAGATGTATCTGGTAAGTTAGATTTCCGTTAATTCGGGGTTTTGGTGTATGTGGTTTGACACAGTTCGGTTCAGGTTTCCCTGAGTAAATCATTGTTAGTGGCCATTACTAAAATGAATTCTGGCAAAACTATAATTAAGGCATACTTTACAAGTGAGAGGTAATTGGCAAACAGCAGGAACAGCCAACCTCAACCCCAAGTAGGTTGGCTTTTGCTGGCAGGCTTCTCCCCAGCAGACCACAAAAGCAGTTCCCGTCCAAACAGTAGACGGAGGCCTTGGCTCTCTGGGATCTGAGAGCAACAAAGGCAGCCCATCCCCTCCCCAAAGCCCTCATTCCAAGGGTGAATCACAAAGGCCACCCCTCATTAACTGGAGTGCAGACAGAATGAGACCTACTGTTCCTTACTGGGTTTGAAATTGCTTGAGGCACTACTGGCACTCAGAAGAGAAATTCCTCTGTGGCCCATCCACAGTTGCCCATACTGTATCTCAGTGGTTACTGGCCCCTTGGCCTTTGCAGGGGGTGCGCAGCATGTGGACAGTAGACACATAGCAAAACATATCAGCCTTCCCATGAAGCCCAGAGCGTAGACCACTGCAGCACCGTTTGGTCCTTTCTTCCCCTAGGAAGTAGACAAAGAATAAAATAGGTGAGCATTTGCATAACATTTTAATACTTTTCAAAGTGTTTTCCCATAGGATATTTCATTTCATCTTAAACCAGTCCTGTGAGGTAGAGGAGGAAGGAATAATCTTCTGTTTACAGGCTGAGTAAATGGGGGAACAGGGAATTTAAGAAACTCACCAAGGATCACAGTGAGTGGCAGAACAGAAACAAGGATGCAGAAGTCCTAATTTCTGGTATAAATGACTGTTTATATGATTGATTGTGTGTGTTGGTGCATGTATGTTATTCACTCTGAAAAGGTGACTGTACAAACACACTCACATAGGCATATGCATTTAACCATCTCTCCCAAATATCTAGTGGGTTTATTTAATGAGACAGTGTGTTCTTAGGTAATAAATTGGGACTTTGATCCACAGGCAAGGAGCTTTCAGGGACACTGTGCTATGATGGAAAAAGTTTTGATCCAATAGTCAAGGGACTCAGGCTCTGATGCTGGCTCTGATCTTTATGACCATGAGGACTGATACTGCTTGCCTTGTTAATGTCACAGGGATGAAGTTTAAGTGGGAGAAGGGTCAAAGTGCTGTGTGAACACAAGCCAATTAACAGATTTCCATAGTTCAGGTTTTTAGGTAACTGCTCTGGACCCTAGCAGAGAGCCTAGCGCCAATTGCAGACACTTCTCAAACAGATCCCCCGATACCAGTTAGCTGAGTGGGACTGTTCCAAAGGCTGCCTGAGGAGAAACCCCAATCTCCTCTGTTTTCCCTATGGGACCGAGGCAATCAGTGGCTGAGAGCATGGCTCTCTGTCCACAGGCCTGAGGCCACCAGGAGATTTACTGAAGTTATTCCTGTACAGTGTGCTGGGTGGGGGTATTAGTCAGTATCTAGTAATTAAAGAGAGAAAAAGTATTGTGTTGATAATTATCTTGCTAGCTAAATGCCACTGCACTCCTGCTGCCACTCAGAGGGGTGTGTGGTTGCATGAGAGAAAGCACGTTCCCAGGAGCCAGTGCCGTTAGACCTCAAGACCACCTAACATAGCTATATTCTAATTTATCCGTTAGTCATCATGGCAAACAATTTTCTCCTAACCTTTTGTTTTGTACATTAATCCATCCATTCATTAACCCAACTTCTCTTTTCATTTTCAGTTTAGGCTTCCTGTAGACACCCTTTTCCTGTGCAACAGAGCTGGGCCTCCCATTCTCTAATTGCCCCTTAACACATCTGGGGGCACAATCTGTGCCCTCCCCTCTCTCCCTGACAAGGTTTATAGAAGCCTGAGAGTCTGAGGACAGTGCCTGGCCTCTGGTCAAGAAGCCAGCAGTCACGTGGCTTGGAGATGGCCCATGCATCTCAGGGCCCCCAGCCTGCCACCCATCTTTGCCAGACTGTAACATGTTCAGGAGGCCCATCTTCTGCACTCTACCAGCAGCTTCCTTGTTTGAACCCTGATTGCTGCTTGGTTCCCCGATGTAGTCACGTCTACCATGGCTGGGTAAGTGCCAGTCAGCACGGCTTTCCCCATTAGTCCTGTCACTGGGTTTCCCTGACTAGCCCTCACCCTCCAACAGGAGCCAAAGGCCCTTCTCAGAAGGCTCCAAAAGGAGGTCCTTTGAAGCCTTTTCCCTCTTGCCTCTCAGTCCACCCCTTAACAGTTTTGAATTGCTCCAAGTAACGGCACTCGAGCTGTGTTAAAAATGCAGAATGAATTTATTTACACCAAACCCTTCCCAGAAAACATGACTGCTGAAGAGAAGAGCATAAATTTCCCCTCTCTATAATACGGGTACCACATGGATGCAGAAGGGAGAGTAAACCTGAATGTTATTATCAGCCTAGTGTCCTGAGTGATAGACTTCAGGAGTTCTTCTGAGATGTCTCAGTACCTCTGTAATTCCCCTCGGGACTCCACGCCGTCCCAGTAAGGGGGCATGTGTGACCATCCGGTGCACACATGATCATCCAGGGCTGTGAACAGCCACACTGGGTGGTCACAGCAGCAGTGTTTTCAGTTTTGCTCTAATGAGTCTTCCAGTTTGCTTATTTGGTAAATGTGATGATGAGTTTTAATCTATGTTTTTCACATATCCCCCAGTAAGAAGAAGTGAGACAATCAGCTGGAGAGGAGAAAGAGGTGTTGGATCTTGGAAAGCCCCTAACTTTCTCTCCAGTCTAAGAATTAGATTTTTTAAAAACATTCCAGCACTAAGTTTTATAACAAGGCCCATCCGATAGTGGCTTTGGGAGCCCCTTTGAAGGAGAGAGTCCTGCATCGTCAGGGCCACCAGGGACAGTGAGACAGGGAAGAGCTGGAGGTGAGCTGGCAATGATCTCTGGCTAACACACCATTTCTCTACCCTTCCTTTGCAGTAATTCATGGCTGTGTACTGAATAGTATTCCCTGCTACAGCTGGACTGGACTCCACTTAGCCTTTTCAGCCAAGGTTCCTATTTTAACTGACAGCTTTCCTTTGGGGTGCCAGGCAGCCAGGCCCCCTACCCTTGCTGTGTACTTGTATCTCACACCCCACCTCTGCCTCCCAGCCTCAGTGGCACTGATCCTGACCTTCTTTCTTTAAATTATTTTGAGGTTGGTTTTTTTTTAACCACTTTTTTTCCCCAAAACACACAGTCAAACAAGGCTCTGCCAAATTTTCAGGCCTTTCTGCAATGTTGAGAATGAGGAGGGGTTTCTCTCTTCAACAGTAGATAATCATAAGGGAAAAGTAGAAAAAAGGAAAAGCAAACATTTGCACACTATTTTTTCCTGTTGGCAGAGCAGGGAGTGCAGTTCTGAGGTGTGTTTGGTGAGTCACTGACTGGTTAGTGACCAGAGGCAAGTATGAAGATGATGCTGTCAAATCATAAGCTAGTTTTGTTGAGAAAAATCCAAGTGTCATAGTAGAGCATGTTGGGAGCCTCTATGTTTGGAGGTTCAAAAACAAAACAGAACAAACAGGAAGTGAATATTCGGCCAAGTAGCTCAGATGCTAAGTTGGGCTGTCAGGTCTCCTTGGGAAAGACATCGTGCTTGCAGCTTTGATGTTACCAAGTCTAGTTTCACAGCTGCTTCCCAGGAACCCCAAATTTAAACAGCCAACCTGTCTCCATCCCCTGGGTAATTATTCACATTACAAATAGGCCCCCTTCATTTGCATTTGTTTACAGATTAACTACTTGAGGCCAGAGGAGCCCCAAAAACCTCAAAATTTTAGAGCCACCCAGCCTTTGAGAGATCTCAAAGACTAGACAGAATTTTTTACCAAGGGAGAACTTTGGGTCCATAAGAAAGATGTGACCCACTTTTTTCATAAGAGGAAATTGAGGCCCAGAGAAGTGAAGGGACTTGCTGGAGGTCCCAGTGCTGTTTTGTGGCAGAAGCCAGGCTAAATTCAGTGGTTCCTGACTACCGATCCATTTCACAAATGGATTCAATCTGTTCCTGTATGTTCTTGGAGACAGGGTCTCTTGATGTTCAGAGAAAACAAATAGTATTACAAGGCCCTTGAGTCTTTTTCCCCATAGAAGAATAGTCGAGGGGAGTCAGGTAGGGGGCTGGCAAAGCAGCAGACTTCAGGCCAGCTCTGAACTGAGTGCTTCTGCTGACAGTAGGATTCCAGGCATCTGTTAGCCGGCCAGTTTTCCTGGAACTCTGGAATGGGGCCCAGGCATCCGAATGTTTAACAGGTGTCTTAGATGATCCTTGTAATCAAGGAAGTTTGATAAACAGAAATCTACCCTGTGAGCGAACATGAGGCCTTTAGAAAGTCTATCAGGGCTATTAAAGTAATTAAAATAGTTATTTTATTGGGTAGCTTTTCTCACTGTAGACAGAAAGGTCTTTTTCCTTCTTCAGTGAAAGGCTTTTTAATTAGTACTGTACAATTGTTACCAATTTTTTTAAAAGATACCCTAAGTTCTCTGTTTACTTCTGGGGAAACAAAACCAGTCATTAGAAATGATCTGCACTTTTATTTTTCCCGACTGGAATGGAATGGCTTTCTTGAAAAATCCCCACGTGGGTACATGCAACCCCCCCAACACACACACACACACACACACACACACACGGCCCTCGTTTCTCAAGCCAAGAAGTTTGCTTTTCCTGGCTGCAGTGCAGATCACTTTTGTTCTTTATTTTGTTTTTTGTCTTAATCATTTGGCATTCACGTGTGGCTGTTAATATGTGCTTGTTTTGAATTAAAACAAGAAGCTTTAAACTGGTGTGTGGTGTTCTTAAAACCTTCTCAGCAGATTTGCTGGTGGTGATGGTCCATCAGTGGCCCCATTACTATCCTGTCTTCTCCAACTGTAATCTGTGCTATCTCACACTGCCCACTCCCCTCACCCTGTCTTACTTTGTGCTTTCTCTTTGGCTAATTTTGTGTTTTCTTTCTCTCTCTCTCCCTCTCCAGCTTTTTTTAATCTTGTCTTCAGCAGCTGCACTAAGTCTAAAGGACAAGACTGCCATTCTAGAAGAGTTAGGGTTCCTTACTGTCTCAAACTGGAAACCAACCAATTCCCTCTTCCCTCAAACTGTGCACATAACACACACCACACACTCAACAGTGTTCATGTGTCCCTGTGTCCTGGCAAGAAGCTCTCTCCTGACTTACATGGTATTTTAAGTGGAAGTGTCTTGTTCTAACCTAACGAGGCAGGAAAAGAACCATCAGAGCTGGAGAATGGACCAAATGCAACCTCAGAGCGACAACTTCAGGGCAACTCACCCAAGTGTAAGTGACTGGGGCAAGAGACCTCAGGTGTGGGTGTGGAAGTGCTGTTCACAAGTTCTCCTCTGTTTTCTGTTTTTTTCTTTTTAAACACCGATTCTCCAGTTCAGTGGGTTGACTGTCTACAGCCACTATTAAACATTTCTGAATATGGAAGAGAAGGCAAGCAACACTCGGTATCTTCTTCAGCATTCATAGACACTCTGCAGACCCCTGACAAGGGGGAAATGAAGCCACTAGCACTCAGGTGGAGAAGGAAGAGGCAGGATGGGGCTTAAACTTAGTGAGAGCAGAATTACTCTGCTCAACCTTCCAAGGCCAGCTGGGGTCTTGAGAGAGGTTTCTGCTCAACCTGAGATCTGGTGGGAGAGCTTTGATCTTGATAAGTCGGCCTTGAATTCATTGGTTTAACTTGGATCAGAATGCCATGTGGGTGTGCTCAACTCTATGGCCATTACCTTCCACTGTCCCGTGTCTTTTGAGAGAGCCTCTTTGCATGTTTTCCAGAATCTGTTTGTTTTTCCTTTCTCTTCCTTTGTTCTTTTTGCTCAAAGGTGTGACCAGTCACTGCCCCTCAGGGGCTTTCATTCTCCAGGAAAAACATCCCGAAACCAGCACTGTTTAGCTTGATACCTTTCTAATGTCCATGTCAATTTTCAATAAAACCAAGAAGAAATGCTCAGTGGCTGTGTGATCTGATCTGAAATCATTAGATGATGTGGGCCCACCACAGTCTGCCTCAGGAGGAGTGGGTGGCTGCCTTACAAGTGGGTGACTGGCATATGCAGCCTTCCTAAGTGGCCCGCTGTGTCCCCCCTACCCTATTCCATCTGGGCCTGACATTCCCATTGGCTAGGGGTGGGCAGGAAGTCTCTGCTTTTCCTTCATTAGCATGGATTTAATTGATCCCTTGAGCTCATTGTCACCTAGGACAAAAGATGAAGGAAGTGGAGTGTTAGATCCTACAGAACAAGGTCTGGGTGAGTTACAATTCTGGACGGAAAAGAACTGCACCACTTGTCTTTCATTTAATCCTGTGATGTGCCCTCCCGAAAATTCATGAATATGACTGTTCTCTATGACTCAAAAAGCATTCTATAGATAGCAGGTCCAGGTGACCCTAGAACAACATGAGGTTGAACTGTGTGGGTCCACTAATACATGAATTTTTTTCAATAAATTTATCGGGAAAAGATTTGGTGATTCACAGCAGCAATTAGAAAAAACAGTTTCTCTAGCTTACTTTATTGTAAGAATACAATATATAATACATACAACCTACAGAATATGTTAATCAAATGGTTATGTTATCGGTAAGGCTTCCACTCAACAGTAGGTTATTAATAGTTTTGGAGAAGTCAAAAGCTATACATGAATTTATATATATTTATATGACCCTTTACGTGGAGTGTCAGCCTGCCTAACCCGAGGTGTTCAAGGATCAAGTACAGTGCTTTGTGCCTGGGTCTACCAGCATTAAAGTGGGCAAGAGGGGGAGTGGTCAGTTTTCATAATTTTGGTTGCAGTTAACATGAAGTTCTCTTTCACCGGCTTCATTCCCGAATGGCCAGATGCTGGAGACTAGAGAGTGATCTGTATCCTCTCCATACCCAGGCCTGGAGGCCTCTGGAGGACCAGAGGAACAACCCTGGTTTGTATAGCTCTCACACTGGGGGGCAGCAGGGTGAGACACTCGCCTGTGACGTCCCGACATCCCCGAGCAGCAGCAGGCACTGAGTGTAGAAAAGCGCAGGCTCTGGAGCCAGACAGACTTGCTGGCCATGTGTGCTCTGGGACAAGTTGTGTGAAAAACTTCTCTGTAAGAGGACAGTATCAGTGACTCCTTTGCAGGGTGATTGTGAAGGCTGTGTGAGCTAATGTATATTAAAGACCTGGTCAGTCAATAAACAGTATTCATTATTGAGGATGGAGTTTTCCTTCTACTCAGAGTACCTTAGGTTCTTCTAACACAGGGTTTCTCAGCCTCAACACTTAACATCTGAGGCCAGGTAATTGTTGTGGAGGGCCGTCCTGTGCACTGTAGCAGGTTTAGCAGTGTCCCTACCCAATATATGTCATAGCACCCCCTCGTGCAGCCCCCCGACCCCAGTGTTAAAGACGAAAAAGGTCTCCTGGAGGGTAAAATTGGCCCCTGTTGAGAACCATTGCTCCAGGCCAGGGGTCAGCAAACTTTTTTTTTAAAGGCCAGCTGGTAAATATTTTAGGCTTTGCAGGCCCTGTGGACTCTGCAACTATTCAGCTGTTACTATAGCACAAAAGCAGCTATAGATATTGTGTAAAAGGATGAGCGTGGCTGGCTACCAATAAAACCTTACTCATAGATACTGAAACTTGAAATTCACACGAGTTTCATTTTCGCAAATGTCCTGAATTTTGATATTTTTCAACCAAAAAATGTAAAAACCATTCTTAGCACGAGAGTTAACAAGTGCAGGTGGTGGTACCAGACTTGGCCTGTGGGCCCTAGTTTGCCAATCTGACATCTACCGCATTTTAGTGCTTATTGATGCATAATTTAGCCTAAAGGTGTTAGAAGTGAATGGTCAGTCCAAGGAAATAAGAAATGAAGACAAATGGCTGAGGTTCTAGTGCAAGTTAGTGGGGAAAATGGGTTTGGATAACTAAAAATTGGTGTACAGTTTTGCTAGAGCAGGGGCAGGGGCCTGCTGTGGCCATGAGAGTCTGTTCTGGGGCATTGCTGAGGAAGCAGGAACTCCAACTGCTTCTAGGGAAAGAACCAGACCCCTAATACTCTCCAAAAGGCCAAGCAACCCAGGCTTCAGTTGTAAGGACTGAGGTTAAGCCATGCCCTCTTCTGTCTGAAATGCCCCCACTTAGGGAGATTCATGCCTTGGCTATAAACACAGCTTTCTTGCAAAGACATTCTTTTAAAATACAGGCACCCATTCAAAGAGTTATGTATTTGAACAATAGTATCTCCCAGTGGTTTTGCCACCTGTTCCTACCTTCCACTGGTGTCTGTTCAGTTCCTGCACTACCTCTTAGCTTGTTTGGCTTGGGTTTTAGAAAGTCCCTGTCCTGGGCTAAAACATCTGTAAAAAATTCTGTCTATATCTGCTATGTATAGGGTTGGGGACAAACTCCTTATCTGGGTTTTGGGCTTAAACTGCTTTTTCTTCATCAAATGATAAGGGTATATTGAACACCTCCCATGGGCTTGGCCCCATGCCCTATACTATGGTGGATACTTTTGCATGAGATCTAGTTAAACACTGCTCTTGAGGAACTTAGACTGGCCCCAACTTAGTTATTCAACCATATTTTCTAGTACTTCCTAATAATCTCTATTCCAGTCCACTGGTCTCTGCACAGGCCTCTCCCTGAGTTACACAATCTATTTGTTGACTTTGTCTGAAATAACCTCTACTGATTTAGATCCTGCCTTTGAGGCTCAGGTCCTACCCTTCTCTTTGAAGCCTTTCTTGACCCCCACCCACCTAGCCTATCTTTTCATTTTTTAACTTCCTAGTTGAACTTTTGTAATCTTTCCTCCTTCCCCTTGGAGGGACCTCCCTCCTCAAGTGATGTTAAGCTTCCCAAAGACAGGAACATCAGCTAACACCCTCCAGAGGGCCCAGTAAAGTACTGGACACACAACAAAATGGTAACTAGATTGAGATTATTCACCAATGTAGGGAGCTAGTGTACTTTTCAAACATTTAATTTTGAAATTAAGTTGTAAGAATACTACAAAGGATACCCACATACTCATGACCTGGATTCACCAATTGTTAATGTTTTGTCCCATTTGCTTTATCATTCATGTGCTCCATATATTTATATTATATATATATATGTTATATATATCTAGATCTATAGACAGATGTACATATTTTTTCTAAATCATCTGAAGGCACTTTACATGTATCATGGCCCTTTACCCTTAGATATTCCAGTGCAGATTTTCTAATAGTAAGGATTTTCTCTTACAGAACCATAGACGGTTATCGGTTTAGTAAGGTTAACATTGTTACACCACTTTTATCTGTTGAATGATATGCTTTATAGCATTTTTTTTTTCTTTCCATATAGGGTTCGGTCTAGGATCACCCATTGTGCCCTGTCTCTCTAGACTCCTTTAATCTGGAACAGCCTTTGTCTTTTATGATATTTTTGAAATCTCATTTAAAAAAATAGATGGTTCTCATTTTGTGTCAAAGTGTCCAATTTCTCCACTGTGTAATTACTGGGGTTTTTATCTTCTTTGCTACTAATAAACAATCTGGGGAGAAACTGTAAGTCCATAAGTCCATGCAAACCTACTCCTCATAAGAAATTTACCCCTAGATTTAGCATCTATTCATAATTCTTGCCCGAACCAACCTACAAAATGATGATTTTTCCAACTCCAACACTCCCTTCAAATATACCCATCAGCAAGCACTTAGTATTGATTGTAAGCAAAGGCCCTCCCTTTGCCCTTATTATTTCTTCATCTACTTAGCATCACTGTGGACTTACTGCTTTCTGTCCTTTTGATGGTTCATTACTGTCCTTAACAGTTTTTGTACTCAAATTGCTAAGATTTGACAAGTGAGAACTCCTAGCTATTGCTTTTAATCCATTAGTAAACATTCCTCAAGAAGATATTGTAGGGCAGGCTACTCTGGTCAAGACTTTTGGTGATCTAATTTCTGGGATAGTTTATAGGAACATTCATTAGCCAGGCTCCAGGTTTCCCTCCTTTAGTTACTCACTGCCTCCCTCTTAGGAAAGATCAGGGAGCTATTAGTGTGTGTGTGTGTATAATGTACAGACAGTGGCAGGAGCCCGTGTTAGAACAGATAAAGATGGTGGAGGGGAGGAGGGTGGATGATTCTGGTTTCTGGATTGTTTTAGGATTGCAATGGCTGCTTTTATCATTGCTCCCTCCAACACCTCTCTTCAACAATAATTCAGATAATCTACTTTGTTTAGGGGTTTCAACTCAGAATGGGCTAAGATAGGTTGGCTGAAGGATTTTTTGATCAGAAGGATTGCCAGGGAAAGAAGGTCATGCAAATTTTGTTTCATTTTTTAGAGATGCAACTGTTTATTCCATAGTGGGACTTACAAATGGAATCCAGTTATGGCTGTTTCAGAGCAAATAGCCTCTAACATCAGTTTCAGTGCCTTTCATTTTGTAATCCAAGTCAGAATGCGGTTATTTGTTTCTATATGATGGAAAATTTTTAACCTATGAGGAAGTTTTTATTTTCACAAAACTTGTAGAAAAGATGTGTATTGACTACAACGCTGATTTTGATGAAGTTTGGCAGCTTAGGCTGAAATTAATCCAACCATACAATGACCAAACAACTTAAAATGTAGGCTCCAAGAAGATGAATTTCAAAAAGTTGGAACAATGGAAAGAGCCTTCATTCATTCAATTATTCATTTAATTCCACAAATATCTATGGAGTGCCCACAAAAGCCAGGTCTAGGTGCTAAGAGCAACACAGATGAGTTCCTTGTTCTCATGGAACTGACATTTGGGGGGGAGGGGGAGGAAGGACAAACTTTTAAAAAGCTAATAACTGATACATGCTGCAAAGAAAATAAATAAAACAAGGCAATGTAATGGCCAATGACTGGGGGAGCACTGGATGAGGAGTCAGATGACCTAGAGTCTTATCTCACCCCGGCCACAACAGTTTCTAAAGCCTTCAGCAAGTCACTTCACCTCTCTGGCCTTATTTTTTTGCACTCATTCAACGATGACGAGAATTTATGATAATCTCTAATCTTCCTTCCTATTATCATGTCCTTTGATTTGATGGTTCAAGACTGCCATGACTTCCATAAATATGAATATCTACCACAGAGTCAAAGACAAAGCACTCCCTGTGTAATGGGAGAGACAGGCATGGAAACACATCAGAATGAAATAGTGTGAAAAGCAGTTATCTTTTGCCCTTCTCAGTCTAATACACCCTACATATCAGATGTGTCATACAATGAGAAATAAGTCAGTAAAGAGTTAAAGAGGGCAATAGCTCAAAGCCACATCATCCAATGGTCCTGCTGCCAGTGGGACATTGAGTTTTCTGCAGGACTACTACTTCCCACCAGGACTGTTACCAGTTATAGGACAACAGAGAAAACCCAGTTTCCCTTTCCTTTGTATTTCTACTATAACGAGCATATAATAGGTACTGTGTAAATTCCCTCTGACAGACACTCATTCACTACTTTAATAGCACAGATTGGCAGACTGGGATTGAAAGAACTGAATGGAGATGATCCACGGCTGGAGTGTGATGTTTGGCTACGGAGTGATTGAGCCATTTGCTGCTATGCAGCTTTTAACCTCTTCTTTGCACCCTGTTTGTATTGCGTAGTATTTTGCACGTTCTAGATTGATACATGAAATACAGACTTATTTGCAGTCGTGGCCAGAACTGTGTAAACATGGTGTATTTGTCAGCAATTGGAAGGGAGCATGGACGATAAAAGTGGTTTACTTGACAAGTGGCGCTGTGGATGACTTTGTTTGCAGGAATTTCATTTTTACTATGCTTTCACAATAAAATACAAAGCTAATGATGCACGACGCCCACAGCTGTTCACGCTATACTTTGAAGAAAAGGCGCTTCGGAGAACTGACATTTTTAAAAATGTAAAATCCATTCCAAACCTAAGCCCCTCCCAAAGGGCACGGTCCCACGTTGCTCCACTCAGAAACCGGGGGGAAACGTCAGGCGAGCCATTGCTGCCAGCAACAATCTGAGGGCGCCTTCCAGGGATTTAACAGTACCACGTTCCCGAACCTCAGAGAACCTTCCAAAGAGTCCTTTCCTTGAGCCCCCGCCCTCCGCTGGTCACCGTAGTGCGTCAAAGGCCCTATTCGTCATCGGAGGGAAAAATGTACGTCGCGCGAGATTCCGCGACGGGATTTTGAAGTTAGGGAACAGCCGAGGCGCAGGCGCACTGGCCTCACAACCTCGGGGCGGCACGCGGGTAGGTAGCCTAGCGCCCAGAGGAGTGGGTGCAGAGCGTGCTGGAGCCTTTTTTCCCCTCCCGCGCAGTGCGTGGGTCTGGGGGTCGCTGGAGGTGCGGAGCGCGGGCTCTGGCTCTGCCACGCAGTGCGCTGTGACTGTGGCGGGCGCCTTCTAGCTCCTCCACGAGTTGGAGGAGTGCAGCGGGCGTGTGCCTCGGCGTCGGGACGAGAACTGGTGCTCGCCTTTTTCTTTTAGAAAGGTCGCCCACAACGCACACACTCCAGTCCCCTGAGAGTTGCTCTTCGCGCCTTGGCGCGCCCCTCCCCCCCCGGCCCCTCCCACCGACCCCCGTTCCCGCTAGCTCCTGGTCGGTAGCCGGCTTCATCCCCGGGGTCCCAACTTGGGGGCGGAGAAGATGGCTGGCGGACGTCTGCTGTTGGGGGGCGACTTCCTGTCGCCGCCGCCGCTGCCCCCCCTCCCGCCGCCGCCGCTGCCCCCCCTCCCGCCGCCCCCGCCCGAGCCAGTGCTGGAGCAGTGGCGCTATAGCCACGAAAGTGACTGGCAGTGGGCTCTGCGGCGCAGCTTCATCTGTCGGCACCTGCACAGCTATCCCGGGGCTGCCCTCGACCAGCTTCTCGCGCTCTCCGCTGCCTGGACCAACCACGTTTTCCTGGGCTGCAGGTGAGGAAGGTGTGAGGGACGGGTTTGGGATCAGGATAGGGGGTCCGGATAGGGACGGAGACAGGATAGGGATGAGGGCTTAGAGACTGGAGATCTGGAGGTGCTGGAGGACACCAGAGGGCTCACTATTGATCTGGGGCGAGAAGGGTGGTTGGCGGAGTGAGGTGGCCCGGGATGACATAACAGCTAGCAGGGTGCGGGGATCGCGGGAGCGGACCCTCTGGGACCAGGGATGAAGATAAAAGAGCGCATAAAAGAGAATTGTTGAGAGGTGGTCTTTGTGGTGGTGGTTTTGGAGGGTCTGGGAAATGATGAATAGCAGAACCTCGTGGCGGCCCTGCGTAGGACCTTCCAAGGATGCGGTATCCGCAGAGATTTTCGACTGTCGGGGTTTTGGGGGTCCGCGGTGGGAGGGGAGGGGACCCTACGGTTCTAATCCTAGACTCCTCCTGACCACTCTGCCTTTCCATCCCCATTAAATAAAACAACATCAGCCCCTAGGCTGAGTGTTGCCGTGTCCTCTGGAAGCAGTTTGTATGAGGTCTCTCGGCTGCTGGGTCCTCCTTGCTGGTAGATTTGCGCATAATGTGGACGCAAACAAAGAAATGGATACATCTACTGCAAAAATGGATCGCCCTCCTTTCGCCTTAAATGTGATCAGTGGATTAACATTTGGCGTCTGGGTGAGGTTTTAGGTGTGCGTGTGCGTGTGTGTGTACCCCCCTTTCCCAGACCCTGGTGCGCGCGTCCTGAGCAGGCCTCGTTGAAAGCTCTTTGCATTCAATGAAGACTGCAGTATAGTTCGAATGCATTTTTTTAAAACAGACTGCTGGGACCTCTGTCCTTCAGAACCCCCAAACAGGTCCTATACAAGACCACTGATTCCTTTGATAGACTGAGAGGCTTCTTTTTTTTTTTTTTTTTTTGACACTCCTTCCTCATGGTGGAATTTTTATTAGGAAGGATGAGAAATTCTGGAAAATGATCAGATCACATTCAGCCTATTCAGTTTCAGGATTGACTATAACAGCTACAGAGAAATAGTATTCTCTACTCATACCCTTAATTGTTGAATAGTATCCAGTTCTTGATACTTCGCTTTGCTCTTATCACAAAAATTAATTTTTTCCTATCTTCTCTATATTAGTGTAATACCTGCCTCCAGAAATAATTATTTCACTGGAGGAACTGGTTACAACTGGGGAAGTCTCAGTTATTAATCACGTCAGATAAATCTAGTTGACCTTCACTTAACATGTTCTTGCATTTGAAAAGGTACTTTTATCCTGTAGTCATGATCTTCTTAATATCACAGAAAGCCATGGGGATTCTGAGTCCTAAAAAACAAATCATACATGGGGGAGGAGAATAACCATCCTTTGTGTTAGTAATAATAAATCTGACCTTCCCACTAGAATGTAAGCACCCTTGGGGAAAGGGTTTTGCTTTCTTATTCATACCTTTATCCTCAGTGCCTAGAAGAGTACCTTCTGCATAATAGCTGCTCAATAAATATGTGTGGAGTGAACAAATGAATACAGCTTTATAATGTACAAAATGCTTAAAATATTTATGTATCTCACTTAATACAACCACCTTGGGAATTAGGCAGTGTCTCATTTTTACAGCTAAATCAATGGAGGCCAAGAAGTTAAGAGGCTTTTCCCAGGTCCCACAGTTGGGGCTAGGGCCCAGGTCTTCTGATGCTCTTAACGCTGACACACAGCTACTGTTTTGGGGAAGAATGGACCAGGAGTGAAAGCAAGTAACTGACATAGCCACATCATTATTACATGTCAGGATTTCATTCCAAGAGCAGCTGCCTTGTATATAACTAGGGCATTTAAGAACAAAGCACACCAGTGGTAGTCGGTGTTAGTAGCTCAATCATCCAGGGCATTTTGTCTATGTGTGTACTCACCCAAGCTCATCTGTGTATAGTGTGTTTGTATGTGTGTATAGATAGATATACATACATATGTGTATGTATGTATATAGTCATCATGTCACATGGTAATTAAGTCAGTTCAGTCAATACAAGAATTGCCATAACATCAAGTAGTTTAACTGAAAAAATGTTTGCATTATACCTGATAACTTAGATGTAAGAGAAAGAGATGGCGCAATAATCTTGGACGCTTAGGGACCAGGTTGAGTCTTGCACTTTAGGTAGGCTTTATGTTAGCTGGCATCTTCAGGTAAGTAGAATCTATATTCCAGTACTTGTTAACGTTGATGTTGGCAGAGTTCTTGTTTTCTGGTCTATTCTTCTGTAATAGAAGAGTTTTTTTCTCTCTCTAAAGGGAACTGCAGATCCATGGTGAAACAGCTCATTTTTAAATTAATTTCTTGTTCAAAGTTCATGTCTTGCCAGTGGGTTTCAGCCCCTGGCAAGTTCATTCTTCATTCTGTGAGACCAAAAAATGACAGTGGAACGTTCTTGGGGTGAAAGTGTTATACCCAACTTTATTCCCACAGTGGCAGGTCAATCACTAGATTCCCGTCCACTCAGAGCGAGTCTGCACGCAGCAAGCCAGTCTCTGCCTCTGGGCCTCTCTGTCCCTGCAGCCGTCTCAAGTCTCTGTCCTCGGTGCTGCCACTGCTCCAGCTTCTGCTCTCCTGCAGCTGTGCAGCCCAGAGCACTGGGTGGAGCTCTTTATTTAGAGTCAGTAATACCATATTGCCCACACGTGTGCAGTAAGCGGACCGACCAGGGTCAGATGAGAATCCTGGCCATAGGAAGTTTCATTTTCTCTACAGTTCATCCCTTGACTTTTAGAACATTAGCAAGAAAGAATGTCTTTGTACTTTTTTTTTTCCACTAGAGGGCTTTCTGTATTCTCTTTTAGTTGAGGTTGAAATAACTCCCAGGTTAAGGATATCTTTGAAAACTCCTTGATCACAAGACCAAACCAGGAGGAGCTCACATGTGCAGGGAGGCAAACCATGTTTCATTCCTCTGGGTGATAGAGGTGATCTTCCTGCAACAAGTATTGATGCTGTAACAGTGTTTTGCAAGCATCAGAATCACCTGTCAGGCTTGTTAAAACACGAGATTGCTTCACAATATAGGTAGGTCACAGGGAAGGCAGTACAGCACGGAAAAGACAAGTAATGACTCTATAGCATCTTACTATGCTGATGGACAGTGACTGCAATGGTGGAGTGAGGACTTGATAATATGGGTGAATGCTGAAACCACAATGTTGTTCTAGTAAAACCTTCATAATATTGTATGTCAATGATATAATTTAAAACAAAAAACAAAAAAACACAGGATTGCTGTCAGCTGCTACCCCCCTACCCCCCACATTCCCCCACCCCCATTTCTGATGTAATAGGTCTGAAGTGGGGCCCCAGAATTTGCGTTGCTAACAAGTTCCCAGGTGATACCGATGAGCAGATGATCCTGGGATTACTGAGGATCCAGGAATTACACTATGAGAGCCACCACTTTATAGGATAAAATAATATTTTCCAAACTGCTTTTTGGTCATTTTTTCCCTCATAGTCCAGGCAACCAGGAAGCTCAAGTAGCTGAAATTATTTCTCTTCCCTTTTTTATTTGTCTGCTTCATAAAAGTAAACAACCTGTGAAGAATTTTTTCTGCAAGCAATTTCTAATAAGTGTCATGTGGCTAATGAAAAGATAGTACAGCATTCTAAACAACTATACAGCACTTATGTAATTGTTCATATGAATACCTAGGGAGCTGTGTGATTTTTACTTAAAAACTGTAGATAATATATATGCATTTAATGATACTTTACATCATGGTCTCTCCATTAGATAGAGTACTGTATAACCATTAAAACTCATGTGGTAATGACATGGAGAAAAAGTTATAGTAAATTAAGAACAAAAAAAAGAAACCCCACCTGGTTGCAAGTCAACATAGATGATCTGATAGTGATTTTGGTGGGAGGGGGCAACAGTGTATGGAAAGCATAGAAAAAATTTAAAAACTCCAAAATGTCAATTAACTTACTGGTGGTTGGATTTGTAGGTGCCCTTCTTGGTGGATTCTGTAAAATTTCTGGAGTAAAGGTGTTACTTTCAAATTCACTACAAAAAAACACAAAATGAAGGACTGAGTAATGAAAGCTTTACTGCTTTATTTAAAATTCGTGGGACCACATTTTTATTCCTCAGTGGCTACTCTGGAGAATTTTAGAAATGGGAATGAAATCCTAGTGGTCTTCTTATTAAAGACTCTTGATTAATATTTGCACTGTTCTTTGAATAGTCACGTGTTAGGTAGTGTATATGGTCTCTTCCATTATTGTTTGAGCTGGTTGAACTTCTTCAGCATTAATGACTTCCTAATAAAGGACTGAGAAGCTGACTGTGTTTGCAACCTACACAAAGGTTTATTTTTATAGCCTATGGGTGATGTTGAATTTTGTGGCAATGTAATGAATAGGGAACAGTAAGTAGGTATAATTATTACTAATGCTGGAAGAAACTTTAGAGAAAAGTGAGAGTGAATGGAACAAGGACCAAATGCATCATTCGTGCGCACTATATGCATGACATACATGTCATTTACAGTTGTACACCATGTTTGGAATCAGGCTATAATTGCAGGTCTGGAGAATTTTGACTGGAATTCAAGGTGAGGTGGCTTGGTTTAGTAGCAGTTTTGGTAGCAAAAGTGGCATTTCCAGTTTAAGATTTGAAGGCTTCATCTCACTTGTATAATCTTTTGTTTTTATCTTACACCTTAGAAATTGGACTCCCAGATCTGAATGGAAGTGATATATAGAATATAGGAGGTTTTAGACTGTGCTTTCTGATGTTTAGATAAAAGTAAGTGAAAATAATATTACTCCTGGCATTTAAATACTGGTGTTAGCAGCAGCAGTAGCAATTATCAGTGGGAAGTGCAGGTTAAAACTGAGCCAGCTTCCAGTAATGTCAGTGAAGGCTACCATGTCTTGACTTCTGTATGTCACAAGAAAAGACATCTGATGGGTGTGGAACCTATTGTGCCAAAAATGGAGAATGTTTCCCTCCTTCAAGTTCAGAACCTAATCATGTAAAGGTGTGATAGTTACTAATTTTCAGAACTTTCTTCCCAAACACCACCAAAATTCTCTTTTTTGGTCATAAGCTGGGAGAAGCTCTGAAGGTAGGAAGGGTGAGTCCCCATGATAGCAGAAACATCTCTTGAGCCCATATTTTTGTTTCTATGCAATAAAATGATATTCTGTCCAGCAGCCAATCTACTTCATAAGGAGCCCTTTTAAAAATTGATTTTTCCATAGCTAAAAAGCTTTAAAACATGAACACACACATAGAGGAGTTTAATGGATCCCCATGTACCTTATTACTCGACTTGAGCAATTATCAACAGTCTGTCTTACTACCCTTCTCGTTTTGTCTATTCTGCCCCAGCTTTTTGTGGGAGATAGTCTGGAGTATATTAAAGAAGATCTCGGCATCATTTCATCTGTGAATACTTCAGTATATATCTGTACCAGATAAGAATTTTTAAAACGAGTCATAATACCATTATTCATAATCAAAATTAACAATAATTTCTTAAAATCATTTAATGCCTAGCCCATGTCACTTATCTCCATTTGTCTAAAAGTGTTTTTACAGTTGGTTTGTTTGATTCATGATCCAGAAAAGATTCACGCATTGTTTCTGGTTGATCTCCTTTAACCTATAACCAGTCCCCTTTCCTTTAATTTTCATGCTATAGGCATACCTCATTTTATTGCGCCTCACTTTATTGCCCTTTGAGATACTGTGTTTTCTACAAATTGAAGGTTTATGGCAACCCTGCCTCAAGCAAGTCTATCAGCACCATTTTTCCAACATCATTTGCTAACTTTCTATTGCTGTGTCACATTTTGGTAATTCTTGTAATATTTCAAACTTTTTCACTATTATTATCATTGCTCTAGTGACCTGTGATCAGTGATTACAACTCACTGAAAGCTCAGATGATGGTTAGGATTTTTTTTTAGCAATAAGTATTTTGAACTTAAGCTTTGTAGATTGCTTTTTAACATGTAATGCTGTTGCACACTTAATAACTACAATATAGTGTAATCATAACTTTTACATGCACTGCAATATGGGCTTTATTTCAGTGGTCTAGACCTGAACCTGTAGTGTCTCCAGGGTATGCCAATATTTATTTGATGAAGAAATTGGATTGTCACATAGTGTTTCCTTCATTCTGGATTTGGCTGGCTACATTCTTATGGTGGTGTTTAACATATTTTGGGGAGTTAAAGGCTTGATTAGGTGTAGGTTCAGTTATTTGGAGGACAAGAATGCTTTGTAGATAGTGCTTTGTATGTCTTGTATCAAATAAGGGGACACACATCTGGTTGTGTGTCTTTAATGATATTAAGATTATAAAGTTCCTCATCAACTTTTTCAACTTGAAGTTTTTCTTGAGATAATTGTAGATTCATGTGCAGTTGTGGGAAATAATATGAAGGTATGCCCTGTATTATTTACCCAGTTCCCCCAGTGATAGCATTTTTCAAAATTATGGAGTATTATCACAGCCATGATAGTGACATTGCTACAACCCACTAATTTTATTCAGTGTCCCCAGTTTTACTAGTATTTGTGTGTGTGTATTCAGTTCTATACACTATATCACTCATGTAGGTCTGCGTATCCACTGCCATGGTCCAGATGTTGAACAGTTCCAATACCACAAGGATCCCATTTCCCCCCCCAACACATACACAATATTGCAGGCATCAATAATTTATTCCTTTTTATGGCTGACTAGTGTTCCATGGTGTGTACGGACCAAAGTTTAATCATTCACCTGTCAAAGGATATCTGGGCGGATTGCAGTTCTTGGCTGTTACCAGAAAAGCTGCCACAGGCATTCACGGACAGGCTTTTTTGTGAACATAGGTTTTCATTTCTCTGAAATAAATGGCCAAAAATGTGATCGCTAGGTTGTGTAGTAATTACATGTTTAATTTTTAAAGAAACTTGCAAGTTGTTTTCCAGAGCAGCCACACTCTATTACGTTCCCACCAACCATGCCCGAGTGATTCAGTTTCTCTGCATCCTTGCCAGTATTGGGTGGTGTGACTCCTTTTCACTTAAGCCATTCCGAGGTGTGTTGTGATAGCTTGTTAGTTTTTTTTATTAAGGTATTATTGATATACACTCTTATGAAGGTTTCACATGAAAAAACAATGTGGTTACTACATTTACCCATATTATCAAGTCCACACCCATACCCCAATGCAGTCACTGTCCATCAGTGTAGTTAGATGCCACAGATTCACTGTTTGCCTTCTCTGTGCTACACTGTTTTCTCCGTGACCCCCCACACCATGTGTACTAAACAAAATACCCCTCAATCCCCATCTCCCTCCCTACCCACCTGCATTTGCCACACTCCTCCCCTTTGGTAACCACTGGTCTCTTCTTGGAGTCTGTGAGTCTGCTGCTATTTTGTTCCTTCAATTTTGCTTCGTTGTTATACTCCACAAATAAGGGAAATCATTTGGCACTTGTCTTTCTCCACCTGGCTTATTTCACTGAGCACAATATCCTCCAGTTCCATCCATGTTGTTGCAAATGGCAGGATTTGTTTCCTTCTTATGGCTGAATAGTATTCCATTGTGTATATGTACCACCTCTTCTTTATCCATTCGTCTACTGATGGACACTTAGGTTGCTTCCGTATCTTGGCTATTGTAAATAGTGCTGTGATAAACATAGGGGTGCATATGTCTTTTTGAACTGAGAAGTTGTATTCTTTGGGTAAATTCCAAGGAGTGGGATTCCCAGGTCAAATGGTATTTCTATTTTTAGTTTTTTGAGGAACCTCCATATTGCTTTCCACAATGGTTGAACTAGCTTACGTTCCCACCAGCAGTGTAGGAGAGTTCCCCTTTCTCTCCATCCTCGCCAGCATTTGTTGTTCTTAGTCTTTTGGATGGTGGCCATCCTTACTGATGTGAGGTGATATCTCATTGAGGTTTTAATTTGCATTTCCCTGATGATTAGTGATATGGAGCATCTTTTCATGTGTCTGTTGGCCATCTGAATTTCTTCTTTGGGAGAATTGTCTCTTCATATCCTCTCCCCATTTTTTAATCAGGTTATTTGCTTTTTGGGTGTTGAGGTGTGTAAGTTCTTTATGTATTTTGGATGTTAACCCCTTATAGGATATGTCATTTACAAATATATTCTCCTGTGTAGGATGCCTTTTTGTTCTGTTGATGGTGTCCTTTGCCATACAGAAGCTTTTTAGTTTGATGTAGTCCCATGCGTTCATTTTTGCTTTTGTTTCCCTTGTTCGAGGAGATGTGTTCAGGAAGAAGTTGCTCATGCTTATATTCAGGAGATTTTTGCCTATGTTGTCTTCTAAGAGTTTTATGGCTTCAATACTTAGATTCAGGTCTTTGATCCATTTCGAGTTTACTTTTGTGTATGGGGTTAAAAAATAATCCAGTTTCATTCTCTTGCATGTAGCTGTCCAGTTTTGCCAACACCAGTTGTTGAAGAGGCTGTCATTTCCCCATTGTATGTCCATGGCTCCTTTATCATATATTAATTGACCATATATGGTTGCGTTTATATCAGAGCTCTCTAGTCTGTTCCATTGGTTTATGGGTCTGTTCTTGTGCCAGTACCAAATTGTCTTGAGTACTGTGGCTTTGTAGTAGAGCCTGAAGTTGGGGAGCATAATCCCTCCAGTTTTATTCTTCCTTCTCAGGATTGCTTTCGCTATTCAGGGTCTTTTGTGGTTCCATATGAATTTTAGAGTGATTTGCTCTAGTTCATTGAAGAATGCTGTTGGTATTTTTTTTTTTACTTAAAGCTTCCTTTTATTTAGTAATATCAGTTATTTTACTATAAAATCTCTAGTTTTATTATTATTATTATTATTATTTATTTTGGTGTCATTAATCTGCAATTACATGTGCAACATTATGGTTACTAAACTCCCCACTTCATCAGGTCCCCCCCACCTACCCCATTACAGTCACTGTCCATCAGCGTAGTGAGATGCTATAGAATCACTACTTGTCTTCTCTGAGTTGTATAGCCCTCCCTGTACCCTGCCAACATTATGTCTGATAATCATAATGCCCTTTTTCCCCCTTATCCCTCCCTTCCCACCCATCCATGCCAGTCACTTTCCCTTTGGTAACTGTTAGTCCACTCTTGGGTTCTATGAGTCTACGGCTGCTTTGTTCTTTCAGTTTTTTTCTTTGTTCTTATGCTCCACATATGAGTGAAATCATTTGATACTTGTCTTTTTCCACTTGGCTTAGTTCACTGAGCATAATACCCTCTAGCTCCATCCATGTTGTTGCAAATGGTAGGATTTGCTTTCTTCTTATGGCTGAATAATATTTCATTGTGTATATGTACCACATCTTCTTTATCCATTCATCTACTGATGGACACTTAGGTTGCTTCCATTTCTTAGCTATTGTAAATAGTGCTGCGATAAACATAGGGGTGAATCTGTCTTTTTGAAACTGGGCTGCTGCATTCTTAGGGTAAATTCCTAGGAGTGGGATTCCTGGGTCAAGTAGTATTTCTATTTTGAGTTTTTTGAGGAACCTCCATACTACTTTCCACAATCGTTGAACAAATTTGGAATGCTGTTGGTATTTTGATAGGAATTGCATTGAATCTGTAGATTGCTTTAGGCAGGATGGCCATTTTGACAATATTAATTCTTCCTATCCATGAGCATGGGATGTGTTTCCATTTATTGGTAACTTCTTTAATTTCTCTCATGAGTGTCTTGTAGTTTTCAGAGTGTACGTCTTTCACTTCCTTGGTTAGGTTTATTACTAGGTATTTTATTCTTTTTGATGCAATTGTGAATGGAATTGTTTTCCTGATTTCTCTTTCTGCTAGTTCATTGTTAGTATATAGGAATGCCACAGATTTCTGTGTATTAATTTTGTATCCTGCAACTTTGCTGAATTCAGATATTAGATCTAGTCGTTTTGGAGTGGATTCTTTAGGGTTTTTTATGTACAGTATCATGTAGTCTGCAAACAGGGATAGTTTAACTTCTTCCTTGCCAATCTGGATGCCTTTTATTTCTTTGTGTTGTCTGATTGCCGTGGCTAGGACCTCCAATACTATGTTGAATAGAAGTGGGGAGAGTGGGCATCCTTGCCTTGTTCCTGATCTTAAAGGAAAAGCTTTCAGCTTCTTACTGTTAAGTATAATGTTGGCTGTGGGTTTGCCATATATGGCCTTTATTATGTTGAGGTACTTGCTCTCTATACCCATTTTGTTGAGATTTTTTTTTCATGAATGGGTGTTGAATTTTGTCAAATGCTTTTTCAGCATATATGGAGATAATCATGTGGTTTTTGTCCTTCTTTTTGTTGATGTGGTAGATGATGTTGATGGATTTTCGAATGTTGTACCATCCTTGCATCCCTGGAATAAATCCCACTTGATCATGATGGATGATCCTTTTGATGTATTTTTGAATTCGGTTTGCTAATATTTTGTTGAGTATTTTTGCATCTATGTTCATCAGGGATATTGGTCTGTAATTTTATTTTTTTGTGGTGTCTGCCCGGTTTTGGTATTAGAGTGATGCTGACCTCCTAGAATGAGTTTGAAAGTATTCCCTCTTCTTCTACTCTTTGGAAAACTTTAAGGAGGATGGGTATTAGGTCTTCACTAAATGTTTGATAAAATTAAGTGATAAAGCCATCTGGTCCAGGGGTTTTGTTCTTAGGTAGTTTTTTGATTACCAGTTCAATTTCGTTGCTGGTAATTGGTCTGTTGAGATTTTCTGTTTCTTCCTGGGTCAGCCTTGGAAGGTTGTATTTTTCTAGAAAGTTGTCCGTTTCTTCTAGGTTATCCAGTTTGTTAGCATATGATTTTTCATAGTATTCTCTCATAATTCTTTGTATTTCTGTGGTGTCCGTAGTGATTTTTCATTTCTCATTTCTGATTCTGTTTATGTGTGTAGACTCTCTTTTTCTTGATAAGTCCAGCTAGGGGTTTATCTATTTTGTTTAGTTTCTTGAAGAACCAGTTCTTGCTTTCATTGATTCTTTCTATTGTTTTATTCTTCCCAATTTTATTTATTTATTGTCTAATCTTTATTATGTCCCTCCTTCTACTGACTTTGGGCCTCATTTGTTCTTCTTTTCTAGTTTCATTAATTGTGAGTTTAGACTGTTCATATGGGATTGTTCTTCTTTCCTGAGGTGGGCCTGTATTGCAATATACTTTCCTCTTAGCATGACCTTCGCTGCATCCCATAGATTTTGTGGTATTGAATTATTGTTGTCATTTGTCTCCATATATTGCTTGATCTTTGTTTTTATTTGGTCACTGATCTGTTGGTTATTTAGGAGCATGTTGTGAAGCCTCCATGTGTTTGTGGGATTATTTTCTTTACATAATTTATTTCTAGTTTCATACCTTTGTAGTCTGAGAAACTGGTTGGTACGATTTCAATCTTTCTGAATTTACTGAGGCTTTTTTTGTGGCCTAGGGTATGATATATTCTTGAAAATGTTCCATGTGCACTTGAGAGGAATGTGTATTCTGGTGCTTTTATGTGTAGAGTTCTGCAGATGTCTGTTAGGTCAGCTTGTTAGTTTTAAATTACATTTCTTTGGTGGCTAATGATGCTGAACATCTTTTCACATGCTTCTTTGCAGTCTGTATATCTTCTTTGATCAAATGTTCTGTTCATTTCTTCTGTTCATTTTTTAATATGATTTTTTTCTTTTTACTGTTGTGTTTTGTGAGGTCTTTATACTCGATACTAATTTTTGGTCAAGTGTGTGGTTTGCAAACATTTCTCCCAGTTTGTAGTTCATCTTTTCATCCTCTCCATGGGGTCTTTTGAGGGCAAAAGTTTTTAATTTTGATGTTTCTTTTATGGATCATGCTGTCAGTGTCAAGCATAAGAATGGTTGCCTAGGCCTAGATCCTGAAGATTTTCTCCTGTGTTTCTTACAAAAATTTTATATCTTTACATTTTATATTTAGGTCTGTGATACATTTGATATGTGTGTGCGGGCTGAGGTTTAGGTTGAGACTTTGTTTGCCTGGATGGTTTTTGCCCGTGGATGTCCACTTGCTGTAGCATCACTTGTTGAAAAGGCTGTGCTTCATTGGATTCCTTTTGCAGCTTTGTCAAAGCCCAGTTGTGCATATGTGTGCACGTCTATTTCTGGGTTCTTTCCCATTAGCTTTTCAGCTCATAGGCTTAGCAGCCATTGATTATCATTTATTATTTCATTAGGGGTTGCAAAATGGTAGTCGTCTATCATTTCTTCATTCATTAGCTGGAATGCTTCTGTAAAAGAGATTTTTCCTTACCAGTCCAGTTGCTCTGAGGTGCAGTTTGTGCAAGAAAATTCTGGATAAATGCTTGCTTTTATTACCTGTTTTTGGAAAAATGACTTGATTCCATTCTATTCTCCAAAAGTGACCAATAATGAGTTTGTAAGTGTCATTATGAATGGATTTTAACATATCTGATGTGTCTCAGTCCACTGTGGTTACTGTTCTTACTGATGCTCGGTTTAGCTCACTTTGCCAGTAGGAGTCTGTTCAGTTTGGCTTTTGAGTCTGTTTGGCACAACCGCTGATGTCTTTGGCAGCTTCCTTGTTTTCAGGTACAAGAATATCTCCCAGGTTCATCTTACACATTTTCTGCCTAGCCTTAGAATCAGCCCTTTCTCTAAGGACCTTGATTCCTTTTTCATGGGACATGATAGATACCATAATCTAGACCTTAACAACGCAGCAGCTCTTAACACTCTTCTATAAATATGTAAATGTTACTATTTACATATAATATACATACATGATAGAGAAAAAAATCATGTGTTTATACAAATACTTTTGATTCAAATTAAAGATAAGGTCTTCACTTAAATTTCTTGATTTTATGTTTATATACTTTCTAATGACAGTAACATAAATTACTCATTTGATAAATAAACATTTTAGGGTATAGTCTTCAGTTTTATAGCCAAGATACTCTGTTCTGTGGGACCAATTATAAGATTGGCTCATTCAGTAGCTTTTTTTAAAAAACTGTTTGCAGTTAAAAAACTGCATTCTTACCTGTTTATTATATTAACTTAAATAGGTACAGTCCACGCTTGATGGAAAAAATTCTCCAGATGGCCGAAGGTATTGATATTGGGGAGATGCCTTCATATGATCTGATGCTGTCCAAACCTTCCAAAGGTCAAAAACGTCATCTCTCAACATGTGATGGTGAGTATACTTGTGTCTGGAAGGTGGGATTTGAAGAAACAACATGCTTTTGTTTTTAATGATATGCATATGGTATAGAATTTTACATAACATTGGATCTTACACAGATGTAAAAAATTTTTGACTTTTAGTCATGTCAGTTTTCCTTTTGCGGATGCTAAAAAGAACTGAAAACTAAGAATACTGAAGTCATACTATAATGCTATCCTTGAAGTCCATGCCATGGGACCTCCCTCTAAATAGAACAACCTTATAATCTGATCATTTGAGCATCTATGTAACTAAATCCTCTCGTTTGGGTTCAAGATGGAACCAGTTTTGTACTGAACAGTGTTATAGGGCAGAAGCTCTAGTGTCTGGTGTAGCCTCAACAGAGAGTACTTCCATAGCTTTAAATTGGTTAACTAGATTTTGAAGTTGAAAGCCTCTGGGATTTTTTGATAATTACTTTTATTTGATTGTTAGTCACAACTTTGTAAAGTACCATCACAGAGTCAGTCACCTCTGATACAAAAGAGAGAGGCTTTGTAAATGCCTCTGGTCATCATCTCTGTTGCGTTAGAGCCATCTGTTCTATTTGCAGTCCTTCAGAAGGAAGCTTTTCAGCACAGGTGGTATGACATTGTACTGGAATGACCTCTTACTTGGTACACTTAACCTTTGCTTTAACTTGTTAGATACAAAAACATCTGCCAGTCATGCGTGGTGGTGACCTGCATACTTGAGTTGATGGCATGTTTTCTATGAAGTCTCTTCCCTTATATGTGGAAGGACAGAGAGCATCCTTCCTTATGCTGGGGTCTTCCACTGATATTTGAGTCCTTTCACCTAAATGACCTGAAGTTTTTGTGATAGGAAGTTATCTTGTACCAACAATACAGCTTGCAAATAATATGGTTGGTACTAATTTCCTGCTTGGTTCTTTTGAAATATTCCCTTTTTAATGAATTGTAAATTTCACTCATTCTGTAGGTCAAAATCCTCCTAAAAAGCAAGCCGGTTCCAAATTCCATGCGAGACCTCATTTTGAGCCTGTACATTTTGTAGCTAGTAGTTCAAAAGATGAAAGACAGGAAGATCCTTATGGCCCTCAAACAAAAGAGGTAACTGAACAAACACATTTTGCCAGCATGCCAAGAGACATCTACCAAGATTATACTCAAGACTCTTTCAGTATACAAGATGGGAATTCTCAGTATTGTGATTCATCAGGATTCATTTTCACAAAAGACCAGCCTGTAACAGCCAACATGTATTTTGACAATGGGAATCCTGTCCCAGGCAGCACATCACAGCAGACAAACTCTCAGTCAGCTCCTGAGCCTTCACCATCACAGACATTTCCTGAGTCGGTGGTAGCCGAGAAGCAGTATTTTATTGAAAAATTAACTGCGACTATCTGGAAGAATGTTTCTAATCCAGAGATGACTTCTGGATCTGATAAAATTAATTATACATATATGTTAACTCGCTGTATTCAGGCATGTAAGACAAATCCTGAGTATATATATGCTCCTTTGAAAGAAATCCCTCCTGCTGACATCCCCAAAAATAAAAAACTTCTAACAGATGGTTATGCTTGTGAAGTCAGATGCCAAAATATCTACTTAACTACAGGTTATGCTGGCAGCAAGAATGGGTCCAGGGATCGAGCTACTGAGCTAGCTGTGAAGCTCTTGCAGAAACGTATTGAAGTTAGGGTTGTCCGACGGAAATTCAAGCACACAATTGGAGAGGACCTTGTGGTGTGTCAGATTGGCCTGCCTTCATATGAATTTCCTCCAGCTCTTAAACCACCGGAAGAGCTGGTGGTGCTGGCTAAAGATGCTTCTGGACAGCCGATTTTTAACGCTTCCGCCAAACATTGGACCAATTTTGTCCTTACAGAAAATGCAAATGATGCGATTGGGATCCTTAACAATTCTGCCTCATACAACAAAATGTCAGTTGAGTACAAATATGAGATGATGCCAAACCGCACGTGGCGTTGTCGAGTGTTTTTGCAAGATCACTGCTTAGCTGAAGGTTACGGAACCAAAAAAACAAGTAAGCATGCAGCTGCTGATGAGGCTTTGAAAATTCTTCAGAAAACACAGCCCACTTACCCATCTGTCAAAAGTTCACAGTGCCAAACAGGCTCTTCACCCAAGGGATCGGGAAAGAAGAAAGATATAAAAGATCTTGTAGTTTATGAGAATTCTTCAAATCCTGTGTGCACACTGAATGACACGGCTCAGTTTAACCGAATGACAGTTGAATATGTCTACGAAAGAATGACAGGCCTCCGATGGAAATGCAAGGTGATTCTCGAGAGTGAAGTAATTGCAGAAGCAGTTGGGGTGAAGAAAACTGTCAAGTATGAAGCTGCTGGGGAAGCTGTGAAAACCCTCAAAAAGACCCAGCCAACTGTCATTAACAACTTGAAGAAAGGAGCTATTGAAGATGTGATTTCAAGAAATGAAATTCAGGGCCGCTCAGCAGAGGAGGCTTACAAACAACAAATCAAAGAAGATAACATCGGAAATCAGCTGCTAAGAAAGATGGGCTGGACAGGTGGTGGTTTAGGGAAATCAGGTGAGGGCATTCGGGAGCCAATCTCTGTCAAAGAGCAGCATAAGCGTGAAGGCCTTGGTCTTGATGTAGAGAGGGTAAATAAAATTGCCAAGAGAGATATTGAACAGATCATCAGAAACTATGCCCGCTCTGAAAGCCACACGGACTTGACTTTCTCTACAGAGCTGACTAACGATGAGCGGAAACAAATACATCAGATTGCTCAGAAGTATGGTCTTAAGAGTAAGTCGCATGGGGTAGGCCATGACAGGTACCTGGTGGTAGGCAGAAAAAGACGGAAGGAAGACCTACTAGATCAACTCAAACAAGAAGGCCAAGTGGGGCATTACGAGCTTGTGATGCCTCAAGCAAATTGAGATCTTCCCAATGTATTTTGTAAATGCCCTTTGAGGCAGATATGTGAATTACAGAAATGCTACATGTTCTGGTTGCAGAGTATATTCATTCTTAAAATGTTTCACCTTGTTCATTTCATATAGTGCTTTATTAGATACTGGAATCTGAAGAATTCTGTCCACTTGTATTAGCTTAATCCAGCAGATGATACTGTGCGGTTACTGTGTGTGTCTTTGATATTGCTGTGTCCCTCAGGTTTGAGTAGTTTGTACAAAGCAAGAACAAATATCCAAGTGGAATTTCACCCCAGGAAAGAAATTCCCATTGTAAAGGGCATAGCACAGCGGTCAGCAACAATATGTAAAGTTGATACTGACTACAATGAAACTACAGGCTTAATTCTAGACCTACTGAACATGTCAGATCATTTTGTATTATCTATTTTCATCTTTGTGTGAAGCCAGTTATAGAATGTTTAACAGTAAATTGTGCTGTATGTGTAAATGTCTTACCAACTAAATGATGTAAAACTTTCTTAAATTAATTTTAGTGTTCATTTATTTATAACTTCTACCATGTGGTTTCCAGAATATTGGAAGTGGTTTACTGTATCTTGTGATATATGAATTTTAACAAATTCTAGTCTTCATGCCGAGAGAGCACTACTTGAGAGAGCAGTTGAAAAGTTTCAAAACCTTTGATGCAATCTAAAGAAAGGAAGCTGGAACTGTTTGTTCTTGGTGCCTTGCAGAGAGACTCACAGCAACTCTCCGTTATAGCTTTCACACGGTTTGGATGTGCAGCACATCCAAGGCGGCCACAGCTGTGGTAGAACTTGGTAAAAGACTGAAGACCCATTGGTGCTTTGATGAGATGGTCAGTTGGCTGGTCCCTCTCTCAGAAAGCTATTAAGCCCCCAAAGCCAACTTTGTAACATATTTAAAACTGCTATTTTCACTTATTTCTGGAATGTAAAAAATGTATAAAAAGATTTAGTGTATGCTTCCTGAATAAAAAGGAGCCAAGTTGATCAAAGTGATGGTGTGCTTATTTCTGGGCAGCAGCCTAGCAGCGACACTTTGGGTCTTTGGAGAGGGGAAGTGGTGTTTGCACAAACTATTTCAACACCAGAGCACATGTGGATGAACATAATGACTTAGCAAATCGGAACAGCTGATCAGTCACCCATCATGTTCTCCTCTGGACCAACGTGCTGGCTGCAACCAAATCTCAGGCTGTTGACTTTTGCAGGGTTTTTTGTTTTTGTATCTCAGATAAATCTAGTATTAATATTCACAGTATTACTATTCAAAAATGAATATTGATAAATACCTTCAATGAAATGACACTTAGAACAATTAGGTGGTTCATTTAGCACCACACTGGATATGTAATTGGCCCACAATAAACGGTAATGTCCCCTTTTTTATTTTACTTTTTTCTTTGTACAAATATGTGAAGAAACTGTCCATTATTAAATCAGTATCTTAAAAATATAAAGGGATTAACTTTTACGCTTGGATCTCTGTAACTGTTATTCACCTATAATGATTAACACAGTGTGTGGTATTTGCCTTCTACTAACTCTTCCTACAGTATATGGCCTTTCCTAATGTTGGTAGCTAGGTAAATGAGGTGTGCATTTTATTTTGGCACTTAATCTTTTAACAATGACAAAGGGAACTAAGCTAAACATTTATAGATTTCACAGGATTAATTTTTTTTCCTACAAGGCTCATGGCAACCTTGAGAAGCTATGGTTCAATCAGTGAATGAGAAGAGCCAGCTTTTAATTCTCTGAAGAGTGACTTTGGGGTTTAAGGGGTGTAAAAACTCATTTTTCTCTCTACATTTTTTTCCTCATCCTAAAATGATTGGGTGGGGGACAGGAGTAGGGAAATGTTGTATATAAATCTGGCTTATTTAGATAAGTTCAATAGAACAAAATACTAGTGTAATTACAGTTAAGGCTCCTAAATAATTGAGCCAGGTATATATTTGGTTCTGCATTGGAGGGTCCGGATTTCCTTACTTCTTAGATCAGCTTTGGTATTGATGTGGGATTAAGGTGAAGTCACTTAACTCTTTGAGAATAAAATACATTGAGAAGTGGTTTTGGCAAGAATGAGCTGCTGAGGCAACTTTGCTGTTCTATTTTGTCTCATTTTTGTTGGTTCCTGTATTTTCCCTTTCTTTGAAATGGCGATCATTTTTAACCCAGTACCCTTGATGTAAAACCTGCACAGGTACATGAGCAGTTTCAAGTTTTATTTGTATAATTTAAATAACCTTATACTGAGGAACTAACTCTGCTTTCAGTTATATATATAGCATTGAGTCTTACAGATGTACTTTTTAGATTTTTCCTCCCCTTTGATTGCAAAATGAATGAAAGTTTCATGCATTCTGTTGGTGTTCTTTTTTTAGTAGTATGCAATGCACTCACTTTGCAATGAGTAACCCCTGAAGCTGGAGATGGGTCCTAAATAAAGGACTCTAATTACAACTTAGGTTCTTCAGATCCCCTTCCCCGCATCAGCAGGTGCAGAATTGAAGACTCAAGTTCAAATCCGACTGCAATTTGAAAAGAGACCTCACAAATCTGTTTTAGCTTTATAATTACTGTTTTAATTATTATATGCAGGCAGTCTGTGGCATTTGTAAAAAAAAATTAGAAAAAAGGCAAATTAGCATTAAATGTTTGAATGCTTTGTGGTACCTTTGACTGTGGGTATGATGGTTTGGGAAGCCAGTTTGTTGACTGTTGTAAGGGTTTAAAAGGATTATCCCATGGAAGAGATTGGAAATAGCATTTCTCAGGTGTACAAAAGAAAAACATTGAATCCGCACATTCCCAATCTCACCTTAATTTTTTCAAGTGTAATTAACAGTGTATTAAGGTACCCAGCCACAGTAGGATGAAAAAGTTAATGTAAAACTAATCTACCAAAGACCAATTTAATGTGGTTCTACTTGAAAGCAGAAATGTACTTGAGGGAAAATATTAAGCCCATTTAAGGATGTTGCTCCTAGGTGAAACAAAGCAATTAATGTGTTCAGTGTAGAATAAACTTCCCCACACTGAGGCTCCTTTAAGTGCCATGTCTTAAAGGATGAGTTGGTACATGCACCATAAAGACTTAGTTTAATCTCATTTAGCCCCCCTTCCCCCTTAACAAGTAGAGGTGAGCATTTCCACACTCTCCTTGTCTCTAAAATGAGATAGATTGCTCCTCAGAAAAAAGCAGTTTTGTTTAACAAGATTGAGGATACCTATATTCCCAGACTTTACACAGGCTTTACCATACTTTATCATAGTTTGGTACTGTTTTTAAGCTAAGGCTTTTTTAAAAGGTGGAATGTCAGGATCAACAAGTTAGATCTTGGTCTCTGACAGTGCTGGTAAATATTCAAGTTTATTTATTCACTACTGCTCGTAACAATGTTCCCTTTACTGACCATATTATATGGCCAAGAAAGTTTAACAGTGTTACATTGTTAAAATGCTTACACTTACTACTGAAAAGAAAAAAGGTCCTAACAGTACTCACTCTTTCTTTTCCCTCTCCCAGAATCTGTATTTTGGCCTTTATTATATTTATTTCAAGGGGAGAAATGAGTAAAAGAGATTCCAGTAAGTTAATATAAAAGTTTACACTGAGCTAAAATATAATTATACCTTGACTGCAAAATTTTAAGATTATTTTTATTTACAAGTTTTGAAAAATGTACATTTTTTTTACATGGGTTACTTGTGCAAAGTTAGATTTAGAAGAGTGATGGATGCACAAAAGATGACAATGTAACACTAGGCAAAACATTTACAAACCTTATCCCACACTGCTACTTAAAGATTGTCTATCTAAAAGTATAAATAACCAAAGAAAAATTGCAAACTTTAAGGTTCTTATAATACTGAAAGGGAAGAAGAAACTAAAGCATGCAGCATTAACTCAGGATGAGTGGGGAAATAGTTTGCCACAGGTATGCTCCTTTCCTTGGGTTAATTAAAACTCTAATGATGGGGGATTGTTTATCTAGGGTAGCACTGCTCCTTTAAAGATTAAAGGATCTCCAACCTTCCCTACCTTGAATTAAATTCTCCATTCCTGTTCCCACACCTCTTTAAAAAGCAAAGAACCAGAAGACTTCAGTATTCTGAAACTTAGCATGGGTGTGCCCAGTGAGTATCTTGCAAGGAGACAATGTGTCAGTTACTACATTGCTGCAACCCCTTTGACTTGAGTCCTTTAACATTCTCCCTACCAGTAAAAACCATCTTGTAACTCAGTATTGGCTAGATCTTAGTACTGTAGCACTTTTAGCTTCCCCTGCTCTTTCAAAATGGATATTTGTGATTCGTTGCCCTGTTTTCTATAGGCCATATTCCAAACATTCACTACTAAATCCAACCCAAGTGAAGGTCCAGCCAGGATGAAACAGTTGAATCATTTTGTTAAATATAACATCCTGGTCATTAAGCTATCAGAAGCACCACTTGTAGAACAATTCATTTTAAAAGCTTAGTGTGAAGTACAGAAAAAACAATGCCCTAAAATTGGAGATAAGATACAACAGAAAAGGAATTAAGCATTAGTAATTTTTGCACGTAACCCAGGTACAGTACATTTGATCTCATAGAGGGTGTTTTTTTGATGTTCAAGGAGAGGGTAGAAGGGGTAGGAAAAGCTTGGCAAGGGAAGATGGAAACAGTACAACAGCTATTTTGCTTTTAATAAAGTAAATTAATGACATTGAGGAATAGGAACGTTGACAAACACATCAATATATATTTTTCTTATGATCAGCATCTTCTTTTGCTGCACCCGGGTCAACAATCACGCCAGCTCTGTTCTACTATTGCAGAAACACGTTTTTCATATTCCCGCTTGTTCTCCTGGTACAGCTGAGCAGCCTGGCTGTTTGCTGGACTATTGGGATTGGGTTCATCCAACAGAGACTATAGTATACAGACAATTTGTAAAAGGTCAGTCAGTTCCTCAATGCAAAAAAACATATATGCAAAACATTCAACTGAATTGTCCTAATAACAGCTAAATTTGCTCTCTTAGCATACCAACCTACAGTTACATTAGTCTTCTAGTAGCCAGGCAAATAGGTATGTTCTATGGTGGCTTGGGTCTTAATGACCTACCTTTTACCTAAGTTATAACTTCTAAAAACAATTTAACTGCTAATATTAACATAGCAAAGACCACACACAGTCACATTAAGGAAAATTCACCTGTATGGATGTTAAAATGGAAGACACATCATAGGTTGGACTCCAACGGTTCTGAAGTATGTCCAGACATATACTACCATCTGCATAGACTAAGGGCATAGAAATAGGTATGTTAAACATAACAAAACTATTAAGGTTTTAACATCACAGTCAAGACAAAATATAGTCAAGAATATTTTGACTATATTTTGAGCCTTAAAAAGATGGCTGTTTCTCAGTGTCCTTCCTAAAAAGAAGTCATAATCATTACTAGTGACATAATCAGGATGATCAGAGCATGTCAAACAGAATCGGTATAAAATTAGAAGATACTTAGTGCTTGTTCTTCTGAAAAGACGGCCCTATTATCCAGAAAATCATATATACTTTCTAATAGGGTCCCTAGCCATCCATAGACTTGTGGGAAACTCATTCCACCAAATTCTTAAACCGTATCTCCTATCTGAAATAACAAAAGATAGCTCAGAGTTCAGGGTTTCATTTTGGCTACCTGATACCCTGGAAAATACTTTATTAATCTAAATAATAGGCAAGCCGCTCTAGGCTTACTACTAGGAAAAAAAAAAGCCAAACGGCAAGTTAGAATCACCTGTAGCACTTTCCCAGTCTGCTGCATAGTTGGCCCTCAACCACAGAATCTGACATTCAGCAGGTCTGGAGTGGGGCCAGGGGATCCATATTTTTAGAATGTTCCACAGTAATTCTGACCTGCATCCAGAGTTGAAAACTATGGTTCTAAATGCTAGTGAAAATAATTACGTACAACACAAGACTACCCCGGTCTAGCCTAACATTAAAAGGAAACCTCAAAAGCATCCTTATTTTTGTTTAATAAGTAAATGATAAAAATCATCAAAACCAGGAAGCTTTCAGATTCCAAGCGGAGGCAAAGTCCCTTCACTGCTTCAGATCTAGGACTGTACATCAAAACAGCAACAGACCACCATCCACAAGTTCAGCTGCTGGAAAACAGCAGATGCCTAACAAATACTCAGGTACTGCAGACAACGGGGGACGTGGAATACCTCTATAATACACAGTGTGGGAGTTTACAATATGGTGCTAAAGGTGATACTTGCCATTTGGATGAAACATCTTAGAGACAAATCTAACCGTAGGTGGTTTGTTCGGATATTCTTCAGTGAATTCTATTGTAAGCTTAAATGTTCCTGCAGTTAGAAAAAAAAGGTTTCAGAAAACATACTTATCACTTTGCTCAGTAGTGCTTTGTTTTTAATACTACAGTGACTTTTTTTGAGTACTGAGTGAACTAAAGATATAAGGTGGAGAGGAAAGAGAGACCAGGGAAGGGATAAATCTCCAGGAATTGCTCTAAAAATGAACAGATATTGTAAGAACCACCACCATAAAGAGATTTGTTTTTTGTTTTGCCATCATTCTCCCCCAAGCTTAAATAGAGCCATATTAAACTCAAACTTACTTCCTTCAAGGTAACCTTAGCCACTGTACATTTTGAAGACATCTTCTTAAAATGACAAGAAACTACAGCCAAAACTTGGCCTGCCTTTAGAGGACCAAAAGATCTTAAAGGCCCGTTTTAATCAGCTGCAGCTTAAACTCTCCAGTGATTTTTAAATGGACTGGAAGGAATGAGAGTATACAGGTTCAAAAATAAATGTTAGAAATACAAATCAGTAATAAAACTTTTAAGATAGAAGGGAATAAATATACAAGTGTTCACTGGTTCCTTTTCATGTAATAGCTGCTCTATAATGAAAACATAATTGAACGGAAGTTAAAAAGAAACTTCATAGTCCCTCTAAAAAAGTCAAAGTATATATCACATGGTATGTGATAAATGAGAAATAAATAAGATCCTCTTTTTTTTAAATACCAAATACCAAAGATGTCAACCAGTAGTTCAAATACTTTTACTCATCTTTTAAATGTATTAAACTTTCCAAAAATGATTAACTACACACACATACACACAAGTGAGTGCATATAAATCTGTATCAATGTAAATTTCCTGGTTGTGCTATTCTAATAGTCATTCATGATGTTACCAAAGTGGGGTTGGGTGGGTGAAAGGTATATGGTATCTCTGTATTAATTACAACTGCATATGAATCTATAATCATCTCAATATAGAAAGTTTTTTTTAATAAAAAAACCCTTAAATAGCGATTAATGTATGTTTTTAAAAGTTAAACCTAAATCCATTAAAAATCATGTACCTATAGGCACATGTAGTACCTTCAAGTAGACTGGACACCAGTCAAGCATGGACATTATATGCACACAAGTGAGTGCATATAAATCTGTATCAATGTCAATTTCCCTCAACTCTGAAGCTGCTTTGAGATTATTGGCCATAAAGTCTCGATAAAAGCACACATTGAAAACTCATCTAAAAATAAGAAACAGTATTACACTCAAACTGGCCATTAAAGGTGCCATTAAAGACCATCTTACAGCAGTGAGGCTGACAAGCATTCAATGCCAGATTGTAGGAACCAAGTAGTTGTGTGCAAGGGATTCCTGCATCCATTCAATACCCAACAAACACATATTAAGCACCTGGTGAACACAGTTTCTGGCCCCGTGCCAGGATTATGATCCATATGGTCTCTGGGTCTATCAGCAAGTGGTTGGGTTGATACTCAGCATCTTGATGGGGAGCTGAATTTAGCAGAACCACAGCCCAAACCTCAAAACTCCTTAACATCAGTACTATGATGCTCCTTTAAAAAAGTGATTGCCTTACCCATGTTTTCTTACAATGAAGCAAGAAAAGTGCAATTCTAGTCAAACAGACATAAAGTCAGAACAACCTGCCACATATGGGATTCCACTCAAGCCTTTAGTAGACAGAAGCTAGGGAGAAGCAGGTTCCTAAGAAGGAGGAACTTCCAGGATGACTGGGAACCCTTTCCCCAGATGATGAGGCTCCTGAAAGGTGGGTAAAGAAACTCTCTTACCATCCTCAAACGGGGTCCCTTCAGGCCTGCAACACAGAGAAAAACAGTTAGTTCCCGCTTCAAGGGCTCCCTTCTCCCTGGTTCATCTTAGGAGATTGCTATTCCAAGCTCTGCCAGCTCCACCTCTGGTAAACCACCTCTGGGACGCAAAACCACTACAAATAGATGTTTCCGGCTCAGAAACACAGTGCAAGCCGCCGCGCCTACCGCCACCACTCCCCGCCCCGCCCCCCTTAGGAACCCCAAATGGTTCCCCTGGCAGCGGGAACTGAGCTAATCGAGGCACAGGCTCCGGGGAGGCGCCTAGGCCCAGCCGGACCGAAACACTTTCCCTTTGCCCCTCCGCCTCCGCCAGGGGCCGGTCCCAGAGGGCAGGGTGGGCCAGCTCCCGTCCCCCACCTCCCGCCACCGCCCGCAACGCAGACTCACCCAAAAATGACCGCGTTCCAAACCATTATGTTGTTCTCAGACGGAGCCCCGCTGACTCCAGCTGGAGGATCCTCCTGCAACCTTCAGAGAAACAGAGGGGCCCCGCGATCCGGCACTCGCGTCCGCTCCCTGCTACCCTCCACCCAACCCAGCCCGCCCCGGGACCCGCCCGGTGCCCCACCTGGCAGCCCCGGGCCTTGGCGGCCCCGGTCGGTTTACCTCTTGAAGTCCCGCATGAGGCGCCGCCGAGCCGGGGTGGACATATCTCTAGCGGGGTCAGGGGTGGGGCATACACCGAGGTCTCGGGTCCCCGCGGAGGGTGAGGAGGCCGAGGTAGAGGACGCCGAAGAAGCTGAGGAGGAAGCGCCCAACGGAACCGCACTACCTCTCCGAAGTCGAGGGTCGCTCTGGCGCCGGCTAAGCACCGCCCCAGAGTAGACGGGGGCTGAACCAACCTGGGAGGAAAGGGAGGGGGTGGAACGCCCGACGCCAGACAGGCCGTACCAAGACGGGGCAGGGGAGGGGTGTGGAAGGAAAGTTGCTTAGGTCATAAACCCCAGCGCCCAGTAGGGCGGGCCGCGCAGGGCGGGGAGCGGGAGCGAGCCGCGGGGCCGTTGAAGCCTGCAGTTCAATAGGATTTAGTGGTGGAATGGGGTCCATCACCTGCCAAGTCTAAGACGAACCCCGAGAAGCCTTTTTTCTGTTTTCGTTTTCTACCTTTATCTTTTTTGAGACGAGATCACGTATTAAAGTGCGCACCGTGGCTGGGGGAGCAGAAGGGTGGAAGTCCCTACTAGAGGGGGTGGGAGTGGGTGGAGGCATATAAGCTTTTCAAAGAGCGGGAACTTTTTTAAGGTGCAAACTCCCGGCTGACAACAGGAGACTTGGGGAGGAGGGCTTGTGGCTGGTTAAAATCACTGAAGATCAGAAGAAGAAATTGGCCTCGACTATGAAAGGGGGCTATGATTCCTTTTTCTGTGGGATGTATTGTGCGGGATGTGGGTCCCAACATTTAGGCTTTGATCGCCCCAAAGCAGAATAAAATGGTGGTGTGTGTTCTGTGGGATGGAGGGAGAGCGTAGGGCAAGTAGTATCAGGTTTTCGCTCTGGGCACTTACAATTTGACTCTGAAACCACATTTTCCCTTGGCAATTTAACTAGCCAAGAGGCTACTGTATGTTCAGAAGGGTCCAAGGTATGAGAATATCCGACTGCAGAACTGGAAGGGCAGCGAGTCTCACATAAAAGCAATGGTAAGAAGCACATGAAAAAGTTGCCGGTTGCAGGGCAGAGTCAGTATGCAGACCTGAAAAAGCAGTAAAACAGATTTGAACAATAGTTTATAAAGGCCACCCCAAAATAACAGAAGGTAGGCAAAATACTCATTTAAGAAATTTTGCAAATATGAGAACGGTAGGTTTGGTTAAGTCATGGAAAGTTGAATGCCAAGCTAATGGATTCCTTGGAAGGTGGTTGAGCAGAGAAATGATGTGATGAGAGCTGGGCTAATCGGAGATTGGTCCCAGGAGAGCAGCTAGGAGATTCTTGAAGTATTCTAGGTGAGAGATACTGAACCAGGAAGAGACTATAAAAAGGGAGAGTACTTAGCAACAAATTGAATGTGGGGGCAAGAGAGTGGAAGGAGTTAACAATGGCTTGTGTCCCAAGTCCCAAGATAACTGGGAGTTTGAATGTGCCACTAACAGAATTAGAGAATAGAGAGGAAGGGGCAATTTTGGGAGAGGAAATTTGGGGACTTACTGAGTTCATGGGACTGGTAAGAAATCCATGTGAAGATGTCCAGAAGACATAAGATGTACAGAAATTTGTTTCTGACATGGGAAGTGGGAGTCATCTGACAATAGGAGTGATTCTACCAGCTGCTTAACAGTAGGTACCTTCAAGGGTAAGGATTTTTATTTCCCATTACTCCAGCATATCAGTTAAGGCAAGGCTCCCTAATAGCATCACACTGTGGCTGTGGTGGGAAGTGGGTACAAAATAAAAGCCTTCTTTTCCTCTCATCTAGGAACTTGCACTCTGCTAATACACACATATGAAATCAACAAAAGCAAAATCTGCAAAGAAGTGCATTTGTTTCCTATTGCTACTTAACAAATTACCACAAGCAGTTGGCCAAGTTCAATTCCTTGTGGTTGTAGGACTGAGGTCCCCATTTCCTCACTGGCTGCCAGCCAGAAACCAATCTCAGCTCCTAGAGGTCACCCAAATTCCTTTCCACGTGGCCAATCCATCTTCAAAGCCAGTTACAAAGAATTTCTCTCCCTTCAAGTCTTTACCACACTTTGAATCTCTTTCTTCAAGAGGAGCCCAGTTCACTTTCAAAGCTATCTGGTGAGGTCAGGCCCACCCTGGATAATCTTATCTTAAAATAATCTCATTTTGGACCTTAATTACATCTGCAAAATTACCTCACAGCAGAACCTAGATTCGTGTTTGATTGAATAACTGGAAGAAGATGTGAGTACATCAGTGGCCAGGAATCTTGAGTATGGGTATGGCATCTTAGAATTCTGCCTACTAGAGCAGCAGCAAGATACATAGCAGAAGCATGTGGATCTACAAATGCTGAGGGACTGCACGGCAGGGGAATAAGCATCAGACTGGTGGGGTTAGAACAAGCTTCCTGGAATGGATCAGGCTCAATTTTGTCTCATATGAGGGCAACAGCCCAAACAAGACATGGAGCTAAACCATGGTCTAGGGGTACAGGGCAGATTAGAGTGGCTCATGGAGAATGAAGGAAAAGTGAGGGTGACCAAAGTTGACTAACCACCCTCACATGCAAGGATGAGGAATTCAGGCATGATAGTCAGCTGTTAGAGATGTTTGAGCCTGAGAGAGATGTGTTGCAAACACCCTACTGAGAAGTGGCATATAATGTACTGGAGACTAGGAGAGGAATGGGGAAGCTCCTGCCACTGGATATGTAAATGTCTAAAATTACTTGAAGGTTAGAGGTGTATTTGTGTTTGTTGTGGGCTTGTCTGTTTTCTGAAACCCCCCTTGCTCTAGTTAAGGACTAGCTCTTTGACTACCTCATCAAGAAAACTCAGGGGCATGCACCAAAGCAGTTTGGAAGCACCCCGGCACCAGGGTATGGGGAGAGCATCCCCTGACTGCTTGGTAGAATTGCTTTGCAGGAACGCTGCATCCCCACATTCCTCAGCAGAAGCAGGGCTGTCAGAGCAAGCAGTGATGCTGATGGTTGTTCTCCGGCACAGACGGTAATCAGGCCAGAACATACTACCTATAGCAGTTGGCCAAGCATTCCTTCCACCCCCTTCTCACCTTGATATCTTGAAGAAATACTCTCTGCAGAGCCCAGCACCTCCCACTTATACCCTCCCATCAGGGTTCAAGAAACTAGAAGTCTTTTTCAATTTAAAGAAAAGTGTGTTGGCAATGCAGCTGCAGAGAAGATTTTTTTTAATTCAAAATTGTGTCTATGGGCAGGTGTTTACAAATTTTCCTAAAAGGGAAGACCAAACTATAGGAATATATGACTAGGGAAATGTGGGATTTCATTCATGAAGCTTTCAAAATGCAGACGGGATTGTGATTTTCCTCAACTATTTTGGGTTGGAGGGAGAGACCGAATAAACTATTCATTTCCTGCCTTATGAAACTCTGAGTTTAGATTTCTGTTAGCCAATAAAGGCGAGTAATTTTTATCTTCCTATTGTTTCCACTTCTATTGGTAAAAGTTAGTACAAACGGCAACCAAGAAACAGCAGAGAATAAAATCAGAAGGTCTTTCCTGACTCCCATAATCTCAGAAGACAAGTCAAGAGAATCACTAATAGGAAACAGTTGTCACAGTGTGTGTTCTTGGCAGTTGGTAGCATTCTGTTCATCCACAGCCCCTAGGATAGAAGGCGAGAAAGAAAGGGGGATGGGGGGAAGGGAAGAGAGCGAGAGAGTGAGAAAGGGAGAAGAGAGAAATAGTGAAGCTTAAAGAAATGGGAATTGGGGCCATGAACATAGGCTTTCACTACCTGAACTGCTGAATCAAGGGAAATAAAGGCATGGCCTCGTAGGCTGAAAAATGTACCCTCTCCCCAAGATGTCCACATTCTCATCTCTGTACCTGTGAACATTTTACATTTATGGTAAAAGGGACTTTGCATATGTGGTTAAATTAAGAACCTTGAGATGGGGAGATTATCCAGGACTAAACAGGTGGGCCTAATGTAATCACATGGGTCCTTATAAGAGGGAAGGGGTAGTCCAGATTCAGACAGAAGGCCATGTGACAATGGAAGCAGAGATTGGAATGATGCAGCCATCAGTCAAGGAGCCAAGGGATGCTGACAGCCTCTAGAAGCACCCCCCCAACCCTTTCTTCTTTTTGAGCTCAGGGATGAGACTGAAAATTTTCTGAATGAGAAGAACCACCTTCAACCACTCCTACTGAACACTGAAAGGGGGGCTTTGAAATTAGCTTTTGCTATAGACTTGATAATATTACTTAATGAATTTAACCTAAAATTACAAGGCAAAACAGTGCTCAAATGTGAAACTTACACTGCAGTATAGTTACTTTGATGACAACTAACATTGCTTGAATCACAAGTAATGTCAAGTTAATTTAATCACTTCCTGTGCTGCCAAAAGTTAAAACAAAAATCAAGATTTGCATTCCCACACATATTTTCAGTGGATATATTTTCTGAGCTCAAATTACAGACTCGGTGATATTTTTTCAGACCTTGATGCAAAGCACAAAGGAAATTTCTATACTTCAGAATCAATTTAACTCTGTGTATAAAGAGCTTCCACCTAAACTTCAATTGGCATGATTACTCTTCAATGTAATGACATGCTAAAAGGCAAATATCAAGAGAAGAATCTAATAGAATTCTATAAATATCTTCAAAGAGATGAATATGATCAATTAACATCAGATGCTTGTGAATTGATGTCAGTATTTGGCAGTACTTGTCTGTGTTAAAAATTATTTTAACACATGAAATACGTAAAAGTCTTATTACAGATAAACATCAACAGATGAATATTCACAACTGATTTTTTTATTATTTAAAACATTTATTAACAAGTGCTTTCAGTTTGTTTACACTTTTGAAAAAATCAACTTGTAGACTTTTATTACAAATTAAAAATAAGGTTCTTAAAAATCTCAATTTGATCAGATATGAGACAATTTAACAACCTTTAAAAGTGTTGAGATTGCAACTGATTTCGATGATAGGGAACACTCACTTTGAACCCTAATTAAGTGAAATATTACCCCCTCCCCACAATAATTGTGGAAATTTGTTTTTCTCTCTTGTTATATAAGTACCTACATAATGTTCTCAATTTTGCCTCTTGGCCCTCAAAGCCTAAAATATTTACTCTCTAACCCTTTATAGAAAAAGACCCACTCCTGCACTAGACTAAGCCACATGAAGAGATGAGGCTATTTATAATGAATCATTATACAACCAGTATATAGCACAGTGCCTGATACACAGCATAAGATCAATAAATACTGAATAGCATAGAATCATAGGGATGACATTGGACTAAGATTTAAAGAGTAAACACTGATTCTTTGACTTGAACTGATACTTCTTTTATACTTTATTTAACTTACATTCATTTAAGGGCTTGCAGATAACCTTAAATTCCTATTGGTTAACATCTTGTGTATCTTGAACACACTACACTTCTTCCAGCCAACCGGTCAATTTTTAAGTCACAAGCTCCTGCTATCTTCAGGAAGTTCTCTGTTAAAAATCCACTATTTAAAAAAAAAAAACTGCAAAAAGAAATCCACTATTTCGGTGTCATCACTTGGATTATTGAAGTTATCTGATGTAAACTGTCTTAATGTCCTTACACTGGAGTGTTCCAGGCTCCTGCCCTTCACAAGAAGCATTCTGGGAGAGTTTCTGGGTTGGGAAAAGAAAAATGGAACAATGAAATCATGTAATATGTGGCTGTTGGTGCCTGGCTTCTTTCACTTAGCATGTTTTCAAGGTTCATCCACATTGTAGTGTGAATCAGTAAAAACTAGTAATGAATAAGTAAAAAGGAACTTCATTCTTTTATGGCTAAATAATGTTCTGTTGTAGGGCTATACACACTTTGTTTATTCATTCTTCAGTCAGTGGACATTTGGGTTGTATCTGGAATTAGTGGTGATGGTTGCACAACTTCATAAATATACTTAAAAAACCACTGAATTATGTAGTTTAAAAGGGTGAATTTGATGTTATGTGAATTATATCTCAACTTTTTAAAAAATGCCTCTATTTCATTAGGTACTCATCCTAATGAATTACTGCCATTAAAATCAAAATCAAATTTAGAGGCAAATCTAAAATCTGTAATATGCATATATGTAAGTCCTTTGTTATACTTGGTTTTATATATGTATATGTGCATTGAAATATATTATGAATGATTTAAATAATATTAAGGATATCCTCAGTAAAGCACTCCCGGTAACTTAGGCCAAAGCAGAGTCTGGGCGGCTCCTGGCGGCCCCTGTGTATCTTAGCCCAATAGAACCGTCCGCAGCCCACGTGATTGCCATTGACACGTGACCAGCATCGCGCTTGTTGGAAATTCTTTTGTCATTTTTCCTGGGCTGTTCTTGCCTTCCGCGTTTCGTTTTTGGGCTGCTCCTCTGAATTATGCCAAAGGTAGTGTCCCGGTCAGTAGTCTGCTCCGACACCCGGGACCGGGAGGAATATGACGACGGCGAGAAGCCCCTGCACGTCTACTACTGTTTGTGCGGCCAGATGGTCCTGGTGCTGGGTGAGTGAGTAGTCGGGGACAGGGGGCTGTCTACGAGCAGCGAAACTCAGGGTTCTTGAGAATGAATTTCCCCTGGCTGTGATCTGGGAGCCGCGTCTCTTTGCAGACTGGTGGACTTTGCCTCCAAAATCCTATCTGCACATCCCGGCCCTATCCAGCAGCTTTCAGTTTTTGTTTAACTTAGTAACTCTGTATTCAGACCTCACTCTGTCAGAAAAAATTGCGGTGTATTTCCCTCTCCGTCCGCTTCGCATCTGGAATCTTTGTAACCTTTGCTGCTGGATATAAGGATGCGGCAGTAGCTCTTACCTTAAACGAAAATAAAACTCTCCCTTGATTCCACATTCTCCTCTAGCTGTAATCCCATTTCTTTGCTACTTGTATAGCAAAACTTATTAAAAAGTTGCCTATATTGGCTGTGTCTGCGTCCTCACTTCCTATTCCCTCTTGACCTCACTTCTTGCAGGCGGTCCTTCCCTCTATACCATATTTAGATATCACAAATACCTAAACCATATCTGGTAAAGTTAATAACTGAACATGTTACCAGTTCCAGTGGTCAACTATCAGTGCTCATTTTAGTTCCCATTTCAGTGGCATTTGACAGAGATGATCACTCCATCCTTCTTGAAACACTTCTTCATTTGCTTGCAAGATTCCCCGTACTGATTTTCCTCCTATCTCAATTTTGCTCCTTCTCATTGTCTGGCTCCTTTTCCTGTTTCCGACTTTTAGGCATTGCAAGGTCCTGGGAGTAAGTCCTCCCACCTATTCTCAATCAGCACTCACTTCTAAGTGATCTCAACCATTCCCAAGCTTTAAATACCATCTATATGCTGATGACTCCCAAATGTTCATCTCTAACCTGCACCTCTCCTCAGACTTCAACTGCTTATTGCATATCTCCACTTGGATGTCTAATTGGCCTCTTAGAGATACCATGTTCAGACTGACTTCATGATCTCCTACTCCCACCATTCCCCTCAGTCTTCCCTATTGCAGTCAGTGGTACCATTCTTCACTCAGTATCTCAGAATCATTCTTCACTTCTTTCTATGTCTTACATTCATCCAGTTTATCAACACATTCTGCAGGTGCTTCCTTGAAAATCTATCCAGAATCTGACTCCTCCTTACCACCTCCATTTCTACCATGCTAGTCCAAGTCACCATCATCCCATACCTGGACGCCACAATAGTCTGTTGCTCTCTGCTCTTTGTCCCCAGTGGTCTGTTTTCCACACAGCAGCCAGAGTCCTGTTTCAAACTGGTGTTTTCCTGTAATGCTGAGAATAAAACCAAAGTCCATACCAAGACCCTGCATGATCAGAGCCCCAGCTACCTCTCAGACTTTATGTACTAACACTCTCCCCTTTGCTCACTGCACTCCAGCCATGGTGGCCTTCTTTATTTTTTCCCATCATGTCAAAATGTTCCTGTCTTTGGGGCCTTTGGGGTTGGTATTTCTTCTGCCTCGAACACTCTTCCCTCAGGGCTTCCTTATTTCATTCAGGTCTCTACTGAAATGTCACTTCCTTAGAAAACTCTTTTTCTGGTTACCTTATCTAAATAGCACCCTGTCACTCTGGCCTCTTAACCTGCCTGATTTTTCTTGGTATCATTAATCACTATCTGAGGTCACTGTTCATCCTCCTATATCCTGCCTTATTTTTTAAATTAGCACCTATCATTATCCAAGATCATATTTTATAATTAAACATTTTTTGCCTCCTCCTTTAGAATGTAAACTTCATCAGAGAAGGGACTTTATCTGCTTTGTTGTTTGCTGGATCCCCAGCGTAATGTTTGACCTGTGCCTGGTGTATAGAGGGCAGTCATGTATTTGCTGAATAAATGAATTATCTTTTTATTACCTAGAGTTGGGTCTGAATTCTTGTTGTCCTTCTTATTAAACATGTGGCAAATCTCTTACCCTTTCTAACCCTCAGTTCCCTTACCTTTAAACTAGGAACATGAAACATCTACTCTAGCAGGTTGTGAAGGGTAATTAGCCTACGTGCTAACTACCTGCTGTGTCTACCTCCCTTCCTACCTCCTACCTACCTCAAATCACTCTGATCACTTGGCTTCCCTGTGATCGTTCAGGGTACCTACTTTGCATTATATCAATTTTCTGTCTGCCTTATAACTGTACCTAATCTAATTCCTGTACGTTTTCATTATTTTTGAGTTAAAACCCTCTAACCAGGATGAGTTGTTTGCATACCATATATAGCATACCGCCTACCCTCCCTTTCCTTTTCTAATCACTTACCCACTTTTCCCAGTGCCTTCCTTATAGGCATTCCAGGATGCCCAATTGTCTCTTCTCATTCTAATGCATTATAACACAAACCAAGTATACCATGACCATGGAAGTACTCATAGAAAACTTGAATTGCAGTGAGTGCTAGGAAGGACTTTTGAGATAATATAATCCATTCATCTTTCAAATAAGGAAAAAAAAAAAACTGACAAGAGGAAGTGATTTTCCAAAGATCACAAGGGTAGTAACAGAGTTGGGACTAAAATCCAGGTCTCCTGACACCAAGTCACTTTTAGTTAGAGAATTCAGTAATAGGCTTCAATGAGCACAATCATTATAGTGAAAAATGACAGTGCCAGAGGTCCCACTGAAAACTTATGATTGCCTCTGGGTACTTTTCTATGGGTCTGGTGACCATATCTTTCTCCATTCCTTCAGACTGTCAGTTAGAGAAACTGCCCATGAGGCCCCGGGATCGGTCCCGTGTGATTGATGCTGCCAAACATGCCCACAAGTTTTGTAACACAGAAGATGAGGAGACCATGTATCTTCGGAGGTAAGAGGTTGATGCTCTCTGTCTAGGATTTTTTTATTGTGTTGGGGTCTCCTTATGAGGAATATAAATACCCCATCTAGTGTCAAACAGGTCATGCATTTGGGCCCAATACTTTGACAATTGTGGTAGTTATTTGTTCTCTGTTTTTAGCTTTCCCTAACTCATATTCCTACAAATTAGGGTAGGAAAGGAAACCAAGGTCAATTGATCCAAAAACCTAGTTCATATAAATCACTTCTTTATAATCATACCATTTAAACATCTTGTCTCATTTACATTAGAGTCTCAGTATCTTAAGAGGACCTTTTTGAGAGCAAGAACCCTGCCTTATACTTCTGAAACTCTTGGGACACCTTGCCTGATTCTTGTCGTATAGTCAGGTATAGATACATTTTTGTAAACTTGACAAAATTCCATTTGTCATTGGTATTTGAAGATTAGCTCATTGGGAGATGTGGAGCCCCCTTTATTTGATAATCCTGTGTTTTGAAATCTCAGGCTTATGAGATTTGCTGACTTCAGGATTCTAACAGTCACTTGTAGGGTCAATCTCTCCCTTCAGGCTGAGGTTGGACTTAGAGTCCCAGTAGGAACCAGATCTAGTACACAGAACCAAAAATATTGCTGGTGCCCTAGTCCAGTGATGTTAGTGAATTGGAGCACATTTGATGTAAATAAGGAGAGCAGCAGTCAAAGATGGTGGAGAGCACTTTGGAATTATATGCCAAGCAGCACCACTTTGTGACTTTGGGCAAGCCATCTAACGTTTTAGGGCCTCAGTTTCTTCATCCCTCAACTGGGAAAATAATACCTATGCATTGTCAAAGAGCACCTGGAAGTCTCCTGCAGTACCAGAAGGACCATAACTAGTTATAATGACTTGAAAAGCACTTTAGTAATATTGAGTATAGCTAAAGATGCACATAATTTGTGCCTCAGCAGTTCTGCTCTTCATATGTACCCTCACAAACCGTGGCTGTGTTAGAACCATCTGGAGTTCTTTAAAAAAAGTTCTAATGCCTCAGTTTCATCCTCAGAGATTGAGAATTTTTAATTTAGATATAATTCATATACGATAAAACTCACCATTTTAAAGTATATAATTCAGTTATTTTAGTATATTCACAAGATTGTGCAGCTATCACTGTCTAATTCCAGGACATTTTCATCATCCCCCTAAAACAAACCTTGTACCTCCTAACAGTCATTCCCCATTTCCTTCTTCCCTATCCCAAGGAAACCACAAATTTACTTTCTGTCTCTATGGATTCGCCTAGTCAAGATACCTCATTAAAATGGAGCCATAAATATGTAGTTTTTTGTGTCTGATATCTTTCATTTAGCATAATGTTTTCAGGTTTATCCATGATGGAGACTGACTCAGTACTTCATTCTTTTTATGGCTGAATAGTCCTCCATTGTATGGATACAGCACACTTTGTTTATCCATTCATGAGTTGATGGGCAATTGGGCTCTTTCCATTTTTTTTTTTACCACTATGGATAATGCTGCTGTAAACATTTGTGTACATGTGTTTGTGTGAACATGTTTTCACTTCTCATGAGTGTATACTTATGAATTGCTGGGTCATGTGGTAACTCTGCTTAACCTTTTGAGAACTGGTAGAGTGTTTTCAAAATTAGTTGTAGAATTCTACATTCTCACCAGTAATGTATGAGATTCCAATTTTTCCACATCCTTGCCAATGACTATTATTGTACTTTCGATTATAGCTATCCTAGTGTATATGAAGTGGTAGTACAGTTTTGATTAGCATTTTCCTCATGGCTAAAGGCATTCAGCATTTTTCCATGTGCCTATGGTCAGTTGTGTATCTTCTTTGGAGAAATATCTATTCAAATTCTTTGCCCATTTTTGAATTGCAATATTTGTCTTTTTTATTGTTGAGTTGTAAGAATTTTTTATATATTATGTGGATTCTAGTCCCTTGTCAGATATGTGATTTGCAAATATTTTCTCCCATTCTGTGGGTTGCCTTTTCATTTTCTTGATGGTATTTTTGGAAGCACAAAAGTTTTTAATTTTAATCAAGTCCCATTTATCTATTTTTCCTTTGTGCTTAAGGTGTCATATTTAAAAAACCATTGTAAATCCAAGGTTTTGAAGATTTATGCTTCTGTTTTCCTTTAAGAGTTTTATAGCTTTAGTTCTTACATTTAGGTCTTTCATCCATTTTGAGTTAATTTTTATATATGGTAAGAGGTAGGGATCTAAATTCATCCTTTTGCATGTGGCTGTCCAGTTGTCCCACCACCATTTACTGAAAGACTGTTCTTTCCCCACTGAATGGTCTTGGCACCTGTGTCAAAAATCAGTTAACCATATATGTGTGGATTTACTGTGGACGCTCAGTCTATTCCATTGATCTATATGTCTATCCATATGCCAGTACCACCCTGTCTTGATTACTGTGGCTTTTGTAGTTTTGAATTAGGAAAGTGTGAGTCCTCCAACTTTGTTCTTCTTTTTCAAAATTGTTTTGGCTATTCTGGATTATTTCCAATTCCATGTGAATTTTAGAATCAGCTTGTCAATTTCTGCAAAAAAAAAAAAGCCAGCTGAGGGATTGTGTTGAAGCTCTAGATTCACTTGGAGAGTATTGCCATCTTAATATTAACTCTTCAACCCATGAACATGGGAAGCCATTCGATTTAATTTCTTGCAGGAATGTTTTATAGTTTTCAGTGCACAAGTAATGCACTTTTTGTAAATTTATTCCTGTGTAATTCTTTTTGCTGCTGCTGTAACTGGAACTGTTTTAGCTTCATTTGTTCATTTTCAGTGTATAGGACTACATTTGTTCATTCCTAGTGTATAGGACTACCATTATTTTTTGTATATTGATCTTGTATTCTGCAATCTTGCTAAATTTGTTTATTAGCTCTAATAGTTTTTGTGTGTATGTGTGTCTAGATTTTTTATATGCTGCTGGATTCAGTTTGCCAATATATTTTTTTTACACCCTTCTCTTAGCTTCCCCTAAGGTTGAAATCTTTAATACCAATAGTGCAATTATCATTGAGGCCAGGATATCAACACTGGTACAATACGTAACTATAGATCTAATACAAATCTCAGTTTTTCGACGAATGTCCTTTTTCTGGTCCAGGATCCAGTCCTGAGTTCCACATTGCATATAGTTGTCATGTCTCTTTGATCTCCTCCAATCCGGAAGAGTTTCTCTGAATCATCTTTCTGTCCTTTATAATCTTGATGTATGTTTGTCTTTTTATTTCATTATGTCATTTGTACATTTGTATCAGGAATATCTTTAACATTTAAAAAACCATACCCTCCTCTTCTTGCCATATGAATTCTATCCTTTACACTGGTCTTAACATCTTTCTCAGCTTGCTCTATTTTCTCTTATTCTTAGGAGACAAGATCTGTGAGGATCCCTTTTCTTTTGGTTTTTGTACCTTTTGACTAAAACCTAATATTTAAAAGGGACTGCTTTTCTTGTGAGCCCCTGTGCCAGGCCTGTGGAAGCATAGCTACACAGTGGTGTCCTACATGCCTTTGGGTGGCCCCATCAATATCTAGGGTAACAGACAAGTTCTATGTTAATTTTTCAGCTGAGATTCCCTATTTCACTTTGCTGAAAAAATCCAAATCCGTATCTACAGACAGGACAATTCTGGGACCTGAATTTCCCATCAGTGACTTTGTATCCACATAGAATTCTTATGGATGGCAAGCATCTTTGCTCCTATGTTTATAGCCCCTAACCCATCTTCATTTCCAGCAGCCTACATGTAGCCACAGCTAACTATGAATATGCAGGCTGAGCTCTGGACTCTCAACCCCAGAGAGTGTGAACATAGGAGGTTGTAGTTCCCTGAAGACCAGTCCTGCCTGTTAAGGCTGGGTTTCCTTTCTAATACCCCAATGAATCCTTTCTGTTCCAGTCATGCTAACCCCTAGGACTTTAATTTCCTGTTTTGCTTCTCCTTCCTAGATATTTCTTTCTCTTAGTTTTCACCTAAATTGAAAATTGTTGAAATAAAAATATTTTGAATTATTTTATTTAATATTCCCACATGTTTAGGCCTAGACAGCACATCTTTCTGTACTAGCTTGCTCAGCCACATTGGCTGGAAATTAATCTGATAACTTCCCATTTCAACCATGCCTTCCCTATGGTTATTGCTTCCCCTATGACTTTATGAGTCTTAACTTTGCTTAAAAATCAAACTTTCTTCAAGTTTTATCAGTTAACTTAGATAACCAAAATTGAGTTTTCTAACAAGAATTTTGCAGAAGTTCTTGGATACTATTTTTGAAAGACCCCTAATTGGTAAATACTAAAATTTTTAAGAATTCTGAGGATTTTCTCTCTTGCTCCTGTTATTTTAATTTCTTCAGTGAATTCTAAGTCAAAACTCTTAATTTTAATATATTCTGCCTGAAGTGTTTATGTAAATTGTTCTTTTGCATATAATTATAAAAACACCTTATAACATTATTTATTGTTTACACTATTTGAATTTTATATGAATTAATGTTTAACGGCAACTTCTCAAGAGTTCCATAAGGTAGCAGTATGTATTTCTGTGGTAGAAGTTGTGAAGCAGCTAGCTCACTAGGAAATCAGACAAGCATCTCTGATCACACCCTACTGCCAACACTCTGAAGCGCTCATGTCCTTGCTCATTTGAGGACTAATACTCATATGGAGAACTAGATATATAAAGAGCTCTAAGTTCATATTCTGGGGCTCAGCATTGTCTTTCCTGTTGTCCTTCATCCTCCACCTTAGTTCTAAAATGGTACCCCTGTTTGGAAAATACATGAAGCTCTGACTCACAGCTTTCCAAGTGATCCTAAAACTCAGTCTTTCCCAGCTTTAAGGGGTCTCTGCTCATGAATGGAAGGACAGCCTGATAATATAGCCAGATAGCATGTTATAGGGCAAAGCTGATCAATGTGTGGTACATGAGCCACCCCTTACTCTCCCACTTCAGTAGCAGACATTACTAATGAGTCATGATAGTTTTTCTTGCTCTGTCTCAGACTCATTCTCAGCAGAGCCTTAAAGGCTCTAAAACAGAAGCTTCTGTGACTTTAGAGTCAAAGGCCCTTTCCTAGAAGCTCCTGGGAATGCAACATGAGTCCTGAGGTGTTGTCATACATCAACTATGTGTAGCAGCAATAGTCCCTCCAAAATTAGTCTCAGCATAGAGCAGGGTCCTCTCTCTTCTCCTCTTCTCTGATACTAATTCCACTACTCCCTCTACTGTAGCCCCCAGGAATCCCAGCATGACATTGTTTACATTAGTATCTGATACAGTATCCTTATACCGTAGCCAATTTTTCTGCCTTTCTAAGTTATTTTCCAGTAGCTTTCTTATTTGTGATAGCACAGTGGCCAAAAAAAATTTTCTTGTGTAGTCAAAATTTAACGTCCCCTAGAAGTGAATTTAGGACTTGATTTGAGTAAGGATCCCAAAATGGAACTCCCCAAAGAACCAGATTACAGTCCCAGCTTGGTAGATATTCCTAGGAGTGGGATAAGCCATCCAGAGTGGGGGAATAGAGCATAGCAGAATAGCCCTAAAAGCAGTAGGGGGAGGAGAGGAAGGAAGAAAATTTGATGGTTCATGGCAACGAACTCTCCGTCCTTCAAATAAAAGCCTTTGGTATTACGTTCCCGAGTCCAGAATAGCATGTAGGGCTAGGGCAGACAACTCCAACCCAGGAATGCACCCTGTCCTGTGAGGAGGGGCAGGCCACTGCGTGATGATTGCCATCGCAGCAAATACGACCCTGAGAGGTGGCAGTCGCAGCTGCAAGAAGTGGAAAGGTAGAAGCAGCGCCCAGCTCCACAGTGAGAGGGAAACGAAGACGCAAACTCAAAAGCTGTTTAATTGCTCCGAGGGATTCAGCTATGACAAGCACTGCCACAAGGGGCGCTGCGGAGGCCCTCAGACATTGGCCAAGACAGCGAGGAGCCTGGCGGAAGGGGCTAGGGTTCAAGAGATGGGCTGTGGGTGGTATCTAGCTAGAGGAGACTCTGCCAGCTCCTATCAGTTTTGTTCCCATTGTGGCCCAGAAATGTTACTCCATTTGTTGTGAATTTAATATTATGTAGAAGAATATAGTATATTCCTATGATATTAGAGGAAAGATCCTCTTCTTCACAATGAATGATGTTTGTAACTCCACTGTAAAAAAAAATGGTAATAACCAGCAGACGGTGTCTCAAACACAGAAATTATTTCTAAATTCCTCTTTAAGGCAATATACTACTGAGCTGTTGTTTTGTTTTCTTTTCTTCTATATATTTCCTTCTTCTAGTGCATGTTGCAATATTTTCTTCGTCTAGTACACTTCAAAAACCCTTAACCCTAGCAACACTTCTCACCTGGGGTTCTATGAGAAAACTAAGCCCACATATTCATATTCATTCATGTTGCTCCACTTGAAAACCTTTGTAATTCTGGTATTAAAAATCCATGAACCCAGCCCCTGTTATTTCAATTCCTATGCTTTAAGATCAGGCATACTTTTTGACCTGGGTACATAAAAAACCTTGAAATAGTGAGCCTTGTTATTATAGTGATTGTATTTCAGTTTTGATTTCCTATTAGCATAGTCTTTTATTTTATTTTATTTTTAATTTTACATTTTTTATTAAGGTATTATTGATATACACTCTTATGAAGGTTTCACATGAAAAACAATGTGGTTACTACATTCCCCCATATTATCGAGTCCCCCCCATACCCCATTGCAGTCACTGTCCATCAGTGTAGTAAGATGCCACACCAATATTATTTTTAGGACTTTTGAATGTATATTTTTAAGCAATATTGATTTCTAGTTTGTTATTGTTATATCTTTGGCTGGTTTGGGTATCAGGGTAATACTGACCTCATAGGATCAGTTGGGAAGTGTTCCCTCCTCTTTTGAAATGTTTGTGAAGCAATAGTATTAATTCTTTGAACTTTTGGTAGAATTCACCAAAAGCCACTGGCCCTGGGATTTTCCTTATGTTAAGTTTTTTTTTTATTACTAATTCAGTCTCTCTCTGCTTGTTATAGTCTATTCAGATTTCTATTTCTTTCCCAGTGAATTTTGGTAGTTTGGGTTAATCTGTCACTCTAGGAAATTATTCATTCATCTAGGTTATTTAATTTGTTGGCCTAGGATTGTTCATAGTATAATTCTACAATCATTTTTATATCTGTAAGATAGTACTTCCTTGATTTTTTAAAGTTCTAATAACATTAGACTATTTGTAATTCCCCGAATATGCTTTCCTGTTAAGCCTTTGCATATAATATGTCTGCTTGAAATACCATTTTCTGTCAGGACTGTTGGCTTGAACATCACCCTCATGAAGCCTTCCATGACTGCCTCAGATTTGATGCTCCCACTTCTGTGTTCCCATTACACCATATACAGTTCTTTGTTTAAGTATTATCTGTTAAAAAATATACATATGATCCTTCCCTATCAGTTGATAAAGAGCTGCCTCATTCTTTATGAGGGATGCACTGTATTCTTTTGTACATATGAACCAAATGTCTTTTGCCTGTTGGATAAATTCCTAGAAATGTACCCACTGTAAATTCTGATACTGACAAATTACGTTGGACCAATTTACATTCCCACCACCAATGTGAAATTCCTGTTTCTCTACAGTCTCACCAAGACATTATATTATTAAAATGCATATTGCCAATCTGGCACATGAAAAATGTGATTTCATAATTTACATTTCTTTTTTTAAGGAGTGAAATTAGGTATCTTTTTGTGTGATTATAATTTTCCACACTAAAATGAGTTCTTAAGATAATTCATTCAGCCAATATTTACTGTATGTCTACTTGTTTCCAGTACTTTGCTCAGCTCTGGGGAAAGAGCAGTGAGACAGATAGGCATGGTCTTCGCGGATTCTGATGTCATGGACCTCACACTCTAGTGGGATGACAGAAAAATAATTATGATTATGGAAAGTCATATGAACGAAACACAGGGCTCATACAAAGAATCTCATCAGAACCCCTTTGGAAAGAGGGGGTCAGGGAAGGCCTCTCTGACTAGGTGATATTTAAACTGAGACCAGAAAAGAGGAGAATGGAACAGCCATGGCAAAGTGGTGAAAAGAGCATTCCAGGCAGAGAAAAGAACATGTGTGAAAGATCAGAAGTGGGAAAGTACTTATTTGTTCAAAGAACAGAAGGAAGACTGGTGTGGCCAGCGCATAGTGAGGGAGAGAGGAATGTATGACAAGAGGCAGGGGCCCACTTACATGCTCAGTTGCTTCCCGGAAGGCCATGGTAAGGAGTTTGGATTGTATTTTAGTTGTCTTGGGAAGCCACTGTTGCCTACATTAGAGAATGATTGGGAGTGAGACAGTAGTGGAAGCAGAGTTTAGAGTTTTTATTTTAGATATAAATTTAGAGTAGGGAAGTCCTAACTAAGTATCACACAGACATGATTGATTAGACCACGCAAAAATCTAAAGTCTCCCCATGGGGAGAACGTCAAAGACAAATGTCAAACTGGGTGAGAAATTTGCAAGGCCCCTTAAGATTTGCAAATCTACTTAATATAAAATAAAATGACAATTCAATAGACAAAACATAAGAACTTACAGTTCACAGAAAAAGAAAATATAAATAAATGCTTATTAAGTATATGAAACGGTACCTAATTTCACTCCTTAAAAAAAGAAATGCAAATTATGAAATCATATTTTTCACATGCCAGATTGGCAATAGTGCATTTTAATAATATATTGTATTGGTGATATTGTAGGGAAACAGGAACTTTCATGTTGGTGGTGGGAGTGTGGAGTAATTTTTCAGTATCAGAATTTACAATGGGTACATTTCTATGAATTTATCCAACAGGCAAAAGACATTTTGGTATAGTACAAAGGAATACAATGCAGTCCTTACAAAGAATGAGGCAGCTCTTTATCAACTGATAGGGAAGGATCACATGTATATATTTTAACCAATAAACATTTTTAAGTAAACAAAGAGGTAGAAAACACTGTAAGGTATGCTACATTTGTCTAAAAAGGAAAAGAAAAAGAAAAGTTTCTTTATATGCTGATAAGGATTCTTTGCTTGTATCATCAACTATTTCTGGGAGGAATAGAAGAAACTAGAAACAGTAGTTGCCTCTGGGGAAGAGAACTGGGTGGGTGGGGATGAGTGGGAAGGGTATTGACTTTCCATTTTATATTCTATGTGTGCCATGTGCACATATTGCCTATCAAAAAGTTGAAACAAACAAGGAGAGAGGAAGTGAGGAGACCAGTCGGGAAGCTGTGACAATAGTCCAGGAAGAGATACAGGTGGCCTGGGCTAAGATGGTGGAGAAAAATAGGTCCAAGATCTTTTCTTTGGAGGTACAATACACAGGATTGGCTGATAAGACAACTATGGGAGATGAGGGAAAGAGAAGAATCAAGGATGAGTCCCAGTTTCTGTTAAGCAACTGGCTGGGTGGAAAAGTTTTATCTCCTAGTTGGTTATCTAAGGCAGTGCTGTGTGGGCTCTTGAGCTTGATGGCCTGGGCTTGAATTCAACCTATTATACTTCCTAACTCTATGACCTTGGGCAACAGTGTCCACTATTGATGAAGGTGAAGATAGGCAAATCATATAGTTGCTTTGTGCTTGGAAGCCCTCATCTGTAAAATGGGAATGGTAATGGGCTCTGCCTCACAGGATTGTCATAAGGATTAAATGGTTAATACATGGATGCTTTTGAACAGCTCCCGGCACCTAATAAAAGCCACACACGCAGTTGCCCCTATTATTATTACTGTTGTGACTGTGACTGCACCGTGACTATACCTGCTGTTGCTCTTTGTGCTCCTCCATCAGGAAGATGCCTGACCCCTATCAGGGATGCAGTAAATGCCTGTGGAAGGAAAGAATGCTTTAAAATGACATGTTTCACTAACTAGTTGATCTATGAAACGAATACTTTTGAAAGATCCATTTAACATTTGAAGAAATGAGATAGGTTAGTAACTTATGAGATTTGCTTCTATCTTTATTTTTAAACTTCCATTTTCTCTGCAGGCCTGAAGGCATTGAACGACAGTACAGGAAGAAGTGTGCAAAGTAAGTATTAACAGTGGGAATTCCTCCTAGCATAAGCTGGTAGAGGCAGTTATGTGCTAGGACAAGAATTATTTGTACACAGTTGTCTGTTAGATCTTTTGCCTCATCATCTCAACTGCGTTTAAACTTCAATTACACAAATACCAGCATGCTCCTTGAAGAGACTAGCCAAAGTTGGCCACAAAAATTGTGGGTTTTATCATACAGTATAATTTTTTTTTAATAAGATGTAATTTATATATAATGAAATTTGCTCCTCTGAAGTGTGTAATTTGATGAGTTTTGACAAAAGCACATAGTCATGTAACACCACCAACCACCATGACACAGACCCTTTCCAGTACCCCTTGTGCCCTTTGCCTCAGTCCCCTTCCTCACCCCTCTCCCCGTTGGTCACTGATCTGTCTTCTATCACTACAGTTTTTGCCTTTTCTAAAATACTATGTAAATTCTACAGTATGTGTTTTACTACATACAATATGTATCTTTTATGTCTGGTTTCTTTCACTCAGTATAGCGCTTGTGGGATTCATCCAGGTTGTTTTTTGTTTTATATATATATATCACTAGTTTATTCCTCTTTTTTATTTCTGAGTAGTATTCCGTGGCACCACAGTTTGTTTAACTTGTTTCTGGGTTGCAGGACATTTGAGTTATTAATAGTTTTGGCTATTATAAACAAAGCTGCTGTGAACATTCTAGTATAAAATATTGGTGGGAATACGTTTTCTCTTGGAGTGGGGTTGCTGGGTCATAATGAATTAGTGTAACATAATGTAATTTATTTATTTGTTTGTTTATTTTTGGTATTATTAATGTACAATTACATGAGCAACATTATGGTCACTAGACTCCCCCTATTTTCAGGTCCCCACCACATACCGCTTTACAGTCACTGTCCATCAGCGTAGTGAGATGCTATAGAATCACTACTTGTCTTCTCTGTGTTGTACTGCCTTCCCCATATGCCCCCTGGCTACATTATGTGTGCTAATCGTAATACCCCTTTTTCCCCCTTATCCCTCCCTTCCTACCCATCTTCCCCAGTCCCTTTCCCTTTGGGAACTGTTAGTCCATTCTTGGGTTCTGTAAATCTGCTGCTGTTTTGTTCCTTCAGTTTTTTCTTTGTTCTTATACTCCACAAATGAGTGAAATCATTTGATACTTGTCTTTCTCCACCTGGCTTATTTCACTGAGCATAATACCCTCTAGCTCCATCCATGTTGTTGCAAATGGTAGGATTTGTTTTCTTCTTATGGCTGAATAATATTCCATTGTGTATATGTACCACCTCTTCTTTATCCATTCATCTACTGATGGACACTTAGGTTGCTTCCATTTCTTGGCTATTGTAAATAGTGCTGCGATAAACATAGGGGTGCACATGTCTTTTTCAAACTGCACTGCTGCATTCTTAGGGTAAATTCCTAGGAGTGGGATTCCTGGGTCAAAGGGTATTTCTATTTTGAGTTTTTGGAGGAACCTCCATACTGCTTTCCACAATGGTTGAACTAATTTGCATTCCCACCAGCAGTGTAGGAGGGTTCCCTTTTCTCCACATCCTCGCCAACATTTGTTGTTGTTTGTGTTTTGGATGTTGGCCATCCTCACTGGTGTGAGGTGATATCTCATTGTGGTTTTAATCTGCATTTCTCTGATGATTAGCGATGTGGAGCATCTTTTCATGTGCCTGTTGGCCATCTGAATTTCTTCTTTAGAGAAGTGTCTATTCATGTCCTCTGCCCATTTCTTAATTGGCTGATTTGCTTTTTGTTTGTTGAGGTGCATGAGCTCTTTATATAATTTGGATGTCAACCCCTTATCGGATATGTCATTTATGAATATATTCTCCCATACTGTAGGATGTCTTTTTGTTCTGATGGTGTGCTTTGCTGTACAGAAGGTTTTTAGTTTGATGTAGTCCCACTTGTTCATTTTTGCTTTTGTTTCCCTTGCCCAGGATATATGTTCATGAAGAAGTTGCTCATGTTTATGTCCAAGAGATTTTTGCCTATGTTTTTTTCTAAGAGTTTTATGGTTTCATGACTTACATTCAGGTCTTTGATCCATTTTGAGTTTACTTTTGTGGATGGGGTTAGACAGTAATCCAGTTTCATTCTCTTAATGTAGCTATCCAGTTTTGCCAACACCAGCTGTTGAAGAGGCTGTCATTTCCCCACTGTATATCCATGGCTCCTTTATCATATATTAATTGACCATATAAGCTTGGGTTTATAACTGGGCTCTGTATTCTGTTCCACTGGTCTATGGGTCTGTTCTTGTGCCAGTACCAAATTGTCTTGAGTACTGTGGCTTTGTAGTAGAGCTTGAAGTCAGGGAGCATAATTCCCCCTGTTTTATTCTTCCTTCTCAGGATAGCTTTGGCTATATGGGGTCTTTTGTCATTCCATATAAATTTTAGGACTATTTGCTCTAGTTCATTGAAGAATGCTGTTGGTATTTTGATAGGGATTTCATTGAATCTGTAGATTGTTTTCGGCAGATGGCCATTTTGACAGTACTAATTCTTCCTAGCCAAGAGCATGGGGTGAATTTCCATTTATTAGTGTCCTCTTTCATTTCTCTTAAGAGTGTCTTGCAGGGCGGTGGAAGTCTCCTCCCAAAACCATATATATTTATGAAAATACAACAAATAGAACTATTCCTAAAAGAGAGACCAGAAGATACAGGACAGCACTCAGCCTGCACCTACACCTGAGAGGACTCAGCACCCTGCGAGGCGGGTAAGATACGGAGCCACGTCCCGGCTGGACCTGAGTACTCCCCCACCCCAGTGCACCTGCGGGAGGAGAGGATTCAGAGCAGGGAGGGAGTGGAAGAACAGGCCTGCGAAATAACCAGCCCCAGTGATCTGCACCGGGAGCGCTGACACGCATCGCGCAGTGTATCGGACATTGGAGAGACAGAGGGTGCAGGATCTGAGCCGGGGAACGCACTGGGTCCTCACAGCCAGATCCCCAGGAGTAAAGAAAAGCACGTGCTTTTTTTTAGAGAGATAGGGGCCCAATGGAGGAACAGGATCGTTCCAGCACACTTGGCCCAGCAGGCTGGGAGTCCTGCGGAATTTTGGACCCCTTGGCTGGTGACTGAGAAAAAGTAGCCCTACTGAGACTTCCCACAGAGATCAACAGCCTCCCATTTGTTCCCGCCCCGGCCAGAGCTACAAAGGGCCCTGCAGAGTGGCGCGGCTGCGGCTTCGGAATAGTGGAGCAACAGCGCCACCTGCAGCATCCTCAAAGAATCTACTCCCGGTGGGCATCTTTTTGTTTGTTTGTTTGTTTTTGTTTTTTTGGTATTTTTTTTCTCTTTCCTTTTCTTTCTTTTCTTTCTTTACTTTCTCTTCTCTTTCTCGTCCTTCTTTTTTTTTTTTTAACTCTTAAAGAGCCCAGCTGACATACGTAGCACCTACCAGCAACCACTTGTATCGCCATGAAAAGACAGACGAATATGGTACAAACAAAGCTTATCCAGACCCAGACACCAGACAGGGAGTCTGAAGGGATGGAAATGCACAATCTATCTGAAAAAGAATTCAGAATAAAAGTCATAACTATACTGATGGATCTACAGAGAAATATGCAAGAGCTGAGGGAGGAAGTGAGGAAAGACAATGAAGAAATGAGAGAAGCCATCGACGCGCTTAGCAGCAGACTGGATGAGATGCAAGAGACTGTTAATGGAATAGAAATCAGAGAACAGGAATACAGAGAAGCTGAGGCAGAGAGAGATAAAAGGATCTCTAGGAGACTATGGATTAAAGATGGCGGCGTGAGAGGTGAGACAGAGGCTTCCTCCTAAAACTGCATATAATATGAAAATAAAGCTACTACAACTACTCTTGAAAGAGCAACGGGAAAGAGAACTACAATAAACTGCATACACCTGGAGACAAGAGCAGCCCTCACAGAAAACGGTAACGTACTAAACCTGTGGTCCTCCGGGATCCAAGCCCATCCCACACCCCAGCTCACCAGCAGGAGGAACAGGAACGGAGCAGAGAGGGAGTGGAGAACTGGGACTGCTTAGTACCTAACTTTGGAGATCTACTCTGGGAGCACAAACCTACATTTCATGGTGCTTGCATGATGCTCTTGTAATTAGGAGCTTGGAAAGCTAAGACAGCAGACTTCCTGGAGAGACTAAGATTCCGACTGCCAGTGAGATCAGGGATCCATACCCAGCTTCTCCAGGATGGGGGAGGGGCAGGCAGTCTGAGAGACTTCCTGGCAGGGAGGAACTTGGAAGGAGGCCTGCTGAGGGGGCAAGGACTGCACGGAGCTTGCTGCTCGGGAGAAAGGACAGGTGGACAGGATTGTCCGGGTGTACTCTGCCCAGCGGATTGGGGTTGTTCTGATCTTCAGGTGTGCCAGCTCCCTGGCTGCATGCACGGCTCCAGGAACCCCTTCTGTGACAGGCAGACTAGTGCACCTTTCGCCTGTCCAGCCCCACTGGGCTTGCAAACCTGGAAGCCCTTCCCTGGTGTTGGGCGAAACGGAGGGAGGATCTGTCTACAGCAACTTAAAAGGCAAAGCACAGAGGCTTATACCTGTGTGCTCAGCCCACCGGTTCAGACAGTGGAGACAGGCATAGCAGCCAGGAACCAGGAAACAGCCCTTTCCTCCCCCGAGGCACCAATACCACTCCCCTACAATCCCTGACATTGCTTCAGGGGCTGAGCAGCTCCGGAGAGTAGAGCTTCTGGGCACTAGAGGGCTCCATACACAAATGTGAAACGCCAAAGGAAACTGGTCCAGAGTAAAATTATGAAAACAACTCCTGAGAAAGATTTTAATGATATGGACCTTATGACTCTCCCTGAAAGGGAGTTCAAAATAAAAATTCACATGCTCATGGAGGTACAGAAAGATATTCAAGAACTCAGGAATGAATTCCGGTCAGAGATCCAATCCTTGAGGAACACAATGGACGGTGTTAAAAGCAGATTGGATACGGTGGAGGACACAATAAATGAAATAAAAACTAGAGAAGAGGAATACAAAGAAGCTGAGGTACTGAGAGAAAAAAGGATCTCTAGGAATGAAAGAATATTGAGAGAACGGTGTGACCAATCCAAACAGAACAAGATTCGCATTATAGTAGTACCAGAGGAAGAAGAGAGAGAAAAAGGGATAGAAAGTGTCTTTGAAGAAATAATTGCTGAAAACTTTCCCACACTGGGGAAGGAAATAGTCTTGCAGTCCACGGAAGCCCACAGATCTCCCAACACAAGGGACCCAAGGAAGACAACACCAAGACACATAATAATTCAGATGGCAAAGATCAAAGATAAACACAGAGTATTAAAGGCAGCTCGAGAGAGAAAAAAGATCACCTACAAAGGAAAACCCATCAGACTATCATCAGACTTCTCAACAGAAACCTTACAGGCCAGAAGAGAATGGCATGACATATTTAATGTAATTAAACAGAAGGGCCTCGAACCAAGAATATTGTCTCCAGCACGATTATCATTTACATATGATGGAGGGATTAAACAATTTCCAGACAAAGGAAAGTTGAAAGAGTTTGCTTCTCATAAACCACCACTACAGGATATCTTAAACGGACTGCTCTAGAGGGAAGCACCCCTAACGCTAAAAAGATGTCACCAGAGAAAATAAAATCATAGCAAAGAAAGCAGACCATCCAAATACTAACTAAAGGCAAAGAATGAAACACCCAATATATAAAGAATGGAGGAGGAAGAATAGGAAGGGAGAAATAAAGAAACATCAGACAGCGTTCACAATAACTTAACAAGAAAGTTAAGTTAGATTCTTAGATTGTAAAGAAGCAACCCTTGAACCTTTGGTAACCACGAATCTAAAGCCAGCAATGGCAATAAGTACATATCTATCAATAATCACCCTAAATGTAAATGGACTAAATGCACCAATCAAAAGACACAGAGTAACAGAGTGGATAAAAAAGCAAGACCCATCTATATGCTGCTTACAAGAGACTCACCTCAAACCCAAAGATATACGCAGACTAAAAGTGAAGGGATGGAAAAAGATATTTCATGCAAACAACAGAGAAAAAATCAGGTGTTGCAGTACTTGTATCAGACAAAATAGACTTCAAAACGAAGAAAGTAGCAAGAGATAAAGAAGGACATTATATAATAATAAAGGGGTCAGTCCAACAAGAAGATATAACCATTATAAACATATATGCACCCAACACAGGAGAGCCAACATATGTGAAACAAATACTAACAGAATTGAAGGAGGAAATAGACAACAATGCATTCATTTTAGGATACTTCAACACACCACTCACTCCAAAGGATAGATCAACCAGATAGAGTATAAGTGAAGACACAGAGGCACTGAACAACACACTAGAACAGATGGACCTAACAGATATCTACAGAACTCTGCACCCAAGAGCAACAGGATACACATTCTTCTCAAGTGGACATGGAACATTTTCCAGAATAGACCACATACTAGGCCACAAAAAGAACCTCAGTAATTTCAAAAATATTGAAATACTACCAACCAACTTCTCAGATCACAAAGGTATAAAACTAGAAATAAATTTTAGAAAGAAAACAAAAAGGCTCACAAATACATGGAGACTTAAAAACATTCTCCTAATTGACCAATGGGATAACGACCAAATCAAAACTGAAATCAAAGAATATATGGAGACTAATGACAACAACACAAAGCCGCAACTTCTGTGGGACGCAGCAAAGGCAGTTCTAAGAGGAAAGTATATTGCAATCCAGGCCTATTTAAAGAAGGAAGACCATTTCCAAATGAACAGTCTAAAGACACAATTATTGAAACTGGAAAAAGAAGAACAAAGGAGGCCCAAAGTCACCAGAAGGAGGGACATAATAAAGATCAGAGAGGAAATAAATAAAATGGAGAAGAATAAAACAATAGAAAAAATCAATGAAACCAAGAGCTGGTTCTTTGAAAAAATAAACAAAATAGATAAACCCCTAGCCAGACTCATTAAGAGAAAAAGAGAATCTACATACATAAACAGAATCAGAAATGAGAAAGGAAAAATAACGACAGACCCCACAGAAATACAAAGAATTATAATAGAATATTATGAGAATCTATATGCTAACGACCTGGAAAACCTAGAAGAAATGGACAACTTCTTAGAAAAATACAACCTTCCAAGACTGACCAAGCAAGAAACAGAAAAACTAAACAGACCAATCATCAGCAACAAAATTGAATTGGCAATCAAAAAACTACCCAAGAATGGACAGTGACTGTAATGGGGTTGGTGGGTGGGACCTGATGAAGGGGGTAGTTTAATCACCATAATATTGCACATGTAACTGTAGGTTAATGATACCAAAATAAATTGTAAAATATAAATAAATAAATAAATAAATAAATAATAAATAAATAAATAATAAATAAAAGAAATGAAAAAATAAAGAAAGTGAAAAAAAAAGTACCCAGGAACAAAACCCCTGGACCACATGGATTCACCTCTGAATTCTACCAGACATATAGAGAAGAAATAACACCCATTCTCCTTAAAGTTTTCCAAAAAATAGAAGAGGAGGGAATACTTCCAAACTCATTCTAAAAAGCCAGCATCACTCTAATACCAAAACTGAGCAAAGACCTCACCAAAAAAGAAAATTACAAACCAATATCCCTGATGAACGTAGATGCAAAAATACTCAACAAAATATTAGCAAACCAAATTCAAAAATACATCAAGAGGATCATATCCTTGATCAAGTGGGATTCATCCCAGGGATGCAAGGATGGTACAACATTTGGAAATCCATCAACATCATCCACCACATCAACAAAAAGGCTAACAAAAACCACATGATCATCTCCATAGATGCTGAAAAAGCATTTGATAAAATACAGCATCCATTCACAATAAAAACTCTCAATAAAATGGGTATAGATGGCAAGTACCTCAACATCATAAAGGCCATATATGACAAACCCACAGCTAACATCATACTTAACAGCGAGAAGCTGAAAGCTTTTCATCTAAGATCGGGAACAAGACAGGGGTACCCACTCTCTCCACTGTTATTCAACATAGTACTGGAGGTCCAAGCCACGGCAATCAGACAAAACAAAGACATACAAGGCCTCCAGATTGGTAAAGAAGAAGTCAAATTGTCACTATTTGCAGATGACATGATATTGTACAACAAAAACCCTAAAGACTCCACTCCAAAACTACTATAACTAATATCTGAATTCAGCAAAGTTACAGGATACAAAATTAACACACAGAAATCTGTTGCTTTCCTATACACTAACGATGAACTAACAGAAAGAGAAATCAGAAAAACAATTCCATTCACAATTGCATCAAAAAGAATGAAATGCCTAGGAATAAACCTAACGAAGGAAGTGAAAGACCTGTACTCTTAAAACTACAAGACACTCCTAAGAGAAATTACAGTGGACAGTAACAAATGGAAATTCTTCCCATGCTCTTGGCTAGGAAGAATAAATATTGTCAAAATGGCTATACTACCTAAAGCAATTTACAGATTCAACGCAATCCCTATCAAACTACCAACAGCTTTCTTCAATGAACTAGAACAAATAATTCTAAAATTCATATGGAACCACAAAAGACCCCGAATAGCCAAAGCAATCCTGAGAAGGAGGAATAAAACGGGGAATTATGCTCCTTGACTTCAAGCTCTACTACAAAGCCACGGTAATCAAGACAATGTGATACTGGCACAAGAACAGATCCACAGACCAGTGGAACAGAATAGAAAATCTAAACATTAACCCAAACATATACAGTCAATTAATATTTGATAAAGGAGCCTTGGATGTACAATGGGGAGATGACAGCCTCTTCAGCATCTGGTGTTGGCAAAACTGGAGAACTACGTGTAAGAGAATTAAACTGGACTACTGTCTAACCCCACACACAAAAGTCAACTCAAAATGGATCAAAGACCTGAATGTAAGTCATGAAACCATAAAACTCTTAGAAAAAAACATAGGCAAAAATCTCTTGGACTTAAACATGAGCGACATCTTTATGAACATATCTCCCCGGGCAAGGGAAACAAAAGCAAAAATGAACAAGTGGGACTATATCAAGCTTAAAAGCTTCTGTACAGCCAAGGACATCATCAGTAGAATAAAAAGACATCCTACAGTATGGGAGAATATATTCATAAATGACGTATCCGATAAGGGGTTGACATCCAAAATATATAAAGAACTTATGCACCTCAACAAACATAAAGTAAATAATCCAATTAAGAAATGGGCAGAGGATCTGAATAGACACTTCTCCAAAGACGAAATTCAGATGGCCAACAGGCACATGAAAAGATACTCCACATCACTAATCATCAGAGAAATGCAGATTAAAACCACAATGAGATATCACCTCACACCAGTGAGGATGGCCAACATCCAAAACACAAACAACAACAAATGTTGGCGAGTATGTGGAGTAAAGGGAACCCTCCTACACTGCTGGTGGGAATGCAAATTAGTTCAACCATTGTGGAAAGCAGTATCGAGGTTCCTCAAAAAACTCAAAATAGAAATAGCATTTGACCCAGGAATCCCACTCCTAGGAATTTACCCTAAGAATGCAGCAGCCCAATTTGAAAAAGACAGATGCACCCCTATGTTTGTCACAACACTATTTACAATAGCCAAGAAATGGAAGCAACCTAAGTGTCCATCAGTAGATGAATGGATAAAGAAGAGGTGGTACATACACACAATGGAATATTATTCAGCCATAAGAAGAAAACAAATCCTACTATTTGCAACAACATGGATGGAACTAGAGGGTATTATGCTCAGTGAAATAAGCCAAGCCAAAAAAGACAAGTATCAAATGATTTCACTCATATGTGGAGTATAAGAACAAAGAAAAAACTGAAGGAACAAAACAGCAGCAGACTCACAGAACCCAAGAACGGACTAATAGTTACCGAAGGGAAAGGGACTGGGGAAGGTGGGTGGGAAGGGAGGGATAAGGGGGTAAAAGGGGCATTAAGATTAGCAGATGTAATGTTGGGGGGCACGGGGAGGGCTGTGTAACTCAGAGAAGACAAGTAGTGATTCTGTAGCATCTCACTACGCTGATGGACAGTGATTGTAATGGAGTTGGTGGGGGAGACCTGATGAGGTTGTAGTTTAATAACCATAATATTGCACATGTAATTGTAGATTAATGATACCAAAATAAATTTAAAAAAGAAAACAAGTGTCTTATAGTTTTCAGAGTATAAGTCTTTCAATTCCTTGGTTAGGTTTATTCCCAGGTATTTTATTCTTGTTGATGCAATTGTGAATGGAATTGTTTTCCTGATTTCTATTTCTGCTAGTTCACCATTAGTGTATAGGAAAGCAACAGATTTCCGTGTATTAATTTTGTATCCTGCAACTTTGCTGAATTCAGATATTAGATCTAGTAGTTTTAGAGTGGATTCTTTAGGATTTTTTATGTACACTATCATGTCATCTGCAAACAGGGACAATTTGACTTCTTCTTTACCAATCTGGATGCCTTTTATTTCTTTGTGTTGTCTGATTGCTGTGGCTAGGACCTCTACAACTATGTTGAATAGAAGTGGGGAGAGTGGGCATCTTGTCTTGTTCCCGATCTTAAAGGAAAAGCTTTCAGCTTCTCACTGTTAAATATAATGTTGGCTGTGGGTCTGTCATATATGGCCTTTATTATGTTGAGGTACTTGCCCTCTATACCCATTTTGTTGAGAGTTTTTATCATGAATGCATGTTGAATTTTGTCCAGTGCTTTTTCAGCATCCATGGAGATGATCATGTGGTTTTTGTCCTTCTTCTTTTTGATGTGGTGGATGATGTTGATGGATTTTCAAATGTTGTACCGTCCTTGCATCCCTGTGATGAATCCCACTTTATCATGATGGATGATCTTTTTTATGTATTTTTGAATTCAGTTTGCTAATATTTTGTTGAGTATTTTTGCATCTGTGTTCCTCAGGGATATTGGTCTAATTTTCTTTTTTGTGATGTCTTTGCCTGGTTTTCATATTAGAGTGATGTTGGTCTCTTCTATCATATCTTATGGGTCTGCTTCATTTTGCTGAAAAAGCATAATAAAAATGACCAGCCAAAGGAAGTATGGTGGTTACTACAGGGATTAATTTGCTGACCACTGCAGTGGAGCCTTTACACTCCCTCTTGACATTGCTGAAACTAAACAAAGCTAGAGAAAACCCTCAAACTAGTTGACCATTTTTGGGAAAATGGCAGCAGCTTGAACTGGAAAACAATCAGTAGCAGGAGCCAGCATTTCCCAAATTTGTCTAACGATAAGAGTCATTTGGGATGCAGAGGATATGAGATTCCCAGATCTCATCCCCTAGATTTGTTTAATCAGGATCTTACAGGGGAGGGACCTAGGAAAGTGATCAGCAATTTTAATGAGCACCCTCAGTGATTTTTTCCAAGTAGCTTTGGGAAGCACTGGAAGAGTTAATCATCAGTTTATGCCACAAAGAAAAATATTCCCGGAGTATGAGCACACTTTGCAAATCACTGTTTTGGGAATTTGAATTGTGAGGCTTCCCAGAGATTCATTCTGCTCTTTGCAGGTGTGGACTGCCACTCTTCTACCAGTCCCAGCCGAAGAATGCTCCTGTGACATTCATTGTGGATGGAGCAGTAGTCAAGTTTGGCCAGGGTTTTGGGAAAACAAATATATATACTCAGAAACAAGAGCCTCCTAAGAAGGTAATTATCATTGAAGGAAACTGACTCGTTAATATAGCTACAGACTTAGCCTTACATTTTTAAACAAGATTATAGTGCAGAAAACTGCCCTTTATTGATGCATTCTTTATTAAGAGAATGCCATTTTTGTGTGTAAGCAGATGTTACAGAATTGTGACATCTATTATGTGTACTTCTTTGTTGCTATAGCTGCTCTTTAAGTAAAGTTGGAAATTGGTTGGTTTTTATTCACATTTACTTCCTTTGAAATGTCTTCTTTTTCCAGTGTGGACAATTTAAAATGGAATGAATCAGGCTAATTCTTAAGTATACTTTAAAAACTCTTGATGACAAATGTTAGGAGAACGTGATGTAAATGAAAACATGGGGACTTCTAGATAGGCCAGCCTGTCCCAAAGGGGTGGGGGTCAACCTCCACCAACCCATGCCCCAGTACCCAGGCATGTGCTCTTGCCCAGGTATGCACGTGCACACACAGCTCACAGAGCCACTTGTGTTGAACTAGACTGATTCCCTTCTTGCGACTCCAGGTGATGATGACCAAACGGACTAAAGACATGGGGAAATTCAGCTCTGTCACTGTGTCCACCATCGATGAAGAGGAAGAGGAGATTGAGGCTGTAAGTGCTTCTGCTTGCAAAGGAATTGGATTGGGCGAGGGGTGGGGAGGAGGAAAGGGGACTCTAAACTAGTACATCCGGATAGCAGAATAATTAGAAACTTGGCTCGTAGACTTGCTCTGCTCGTAAGAAACTCCATGACACTGGGCTGCTTCCTGTGTCCCTGGACCTCAGGGATATCTAAAATGAGAAACAGGGAGTTGGAGTAGATCAGTAATTTTTTTCATACTGTTTTTTGAGAGGCCTTGGGGGCAAATCCCTCATCCCTTACAGTTTAAAAACTAGTGGACTCAACGATTTCAGGTCCCTTCCAGTCTAGCCCTGATGGTTTGTGAATCTCTCCGTAGCAGTAGCAGCAATTGCCGTTGTGGTACTTGGGTATAATGATGTTTAGAGAGAGATGTTTGTTATTTTCAAAGTGGTTTTGGTTGAAATCTCAGCTCTCCTGGATTATCAAAAAGCCGGTAAGTTGAAAGGGAACAGAGTCCTGTCACTTCAGTGATACTTTCCTGATTTGAGTAGTGTGACTTGCTGTCTAAGGTCTCTGTTGTTACTCGTCAGTGAGACTGCTGCTTTAAGAACGCTGCTTTTGTTCCTCAGAGGGAAGTTGCCGACTCGTATGCACAGAATGCCAAAGTGATTGAAAAACAGCTGGAGCGTAAAGGCATGAGCAAAAGGCGACTGCAGGAGCTGGTGAGTGGCATGGGGTGGCAAGGTTGCTGGGTTTGCCATTGGACTTTTGGGTCTGAAAGACCCTCTGGCAGTCAGAGAAATCCCTCAGGAGGTCTGTTGAGTTACTGGTGTAGTGGGCTGCCAACTCTCTAACCCTGGGCTGTGACTGCCAGGATAGCCTGCTCTGGAGTAATGAGCACAGGGTCCAGGCCCTAAATTATAGTGCTTGTTGGCTAGCCCTATCTGGAAGGACATTTTCTTCCGCCTCTTGTGGTCTGAGGTCAGGAGTGAAAGAAGTGTTCATGGACACTCTCCCAGAGTGTGATGGCATGTGATAGTGCTACTTTGGTGGTACCGGGACTAGGGCTGGTCATTGCCTCTTAAAGCACTAGTACCACCACCAGCTTTAGCTCTATTCATGGGCTCACTGTAGAGTGCGCATGTCTGTATATGATGGTGCCTACATTTTTTGTTTTCTTGATAATTATTTACTTAGGATATTTCTTTAAAAGCAGACATCACTGCATTGGTGCCTCATCAAAAGATATACCAGTCTGTTCTAATGACCGTAGGGGACTTTTTGGTGACAGATGGTGGGCCTTGGGAGCTGCTTTACCGTGCAAGTGTGGTTTAGAGTACTGCTTATCAAATCATCTAAGGTGAAATGAAGGCCCAGTGCTCTCTTCTTTTGTTAAATTTCCAGTTTGTCAAGAACAGATATGTAATTTAGAAAATGCAGTAAAAATGAATTTTCCCCAAGTCTTACTATTTTATTATTACTCTGTTAAATTGCTATGAAAGTGTCTAAATGCTTACTCTCAATTTTGATGTGTATTTTGCATGGACCAGTAACAAACAGTTCATGGACCACACAACTTTAAGTAGCACTGTTTTACAACAGTGTTTTCCTTCTTGTTCTGCCAAGCATTGGATACTAGTATGCTACAATATTGATTCCCTTGGCCCTTTGGGGATCCTGGGACTGTGGGATCCCTGCACTGATTGCCTTTGACCGCAGCCTTGTGTAGTTACTCCTTTTTATCATACAGATGCTATCATTTTCTATGTATGCCATGAATAACATCAGGAAGGTTGGAAAGCAGATGCTAGAGATTCATAACAATTTTAGGACCACTACTCTAAGTTTGTACACCAAATGAGCATGAAGGCACAGTGTTTGGGCAGTTAGAATAAGGAAGGAAAATAAGAATTTCATGTCATGTATAAGGACATTACCTTTCTTCTTCTCCAGGCTGAACTGGAAGCCAAGAAAGCGAAAATGAAGGGGACCTTGATTGACAATCAGTTCAAATGATCAGCACCTTTCTTTGAACCCAGACTGCAGAGAAACATTTGGATCAGAAGGAAAAATAACTTTTTTTCATGACTACGTGGACTGGTTCCTACATTTATGCCTAGCAGAAAGATTTATGTTGATTCCCTTTGATTCTCCTACATTCAATGAGGTCTTTGAGTCCATTTGACCTTGACCTGCTTTTTAGAAATGAATTTTTCTAAATCTTTCTGTGTATAGGTCTGTACTGTTTTTTATTGCCCATTTGATGTAAACTTCACTTGTGTAGGGACTATAAATATATCAGAGCTCAGGTACCTCTAGTTTCTAAAGCAACTGTTCTTATTCCTTCAAAGGTAACAGAGATGTCAAAGATTTAATTTTTATATTTTTTAATTTTTTAATTTTGGTATCATTAATCTACATTTACATGTGCAACATTAAGGTTACTAAACTCCCCACTTCATCAAGTCCCCCCCACATACCCCATTACACTCACTGTCCATCAGTGTAGTGAGATGCTATAGAATCACTACTTGTCTTCTCTGAGTTGTACAGCCCTCCCCATGCCCCCCCAACATTACATTTGCTAGTCGTAATGCCCTTCCCTCTTATCCCTTCCTTCCCACCCATCTTCCCCAGTCCCTTTCCCTTTGGTAACTGTTAGTCCGTTCTTGGGTTCTGTGAGTCTGCTGCTGTTTTGTTCCTTCAGTTTTTCTCTTTGTTCTTATACTCCACATATGAGTGAAATCATTTGATACTTGTCTTTTTGGCTTATTTCATTGAGCATAATACCCTCTAGCTCCATACATGTTGTTGCAAATGGTAGGATTTGTTTTCTTCTTATGGCTGAATAATATTCCATTGTGTATATGTACCACCTCTTCATTATCCATTCATCTACTGATGAACACTTAGGTTGCTTCCATTTCTTGGCTATTGTAAATACTGCTGCAGTAAACATAGGGGTGCATCTGTCTTTTTGAAACTGGGCTGCTGCATTCTTAGGGTAATTCCTGGGAGTGGGATTCCCGGGTCAAATGGTATTTCTATTTTGAGTTTTTTGAGGAACCTCCATACTGCTTTCCACAATGGTTGAACTAATTTACATTCCCACCAGCAGTGTAGGAGGGTTCCCTTTTCTCCACATCCTCGCCAAAATTTGTTGTTGTTTGTGTTTTGGATGTTGGCCATCCTCACTGGTGTAAGGTGATATCTCATTGTGGTTTTATTTTTTTTTTTTCTTTTACAATTTATTTTATTTTAGTATCATTAACCTACAATTACATGAGCAATATTGTGATGATTAAACTACCCCCTTCATCAGGTCCCCCCC
>JAQQAC010016209.1:99647618-99672892 GCA_029783875.1 Phataginus tricuspis | reverse complement strand
TTTCTTTTTTGTTGACGTCTTTGCCTGGTTTTGGTATTAGAGTGATGCTGGCTTCATAGAAAGAGTTTGGAAGTATTCCCTCCTCTTCCATTTTTTGGAAAACTTTAAGGAGAATGGGTGTTATTTCTTCTCTATATGTCTGGTAGAATTCAGAGGTGAATCCACCAGGTCCGGGGTTTTGTTCTTGGGTAGTTTTTTGATTACTGATTCAATTTCGTTGCTGGTGATTGGTCTGTTTAGTTTTTCTGTTTCTTGCTTGGTCAATCTTGGAAGGTTGTATTTTTCTAAGAAGTTGTCCATTTCTTCAAGGTTTTGCAGCTTGTTAGCATACAGATGCTCATAATATTCTCTTATAATTCTTTGTATTTCTGTGGTGTCCGTCGTTATTTTTCCTTCTCATTTCTGATTCTGTTTATGTGTGTAGATTCTCTTTTTCTCTTAATGAGTCTGGCGAGGGGTTTATCTATTTTGTTTATTTTTTCAAAGAACCAGCTCTTGGTTTCATTGATTTTTTGTATTGTTTTATTCTTCTCAATTTTACTTATTTATTCTCTGATCTTTATTATGTCCCTCCTTCTGGTGACTTTGGGCCTCCTTTGTTCTTCTTTTTCCAATTTCAATAATTGTGTCTTTAGACTGTTCATTTGGGAATGCTCTTCTTTAAATAGGCCTGGATTGCAATATACATTCCTCTTAGAACTGCCTTTGCTGCGTCCCAGAGAAGTTGTGGCTTTGTGTTGTTCTTGTCATTAGTCTCCATATATTCATTGATTTCTGTTTTGATTTGGTCGTTAACCCATTGATTAATTAGGAGAATGTTGTTAAGTCTCCATGTATTTGTGAGCCTTTTTGATTTCTTTCTAAAATTTATTTCTAGTTTTATACCTTTGTGATCTGAGAAGTTGGTTGGTAGTATTTCAATATTTTTGAAATTACTGAGGTTCTTTTTGTGGCCTAGTATGTGGTCTATTCTGGAAAATGTTCCATGTGCACTTGAGAAGAATGTGTATCGTGTTGCTTTTGGGTGCAGAGTTCTGTAGATATCTGTTAGGTCCATCTGTTCTAGTGTGTTGTTCAGTGCCTCTGTGTCTTTACTTATTCTCTGTCTGGTTGATCTGTCCTTTGGAGTGAGTGGTGTGTTGAAGTCTCCTAAAATGAATGCATTGTTGTCTATTTCCTCCAATTCTGTTAGTATTTGTTTCACATATGTTGGCGCTCCTGTGTTGGGTGCATATATGTTTATAATGGTTATATCTTCTTGTTGGACTGACCCCTTTATCATTATGTAATGTACTTCTTTATCTCTTGCTACTTTCTTCGTTTTGAAGTCTATTTGTCTGACACAAGTACTGCAACACCTGCTTTTTTCTCTTTGTTGTTTGCATGAAATATCTTTTTCTATCCCTTCACTTTTAAACTGTGTATATGTTTGGGTTTGAGGTGAGTCTCTTGTAAGCAGCATATAGATGGGTCTTGCTTTTTTATCCACTCTGTTACTCTGTATCTTTTGATTGGTGCATTCAGTCCTTTTACATTTAGGGTGATTATGGATAGATATGTACTTATTGCCATTGCTGGCTTTAGATTCGTGGTTACCAAAGGTTCAAGGGTTGCTTCTTTACTATCTAAGAATCTAACTTAACTTTCTTGTTAAGTTATTGTGAATGCCGTCTGATGTTTCTTTATTTCTCCCTTCCTATTCTTCCTCCTCCATTCTTTATATATTGGGTGTTTTATTCTTTGCCTTTAGTTAGTATTTGGATGGTCTGCTTTCTTTGCTATGATTTTATTTTCTCTGGTGACATCTTTTTAGCGTTAGGGGTGCTTCCCTCTAGAGCAGACCATTTAAGATATCCTGTAGTGGTGGTTTATGAGAAGCAAACTCTTTCAACTTTCCTTTGTCTGGAAATTGTTTAATCCCTCCGTCATATTTAAATGATAATCGTGCTGGATACAATATTCTTGGTTTGAGGCCCTTCTGTTTCATTACGTTAAATATATCATGCCATTCTCTTCTGGCCTGTAAGGTTTCTGTTGAGAAGTCTGATGATAGTCTGATGGGTTTTCCTTTGTAGGTGATCTTTTTTCTCTCTCGAGCTGCCTTTAATACTCTGTCTTTATCTTTGACCTTTGCCATCTGAATTATTATGTGTCTTGGTGTTGTCTTCCTTGGGTCCCTTGTGTTGGGAGTTCTGTGGGCTTCCGTGGACTGCGAGACTATTTCCTTCCCTGTGGGGGAAAGTTTTCAGCAATTATTTCTTCAAAGACACTTTCTATCCCTTTTTCTCTCTCTTCTTCCTCTGGTACTCCTATAATGCGAATATTGTTCCGTTTGGATTGGTCACACAGTTCTCTCAATATTCTTTCATTATTAGAGATCCTTTTTTCTCTCAGTACCTCAGCTTCTTTGTATTCCTCTTCTCTAGTTTTTATTTCATTTATCGTCTCCTCCACCGTATCCAATCTGCTTTTATTACCGTCCATTGTGTTCTTCAAGGATTGGATATCTGACCGGAATTCATTCCTGAGTTCTTGAATATCTTTCCGTACCTCCATGAGCATGTGAATGATTTTTATTTTGAACTCCCTTTCAGGGAGAGTCATAAGGTCCTTATCATTAAAGTCTTTCTTAGGAGTTGTATTCATAATTTTACTCTGGACCAGGTTCCTTTGGCATTTCATATTTGTGTATGGAGCCCTCTAGTGCGCAGAAGCTCTACTCTCCAGAGCTGCTCAGCCCCTGAAGCAATGTCAGGGATTGTAGAGTACTGGTATTGGTGCCTCGGGGGAGGAAAGGGCTGTTTCCTGGTTCCTGGCTGCTATGCCTGTCTCCACTGTCTGAACCAGTGGGCTGAGCACACAGGTATAAGCCTCTGTGCTTTGCCTTTTTTGTTGCTGTAGACAGATCCTCCCTCTGGCTGGCCCAACACCAGGGAAGGGCTTCCAGGTTTGCAAGCCCGGTGGGGCTGGCCAGGCGAAAGGTGCACTAGTCTGCCTGTCACAGAAGGGGTTCCTGGAGCCGTGCATGCAGCCAGGGAGCTGGCACACCTGAAGATCAGAAAAATCCCAATCTGCTGGGCAGAGTACACCCGGACAATCCTGTCCACCTGTCCTTTCTCCCGAGCAGCAAGCTCCGTGCAGTCCTTGCCCCCTCAGCAGGCCTCCTTCCAAGGTCCTCCCTGCCAGGAAGTCTCTCAGACTGCCCGCCCCTCCCCCGTCCCAGAGCAGCTGGGTATGTATCCCTGATCTCACAAGCAACCGGAATCTTAGTCTCTCCGGGAAGTCTGCCTGTCTTAGCTTTCCAAGCTCCTAATTACAAGAGTATCATGCAAGCACCATGAAATGTAGGTTTGTGCTCCCAGAGTAGATCTCCAGAGTTAGGTATTCAGCAGTCCCAGTTCTCCACTCCCTCTCTGCTCTGTTCCTGTTCCTCCTGCAGGTTAGCTGGGGTGGGGGAAGGGCTTGGCTCCCGCAGGACCACAGCTTTAGTACATTAGCGTTTTCTGTGAGGGCTGCTCTTGTCTCCAGGTGTATGCAGTTTATTGTAGTTCTCTTTCCCGTTGCTCTTTCAAGAGTAGTTGTAGTAGCTTTCTTTTCATATTATATGCGGTTTTAGGAGGAAGCCCCTGTCTCACCTCTCACGCTGCCATCTTTCCCATCTTTGTTATAGCAGCTCTAGCATACTAACAGATGTAAAACCATAGTGCTTTGGTCAAAACTAAGAAATTAACATTGGTACATTAACATTGAACTACAGACTTCATTTTGATTTCACCAGTTTTTCCATGTCTCTCTGTCCCAGGATCCAGTGCAGGATCCCACACTGCATTCAGCTCTTGGTGTGTTTGCAAACTCACTAAGGCCTATTCTGGTACAAATTCAGGCTGAAGTTCCATTTATCTCCTGACCCCATGTGCTAAGCCACCTGTCTGGTTTCTCAGTGGTGATCTAGCTTGCCGGAGCCAGTGCTTGAGTATTGCCCTTTTCTAGTTGACAGAAACTCAGATAAATAGCTGCAGGGCCTTTTGAAGAAGGCCATAAAGAAACTTCATATTATATACTTGTGGCAATGTTAAGGGATGCATTATCTTTTGGTTCACAGGGCTCTAGGTAAACCAGTCTGAATTGCAACAGGTCTGGGAAGTGGGTGAGAGGCAACAACACTTTACTATAGTGACAGCAATTAAAGTTAGGTGTACACCAGACCAGACTTACAATTCTTTTCTTAAAAATTTTACACAAATCTGTAAGGTAACAGTCTTCTGCCCAAATATTTTAAGCCACTGCCAATGATTTTGACTAACACTCTGGACTTGATTTCTGCTACAGCAGCCATGCTTAGGTGAAAAAGGAAATAGATGGATAAATCTTACCTCCTTTTAATATTAAAACATCTGTCCTGCAAGCTCCCATTTAGAATAAATCCTACAATCTGCTTTCTCCAATCTTTTACCCAAATAGATAAGTGTCCATATTTTGTAAATGAGTGGAGTTTGGCATCATGAATTTATGGTTCCAATATCAGGTGGGTTCTCCCCACATCTAGTCAGTCCTTCTTCTGTGTGTCTTGGGTCAGCAACTCTCCTGTTCCCTGCAGGAACAATTTAGAGATGTTACCACTTTCCCCAAACCTGTCTGCTTGCATGACCTCTTTCTCAACAGAGACTTCCCTCCCCAGAGCACCAAGGCCATAGGGGCACATTTAGTTACATCTGCTTCCATCCTTTTCTCCTTCCAGTCTGAGGAAGAGGTGGCACTCTTCCTGCTCCAGTCTAATCCACTACCTTTTATTCAATCAATTGATACATATTAAGCATCTGTTGTGCTAGATACTCCATTAGGAGCTGGGGACATAGTGGAGAGCAAGGAAGCTCACATTCTGGGGCAAGGAAAACAGATACACGTGGACAATAAAATTACTTGTTAAAACAGTGTGATGTGATAGAGAATGACAGGTGCTCAGAGATGGAGGCTGAGGAGGGGCCATTTGAGCCAATATAAGACCTGAAGGATGAGAATGAGCCAGCCAGGTAAAGATCAGGGGCAAGCATTCCAACAATGTGTGATAGGATTTAGAGATGAGCCTTTAGGAGGAAACTTCCTTTCAATGAGGTCATGAGGGTGGGGACCTCATGATGGGATTAGTACCCTTACAGGAAGATACCAGAGCTTCCATCCTTTTCTCCTTGGTAATAGAAAATAAAAAGGCACAATAATTCACAATCACAATATAAGTTGATCACAGGGACTGTTGAACAACTGTGATGTGCATTTGAAACCAATATAAGATTTTATATTAATGATACTTTAATAAAAAAATTATTTTAATATACAAAGGCTCTATGTAGGGATAAGCTTAGCATGCTGGCGAAACAGAAAGAAGGCCAATACAACATGTACTGAAAGAGAACTAGTAAGAGGCAAAAGGTGAGGTCAGAGGAGTGAGCAGAAGCCAGGCCCAAACAAGGATTTCGGTTCTTAAAAGTACAGTGGGAAAGTATTGGAGACTTTTAAGCAGAGGCAGTAACATGATTTATGTTTTACTATCATTCTAGCTGCTATGTGGAGAATGGCTTGTTAGGGGAGGCAAGCGTGGAAGCAGGAGACCAATTAGGAGACGATTGTAGTAGTCCGGATGAGAGGGAGGAGTGGCTGGACCAGGGCAGTAAAAGAGTTGGAGAAAGTTAAAGATGTGTTTTGGAGGTCTTGTCATCAGTAGCTGATAGATTGGATGTGGGAAATCAGGGGGAAGAGGGAAATCAAGGACAACTTATCAATTTGTGGCTAATAACTGTGTGAATTGAAATGCCATTTACTGAGATGGGGAGGAACAGCTTTTGGCAGAAAGCCAAGTGCTGTGTTTTGGACACATTATATTTGAAATGCCTATTGGCTATTGAAATGGAGATGTAGTTAGAAGCTCAATTGGGGAGGTCCAGACGGAGACATAAATTTAGGAGTTTTCAGTATATATATGTTACTCAAAACCATGAGACAGGATGATATTTCCCAAAAATGTAAATGTAAATAGCAAAGGATTGAATCCTGGGGCACTCCAACATTTAATGGTGAAGAGATGAGGAGGAATCAGCAAGAACTGAGTAGAAATGGCTAGTAAGGTTGGGGGAAAACAGTGAAATATCCTGAAAGCTAAGAGAAGTGGGTATTTGTATCACTCAGGGGCCAGTTAGAAAGCAGAAACCACATTCAGAATTTTAAACAGAATTTAACATGAAGTATTGGTTACTCATGTGAAAGCTGTTCTTCTCAGGAAGAGCTGAGTAGCCAAGGAGCGAATGGTGAATTACCCCAGAAGTTTAACAACAGCAGGAAGATGCTTCACTTCTAGGGCTTCTAGCTGCTTCAACTCCACTGAAAGGTCAAAGTTGAAGGTGGTATAACCCAAGTCCAGGACCAGGGACCACCCAGCAGAAGCAGGAAGGCTGGCCCAGCAGGATCTTGACCGGTGGAGGGAGGACTTATCCAGTGGGAGCCACAGAGGCAATACAGTCACTGCTGGAGATGATACTCAGAGGGAAAGAAAAGGGAATACCGTGGCTTCTCCCCTTCACCTATGGTCCAATCTTCAGCCAATGATTCCCACTGGCCAAACCTATCATGAAGTCAGAAGAGAAGAGCACCTGGGAATGTAGTTGTCTGTTCTACAGAGACGAGCAGGAGAAGAGGGGGAATGGCTCTGATAGCAAATAGGCAAATGACTAGCACAGGTAAGTGAGACGAGGACTTGGAAATGACTGTTGCAGATAGAAATGTGGAGGTCATTGGTGTCCTTGACAAGAGCAGTTCAATAGAGTGGTGTGAGCAAATCCTGACAGGAGTGAGTTCAATAGAGAATAGGAGAAGAGGAATTGGAGGCACTGAATACAGACAACTTTTTTTTTTTTTTGCTTTTGCTATAAAAGGAAAGAGAAAAGTGGGGTGGTATGTGGACTGGGAAGTAAGGTTGACAGTAGGAATTTTCAAGATAGGAGAAATAACAGCATATTTGAATGCTGATGAAAAAGTCAAGAGAAGTGAAAACTGATAATGCAGGAGAGAGGGAATTACTGGTGTGATGTACTTAAATAGGCAGGAGGGGATGCTATCTGGCGCAGAAGTGGTATATTAATGGAATTAGTAGAAAGTCAGTAGTCATAGAATCTCTATCACTTAAGTTTGGAAAAGACCTTAAAAATCATGTGCTCTAACCTCCCATATGTAGGAATTCCCTGTACAACCTCCCAGACACATATTGGTCCAGCCTTTGCTTGAATGTCTCCAGTGATGGTAAGCTTACAATTTCCCAAGCAGCCATTTCTATTTTAAGACAGATATACTTTTCAGAAAAATTTTCCTTTTCAAAACAACCAGATGCAATTAATGCATTGTTCTGGATTGGGTTATAGTTTGGACAAACCAGCTGTAAGGGTCATTTTGGGGTCAGTTGGAAAAATATAAGTATGTGGTATTAGGTGAGAGGAAATTTTATTAAAATGGAGATTTCTGGCTGAAAAAAGCAGTTTGCAGAACAGTATGTAGAGTGATCTTATTTTGTGTATTGTACATCTGTTCACGTGTACACAAAGGGTGAGAGAGGATATGCATTAAAATATTAACAGTGGTGATCGCTGGGTAATGAGAATGTGTCACTGTTTTAGCAGAATTTTAATGAACAGGTAGTTCTTAAACTGCTTTGGAGAACAGAAAAACATAACTTTTGCCATTTCTTTGTATGGAAATAGTATAACTGATACCAAAAATTAGAGTGGGAGCAGGAAAAAGAAATATATGAATCAATCTCACCTACAAATATAGATATAAAAATCCTAAATATAGATGTAAAAGTTCTAAATAAATTATTAGCAAATAAAATTCAGATGAAATTCTAGGAATATTTTCATTAATGTCAGAAATAAGACTAGGATGCTTGCCATAACTGCTATTATTCAGCATTATTCTGGAAATGCTACATTACTGAATAAAATAAAATTGAGAGGTATAAATACTTAAAATAAAATGACAAAATTATCATTGTTTTAATTAGGTTCTTTTGAATGTTAGGAACAGATACTCAAATTATCTTAAATGATAGGAATTTATTGTAGAATATACATGGGAATAAGGAACTAGAAATAGAAGAAAATTTCTTAATTATGTTAAGAGGTATCTATAAGGTATTCCTACAGTAAGTCTCATACTTCAAAGCTTGCCTCCTGAAATTGGAAATGAGACAAGGATTTTATTACCATTGTATTGGAAATCCTAGCCCGTGCAATAAAAGAAGAAAAAGAAACAAAAACAGCTTAAAGATTTGGAAAGGAAGAAATAACACTGTCATCATTTGTAGAAAACATTATTGTGTACATAGAATACCCAAAAGAATTGAAGGATAAATATTTGAATTGATAAATGAATTTAGAAAGGTTGCCGGACATGTGGTCAATATCAAAAATTATGTTTCTGTGTCTAAGCAACAAACAGTTGGAAACTAAAAATATATATATAATTTAAAGTTATTGCAATAGCATAGAAAAATACCTAGGGATAAACCTAGGACAACACGTGCAAGGCCTTCACATAGAAAACTATAAAAGATTACTGAGAAAAAGTAAAACCTAAATAAATAGATTTATATACTGTATTCCTGGATTGGAAAAATCAATAGCTTTAAGATGTCAATTCTCTACAAACCGATTTATAGATTCAATGAAGCCACATTAGAAAATCCCAGTAGTTATATCGTGGTGGGGGGGGGGGTGTTGGGTGTGGGAGTGGGGGGGATTTGCCAAGCCAATTTTATGTATACAGAAATGAAAATGTCCAAGAATAGCCAAGGCACTCTTGGAGAAGTAGGTGGAAAGACTTACTGTACTGGATATTGTCTAGTACTATATAGTGAAAGTAATGAAAACATGATATTGGCCCAGTGATGGGTAAATACACCAGTTAAACAGAATAGAGAGTCCAGAATGAGACCACACAGATATAACAGATATTCAAGGGGTCACTGCTCTTCAATGAGAGGTGGGTTTTTTCAATAAATTTTGCTAGGATAATTTTCTGTTGAACTGGCAAAAATAAAACTTGATCACTACCTCATATCATCCACAAACATCAATTCCAGGTAAGTCATACTAAATGAGCAAGGTAAAATTAAAAACTTGTAGAAAATAATATAGCAAAATATTTTCATTATCTTTGGGAAGTGAAAGACTTTTAATCAAAACATGAGAAACACTAACCATAAAAGAAAAGGTGGGTACATTTGATTACATTAAAATCAAGAGCTTCTGTTCACCAAAACACACTATTAAAAGTGAAAAAGCAAACCACGGAGTGGGTAAAGATATTTGTAATACAGAAAAGTACAAAGCTCATACCCAAAATATCTAGAGAACTACAAATCATCTTTTAGACAATAGAGGGTTTGGACTCTGGGGACAGCATGGGCCACAGGACTCAGACACAGATATCAGAGAAGGAGAGCAGGGCCACTTACTCTTTTTGCCTGTGAGGGTAGAGTCCGAGTGAGGCAGCGGGGTGGGAAAGTGGGACTTTGAAAGAGAATTTGCCATCTAAAGACCCTAACTGAAGTTTTTTTTCTCTCAGAAGAACAAAGGGAACCAGTGGCCACAGCCCATCAGGCCCTCCAGTGTAGTATCTGCAGTGAGTGGAGTACTCTCTAGAGGTGGGAGGATGGGCCCTGTGAATGCTAACGGTCAGTTCTTAATTTTAGCCTGCCCCAGCCAGCTCCAGCCAGCTCAGCCCAATCCCAGACTGAGGGGAGGAGATTCAAGGAATCCCCTGCCTGTCCTCCCAGTGGCTGGGGCCTGGGGGTGGAGGGGGAATCCAGTCATGCCTTTGGAATGGAGCTGGAGAGAGAGTGAGTTATTAATAGCTGTTCCTGTGCTCCCACTCGGTGAGTCCCAGCAGTATTGGTTTGGTTCCCTGGCTCCCAGGCACGAGACACAATCTCCACTACTGTTACTTGTTCTGACCTCAGCTCCCACTACAATCCACCACAGCTCCCTCACCTCCAGCCTTGTGGTCTCTCCCCAGACCCTCAGAAATGCTGGACACATGCCCGCCTGAGGCCTTTGCATTTGCTGGTCCCCCTGCCTGGAACACCCTCCCCTCAAGTATCTTTGTGGCCCCCTTGCTCACCTGTTTCAGGCCTTGACTTCCATGTCATTTCCTCAGAGAGGTGTTTGCTGCCCATTCTATCTAAAACTTCCTCACCTCCTCATACTTCTATCTTCCTTCCTTGTATTTTCCTTAGGCCCCTATGTATTTTTGTTGTTCCTTTTGCTTATTGTCTACCATGCCACTGTAATGTAAGCTCAGTTAGGAGAGGGATTTTTTTTGGGGGGGTCACTGTTGTATCCCAGAGCCTAGCAGACTCCCTGGTAATGTGGTAGATGCTCAATATATATCGGTTAAATGATTAGATTAAACAAATACTGACTGAGTGCTGACTAGGTCCACATAGCCTGAAGGTGTGAGGAGAAAGACGCAGGCCTAGTTCTTTTCCGCAGGGAGCTGGCTGCGTCTGCCAGGACAGAGCAACAGGAGACAGGTCTGTAGGGATCTCCTGTTCTGGTACCCCAGACAGGAATGAGGACACTTGCTTGGTTCCTGCGCTCCTGCAGTTCCTCACTCACAGCTTGGTTTCCAGGCTTCAGAGTGGGAGGTGAATGGGAGGCCCCACAACCAGAAATGGTCCTTTCCTTCTGTTTGGCTCCTTTGAGCCTGGGCCTGAGGATGTCAGGGCAGCCTGCTGGCTGCTGCTCTGGCACCTGGACCCCTGGTGTGCTCTGGAGTGAGGTCCGCCTCCCCGGCGGAGGAACTCATCACAATGCGCGGTAATTGCCTGTCACCCGCTCTGGGGCCACGCTAGAACAGAAGTGCCTTGGAGGCACGGACCATGTTTGTGCTGCTCCACCACTCTGTTGCCAGTACCTGGCCCAATCCCTGGATCATATGCCCTGTGGAGCGTGGTGGTGCAAGGCATGGGCAAGCCAGACTGCCCGAGTGTGAATCCTATCTCTGCCATCTACGAGCTGTATAACTTCGGGTGGGCAAGTCCATCTCTTTTGTGCTTCAGGTCCCCATCTGTATAAGGAAGACAATAATAGCACCCTTCTTGCCTTGGTGGTGTGAGAATTAAATGAGTTTGAATTTGTAAAGTGCTTAGAACAATGCCCAGCATTTGGGAAGTGCTTGGTAAATAAACAAATGCTAAATACTACCTGTTGCTTCAATGAATGAACTGCAAATGTGGTTGCCCCCACCTGTCCTGAGCTCAAATGTAAATCCCACATCTCTGCTGCAGAGCTCTTTGGGCTCCAGGACAACTCAGATTACCTTAATTTTGGGGGGAGGAGGGGACCAAAATGCAGCACCCACTCTGGTGCCCTCAGAGCAAGTTTCCATCTGAGAACTGTGGGGGCCGAAGGTGAAGGCGGTGGCCCCAGCATGTGCGGCTTTGGCATGCAGATTATGTCACGAGCTAAAAACAATCCAGGCCTGAAAGACCCAGAAAGAAACTTTGACCTTCCTCCTAGTTGCATAAAAAGGATTAGAATGGAGGACCAGCTCCAGGAAGGGAGCCATCACCATAGATAATTGCATTATAATATGAACGAGGTAGGTAGACCAGGAGGAATTTAACAACATCTGTTAAAATTCCTCTCTGTGTCCCATTATTTCTGTGTGTCCCAGCAAACCTTTGTTTACCGAACACTTACTCTTTCATATTCCTGTGAATTGCTTCCCCTTCCCTTTGAAGTCCAGACCCCTACTGCCTTCTTCTTAGTTCTGGAGGACAGATATATCTCATTTTGCCTGCCCATCTTTGGAATCTCCTGTATCCAGATTCCCTGTAGGACCCAATTAAACTTTAGATTTTCTCCTGTTAATCTATCCCATGTCAATTTGATTCTTAGACCCACTAGAAGAAACTTGAGGGGTGGAGGAAAGTTTCCTCCCTACTGTCCTCTTGTATCCTCTCCCGACATTATTTCCAATTCGGGCCTGCAGCAGTGCCTGGGGTACCCCTGGCATCACCACTTTCCACTGGCTCTGCCTGGGAGCTTGATTTCCTTCCCTCTCTGTTTTTGCAGTTGGAGCCCAGGGCCCTGGTCTCTTTGTGAAAAATCTTAGATCTTTCTTGTCTTCTCTGGACCAAGGCTGGGCTGGCCCACTAGAAACCTTATCCTGGTGCTGTAGGAGATGGCACAGGCATAGTATGCTGGAGAAAATATGTGGTCACAAGTCTCGGGTTACACAGCCAGAACATTCTGAACTTCAGCTGTGAGAGTAGCCCCAAAGCAGCGGGCCTGAGCTCTCTGTGGGGAAGCTTAGGGGCATGATGGGGTGGAGGCCAAGCTCCTTCCTGGGAGTGGACTAGCCCACAACAGAGGTTCTGAACCGCAGCTCCACAGGGTTCAGGTTGAGCTTCAGAGACTCCCTGAACTCCTTAAGATTAAATGTGTTTTGTGTGTATGTGAACAGTTGGGCATTTTTCTGTGAAGAGGATGCATTGATTTCACCAGATTTTCAGAGGGGCCCATGAAGAAAGAACACTTAGGAATCACTGGTCTGGTACTCAAAATGTGGGAGGCATTAGCATTATGGGAAATGCACCATCTTGACATCCAATTTCCTGTGCTCATGTGCTGTCTCTGTCACGTACTGCCTGTGATCTTGGGCAAGTCACTTTGACTCTGTGTGCATCAGTATCCTCATCTATAAAGTGGTATTGATAGCAGTGTCTACCTCATGGGTTTCTTGAGAGGAAAAAATAAGATAATGAGGACAAAGCCTTTAGTAGATTGTCTGGAGCATGGTAAGGTAGGTATTATCATTGGAGGTTCAGAAGATCACCTGTACGTTGTTTGTGTGTGTGTGTTTCTGAGACTAGGGGGTACAGGATAGGGAACAATAGTTGGAGCTCCTGGAATTTGTGTGCCTAGTGGTCTGGCAGGCTGGTGGAAAGAGCTGTAACTTGATATTCGCTGGGCATGATCTGCCCCCCGGAGGATGCGGGTAGCCCCGTCTCTCCCCCAAGGTGGGGATAGAAGCAAGACTGACCCCCCCTATATCTAGAATGATTTTAGGGTATAATGAGGTGATGCTCCTAAATAGGTCCCCTATAGATCTGCCATTCTCTGTGTCCTAAAATTTCTACAATTAGAGTCACTCATACCTTAGGCAACAAAGCCTTTGTTAAAACGTATACTCAGTGGCAAATTTGTGCAGGGTGAGCAAGATGAGGCCCCATCACAAATGCTGGCTTTCTTCTTGAGTCAGATATTGCATTTTTTCCTAGGACCCACATCACTACAGTCAGTTGTGAAAGTTGTTGCTACTCACTCCTAGTTACTCCCGGAGAACAAGCTGGTTTCCTGACGGAGGCACAGTTGGTTGCCCCGCCCATGGTTTAAACCCGGCAGGTTCTTATTCTAACTGCTCCCCCTCATGCAGGGACCCTTTCTTCTCAGAACAGCAAGGCACTATCTTTGATTGATCATCCATATAATGCCTGTATGGATTTAAAAAGCCCATTTAATTGGGCTGTGTACTTACCTTTTGTCACTCTAGTACCTGGTTAGCCACCTGTTCTGTTTCGTCATTACAGCGGTAGGTTTTTCTTTGTAGCTTCATGATTAGTCTTCCTTTGTAATGGTCTACATTTTATGTTTGCCTTCTAATTAGGTTTAATCCTCCCTCCTATAATTTTTATTTGTCGCGTCATAGACAAGTGTTTATTTTTTTATTGTCAACTCTGATAATAGTTTTCTGATTGGCTTATAATGCATCATATCCACATAGTTTTATTTGCCATTAGCCAGATTGTTGCTGTCAGCCTAAGTAACTATTATCACAACAAAAATAATAGTTATCAACTGAGGTTCTTGAATTTAAATCTTATTTAAGAGATAGTTTAGGTAAAAACTGTGGGCATTTAGGAACAGTGTATCGTAAAATGTTCTTTTTAAGATAATATAGATGTTTCCTGGTACAAACTAAATCCGAGGGAGGAGAGATTTATGTGGCCATGGATGAGGGACTTTGAAAGCTGAACACTATTTGGACCTGCCAAAATGGTTCGTTCTCTGGTTTTACCTAAGACCCCAACACCACTTGGCAATCCTCTAAGTCCCTCCGTCCTCTCCTCTTCAGTGTCACTGACTGGCACAGAGATTCAACTCAAATGCAATAGCGCCCCCTTCCTCTCTGTAGTGGGCACTGTCTGTGCTTTGCTGACCCCCTTCAGGACTGAAGGACTCCGTGCCTACAGCTGACAGCTTCAGCTGTCAGATGCTTTGGGGACCTAGGTTGCTACAGCGCTGTCAGAGACAAATCAGACCTGGGAAGGTAGCCTGGCTTGCAAGGGACAGGAAAAGGTGGGAGCAGAGCTTTTGTTAAGGGCTACCGGCTTAGGGCCGCAGTGCATTTACACTCTGCCCACAAGGGGTCAGTAGGTCCCATGGGAGCAGGGTGGGGTACCCGGAAGCAGCCCGCACAGCGGAAGGTGGAGCCATCTTCCGTGATAGCAGCCCGTCCCTGGCTGCACAGCCGCACCCTGCAAGGAAAGCCTTCCGCCACCACAGCTTCCGGGAAGTGCCTCCTCCAGGGACTACAGGGCTTGTAACTGGGCAAGGGTGGGCTTACCCCGGGAGGGCTGTGGACCTTCCCAAGGGCAGCTGCCTTGTTATATGGCCGCTCCTTAGGGTATGATAAGCCGTTATTGGCGGGCAGTGCCTGGAGATGGGGCGGTGGCATTATGTGCCCCCTGCCTGGAGGGCTGCAGCTATCTGCACAGGAATAACTGGGACCAAAAATAACACAGAGCTGTGTTTGCTAGGCCAGAACCTTCCTGGGTGAGGGAGATGGAGGATGGATGAAGGCAACTTGAAGAAATATATATATGTATAATATATAATATTTTATAATATATAACACTATATGTATATTACAATATAACACATAATTATGTAGTCATATATTATTTATATAATAATAATATAATGTAATCTATTTATATATATTTATTAGCATCCCCAGGATTTGGGATCAGACAGACCTGCCTTTGAATACTGACTCCTACTCTTATTAACCATGACCTCAGGCAAATGACTTGACTTCCCTAAGCTTCAGTCTCCTAATTGGTAGAGTGGGGAATAATAATACTCTCCTTTCACAGTTGTTCTGAGGATTTATTCACTAATTCATTTGACAAATAGTGGAAGGCCTATCCTAGACTTGCTAACTAAGCTCAGGGGACATGATGCTTGGATTCAATGCCTAACACATAGTAGGTGCTGAATTAATGATAATTTCTCTTTGAAGGTCAGGCTGTGAATTTGGACTCGAGAGCAGGTAGTTGAAGGCATTCTGAACAGAAAACACTCTTACTGGAACACTGGAGGAAAACACTCTCAGGGAAGGCTCCCCTCACATCTATAGGGTGGAGGCAGGATTGAAAAAATGCTGCTCTTATCATTTCCACAGGGGTATTCTGAGCCTCATAAAATACAGAGCAGGAGACCTAGTGCTAACTCTCTTCAGGAGTTGAGCTCGCACTGCAGCTGGGAACAGGAAGTAGCAAGGGGAAGGAGGGGCTGAGAAGAAGCCTCTGGAACCTGTGGGGCTTCATTTTGCAGACCACCTTGACTGTCTTTGGCCAGTGGGCTCAGGATGTGAGAAGAAGGTGTGGGCCTACATATGTAGCAGTGAGGACTTGTGCCAGGGCATTTGTAGGACACGAGAACACAAGAGTAAAAATGCCATGTTGTGGGTGAGGCCTGAATCCTCTGACTCAGACAAGGGCATCATGGGATGTGAAGACCCAAGCTTCGTCCTTGAGTCCTTTAGTAAACTATCAGCCACAAATAAACCCAAGGTTTTGGAAACTGCAGTATTTCTTTTCAGCCTGCTTCACCAACTTGGGTGTTTTCCATACACTTTTGCTTCCTCCTAAAGAGAAATTCTTTTCTTAAAAACATACCTCTCTCAAGCTTCAAGTGGGGCTCTTACTCTGGGATATGAGAATTCCCTCCCCCATGCAGGTCTGTGTCAGCAATAGCCTCCAACTAGATCTCTAGATCTTCTAGAGTAGCCACTTTAGGTCCTTTTCTACATAAGCCAAATGAGGAACAGAGAGGTTAAAGTACTTTGTTGAAGGTCTCACAGCTACTAACTAAGTGCTAAGTAGAACTAGAAATCTCCATAGGTTTCTAGTCAAGAAACTGGCCTGTACTTTATTCCCCAAGCCAAATGGCTTCCCATATGGGCTGTACTTTTTTGGACCTTACTCATTGCCTCTACTCTCCTCCAAACCCCAATTTCTTTTCTGTCCATACAGGCATAATTGGCAGCTAGACCAAATTGGTTTGTCAGATGGTAGAGGCAACAAGCTAGCCTAGGCCAGCTTCTGGAGAGCCAGTGTCCAGGAAGTAAAGCAAGGGACCTTCCTGTCAGGCATGAATATGACATGGTGGAGCAGGGGTCCTTTTAGAGCTGGACTGAGGGTAAAGTGAGGAACCTGTGGAGAGGGGAATTTCTAGAGTACAGAAATACAGGCCTGGGTGCAGTAGCAGTACAGGCCTGGGTCTCCCCTCAGAGCCATCTCTGGGTGATATTGTGAGGAAGTTAGATCAGAGTTAGTTGGCATACAAGAGCCATTCATTCTTTTATAGAATTGACTGAGCACCTTCCACATGCCAGCTGCTGACTAGGCACCAAGGATGCCATTGTGAATGAAAGAGACAAAGTCCCTACCTACACAGAGTTTATAGCCTGGTGAGGTAAAAAAAAAAAAGGGGGGGTTTATTTGTTTGCTTTAAAAAAAAAACCCACATAGGTGTTTTTAGTCATATGTTGGTTCTCTACCAGGTTTGGTTTAGGATTGGAGTACTGGATCTTTGAAACTTGTGTTTCTGGTGCCAAAGTAGTTCTGAATCTTGGGCTTAACCAGTGACGTGTTGGTAAATATTTAACAACCAGCTCACTGTGGGAAGTGTATGTGTGTAGATATGTACATAAGTTAATTATAATTTGTACTGATATAAAGGATACATACCACACAAGTGACATATAATAAAATATACCTTAATAAGTAATATTGTTGGCTGTATTAATATTAATATTATTTGTTAATCAGTAGCCAACTGATTCTCAAAGAATGCTTTCATTGACTTTTGCCGACTCTTAATGTCTGTAGCCAACCTATGACCTATGGTTGCAACTGATGGACAAATGTAGTTCTGACATGAATGTTGCTTGGTGTTGTCATTTATCTGTGAAGCAACAAAGAAAAAGCATATTTTAGAACTTCATTGATTCATCAGTAATGTAACTTCTTTGCTAAATAAGATAACAGTTTTCAAACATGGGAAGATTATTTCCTCATTTTGGGTATTATTCACAATGTAACAGCTACAGTCATGGCTCATGGTGGAGTTTAATCTGCATTATTAACATTTTCCCCCTTGCTTTTAGGTCTAGATAATCAACAAAATAATAACTCAAACCCCAATTTATAGCATTTCCTGATTTCTAATTTGTAAATACCCAACTGCTTTCAAGCCGCCAACTGAACTGTGATGCTGGGAAGACATATGTGATTCCCCACTATTCAACAGTGTTTAAACCACACAGATGTGATAGACAATAAGTAACCCAATTAAGAAGTGATGAGTTTTAGGGTATTTATTGCCTTAGTTTTTAATACAACTTATTTCACTGTAACTATATATATATTTAAACAATAGTTGTGTTTAACAACCAGCTCACAACATTTCTGAAAATGTAGCATTTGGCTCTCATGCACCAGAAGGAGCCGACTCCAGCCCACCCCTTGGACTGATTATATTGCCAGGTCCTAGACAACCCTCATTCCTACTCCCACTCTCTGCCATTAGTTCAGGACCCCCCCCTACTGCTGTGGATGGGGAGTGCCTGTATTCTAGAGCTAACCCAAGCTGCCACCTGGAACCAGGGTACTGAAGACAGATTGACAATGGCTTTTCCATGGGTGGGTGGCCTCTTTCTGCCTGGAAAAAAGCAGGGGCGGAAAAGAGCCAAGGACACTTGCAATGACTCTGGAAGGCAATTTGGCAAGCACGCCAGATGAAGAGGAAGAGGACAGATGAGGGAGTGAGGGCAGGGGAGCTCTGGCTCAGCCTTCTGTCTACTTGGCCCTGCTCCTGGCTAGGCTGTGTTTATTGTTGAGGACTTTCCAGAAAATCTGGTGACACCAGAGACTCCTGGTTCGGGAAGGGGGCCAAACCCTTCTGCCTCAAGGATGTTAGCCAGGGCCCTAGAAGCTACTCTTGGTGGTCTGGTGTTTGCCCTTGAAGTCTACATTTTGGGTCCCATTTCCTTTTCAGCAGAAGGAGAGGGCAGCAATGGGAGTTGGGGTCCATGGTTGGGCCTCCTGCTGACTGGCTCAGTCTGCTTTGAAATATGATCTTCTGTGGTGGAAAGCCCGCCCAGCATTTTGGATCATACCCTGCGTATAGGCTACGGATGAACCCAGTCTCCTTCTAGGCCATATGCACTGCTCTCGAATCCCCAGGTTACCCCTGGGCAGCTTATCAGGCACAGCTGCCCTGATGCATTGGGGCCGTGTTGGATGAACTGCTCTGATGTCACTGCATGAGTGAGTGTTTGTGTTTGCATCTAGGCTGGCAACTCTCCAAGGTCAAAGTCCCCAGCCCCACCCTACCCAGCACTCAGTACAAAACCAGCCCTCAGTGACTGAATGAATCAATGAGTACAAGTCTGGCTGACATTCAAGCTTTCTTCCTGGTGAAACAAGCACAGTGTGGAGTCTTGTGTGGAAGCTCCCATCTTGTCATCTTGTTCAAGCGGTGTCCTTTACTACTGCTAACACCTAGCGGGAGGGCAGACTCCCCAGTCCCCACCCCCATGCACACACGGGATTTTTACTAGTCAGATACTCTGTAAGCTGGAAGTTTCAGGTTATAACAATTCTTTTTCTCCCAACCCGAGAAAAGTCACCTCTGCTCGTACATTGCTTCAGCCCGCGCCCACTGAAGCTGGCCAAAGTGCTGCCTGGGAATGATTTGCTCTTGACATCAGCCTGAGAACATCCCATGCAGCTACCCTCGCTGCAGTTGGGATGGGAGTTGGCCAGGGTGAGGACACAGACACGCAGGGCTGAAAGCAGATGGATCAAACTCAGCAGAGTCAGAAGGGTTCCTCTCACTGCCAAGCCCCCAGGCCATGCCCAATGCCCACCAGCATTTACACATATCCTCCAGCAAATGCCTTCTGAGGACACCATTCCCAGTGTTTGGAAAAGAGAGGTGGCCTACTACAAAATCTGCAGAGAGGCTTGACTCTGCAGTTTCAGAAGTAAAATGTCTCCGGGCTTGTATTACTGATGCCCTTATGACTATATGTAATGACTACTAAGGAGGTATTGTAAACCAGGGTGCCTGCCTGCAAGAAGGACATCCACACCTCCTTCGGTCAACACGCCTTGGGCTGAATGACCCTGTGAGTGTACCAGGTTGGAAGTTCTGGTGGCCATGTATGTGTATGTTAAAACAGTAAAACTTTGTTTCCAGGTCAGACTTTGCTCCAGGGCCCCAGACCCTCCCCGCCACCACCCAGTCCCAGTGCCTCCCGGACAGCCCCGCCTGGATTAACCACAGGCAATTCAAATTGAACATACCCAACCATGCTTCTCCTTTCCTTCTCCTTGACTTCCCCCTCAAGACCACAGTCTGATTTGCCTGGTGATCACTTTCTCAGTAAATGGCACTGCCACTCACCTACTTGGCCAAGCCAGAAACCCACTCACTCCCTCATCAACGATCTCTGCGTATCAGTCAACCAGTCAGACCTGTTCTATCCTGCACATTTTCGCCTCATCAACCTAGCCTGCACACCCTGTCGAGACTTGAGGTCTTGCCACTGTTTTCTTGAGGTGCAGCAACAACTTTTTGATGCGCCTTCTTGCCTCCAGTTCCCCCATCATCCCTACCCCACCCTATACTCCATTCTCAACCCTGTCCATAAACGAGTTCCAAATGTGCCCAAGGCGGCAAGAAGGCCCCGCCTGACCGAACATGTCCTTCTCCCCAAGTTGTAGGTGCTTGTAGTCCCCTTTATATTCTATTCTGGGAACATTGCTGGCATATTAGCTAGCTCACTCAGGAGCAGAACCCAGCCTATCTGATTTATCCTACTGGCATTGAATTTTCCTGGGCATAAAGGGTGGAATGTGCTGTGGAAAGGAAGTTTTGACACCTATGAGGAAGTCGGGGGAAGGCCCAGAGTAGGGTAATGCGCATGCCCACAAAGCCAGAGGGGATTCACAGGATTTGGGGGAAGTGGCTTCCGGAAAAGGGTGGGCTGGGTCCCTAAGGGACCGCTCAGAAGAAAGACTGCCCTGAGGAAGGCACTGCCCTGGGGAGGGGAGAGGTCTCTGCAGGTCTACCGAGGGTGGAGACAGCAGATCGAAGATCCAGGGAGGGTGTTAACATCTCCCAGAACATGGTCTGGGCTTCCTTCCAGAAGGGAGGGAGAAACTGGGGAGAGGAGATTGGGGGTGGGGCTGGAAAAGCAGCTCCCATTCTGCCACCACCCCCAGACTTCTGACCTGAAAGAGGTCACAGAGCCCCACGTTTCCGCTCTGGGTGGATGAGTCTTTTTCCACCTCAGAGTCTGGAGGGAGTTTTTCACCTTTCACTGTAATTATTCGCAAAACACAAATCTCCCTTCCCGACCCTCATCCTTTAGGCCAGCTGGAGAGACAGCAGTCTTGGGGGGACAAGCACTGCCTGCTTGTAGCCTTTTGTCCCAGAAAAACTGTTTGTCCACATGGCCCCCTCCTTTGGGTGGTTATGTTAGGTATTTGATGGTCTAGGGCTGGCCAGATCCAGGCCCTCCGTATTGTTGGACACATCTTACTGGGGTGCAGACCACTCTGTTGAAGGTTTCTTTCTTTGGGGTTCCAGTTGCACAACAATGATCCCTTCTAGCATACCACATAGTATAGTCAAAAAACACATACCCTTTTTGGCATTCATGTAGTCTCTGTCCTATCACCCTATAGAAGCAGTTCCCTCCCTGGGATGTGCATCGTCATCCAGCCAACCTGTACATAATCCCAATACACCCTCAGGTTTCATATGACGTCTGTGGGTCCTTCTTTCTGTCTCTTGGTTGTTTCCCATTGCAATGTGTCCACCTGGGTGTGCGATTGGACTTGTGATTGCACATCTCTATACCTATAACCCCCACCAGCCTCTTCACAGTCCTGCAAGGCCAGGCTGAAGTCCAAGCCTTCTCTAGGCTGCCAATGACAAATCCAAAACACTGCCCCACCAGTCCTCCAGGACACCACCAGACTTCTTGGGAAGGGACCACGGTGCCTCACTCATCTTTGTACCTCTAGTGTGAACTGTCCCGCAAACATAACAGGTGTTCAGAAAATTACCCCTATATCTCTCTCTGGTCAGTCTGCAACATGCCCATCTTCTCCCCATCCTTGTGCTTCCTCTGAAGCCAACCCCTTTCCCTGCACTCTGCTGCAAACAGTCCATTTACCAACCCCTTCCCAGCTCTGTAGCGCACTGTATGTGACAATGGGTCCAAAACTGTAAACTACCAAAAGCTTCAAATCACAGAACAAAATGTGAGTCAACATTGTGTGCAAGGTCTTTTTTCTAAATATATGTGTTAAAGAATGGAGGAAGAAGAACGGGAAGGGAGAGATAAAGAAATATCAGACGGTGTTCACAATAACTTAACAAGAAAGTTAAGTTAGATTCTTAGATAGTAAAGAAGCAACCCTTGAACCTTTGGTAACCACGAATCTAAAGCCAGCAATGGCAATAAGTACATATCTATCCATAATCACCCTAAATGTAAATGGACTGAATGCACCAAACAAAAGACACAGAGGAACAGAGTGGATGAAAAAGCAAGACCCATCTATATGCTGCTTACAAGAGACTCACCTCAAACTCAAAGATATACACAGACTAAAAGTGAAGGGATGGAAAAAGATATTTCATGCAAACAACAAAGAGAAAAAAGCAGGTGTTGCATACTTGTATCAGACAAAATAGACTTCAAAACGAAGAAAGTAGCAAGAGATAAAGAAGGACATTACATAATGATAAAGGGGTCAGTCCAACAAGAAGATATAACCATTATAAATATATATAAGCACCCAACACAGGAGCACCAGCATATGTGAAACAAATACTAACAGAATTGAAGGAGGAAATAGACAGCAATGCATTCATTTTGGAGACTTCAACACACCACTCACTCCAAAGGACAGATCAACCAGACAGAGAATAAGTAAAGACACAGAGGCACTGAACAACACACTAGAACAGATGGACCTAACAGACATCTACAGAACTCTGCGCCCAAAAGCAGCACGGTACACATTCTTCTCAAGCGCACATGGAACATTTTCCAGAATAGACCACATACTAGGCCACAAAAAGAACCTCAGTAATTTCAAAAATATTGAAATCCTACCAAACAACTTCTCAGATCACAAAGGTATAAAACTAGAAATAAATTTTAGAAAGAAATCAAAAAGGCTCACAAATACATGGAGACTTAACAACATTCTCCTAATGAATCAATGGATTAACGACCAAATAAAAACAGAAATCAAAGAATATATGGAGACTAATGACAACAACAACACAAAGCCACAACTTCTGTGGGACGCAGCAAAGGCAGTTCTAAGAGGAAAGTATATTGCAATCCAGGCCTATTTAAATAAGGAAGAACATTCTCAAATGAAGTCTAAAGACACAATTATTGAAATTGGAAAAAGAAGAACAAAGGAGGCCCAAAGTCACTAGAAGGAGAGACATAATAAAGATCAGATAAGAAATAAATAAAATGGAGAAGAATAAAACAATAGAAAAAATCAATGAAACCAAGAGCTGGTTCTTTGAAAAAATAAACAAAATAGATAAACCCCTAGACAGACTCATTAAGAGAAAAAGAGTATCTACAGACATAAACAGAATCAGAAATGACAAAGGAAAAATAATGACGGACCCCACAGAAATACAAAGAATTATAAGAAAATGTTATGAGCACCTGTATGCTAACAAGCTGGAAAACCTAGAAGAAATGGACAACTTCTTAGAAAAATACAGCCTTCCAAGACTGACCAAGCAAGAAAAAGAAAAACTAAACAGACCAATCACCAGCAACAAAATTGAATCGGTAATCAAAAAACTACCCAAGAACAAAACCCCCAGACATGATGGATTCACCTCTGAATTCTACCAGACATATAGAGAAGAAATAACACCCATTTTCCTTAAAGTTTTCCAAAAAATAGAAGAGGAGGGAATACTTCCAAACTCTTTCTAAGAAGCCAGCATCACTCTAATACCAAAACCAGGCAAAGACCTTACCAAAAAAGAAAATTACAAACCAATATCCCTGATGAACGTAGATGCAAAAATACTCAACAAAATATTAGCAAACCAAAGTCAAAAATACATCAAGAGGATCATACACCATGATCAAGTGGGATTCATCCCAGGGATGCAAGGATGGTACAACATTCGAAAATCCATCAACATCATGCACCACATCAACAAAAAGGAGAACCAAAACCACATGATCATCTCCATAGATGCTGAAAAAGCATTTGATAAAATACAGCATCCATTCACGATAAAAACTCTCAATAAAATGGGTATAGATGGCAAGTACCTCAACATCATAAAGGCCATATATGACAAACCCACAGCTAACATCATACTTAACAGCGAGAAGCTGAAAGCTTTTCATCTAAGATTGGGAACAAGACAGGGGTGCCCACTCTCTCCACTGTTATTCAACATAGTACTGGAGGTCCTAGCCATAGCAAACAGACAAAACAAAGACATACAAGACAAAACAAAGACAAAGGCATCCAGATTGGTAAAAAAGAACTCAAAGTGTCACTATTTTCAGATGAAATGATACTGTACATGAAAAACCCTAAAGACTCCACTCCAAAACTACTAGAACTAATATCTGAATTCAGGAACGTTGCAGGGTACAAAATTAACACACAGAAATCTGTTGCTTTCCTATACACTAACGATGAACTAACAGAAAGAGAAATCAGAAAAACAATTCCATTCACAATTGCATCAAAAAGAATAAAATACCTAGGAATAAACCTAACGAAGGAAGTGAAAGACCTGTCCTCTGAAAACTACAAGAAACTCCTAAGAGAAATTAAAGAGGACACTAACAAATGGAAATGCATCCCATGCTCTTGGCTAGGAAAAATAAATATTGTCAAAATGGTTATACTACCTAAAGCAATCTACAGATTCAACACAATCAATATCAAAGTACCACCAGCTTTCTTCAATGAACTGGAACAAATAATTCTAAAATTCATATGGAACCACAAAAGATCCCGAATAGCCAATGCAATCCTGAGAAGGAAGAATCAAACAGGGGGAATTACGCTCCCTGACTTCAAGCTCTACTTCAAAGCCACGGTAATCAAGACAATTTGGTATTGGCACAAAAACAGACCCACAGACCAGTGGAACAGAATAGAAAATCGAAACATTACCCCAAACATTTACAGTCAATTAATATTTGATAAAGGAGCCTTGGACATACAATGGGGAGATGACAGCCTCTTCAGCAGCTGGTGTTGGAAAAACTGGACAGCTACATGTAAGAGAATGAAACTGGACTACTCTCTAGCCCCATACACAAAGGTAAACTCAAGGTGGATCAAAGACCTGAATGTAAGTCATGAAACCATGAAACTCTTAGAAAAAAACATAGGCAAAAATCTCTTGGACATAAACATGAGCGACTCTTTCATGAACATATCCCCCCGGGCAAGGGAAACAAAAGCAAAAATGAACACGTGGGACTATATCAAGTTGAAAAGCTTCTGTACAGCAAAGGACACCATCAGCAGAACAAAAAGACATCCTACAGTATGGGAGAATATATTCATAAATGACATATCCGATAAGGGGTTGACATCCAAAATATACAAAGGACTCACGCACCTTAACAAACAAAAAGCAAATAACCCAATTAAGAAATGGGCACAGGACATGAATAGACACTTCTCTAAAGAAGAAATTCAGATGGCCAACAGGCACATGAAAAAATGCTCCACATCGCTAATCATCAGAGAAATGCAGATTAAAACCACAATGAGATATCACCTCACACCAGTGAGGATGGCCAACATCCAAAACACAAACAACAACAAATGTTGG
>JAQQAC010016209.1:99600805-99647218 GCA_029783875.1 Phataginus tricuspis | reverse complement strand
AATATTGCTCATGTAATTGTAGGTTAATGATACTAAAATAAAATAAATTGTAAAAATAAAATAAAATAAAAAATATAATAAAATAAAATAGCACCAAGAAAAGTCAACTACTGGGATAGGTGGGTGAAACAGGTGAGAGGGATAAAGGAGCAGAAAATCTCAATCATAATATATATTAGTCACGGGGATGAAATTACAGCACAGAGAATATAGTTGATGGTTCTATAACATCTTTCTATGTTGACAATAACTACACTCATTGGTATGAGGATTTAATAATGTATATAACTGTTGAACCACTATGTTGTACACTTGAAACCAATATAATACTGTATATCAACAATACACCAAAAAAATCAGTAAAAAAGAAAGTTCAACTACTTACAAATAAATTTAATAAAAGATAAAAAAAAAAAAAGAAATGGGCAGAGGACATGAATAGACACTTCTCTAAAGAAGAAATTCACATGGCCAACAGGCACATGAAAAGATGCTCCACATCGCTGGTCATCAGAGAAATGCAGATTAAAACCACAATGAGATGTCACCTCACACCAGTGAGGATGGCCAACATCCAAAACACAAACAACAACAAATGTTGGTGAGGATGTGGAGAAAAGGGAACCCTCCTACACTGCTGGTGGGAATGCAAATTAGTTCAACCATTGTGGAAAGCAGTATGGAGGTTCCTCAAAAAAACTCAAAATAGAAATACCATTTGACCCAGGAATCCCACTCCTAGGAATTTACCCTAAGAATGCAGCAGCCCAGTTTCAAAAAGACAGATGAACCCCTATGTTTATTGCAGCACTATTTACAATAGCCAAGAAATGGAAGCAACCTAAGTGTCCATCAGTAGATGAATGGATTAAGAAGATGTGGTACATATACACAATGGAATATTATTCAGCCATAAGAAGAAAACAAATCCTACCATTTGCAACAGCATGGATGGAGCTAGAGGATATTATGCTCAGTGAAATAAGCCAGGTGGAAAAAGACAAGTATCAAATGATTTCACTCATATGTGGAGTATAAGAACAAAGAAAAAAACTGAAGGGACAAAACAGCAGCAGACTCACAGAACCCAAGAACGGACTAATAGTTACCAAAGGGAAAGGGACTGGGGAAGATGGGTGGGAAGGGAGGGATAAGAGGGTAAAAGGGGTATTACGATTAGTAGACATAATGTTGGGGGGGCACGGGGAGGGCTGTACAACTCAGAGAAGACAAGTAGTGACTCTATAGCATCTCACTACGCTGATGGACAGTGACTGTAATGGGGTTGGTGGGGGGGGGACCTGATGAAGGGGGTAGTTTAATAACTATAATATTGCACATGTAATTGTAGATTAATGATACCAAAATAAATTATAAAATAAATAAAATAAAAATAAAAATAAATATATGTGTTGTGTATAACTTATTGTCCTCAGGATAAAGTCCAGATTCCGAGCATGATGTGCAAGTCTCCTTAACATCTGGCTGCTGCTATGTAGGGAGATGTTGGTCAAAGGGTACAAACTTCCAGTTTTAAGATGAGGAAGCTCTGGAGAGCTCACTTACAACATGGTGATTATAGCTAATAATACTATCTTACATATATACTTGAAAATTGCTAGCAGTAGATCTTAAAAGTTCTCAGCACAAAGAAGGAATGGTAATTACATGAGGTGATGGAGGTGTTAGCTAACACTATGGTGGTAATCATTTTGCAATATACACGTGTATCAAATCATCATGTGTTGCATCTTAAACTTACACAAAGTTACATGCCAATGATATCTCAGTAAAGCTGGGAAAAAAGGATCTGGCTGCTGCTTTCATTTCTCACCACTCTGCCACCCCCAATCCTTGTACCTGACACCTGGTCATAATTTTTTAACTTTGTATTTGGAAATAATTCCAAATTTACCTAATGCTGCAAAAATAAAAATAGTACAAGGAACACTTGTATACCCTTTACCCAGATTCACCTATTGTTAACATTTTATCCTGTTCCCTTTATCGTTTGGGTTCTCTCTCTACACACACACACACAGACACACATAGGCACATATTATGTATATACATTATATATATATATACACACACACACATTGTATATATATATCCTTTTTATACACACACACACTTTTTTCTGAGCCATTTGAGAGTGAGTTGTATACATCGTGATTCTTTATCCCTACACTTCAGTGTGTATTTCCTAAGCATAGAGATACATGTTCCAAAGCATTGGTAGCACTATCAGTTTCATAAATATAACAGTGTTACAATACTTTACTGTCTGCTTTCCAGTTTCATCAGTTGACACACTAATGTCCTTTAGAACATTTTTCCCCTCGTAGGGGCCAAGGGCAGGCTGCCCCAAAATTTGGAATGCAGATTATTTCAAGAAGAAAATAATCAAGACCCAAGAGACTCAGAGAGAAGCTTTGACTTTCCCCCCAGCTGCATAGAAAGGATTAGGATGGAGGACCTGCTCCAGGAAGGAGCTATCACCATAGACAATTACATTATAATATGAACGAGGGGTAGACAGGGAGGCATTTAGTAAAGTCTGTTAAAATTTCTCTCTGTGTCCCAGTGTTTCTGTGGGACCCAGCAAACATTTGTTTACAAAACATTTACTCATTTTCAGCTTCCTGTGAATTGCTTTCCTTCCTGTTGAAGTCCCAGACCCCTGCCCCCTTCTCTTTAGTTCAGGGTGGTGCAGAACCTCATTTTGCCAGACTGTGGCATCTCTTGATTGTGTAGTTTCCTCATAGGTACATAACTAAATTTGATTTTCTCCTGTTAATCTGTCTCACGTCCATTTAATTCTTCAACCAGATTAGAAGAACCCTAAAGGGTAGAGGGAAATTTTTCCTCCACGACATTGTTAAGGATATGCTTTTTTCCCCATGTCCACAGAACTGCACTTAACTAGGTGGGCAGCACCTGGGACCCTGTGGTGTGTCCTTTGAACCCCTGCTGTTCTGGCACAGCTGGGCCCAACCCTGCCTGGGCACAAGCCACAGGGAATGAAGGTGCATGTGGCCGTGGTCATTAGGGTTCCCATCACTGACAGATGTCAAGACCTGAGTGAGTCACCCAAGGTGACCGAGGGCTGTCCAGGACCCATTCTTGAGGCTCTAAAGGCTTCCTAGATGCCAGTCTCTGGCTCCTCTCATGGAACCTCCCCAGGAGCCCCTGGCCAAGCCATATGTACTCAGTGAGCTGACTTTGGGTGTCTTTCTGGTGCAAGGACATTTGGAAGGCATGCTGCTTGTGTTGGGATAATGCAGAAACAGGAGCTGTCTGGAGAGCAGGCCTGGGAGGAGCTGGGCCGACAACCCAGCCCTCTGAAGAGCAAGGGCACCTCTCATGTATGGAGCTTGCCAATCAGGTAGAATGACATCTGATGACCACTGAGACCTGGAGCTGGCTCCCAGGCTGGTGTGTTGCTCTGCAATCCCCCAGGGCTAAGGCCTGTTGCCATAGCAGCACACAAGGTCTTTGGGGAGGCCAAGTGCTTCACCTAGCTCAGCAGCCACAGCAACTCTTCCCAGAAGGCCCTGGCTGTAGAAGCTCTCAGGAGGGCTCAGCACTCTAGAGGTAGAGTGGGGCCTCTAGAGCAGCCCCAGGAAAAAGGCAGTGTAGTAGGTATTTTAGCTGGCACAATCCTGCCTTTATACAAGATTTTTAACCTACAAAACAGGCTATTTTTCAGGTTTTCCCCTGGGTGTAAGGGAAGCACCATACAGCACAGCATTCAGTGTTCTCACAATAGGAAAAAAGTGCACCAAGGACCTCAGATCAGTAAGCGAAAACGTTGAAACTTATGGTCAGGGAATAGGGGAAGTGGATCTAACACAGGAACCAGTACCATTAAAAGTTTTATTTTTATTTCAAAAGCATTTATATAGCAGTTACCATGTGCAAGGCACTATTTTAAATGCTTTGGGGTCCATTAACTCATTAAATTCTCATAGTAATCTTTTAAAGTAGGTACAGTTGTCATCCCCATTGTACAGTTGAAGAAACTGAGGTTCGGAGAAGTTAGATAACTTGCCTAAGGTCACACAGCTCATAAGTGGCAGAGTCAGGACTCCAGCCCAAGTAGTGTAATCCCAAACTCTCTTCTCTTCACTGTTCTGCCCTGCTGCCTCCCTGGGTTTGTAAGCCTTATGAGAATACAGCAAGACCAGGAACAACCTCCTAGACCCCGCTTTCCTTTCTTCCTTTGGCCCTTTTATGTGGATTACATGCAGGAGTCCAGCCTGTCCCCTAGTCGCATCAGGAGGAGGAAGAGAGAGAATGAGGGCACTACCTGCATGCTTGGATGCTTCTGGAAAAGCCAGCTCTGGCCGGGGCAGAGGCATACCACGGTGATTCAGAAACTCCTACATTATCTCCTGAGCCAAGAATCTGAGCTGAGTGTGCTTAGAGACTTCCCCAAGATGAGCGTGGCTGGCATCAAAATCTCTTTAATCCTAGCCTCAGTCAAAGACCACCACCAAGAAGCCCCCACCAAAGCTAAGGTTTGGCTTGACACAGAACAGAGCAGGGAAGAAAATGAGTACATCAGGGTTCTGTTTCAGAGTTCTACTGTGGAAGATAATGAGTTGTTTATAGTAAGCAAGGCCCCAGCAGCCTCTGTGTAAATCTCAGTCCTGACAAAGTACAGCCAGAGCGGCAAGCCCAAACAGGTAACACGTTGATATACCTGTGGAAATATCAACTAGACAGGGCAGACGCCCAGGGCTGGGATGAGGCAGCAAACTTGGGAGCAAACAAATATTCAACCAACAAACTTTTGGGAAGGCCTATGTGTTTGGCACTCTGCTGGACACTGAGAATACACTAGGAATAAGAATGCTACCATTTGTGCTAACATAATATATGCTTGTATATATAGATGATCTCTGGAGGGGAACAGCAGATTGTGGTAACAGAGATCACCTGCAGGTGGATAGGAAGGTGATGGGGGGGAGATGAAGTCGGTCCTGCAAACTCTGTGTGCCTGGTGAATTTGCTATTAGTGACCTATATTAGCTATATATTACCTGTGCAAAAAGTAAATGAAGAGGGAGAGACAAGTGTGTAGCCATTAAGTGGAGAAGCAAAGAGCTCGCAAGGGCTTGTTCAAAGTGCTAGGGTTGGCAACAGTGGAGGAACCAGGCCATAAAGACCGGATTCACCAGTTTGTCTTCCTGGCTTGGAATACAGTTCAGGGTTTAGCCCTGATTATTTCCAAGAGGTCTTTTTACCAAGTCCTATGTAGAAAAAACCCCGTCTATTTTCTAATAGTTTTTCCAAACACATCACACAAGGAAACATAACCTGACAAGGATGTGGAGGCGAGTGAGCCCTGCCCAAGGCGGAGGGGCGTTTATGCTCCCATAGGCTTTGGCCTCCTCCTCCACGGCCACCCTTCATGGACAAAGGTGACTGCATGGGTAACAACCATTCACCTTGCAAACACACACTGCACCGCAGCGGAGCCTACGCCCTGGCACAGAGAAGTGTTTCCCAGCAGGCTCCATGTCCAGCTGGTCTCAGGCCTACGCCACCCACTCACTCTAGAGTAAACCTGCTGAGGAAATAGCACGATCCTAGGAACAAGGGTGGAGAAAATAGGTTCTGGTGATTTTCAGGATAACAAGCGACAAGTCAGTTTTCTAGTGTGGAGTGTTGTTTCTAGATTGCAGACAGTTTTTAATCCTGGTCTGACTCTCTCACATGCCCCTCCCCCAGGCTACCTTCAGGCTCCCTTTTCCGAGGTCTAGCGGGTCTTCTGGGGAAATAATAATAATGTGATGCTAATTATGATCACTACCCCTTGTGGAATGCTTCCACGGGCCGAGCGTCACAGTAAGTGGTTTGCATGCATTATATTTTATGCAGTCCTCACAAGCACCGATGAGGAAGGTACTCTGGCTACCTCGTTTTATAGATAAAGAAACAGCCTCGGAGACAGAAATAGTAAGTGGTGGTGACTGGAATGGAAACCTGGCTGTGTGGTTATGAGCCCACAATGGCTATGCTATAAAGGCTTTTAACCACTCTGCTGTACTGCTTCTCGTAAAGTTAATTTTAATATTAGCCTAATCCACCCATCCATAGGAAGGGAAATGCACTGCCAAAAAATCACTTATGATATCCTAAAGCTAAATATAAGAGGCTTTTCTATTATTTCTTGTTTGGAGTTATTTAGGCTGAGGTTTTTCTCCAAAGGCCTGTGTAACCAAGGGTTATATGAGCACATACCCTGGGCAGGCAGGAAGTAGGCCTAGCTCTGCTGGCCCTGAGTCAAGGCCCTAAAAAGACCTGCTAACAGGCAAAGTTAAGCTTATAAAATCAGCATGGAAATGAAAGGTCAGACCAGGCCCTGAGTTAAATGTCAAGAACCTCCTTGCAGTTTACGGCCCCCTGGGGTGGGGTGGGGCTGTGGAAGGCGCTTCCTGGGGTTAAGCATTTTGCAGCTGATACCTGAGGGTTTTGTGGATAGAAACTGATTTCTAAGTCTCATTGGGTCATCATTTTAGAGTTCAAAATATGTGTTTGGGGTCCAGAACAAAGACTCTTATTCCATATGCTTGGTTTACTTCCCCTGGGTCTGTGCCTGCAGAGACAGAGCACTGGGGCTCTGACCTTCCTTAGTGCGCTGTGATAGGTAATTTTATATGTTGAGTAGGATAAGGGATGCCCAGATAGCTGGTAAAACATAATTTCTGGGTGTGTCTCTGGAAGAGATTACCATTTGAATCAGTAGACTGAGTAAAGACCACCCTCACCAATGCAGGCAGATATTATCCAGTCTGTTGATGTCTCAAAGAAAACAAAAAGGTGGAGGAAAGGCAAATTTGCTCTCTTTGCTTGAGCTGGGACATCCATCTTCTAATGCCTTCGGACACTGACGTCCCCGGCTCTTGGGCTTTGGGTCTTGGACCAGGACTTAGGCCATCTGCTGCCTGGTTCGCAGGTTTTCGGACTCAGATGAGTTACACCACCAGCTTTCTTGTGTCTCCAGCTTGCAGATAGCACATCTTGGGACTTCCTGTTCTCGTCATCACACGAGTCAATTCCTAGAATAAATCTATTCTCTGTCTATATGCAAATGTATAGAGAGAAAGTTTGCAGCTTCTCAGTCCCATTGCAGCAGCCCCTGTCCTTGCCAGTGCAGACCCAGTGGGCCAGTAGAGTGAAGCCACCTGCTTCCTCACCAACTCTGAAGACATTCCCTCTTTCCCTATGCCTGGGATGGTCTCCCCACTCTGCTCTCACAACTCCTGCCTCTTCACCTTCAACAACTCAGGATAAAACCCACTTCCTACTCACCTGCTACTATGTCTTCCAAGTTTTTTCTATATTCAATATGTACCGTAATGCTTTATTATTACTGCTAACAATAACATCACTCCAGCTAGTATGTATTAAGAGCTGTTTGCCAGGCACTATCTTATTTACACATTATCTCATTGAAACCACACAACCAACTCATGAGGAAGGTGCTGTCATTTATTGCTCTCCCCGTTTCCCAAATGAGGAATCTGAAGCTCAAGAACATTAAATAGCTTGTCCTGGGACATTGAGCTAAGAAATGGTAGAGCTGGCATCTGAAACCAGGTCTCTATGATCCCTAAAACACTCTCTGAACCAATGTGGGTTTGCCTTTTCTCTTCCATTAGATCCAGTTCCTTAAATGAATCTTTGATTTTTTTCTGGATTTCCACCTCCTGACTCCTGATCCTAGGCTCTGCTTGGAGTGGGCATGTATCTGATTGATCTGTTTGCAGGAGCTCTGCCCTCACCATCAGGCCTGCTGGGCATCAGACTGCTCCTCTCTGGTCTTGTGAGGGAGAGGTGGGCAGGAGCTAGAAGTAGGAGAAAGTGCCAAGTAAGAGCAATAACCAATGTCCTCTGCCTTCCCAGTGCTCACCTCGTGGCCACATTACAACTGACACACCTCTGGCAGTGCAGCTCCTGCTAATGAGGCAGGGGAAATGAATGCCACTAATACCCTGTTTGTGCTCATTCAGACAGCTGCAACATCTAGGAGGGAAGACTGCCTTTCAGTATCACTGCATTTCCATGGAAATTGGATTCTGCCAGCTATCACCTGCCCCCTGCTGGGTGGCTTTTCCGACACTTTGGTAGAAGATAAAGAGAAGAAAGTACATGCAGTCTCTAAAAATTGCTGAAAAAAATTCAATTACCTGAAAATCTTGCAGGGTCTGAGAATTAGCCACTGAGACTTGCATTGACCAGGGATGGCAGAACCTCTTGTGAGTCTTCTGGATTATTCTACCCTTTGGGGGCTCCAGACAGCACTTACCCCTTGCTCTTCTGCGATAAAACCCACTCAACAGGTTGCTGCATCTCTCTGAGCTCATACCTATCCTCTCCCCTGCTAGTCTGTAGTCATCTGCTGCAGTTTCCTTTCAAAAATAACAGGTCTTGATTCTCCTTTTCCCAACATTCCTTTCTTTCCATCTCCACTGCCATCACCCTAGCTTGTCCAAATTTCCTCCTGGTTGCGGCAGCCTCCACAGCTGCACCTCTTCCCCTCCTTCTCTGAGGCCCGCTCTTCACACCACATCCACACTGATCATTCAACACCCCACTTGGCATCTGAGACTCCCTGATGCCTACAGGGAAGAAAGTTCAAGTTTCCCAACCTTCATCTCAGCCAAAAATACTGGTTGATGGCCTACTGTATACAAAGCACTCCCCAGAAATCTGCTCTAGCTGCAGGCTGTAACAAGCACTTTATACACGTTATGTTATTGAATCGCCAGGACAACCCTGTGAGGGGGATATTATTATCAGAAGGGAGACAAGAGTCTCAGAGATGTTACGTAACTTGCCCGAAGCCACCCAGGCAATAACTGGCAAAACCAGAGCTCAAACTCAAGGGTCTCTGACTCCACAGTTCATGTCTTTGCAAACTGCCACATTCACACACTCATTCACCTCTTCAATGAATATTTATAGGGCATTTTCTCCTTAGCCATGGCTAAGGAGACAAGAATGAACAAGCCAGGCATGGCTCTGTCCACCCTTCTTGGAGCTTGCAGTCTAGTGGGGGAGACTGAGGCCATCCTGCTAGGTGCCCCTTCTGCCACCCCTGGGCTCTGTGACATCAGGAACTCTTGAGAGTCTCCTTTTAGAGTTGTTCACGAAGCCGAAGAATGAGCTTAGCAAACAGGCAAGGTAGGAGAGCAAGGTACAGGCTTTTATTCAGAGATAGGGTGAAAGGACAGAGCTCCAGGCTCACGCCAGGAGGGGACAAGAGAGTCCCCAGGTGGTACGGTGTCTAGGGGTTTTTATCGGCAGTTGAGAGACAAAGGGCTAGGGATGTACACCTGTTGAGTGGTTCCAAATACTTTTGAAGAAATACTAAGTTTCTTCTTAGTCTTCCTGGTTATTTACAAGAACTTTACTGATCTGATTTCCTGCCAGGATAGCAGCTGCCTGGTCTGGGAGCATATCACTCAAGGCTGTCTGCTTTGTTTCAAAGGTGGGCTGATTTGCTTTTTAACTAATTGGATTTCAAGATGAAATCCTTCCCGCCTTATGTTGTTTTGGGCTTGTTTGCTACATTGCCCAAGTTGCAACAAATCATTTGTTTAGAGCTGGAGGAAGGAAGGCAGCACTTGGGTAAAGTTAGAAAAATAAACTGGGATCCTGTGCAAACCTCACAATGGTTATCTTGTTGTTTTTTCCAGAGGCCCTCACCCTACTCTGTCTAAGCCCACAGTCCCTGTCTCAGTAGGGGCCAAGGGCAGGTCACCACAAAATGTGCCACTTTGGCATGCAGATTCTTTCAAGATGAAAAGAACTCAGGTCCAAAGGACTCAGGAAGAACTTTGACCTTCCCCCTAACTGCATCAAAAGGATTTAGATAGAGGACCTGCTCCAGGAAGAGAGCCAGCACCACAGATAAACTGTATTATAATACAAACTAAGGTGGTAAACACGGAGGAATTTAGCAAAGTTTGTTAAAATTCCTCTCTGGGTCCCATGTTTATGCGTGGCCCAGCAAACATTTATTTACCAAACATTTACTCTCTTTCATCTCCTGCAAATTGCTTTCCTTCCTGTTGAAGCCCCAGACCCTTACTCCCTTTTCTGTAGTTCAGAATGACAGATATACCTCATTCTGCCTGTCTTTGGAATCTCATGTGTGTGGATTCCCTATAGTTATGCAGTTAAGTTTGATTTTCTCCTGTTAATCTGTCTCATGTCAATATAGTTCAGACTAGCTGGAGGAACCTTGAAGGGTAGAGGGAAATTTTTCCTCCCCCAACAGTCACTACAGCAAGACCTGATAGAAGCAAGTCAAGTGTTTGCCAGGCACTCCCTGTGTAGTTACCAGTATGCCAGGGGCTGTGTATGATGGCAGGAGAAATACAAGTTAAGATATCGCTGTGGAGCCAATGCATTCACACACTTGGCAAACCAGCCATCACATTCAAGTTCTAAATGATGCAAGTGCAGATGATACTTTGGAGGCTCAGGGGAGGAAGAGTGTGGCTGCAGTGCTTAGAGGAAGCTTCGTGGAGGAGAAGGGGTTGGCTGCAGACAAGCGGCGAGAAGCTGCATGCAGCCCTCCCAGTGCCAGGAGGCAGCCCCAGGCTGGGGAGAGGGGAGCGCGCCTCCTGCAGGCTGCTACGAGGGGGCGGCGGGCGGCTGGCGCGCTTTTGCTTTTGGGCGCTACGGCGGCCGCCGCTCCGCCGGTGTCTCAGCCTGTGTCTTTCATCCAGCCTTGCGCCTTCACTCGCCACTAGGCTCAGAACGGCCTCGTCTCCCCTCAGGGCGCACCCAGCCCTCCTCTCTCCTAGCTGTCTTCAGTTCTACCCATAGCGAGAGCGGGTGTTTCCCTCTGCTCCTCCCCGCATTCGCTTCAAAGACCAACACGCTGAGAGCGTCCCCTACAAAGTTTCCCTTGAAAAAACCTGGCACCTAAAGGGACGAAGCTCGCCTTTGAGGGAGTCCGGTGGTCATTTCACATGTAAGCACACATTCTGTGCCAAGCTCTGTTCAATCTGCCTGGCAAATAGTAGCTCATTTAATCCGCACCACAGTGCTGTTCGCGACCCCATTTTACAGTTGAAGAAGCTTGAGGCACTGAGAGCTTAGTACCTTGCTCATGGTCTCAAGAGGCCGGCATGTGCTTAAGCACTTTAGGAAGGGCCTCTCCTTCCGCTGCTCACAGTGGGTCAGTCCCCAAACAGGCCAATGGTTCCCAGCCTGAACCATTGGTCTTCCTCTGGTCTCCCTGGTCATTTTCCAGTCGCCACACCATCCCGCACTGCTTCCTGGCCCTCTTTAAGGAGGGCTGGGGCTCTGCTTCCAGGGTCTGCAGATGCAGGTCCTCTGTGCGGCTTGCCAGGGGCCCCAGTTGACCCCATCTGGAAAATGGTTATCATAGCATCTGCGTCATAATGCTGTTGAAAGGATTAAATGAGAGAACCCATACACAATAGAAGAGTGCCTGGCCCCTAGTAAAGAGCTCAAGGAATGACAATGGGTGAGCAGAAGAGATCAAGCCCCTGCTGTACCCCTAGGGGCAGAGAGAGTGAGGTTGGTGGGGAGTGGGGGGGGTGGGGGGAGAAAGAGAACAAATCCATTTGCTTTCAGGTCAGAGAGGGTCACATTCACTGTAGGGTTCTCACTGGCTTTCAGTGTCTGGGGCCCTCGTCAGAGGTGGGAACACCATGCCCCGGCACAGGAGTATGTCTGGACTAATCAGCCCTAACAAGGCATGTGGGTGTGTAGCTGGTACAGCTCGGATGGCAGCGTCCTCAGGCACCCCAAAAACATGCCTGTTCCTCTCCCCTTGTAGTGGCCTGAGTCATCTTGTGTGGCAGGCAGTGTTCAGCACTGTCACCATCACAACCAGATACCCATCAAGTACTCACCATGTGGAGGGCTCTGTGTTAGGGGCTCATGATCAAATGGGCAGCATATGTTCATAAGATGATAGGAACCCTTGGTGTGGAGTCCTACCTGTCTTTTACACGGATTTGGGGAGGGAATCCCAAGGCCCTGGGCTCTCTAGTTCTCTAGCATGGACAATATAGCAGCAGAGCAGGAATCCAGTGACTTCCAGACCCCTGCTGTATCCCTATTCTCCCTCTAAGCCCAGGGGATGGGCAAACAATAGATGCCAAGTCAGGAAGGCCCTGTGCAGTTTATTACTGCAGAATTGTTCCCAGGAAGCAAGAGGCTGGATGTAGCCAAAATTCATTCATGCTTATCATTAACCAAAGGAACAATTCCATATGTCGTTCATTCATTCATTTCTCCCTACAATGGACATTTACCACACATTCACTGTGTGTTTTCTGTGCTCTGTGTTGGCAGTGTAATCAGGGAAAAGATATAGCCCCAACTGGAGACAGACAAGCAAACACTTAGTTGCCATACCATGAAATAAATACTATAATTCATCTGCTTAACAATTATTTCTTTAATAGCTACTATGTGCCAGGCACTGTTCTAAGCACTGGGGATACAACCGCAAATTAAACAGACAAAATTCCTGAGCTGACATAAACAGATGACTTTAGCAGTTCAAAGGAGAGAGCAGTGAGCACTGGCTGGTAGAGTCTGGGAAGGTTGGCAGAGGATGTGTGTTCTGGGTTGAGTCTTGAAGGACTGTACCCTGGCATGGAAGCAGGGAAGGGCAGGCCGGGCGAAAGTAATAGTACAACAAAGCTTGGAAATATGAAAGTGAATGGCATGGCTAGGGAATAGCAAGTGGCTTGGTTTGGGGCTGTAGAGCATGTGCAGAAAGAGTAGCAGAACCAGAGGTGCATGTTACTCTTTCTCCATGTAAGGTGCAATCAGAGGAAATAGACCAGTGCCCGGGCCTCAGCATTTGTCTGAGAGCCAACCCTGGGAAGAGGCGAGGGGGTGCCTCACCAAGCAAGGGGGCGCCAAGCAAGGTCGTGTGGCTGTGGGGGTCTTAGCCAATGGTCTAATAATCCCAACCCCAGGCAGGTAGACTTAGAGGGGCTCAGCATTCTTTGCTAGGAGCCTTCATTTAGAAAGAAGGTCTGTCCTGGGAAAGTTCACTGAACTTGACCAAAATAAAATTTAACTCTAGAGCTTTAGGTTCAAGCAATTTTTTACAACAGTAATTCTTAAATTGGCTGAAAATAGAAAATAATCCATGCTCTAAAAATGGGCTCTGTAAAAATAATGCTTTGGTTATTACAATTTCTATTTAGTATTTTTCAGGTGGATTTTGTTGGTCATGTTGAAACTAGGCGGCTTTCATATTTTAATGTATTTTATGACTCATAATAAATAGTTGGACAGGATCACCTTGAAGTTCTCTTTAAAACCTCTATCAAGTCAGGCAGCTCAGAGTACAGTACCTCACCTCTTCAAGCCTCAGTTTTACCAGCCATAAAATGGAGTTAATCATAACACCTATCTCTCAGGGTTGTTGAGAGGATCACAAGAATTAATCTACATAAAGTGCTTAGCATAACATCTGGCATATAAGAGGTCAAAATAAAATAATCAGCTATGGTCCTGATTCTGTAGTTTTAGAGAAATCACTGGTACTTGGTTGTATCAATTATTTAATCAGCAGAAGCAGGTTTAACTTAATCCAACCTGTTTAGCTCCAGAAATTCTGAAAAGGGCCATAGATACTAGTAGAAGACTTAAGAAATGATATTGTAACTGAAATGAGAAAAGTCGCTTTTCAGTTTTCCTGGTGGACAAACCGATGCTCTAACCCACGGTGAGGAGTAATAAAACCCGAGACACAGAGAAAGATGGAACTGAAGTGGGATCACAATTTCACTTGCCCAAACTCCCAGCTTTCCATTCTAATTAGTAAATAGCATACTTTTACCAAGAAGCCCAAGCTTCTTTACCTCCTAACCTTCACTTCCAGGGTAAACCCATGATGACGATTGGTTTTTTATAATAAATGGATTCCTGAGTTTAATTTGCAAGAGTGAAAGGAGATCTTTTGAATTCAGAGGTCTCAGTCCATTGCCTTTTCCTAGCAGCTCCTTTCCCGAGGGAATGAAGCCATAGGGTTGGGAAATCAGGCGAGGAACTCATGGATTCCTTGAAATACTATAAGAGCAAAGGGGACCCTGCTGATCACACAGTCCCCCATGGGCCAGCAAGGCGGGATGGATTTATTTTTGACCTTTGCTTCTTTTCATAATCATTGTTGTAAAATAAGTGCTCTGAGTTAGAGTTCAGGATTATCACTATAACCACATGTTCCTATTTGGTCCATTCCAAAAGTATTCTTTTCTTTCTTTACAACCTTTTCTTTCTTTGTGTGTGTGTGAGAGTCACTTTGTATAGTACATGTGGCATTTTCTTGATACTGTTTAAGAAAACCTATAGGTCAGGGATAAATCCATTACACCAGTCTTGCATGAATGAAATGAAAATAAAGCACTCCAATGAGACAGTAACAACATTGTGTAAAGCAGGTGCCCAGCATTGTTCTAAGTACTTTACTCCTAACCCCTTTAATCTTGACACTATTCCTATGAGGTACGTACTGTTGTTATCCATCTATGCCAGTGGAGAAACTGAGGCACAAAACTGTGAAGTAAAACTTGGATAGTTGTCAAGTGAGAAAGTTTGGTATTTGAAAATGAGACCTCTAGCTCAAAAGAGTCTCATGAGTGAGTCCTGAGCAGGAACCTGGGGAGCAGTGGGGAGATCAGGTGATAAGAAAGTCCCAAGCCTGGGTCACTCCTCTGCCCTGAGGCATATGGCTGGCCCCCCATTCCTTCATCTACTCCGGCACCGCCAGCAGGAGCAGATGCAGGTGTGGTGGGGTATGAGCTTATATAATTTAGAGCCTTCTTTTAAACAACACAAACGTATCTCACTTTTGAAACTTTTACAAAACCTTATGAGCAAATGAATACGTTGTTATGGTGCCTCCCAGGGCTGCGAAGGGGCCCTTGCGAGGGGTGGCTCTGAAGCTGAAGCATCATTAAGCTCCCCGTACATTGGCTTCTGTCCCCATGAGATGTCTCTACTCCTCGCTGAGCAGGGCACTGGTGCTCATTTCAGCAGGAGAGTTTTCCTTTTCACTCTCAAGCATGAGGCCCTCAGAAGTTGATCTGTCAACAGGGATTTGGCACAGACTTTGCTCTGGTTATGTCTTCACAGTCATAGCCATCTCCATTCTGGGAGTGAAAACATTAGAGAACGTCTAATAAAAAAAGGAGTGGAACGTCTCACATGATGAGATGTGGTATGTTCTCTTAAATACCGACAGTGCTAACTTTCCGGCCTGCCTATGAAAGTTGCCTAAGGAAATGAAATCCCAGCATGGATGCTCACCATCAAAATAAGACCTCTCTTCCACTATGGTCCCTTTGACTGACAGTCATGGAAAAGCCATGGATTGACGGACTCCTTTATTTAACTCAGTTTTGTTCCGAAGAGGGTCCACAGAAAACAACCGCCCAGTCTGTTGCTTGAACATTGTTTATATTCGTTGCCAGGATACCAAAGGCCCTTTTAAGCCTTTGGCTAAGAAGAGCATCATGGATCTGAACTTGTTCACCTGCACATAAAGCAAATAATGGCTGAAATGATGGGAAAGCTCCTCCAAACATTTTAAGTGGAACAGAAGGCATTTCTTGTGACCAGAAATTGCAGCATCTAATATTTGTTGTTCAAATAAATCTCCACCTGCATACCGAAGTGCACATTACACATAACAAGATGAGGCTTTGAAAAGACAGATGTTAATTATTTTGACGTAAATCAGATCACCTTTGACCCAAACTCCATGCTGTAATTTTGTTGCTCAGCTTCTTGGTGCTGAAATTAATGTAAATCTTTACATTTGTAATTTTACTTGGCAAAGCCAAGCCACCCACACAGTCTGCAAATGACTGCTCTGAGTCAGAGACTATTTACTTACAACTGTGTTAGATATTTAAAAACGTTCTCTGAAAGGATTAAATAACCTAGTCTCAGTCCTTTCATAGATGCTGCTTTATGTAAAAATGAAGGATCCAGAGAATATCTCAACTGGAAAGGACTTAAGACTAGAAACTAAGGCTCTGGTGTTAGTACCCCCAGGTCACTGAGCCATCAAAGGTAAAACCCAAATGGGAAGTACTAGTTTAGGGTTTTAATAAAAGATTTCACACTTAGAAATCCTTGCTTAGAGTCCAGAAGCTACCCCTTCTATACCCTTCTGCTTCAAACAGCATCTGTGAGCCCTGGTACTCCACGGTGTGATACTGGTCTAAAAGAATCATGCCATTTTGAAGCCAAGTGGTCAGAATATGATTCAGATAAAAACAAATCAGCTATTATTACAACACTATGCATTCATTTTTTTGAATGGATATACAAGAATCTGTTTATAATACTGACTTTTGGAGGAGGGGGATAGGGGATGGGAGAGGCAGGACAGGGAGATATTTGCTTCACATTATATATATATTTTTTACTATTTGACTTTGATCACCATGTACAGATATGAACTGTGTTTAAAATCTAAAACACAAATTAGAAATACTATGCTCACAAACTTCCCAGGAGAAATGAAATTTACCCCAATAGCACTGACCCTTCAAAATCTATTACCCAGTATAGCAGTACTTTTAAAAATGTTCTACCAAAGTATCTATAATGGCAGAGGAGGCTGAATGGGTTCCCCCACGGGTCTGGGGACAGTGCCAGAAATGGCCCTCTGTACACAAGAACTCTCTTTACAGCTTATGTTTTTAAAATGCATTCAAATTGTGTAATAGACTCTCTAACATATCCGGAATATCTTTTTATCGAAAATAATGACTTAAATGACTTACCATCCACGAAAACTGCCCCTGTGGGGAGACACCCCTGTTTTTCCTCCAGCGGTCCGGAGCACCGGCAGCACACTGCCTCCAGTGACTGAGTGCAGAGGCCCCTGGAATGGGAAGCACGGATGTGCGCAAGCTGACCTGTATTCTAGCTCTCTCACCTGGAATCAGGCTTCCCGGATCCTGTTGTGCATTGAATAGTAACAAAACAACGGCATAAATTAGGGTGTTGCTAAGATTGTGTACCATCAATGTTCACATGAGCATAATGGGCATAATGAATTCTATAGCGCTATCCTGCACAGCTTGGAGAGATTAAAACCACTTTGTCTTTAAATTAAATTTCGAAAATCATTGAACAACAAGAATAGAAATAAAAAAAAAAAACCTCATCTATGTCAGCCACCCAATTGTAGGAGGCACCACTTCTTGCTTTCTGATCATTAATGTCTGCTCCTAGGTTTATTTTAATAGCTGCCAGCTCAGTGAGACCACATCTATTGTAATAACCACAAACGGGGTCTGGGTTCTCTTGTAGTGTGGTTTGCAGCCCTAAGCGGAGAGCTTATCCCCTTTCAGGATCAAAATCTATAACTGCAAAAGACCTAGGCTGAAGCTTATTTTATATAAATTCTACACAATATATGTCTAGGCTGTTGCAGAAAAGGAACAGTGGGTTTGAATGCATTCTTAAGTAGTTGCTCTACTGGGGCAAATCTTCATTCAATAAAATGGATGCCTAATATGAAAAACTCACACTGGAGTGCTTACTAGGTGATGGACGCCATATTTTTATTGCTCTCTGTGCTTTGTTACTTTAACCCTCACTCACTACCCAACTCACAGCTCAACATCCCTAGGAAATATGGCTAGCACTATTATATACCCATTTCACAGATGAGGAAACAGACTCGGGAGACTAAATGACTTGCCCAAGGTCATTACAGCTAAGTAAGCTGCAGAGCCAAGATTCAAATCCAGATACTTCTTTCTGATTATGGAGACCTTGAAATCTTACCACCTCATAATAATTCCCAGTTACTGTTTATGGAATGCTTATTATGTAGATGTTTTCTATGGTAGATGCTTTGCATAACTTTTATCTTTGTAACAATCCTCTGAGGCAGACATTATTATCATTCTCATTTTATAGATGAGGAAAATTAAGGTTTAGGGAAATAATTTGCCCAACAACACAAGTAAATGGCAGGATCCAGGCTGGTCTGATACCAGAAGATTTTTAAAACAACTTTATTATCTTTAACATAAAAACTGTATATATTTAAGGTGTACAATTTGATATCTTAATATACACTGCAAAGAGTTATTAAGTTGCACTGTGATTCAGGTGCTTCGCTAGGGGGCATGCAACAAAACCCTCTAGGATGCCATCTGTGAGCTTAAAACATCCCAGTGTGTGCAATGTTCCTCAGGAATGAGATTTTTTTTTTATAATTTATTATGGTATAATTAATCTACAATTACATGTGCAATATTATGGTGATTAAACTACACCCTTCATCAGGTCCCCCCACCAACCCCATTACAGTCACTGTAGATCAGCGTAGTGAGATGCTATAGAATCACTACTTGTTTTTTCTCAGTTGTACAACCCTCCCCCTGCCCCCCCAACACTACATCCGCTAATTGTAATGCCCTCTTTTCCCCCTTATCCCTCCCTTCCCACACATCTTCCCCTGTCCCTTTCCCTTTGGTAACTATTAGTCTGTTCTTGGGTTCTGTGAGTCTGCTGCTGTTTTGTAACTTCACTTTTTTCTTTGTTCTTATACTCCACATATGAGTGAAATCATTTGATATTTTTTTGTTTTTATTTATTTATTTATTTATTTTTTACAATTTATTTTGGTATCATTAATCTACAGTTACATGTGCAATATTATGGTGATTAAACTACCCCCTTCATCAGGTCCCCCCCACAAACCCCATTACAGTCACTGTCCTTCAGCATAGTGAGATGTTATAGAATCACTACTTGTCTTCTCTGAGTTGTACAGCCCTCCCCGTGGCCCTGCTACCTTACGTCTGCTAATCGCAATACCCCTTTTACCCTGTTATCCCTCCCTTCCCACCCACTTTCCTTAGTCCCTTTCCCTTTGGTAACTATTAGTCCGTTCTTCGGTTCTGTGAGTCTGCTGCTGTTTTGTTTCTTCAGTTTTTTTCTTTGTTCTTATACTCCACATATGAGTGAAATCATTTGATACTTGTCTTTTTCGGCTTGGCTTATTTCACTGAGCATAATACCCTCTAACTCCATCCATGTTGTTGCAAATGGTAGGATTTGTTTTCTTCTTATGGCTGAATAATATTCCATTGTGTATATGTACCACCTCTTCTTTATCCATTCATCTACTGATGGACACTTAGGCTGTTTCCGTTTCTTGGCTATTGTAAATAGTGCTGCAATAAACATAGGGGTTCATCTGTCTTTTTGAAACTGGGCTGCTGCATTCTTAGGGTAAATTCCTAGGAGTGGGATTCCTGGGTCGAATGGTATTTCTATTTTGAGTTTTTTGAGGAACCTTCATACTGCTTTCCACAATGGTTGAACTAATTTGCATTCCCACCAGCAGTGTAGGATGGTTCCCTTTTCTCCACATCCTTGCCAACATTTGTTGTTGTTTGTGTTTTGGATGTTGGCCATCCTCACTGGTGTGAGGTGATAGCTCATTGTGGTTTTAATCTGCATTTCTCTGATGACCAGCAATGTGGAGCATCTTTTCATGTGCCTGTTGGCCATCTGAATTTCTTCTTTAGAGAAATGTCTATTCATGTCCTCTGCCCATTTCTTAATTGGATTATTTGCTTTTTGTTTGTTAAGGTGTGTGAGTTCTTTATATATTTTGGATGTCAACCCCTTCTCAGATGCATCATTTATGAATATATTTTCCCATACTGTAGGATATCTTTTTGTTCTAATAACGGTGTCCTTTTCTGTACAGAAGGTTGTCAAGTTGATATAGTCCCACTTGTTCATTTTTGCTTTTGTTTTCCTTGCCCGGGGGGATATGTTCATGAAGAAGTCGCTCATGTTTATGTCCAAGAGATTTTTGCCTATGTTTTTTTCTAAGAGTTTTATGGTTCCATGACTTACATTCAGGTCTTTGATCCACCTTGAGTTTACCTTTGTGTATGGGGCTAGACAGTAGTCCAGTTTCATTCTCTTACATGTAGCTGTCCAGTTTTTCCAACACCAGCTGCTGAAGAGGCTGTCATCTCCCCATTGTATATCCAAGGCTCCTTTATCCAATATTAATTGACTGTATATGTTTGGGTTAATGTTTGGATTTTCTATTCTGTTCCACTGGTCTGTGGGTCTGTTTTTGTGACAATACCAAACTGTCTTGATTACTGTGGCTTTGTAGTAGGGCTTGAAGTCAGGGAGCGTAATTCCCGCTGTTTGATTCCTCTTTCTCAGGATTGCTTTGGCTATTCGGGGTCTTTTCTGGTTCCATATGAATTTTAGAATTATTTGTTCCAGTTCATTGAAGAAAGCTATTGGTAGTTTGATAGGGATTGTGTCGAATCTGTAGATTGCTTTAGGTAGTATAGCCATTTTGACAATATTTATTCTTCCTAGCCAAGAGCATGGGATGCATTTCCATTTGTTAGTGTCCTCTTTAATTTCTCGTAGGAGTGTCTTGTAGTTTTCAGAGTATAGGTCTTTCACTTTTCGTTAGGTTTATTCCTAGGTATTTTATTCTTTTTGATGCAATTGTGAATGGAATTGTTTTTCTGATTTCTCTTTGTGTTAGTTCATCATTAGTGTATAGGAAAGCAACAGATTTCTGTGTGTTAATTTTGTATCTTGCAACTTTGCTGAATTCAGATATTAGTTCTAGTAGTTATGGGGTGGAGTCTTTAGGGTTTTTTATGTACAGTATCATGTCATCTGCAAATAGTGACAATTTGACTTCTTCTTTATCAATCTGGATGCCTTGTATGTCTTTGTTTTGTCTGATTGCTGTGGCTAGGACCTCCAGTACTATGTTGAATAACAGTGGAGAGAGTGGGCATCCCTGTCTTGTTCCCGAACTTAGATGAAAAGCTTTCAGCTTCTCGCTGTTAAGTATGATGTTAGCTGTGGGTTTGTCATATATGGCCTTTATGATGTTGAGGTACTTGCCGTCTATACCCATTTTGTTGAGGTCTTTGCCATTTTAATTTGTATATGTCTTGCTGTTGTCTTCCTTGGGTCCCTTGTGTTGGGAGATCTGCGCACCTCCATGGCCTGAGAGACTATCTCCTTCCCCAGATTGGGGAAGTTTTCAGCAATCACCTCCTCAAAGACACTTTCTATCCCTTTTTCTCGCTTTTCTTCTTCTGGTACCCCTATAATGCCAATATTGTTCTGTTTGGATTGGTCACACAGTTCTCTCAATATTCTTTCATTATTAGAGATCCTTTTTTCTCTCAGTGCCTCAGGTTCTTTGTATTCCTCTTCTCTAGTTTCTATTTCATTTATTGTCTCTTCCACCGTATCCAATCTGCTTTTAATACTGTCCATTGTGTTCTTCAATGATTGGATCTCCGACCGGAATTCATTCCTGAGTTCTTGAATATCTTTCCGTACTTCCACGAGCATGTTAATGATTTTTATTTTGAACTCCCTTTCAGGGAGAGTCATAAGGTCCATATCATTTAGATCTTTCTAAGGAGTTGTATTCATAATTTTACTCTGGACCAGGTTCCTTTGGCATTTCATATTTGTGTATGGCGCCCTCTAGTGCCCAGAAGCTCTACTCTCTGGAGCTCCTCAGCCCCTGAAGCAATGTCGGGGATTGTAGGCGAGTGTTATTGGTGCCTCAGGGGAGGAAAGGGTTGTTTCCTGGTTCCTGGCTGCTATGCCTGTCTCCACTGCCTGAATCAGTGGGCTGAGCACACAGGTATAAGCCTCTATGCTTTGGATTTTTAGTTGCTGTAGACAGATCTTCCCTCTGGCTGGCCTAACACCAGGGGAGGGTTTCCCGGTTTGCAAGCCCGGTGGGGCTGGGCAGGAGAAAGGCGCACTAGTCTGCCTGTCACAGAAGGGGTTCTTGGAGCTTTGTAGGCATCCAGGGAGCTGGTGCACCTAAAGATCATGAAAACTCCCAATCTGCTGGGCAGAGTGCACCCAATTTTGTTCACCTGTCCTCTCTCCTGAGCAGTAAGCTCTGTGCAGTCCTTGCCCCTTTAGCAGCCCTCTTGCTAAGGGCTTCTTTGTTAGGAAGTCTCTCAGACTGCCGCCTTTCTTTTGTCCCAGAGCAGCTGGATATGGATCCCTGCTGGATATGGATCCCTGCTTTCACAAGCAGCTGGAATCTTAGTCTCTCCAGGAATTCTGCCTGTCTTAGCTTTCCAACCCCCTAATTACAAGAGTTATCATGCAAGCACCATGAAATGTAGGTTTGTGCTCCCAGAGCAGATCTCTAGAGTTAGGTATTCAGCAGTCCCAGTTCTCTACTCCCTCTCTGCGCCCTTCCTGTTCCTCCTGCCGGTGAGCTGGGGTGGAGGAAGGGCTTGGATACCACAGGACCACAGCTTTAGTACGTTACCCTTTTCCATGAGGGCTGCTCTTGTCTCCAGGTGTATGCAGTTTGTTGCCATCCGCTTTCCCGTTGCTCTTTCAAGAGTAGTTGTAGTAGCTTTATTTTCATATTATATGCGGTTTTAGGAGGAAGCCTCTGTCTCACCTCTCACGCTGCCATCTTTAATCCAATCTAAAGACAGATTTTTAAAAGTAGCCAGAGAGAGAAAAATGATCACATACCTCAGGAATGAGTTTTATGTGTGCAAATCTATCACCTATCTTGTCATATTTTAATTTTAATGTTGTGGCCTGGCAGCCAGAATGCTTTATTCTTCATACAAATCTTGCTACAGGCCAAAACCCACTGGATTTGAGGCCTAATCAGTAGCTACAGAAATTGCAAACATTCTCATGTAGATCCCAAGTAAAAGCTTATCCAAAAGAAGCCATGTCCTCACATTGATTTGGCTTGTTATTAGCATGTTAGGCAAAATGCAGATACATTTCCTTTATGTAAATGAGCTTTGGGGTCATGGCAGTTGTCTCTCCACAATCTTTATCAGCAGTGCAATCTCAGCACTGCTTAAACTGTGCCAGCTATAATCCTCTGATTTGAATGGGATTTAAATTAAAATGGCTTGAGCCAGGTGAAGGTGGATGAGGGAAGGCAGTTGAGCTAAACTTGCTACTTATTACCTTATATTTCAATTTTTTTGTTTAAATGAGATGAAATTTACATTAATGAACAACCATTTTAAAGTAAACTATTCAGCTTATATTTCTCAATAATCACAGGACTACGGAAGGTAGGCACACAGTACTTTTTGAAGAAAGCTCTTTCAGCTGACTGGCCACAGGTCATGGACCAGTGATTTTTGTCTACACTGGGCCTGAATCTCATTTTGCTAATGTATTGTGAGTGTTAATGGGTCACACAACCAAGCTATTCTTTGATGAGTGGATAGCTAAAGATTGGTTTTAAAAGAAAGCTCTTCATCTCAGGAGTGTATCATTTATTATGTAGCATTTACTCAAATGTAGCACTTACTAAAGCACAAAATATATTTTATATGAAAGTAAGTCACCAACAAAATCACATTTCAGATTTATTTACTCAGGTTTATTTATCAGGAGTGATTGAAATAAAAAATATAATTGAGTCCCATCATCATCATCATGGGAATGGCTTAAGAGAAAACTGGTCAGATGAATATTATTGCTCCCATTTTCAACCAGTAAACAATTGTCATTGATAAATACACAGCTGACAGTCAAGAATGCTCAAGATATGTTATATAATACAACATGCCTGTTCAGTGGGGAAAAGGCTAAGGAAATAACTTATGTGAACTTCTTAATTTCATCATACAAGACAAGCACAAAAGCACCACCCATGCCTCTGAGAACATTGGACCATGCACCCTTGAAAAAAGCCTTGGTTCCTTCATCGCGAGCAATCTTCCTCCAGCAGTCAAGCGTGCCCGTGTACATGATATCAGCTGCAAAGAATAAAGACATTGAGTGGGTGACTGAAGGCTGATGAAAGTCCAAAGATTTACTAGACTAAACCAGAGCCCAACCTCGAAGAGCTATGTCAGTTTTTTCTTAATTTTTTAATTTTTATTTATTTTTTGCTACTATTAATATACAATTACGTGAGCAACATTATGGTTACAAGACTCCCCCTATTATCAAGTCCCCACCACATACCCCCATTGGAGTCACTATCCATCAGCGTTAATGCCAGTTTTTTAAAACCCAACACTTAACACTTATTATGGGCAATACTGAAATAGTAATGCCATGACTAGAGAACAGCAGGGATGTGTAGACTACCCCCTTAGTCTTATCTGCTAATACCATTAAAGCTCCCTCATTCATAGGCATCCATGAGTGGGCTCAAAGGCAGCTGCGCAGCACTCTATCCCAGCCCATGCTCTGAACGCACTGCCATTTTTAAACACAGGCCTTGCAAGTTTGTGGCCAAGTTTGCCCCATGCCCACGTTTTTATCTTCTGCTCCCGTGGAACTTACTTCCTTTGCGCCCTGACTGCATCATCATGCGGCGACGAACAGTGTCAAATGGATAGGAAGTCAACCCAGCAACCGCCGTGACGGACTGTGCGATCATCCAGCTGATGAAGATATGAGTATTCTTGGGATCTGGAAGCATTCCTGAGAATGGAAGAGAAATTTTTACCAGAAAGCAGAGTTTTACTGACTTCTTGTTTTCCACATGCCCCCAATATCTCATCCATACACAAGGTTTGTATTGGATGACCTTGGCTTCCTTCAGTAATTACAAAAAAGCCTCTGGCTCCTGGAAAATCAGGATGGCATAGTGACCTTTTAAATTGTCTCAAAAGAACATAGCTTCAAAGAACAGAGCAAACTTACCCTTTGCGGTGTCATAGATACCAAAGTAGGCAGCTCGGTAGATGATAATACCCTGCACAGACACATTAAAGCCTTGGTACAGGCCCTTAATCCCGTCAGATTTGTAGATCTTAACGAGGCAGTCACCAAGGCCTCGGAATTCCCTTTCAGCTCCAGCTTTGCCCACATCAGCTGCTAGACGGGTACGGGCAAAATCAAGAGGATACACAAAACACAAGGATGTGGCCCCAGCAGCACCACCTGATGCCAGATTCCCTGCAAAGTAGCGCCAAAACTGGGTTCTCTTGTCCACACCACCCAGAAAGATCTGCTTGTATTTATCTTTGAAGGCAAAGTTGAGAGCCTGGGTGGGGAAGTATCTGATGACATTGGCCAGGTTACCACGCCAAAAGGACAGGACTCCTTGCTCCTTGGGGATACGAACGACACAGTCTATAATGCCCTTGTATTGCTTATCTGCAGTGATCTGTTTGCTGGCATGCTGCACCTGACAGGGAAAAAGGGGGCCAAAAGGGAGAATTACAAGCATGGAGAAGGGAAAAGGGAAGAGAATATCTCAATTTGCTTTAAGGTTTGCTCCCCCCTTCCCCAAATCTAGTCTTCTATATCATACAGGCTGGACACTCCTAACCCTGATGAGGTTACCGGTGGAAGAGGTGTTGTGCACCATTAGAAGCAATAGCCTCTGCCCCTTTGGGTGGGGAGGGGGCACCCCTCAGGTGGACCCGTGACCTTTAGACATGGAAGAAAGGTCATTACCTCAGATCCAGGTTCAGAGGCACTAGGGCGAGTCCCAGGTAGGGCGCGGTCACCTTGGTGACCGTGGCCAACGCCTCTGCTCTCCGGGCTCTGCTTCCTCCCACTCCCCCATTCTTCTCCTAAAGGTGACCCGTAGGCCACCTTCCCTGCGCCCGTCCGGGGGCGCCCTCTAGGACCCGAGCGGGAGAGTACGCCGCGCAGGAAGGCAGGCGGCGGGGACGCGCCAGCGGCTGCGCAGGAGCGGACTCAGACGGCACATGCGCTTCCCGGCGCCGGCTTCCGGCCCGGCGAGGTTTGAGCGCGTCCTCCGGCTGCGCGGGAGTAGACCGGCCGCAAGGCCTCCCCGAGGCTGTTATCCCCTGGAGACCTTGAGGTCTCCAGCAAGGACAGGTGTTCCTCTTTCTAGCGTTGACTTTCAGGCTTTGCCCTTGACCCCAAGACCCGGGGAGACAGCCACTCCTGGACTGCCCCATCCGAGTTCGCTGCCTCCGGGATGCCAAGGCCCTGGTCCTCCTCACCTCCCGCCGCTCCCGGCCCCTTCAGGTCCAGAAGTTCAGGTCGCTAAAGCACCTCCCTTAAGTTCGCTCTTTGGTCTGACTCTGCGGCCACAGCTGCCCCCACGCTGCCATTTCCCTGGACAGGTCTAAAGCGTTTGTACCCTCCCCCTGGGGCACCGCTTTCGGCGCGACTCCGTCCTCCGCCCCCAACTTCCTGGTCTGGCTCTCTCTTCCCAGGACGTACCTGCAGCAGCAGCTTGACCCGCTCGATGGGCGCCACCGCTGTCTTGGAGATGGCCGCGGCCACTCCACCTGCCAGGAAGTCCTTGGCGAAGGACACAGCGGCATCTGTCATATTGAAAGGAAAGAGGAGGCGGGCGACAACGGGATTACGTTAGAAACCGGCTTGGACTCCGGGGTTCTGGGGCGGAGCGACGCTAATGGCCGATTTATATAGGGGGGAGCGGGCGCCCGTGCGGCTGGCGTCGGGGGCGGGCCGGGGCGGGCGCAGAGCGGGGCGGCCAGGCGCCTGAGCGGCTCAGCGCGTGGAGGGCGGGGCCGCGGAGTCGGCCCAGGGACCGCCCTCCGCGCCAGCCGGCTCTCCGGCAGCACCTGACCTGGCCAGAGGAATGCGCGGCCCCAGGGAATACCCGGCACCCGGACACTGGACCCCGGGAGAGGCCTGGGAGTCAGGAGGGAGGGTGAGGTCACTGTGCCTGGACAAAAACCTCTGGAGCAGGGCCGGGACACGGGTGAGGCATAGTATTTTAAAGAATTAATATAGGTCCGCTGGCCGGTCTCCTGTTTTTGTAAATAAAGTTTAATTGGAGCCCCAGGCTGGGACTAGGGATGAGGCACTTGAGGCAGGGTTATGCAAGTGCAGGGTGGGATCCTGTCTTTATTTTTAATTTCGGTAATTTATTCATCATGGATTTTTTTTGCATTATCTTTGTTTTTTAAATAGTGCATTAAAAATCGTTTATCTTGATTACTAAGTTGTTTGACGCCTCCCTTAAATTTTGTACCAAGGCAGGTGCCTCACTCTCCTCATCCTAGATCCGGTGCTTTTGTGCTGTGCTCGTGAAGCCAGAGGAAATTGCGGGGACAGCAGAGCTGAGCTGGGACACTGTTAGCATGCTCCAGACTCCAATTTGCCAAATAGTTTAACAAAGATCTTGCCAGGAATTGGCAAGGAGAGTCCAAAGGCCTCAGCTGGAGGTGGGGAAATTATTTTAGCCAGAAGCCAAATATAGAGGTTGTACCAGGAAGGCTAGGGGTTGTGTGAACTAGATTGACATTTGGCTCCTGGAATCCCAGGTAAAGTGCTCTTAGATTGAGCAGATATTTCTGAACTCCAGAAGAGTTTAGAGGAATCAACAGAATTAGATAGACAGGCATCATGTCAATGGACAAGTGCTTGCTGAGCTCCTTATCCCTGTACTGGGTAAGCATTTGTCACACGTCCTCAAAAACCTGCTTGTTAGCTTGAGTGCAATCTCTCATGTTGAGAACAGGAGCCAGAGAGTGTAATCACAAATCCAGTGTCTGAGTAATCACACAGTGTTTATAAAAATAAGGGTAACTGTTGCAAACTCAGCTGCAGCTGAACCCAAGGTACCCAGCATAGTGAAGACAAAGGAGGCATATCCCTTACTTTCCTTTCCTGCCCTCTCCCACCTTCTCCAGATCTGCCTACTAAAGGGCCCAGTTCTTGGGTTCCTCCAGGATTGTCAGGCCTTCCTCTCTAACAGGGACTTTGCAACTGTTAGTCTTCCCAAGAACCCCCACAATCTGAAGTGAGCATACACCACTGCAAGTACTCAAAGAAGGGCAATTTTGAATCCAGTTTTGTTGATCTGTGTTCATGAGAGGCTGCTACATTTTTCATTAGCTGGTTATGACAGTGATGCAGCTTGGATACAGAAATGACCTTGCTGTATGGTTTCAATGATAGGGTATATTCTCTCGAAGTGATAGTCACTCCTCTGTCTCTACTGATGAAAGAATTAACACCTAAACCAAAAATCTACACAGCATTTTATTTAAAGGAAGGTGGTGTTTAGAACCATTTCAAAATAAAAGTAGGAACTCTTGAAATTCTCATTAATGTATTTTGTTTCAAATGTTAATTACTCTTTGATGTGCCTCCCATCATTGATGTAACTTTTTTCTGCCTTTCACTGGCCACATCTGCTACTCCCTTTGAGCATGATGTCACTACTATATTCTATCCTAAAGCTCTTTTACTGTTTTATGCACTTCCACATTTATGGTTTTGTCAGCTTTCTATCTCTGCACAAAAAGATGATCAAATAATTACATAGAATTTGTCCCTTCTCAGTCTTTGGGTGCCTAAATGTAGTTTTATTGAAGATGAAATACAAGATGGGTTATTTAAAGGCAATTTCATGCCATGACTTGGTATTTTGCTAAATCCACTGTGAACTGGAGCTCTCCTAGTTGCCTATGACCAGGCGTATGTCCTCGCCAGCGAGGACCTCTTAAGACGTGGGAGACCCCGGGGGAGCCGCGACCACCTATGAAATGGGATGAGAAAAAATGACACGGAGAGCCTGCAGTTCTTTGTCAAGCTCCGTTTATTGAGGAAGCAAACACTGCTTATATAGAGGAGGAGCGGGTGTGGCGTAGTGTGGTAATCTCTGATTGGTTGCCTATTATGATAATGAGGCGATCTTACAGAGTCCAATCTCACACCGAGTGATGCACATGCGCAGTTGTCACTGACGCGAGCAACTGACCTAATTGAGAACACCTGGCAGGAAGCTGTGGCGGGGAAAATGGCAAAGAAGTAAACAACAAGATGGAGTCCCATTGTTCTAGTATAAATCTATTCTATATGCTGACTATAAAGGTTAGGTTAGTTTCTTAAGCAATGAAGCATAGAATACAGAATGAAACTGGGTTGGGCTAAGATCTTTAAGCTTTCTGTGCCAGTGCAAAGTCCAAGGTGGTCACCAACAGGCGTACTTCAAGGAGGCGGATGTTCTCAAAGTGTCAAGGTCATGAAAGACAAAGATGAGGATCTGTCACAAATTAAAGGAGGTTAAGGAGAGTGACAGCTTCATGCAGTGTGATTCTGGATCCTGGACCAGAAAAAGAACACTGGTAGTATTATTGGTGAAATTTGAATATCTGTAGATTAGTTAATAATATTTTACCAATAGCATTCTTAGTTACAGTGGTAAGATGTTAACATTTAGAGAAGCTGAGTAAAGGCTATATGGAAATCTTTATACTATTTTTTGTGCAGCATTTTTATATCTGAAAGTTAACAAAAATCAAGTCAGAAGGAAAAAAACAGGAGAAAGAACCCAGGAAAATAGAGTGTAATATTAATGATGATGATTGTGTTGATAATGATATATGGCTGGTCAATTCATTAAAAATTGATTCCTCTAGTGAGGCATAGTGGGGACTCTGTGTTAGTAACTACTGTGTTTCTGGAAGCTATGCAGCATACACATATTATTAAGAAAGAGGAACTAACATTAAGGTGGTGTCTAGTAATTCTCAAGAAAAAACTAGGAAGGGGTCAGAAATGATACACAAGGCCTCAGTTCTCTATGTACCAACATACCCAGAGTATGGGTAATAAAGTGAATGTAAAATGTTAATACAAGCAAGAATATGCAACTTTATACGTATCACTCCAACTTGGTAGAATGGGACTTCTTACTGGCATCTAGAACAGGAAGTTACCGGTAAGCCTGGTTCAGAGATACACCATGTAGAAGGAGAGCAGAGTGGTAATACATCAAGAAGCTTTAACCAGTAATTCATTGGCTGGAGGATAAAAATCACTCAGGGAAAATGAAAGGGAGAAATGAAAGTGATTGTAGTTGTGGAAGTATATGAGAGACTGCCTAGGTAGATAAAAGCTATGAATAGTACTTCATAAACATTCACATAGGTGGGAAGTGGTGATCAGAGACATAAACCATCTGTGGATAAAATGAGAGTTCCTGTGGCCAGGATTCTCACCTGGCCCTGGTTGATTAGCTCCCTGCACACCTGTGGGCAATGCATAGCTGTTAACTCTATATAAAGAGCTCTACAGTGCTCTGGGTGTGACAGGGTGGCAGGGCTGCAAGGCTGCAGGAGAGCAGAGCAGAGGCTGGAGTGGTGGCAGTGCTGAGGACAGAGGCCCAGAGGATGGCTGTGTGGGACGGCTGCGCAGAGAGGCCCAGAGGACGGCTGTGCAGAGAGGCCCAGAGGACGGCTGCGCAGACAGAGGAGCCCAGAGGCAGAGACTGGCTTGCTGCATACAGACTCGCTCTGAGAACGGGATTTTAGTGACTGACCTGCCACCTGGAAATAAAGTTGGGTATAACCCTTTCACCCCAAGAACAGTTTTGCTGTCAATTTCTTTGGTCACATTGAATCTATAGTGAACTTGCCTGGGGCTGAAACCTGTTGGCAGGACACCATCCAAATGACTATCTGCTGGAAGTTTCATTATTCTGATTGCAACACATCAGATAAATTCTTGACTCTCTTGCTGATAATTATAGTTCTCAGAAGACAGAAGAATCAGTGAGGTATATTGCTAAACTAGGCTTAATCCTGACAATAAGGAAGATCTGGTTAGTAAAGTGAAAGTAACAAGAATCTTGGGGAAACATATCATGCCATCTGTACCTGTTAAGCAAAAGAATGCTAGGTGTGTTCAGATAGGTTAACTAACGTGTGTGCACATGTTGGTGCATGCCTATGGTAGACTTGGAAAGGATCAAAGAAAAGATAAGTATGATCTTTTGGCCAAATACCAAAAGAAAAAGATAGCTCAAGAGGGTGAAGGATTCCAAAGATAACATTCAGACCCATACAATTTGGAGAAATTCCAACAAGAAATTAAAAAGGGAAAGATATCTAATAAACTGAAGTGTCCCTACAGATTATTCTCTGATGAGCTCAGATTTTTAAAAATACATACACAAATCACAGAAGGAGGTCTAGACATCCAAGGACAAAGACCAGAGTGTATCACAAACCTCTAGGAACTGAGTCAGAAGGGCTAAAGTCCAGAGTAATCCCAGGCTTATGAAATAGAAAGGACCACAATAAAGGGTTCAAATGCTTTAAGTTCAGAGCATTTATGGATGAGCTGCTAGAGCTTAATGGTAGGATGTGTGAAAAATAACCGGGGTGGGGGTGGGGGTCCTTTGTTGACTGTCAGTTGGCAAGGCCAAAAAACACTAATGAGTCTGGAGTTGGGCCAAGAAGATGGTGAACAGCTTAGGTGGACTTTCAGCCCCTCTGCTGGCTGGCCCATAGAGCTTTATGCCCACTTCTGGATGCCAGGTTTAAGAGGATATTCACAAACTGGAATATATTCAGGGAAGGCGGTCAGGGAAGTGAACTGCCTGTAAATCATGTCATAGGAGAAATGGCTGAATGAATGAGAGATATTTAACTGGGAAAGAGCTTTGGGTGAAGAAGGGATGTCATAACTGTCTTCCTAATAGAAGGACTCTCAGGTAGAAGAGAATTAGACATTCTATATGGAATCAACATCAGCCAGTAGAAGTTTCATGAAAGTAGACTTCAGCTGAATAAGAAACAACTTTCTAAAATGTGAGCAACTTAAAGGTGGAATGGGTTCATCATTTGGGGACCTTTTTGTCACTGGAAATGTTAAGAGTTGAGGCATAATGGCCACTCATTAGGGACACTGCAGAGGAGAGTGCTCTGTTGGCTGGAAAGAGAGTTCTGCACCCTTCCAATTATAAGATTCTATGGCTCTCTTCCTCTTCCTTTGTATCTCTAAGGTTGAATGGATTTGAGCATCTGAGTTTGGGAATCTTGGACAAAATAGGAAGTGAGAGGTAACTGAGCCCAGTGGTCTAGAGGGTGGGCTCTGGAGCCAGATTGCTGGAGTTCAAATACTGGCTCTGCCACTTGCTGTCAGGCCTTGGGTAGGTTGCTTAACCTCTTCAAAAGTTCATTTGTTCAGGTGTAAAATGGGAATAGTACCTATGCCTCAAAGGACTGTAGGGACATTCAAATGAGATAATGTATGCCTAAACAGTCTGGTACATAGCAAGCATTCAATACATAATGGATTTTATTAATACTAAGAAAAATACTAACTTAGTTGGACCAGTTCTGAGTTTTAATGAACAAATCACTCTTCCCTTGCTTAAGTAGGGAGGTAGGCCAGTTCTCTGTCCCAGGTAAAGACCCTACCATCTATCTGCTGATGATAGCCAAATTTCTATCTCCAGCCATCACTCTCCCCTGAACTCCAGACTTGTCCCAGTTTGCCCAGAACAGTCCTTGCTTACGCTTAGTATCCTGACATAATTATTAATAGTGTTCTGGTGCATCAGTTTCCTATGGCTGCTCTAACAAATCACTATAAATTCAGTGTCTTAAGCAACACAAATGTATTATCTTATAGTTCTGTAGGTCAGAAGTCTGACATGGGCCTTATGGGGCTAAAATCAAAGAGCCTAGCAGGACTGCATCCCTTCTGGAGGCTGTAGGGGTAAGTCCATTTCCTGGCTCATTCAGGTCGTTGGCTGAACTCAACTGTAGGACTGAAGTCCCTGTTTCCTTGCTGGCTTCCTTCCTTCAGCTGAGGGTTATTCTCAGCTTCCAGAGGCCACCCCCATTCTTTGGCTCCTGGACGCCTTTGTCTTCAAAGCGGGCAACAGTGAGTCAAATTCTCACGCCCCATTTCTTCTGCTTCTTGTTCCATCCTTGAGTTTCTCTGAACCACTCTTCTGTCTTCCTCTTCCACTTTTAATGACTTGGGATTAGATTGGGCCCATCCAGATAAACCATGATAACATCTCAGTATCCTTAACCTTAATCACATCTGCAAAGTCCTTTTTGCCATGTAGGGTAAATATTCATAGGTCCTAGGGATTATGGTGTGCATACTTTTGGGGGTGGCCATTATTCTGTCTACCACAACTGGTTTGGACAATTACACAGACACTCTGTGCTCCAGCCAATTGTCTGCTTGACTTCTCTACTTGGATGTCTCATGAGCATTTTAAATTTAATGTGTTCAAGAGAGAACTTTTAATTTCTTTCCCATGAAAACTCTGGCCATTGCCAGTCTTCCCCTTATGAGCAAATGGCAACATTGTCTACCTTGTTAATCAAGTCAAAAGCCAAAAACCTAGGTGTTAGCCTTGATTCCTTTTATCGCTCAGCAAATCCTGCTGAATCCAATTCCAAAATATGTCGTGAACTCCTTCCCTCCTCTCCATCTTTATTGCCACCATTCTAGTCCAAGTGATCATTTCTTACTTGGACTTTGTAATAGTATCTTTTTTTCATTAAGGTATCATTGACATACAATCTTATGAAGGTTTCACATGAGCAACATTGTGGTTATTACATTCACCCATATTATCAAGTCCCCCCCACACCTGATTTCAGTCACTGTCCATCAGCATAGTAAGATGCTGTAGAGTCACTACTTGTCTTCTCTGTGCTATGCTGCCTTCCCTGTGACCTACCTATATTGTGAGTGCTAATTATAGTGCCCCTTAATCCCCTTCTCCCTCCCTCCACACACCCTCCCTACCCCCTTCCCTGTGGTAACCACTAGTCCTTTCTTGGAGTCTGTGAGTCTGCTGCTGTTTTGTTCCTTCGGTTTTGCTTCGTTGTTATACTCCACAAATGAGGGAAATCATTTGGTATTTGTCTTTCTCCACCTGGCTTATTTCACTGAGCATAATACCCTCTAGCTCCATCCATGTTGTTGCAAATGGTAGGATTTTATGTCTTCTTATGGCTTAATAATATTCCATTGTGTATATGTACCACCTCTTCTTTATCCATTCATCTACTGATGGACACTTAGGTTGCTTCCATTTCTTGACTATTGTAAACAGTGCTGCAATAAACATAGGGGTGCATATGTCTTTTTCAAACTGGGCTCCTGCATTCTCAGGGTAAATTCCTAGTAGTGGAATTCTTGACTCAAAGAGTATTTCTATTTTGAGTTTTTTGAGGAACCTCCATACTGCTTTCCACAATGGTTGAACTAATTTACATTCCCACCAGCAGTGTAGGAGGGTTCCCCTTTCTCTGCATCCTCGCCATTTGTTGTTGTTTGTCTTTTGGATGGTGGCCATCCTTACTGGTGTGAGGTGATATCTCACTGTGGTTTTTATTTGCATTTCCCTGATAATTAGTAATGTGGAGCAGCTTTTCATGTACCTCCTGGCCATCTGAATTTCTTCTTTGGAGAAGTGTCTGTTCATATCCTCCGCCCATTTTTTAATCGGGTTATTTGCTTTTTGGGTGTTGAGACATGTGAGCTCTTTATATATTTTGGATGTTAATCCCTTATCAGATATGTCACTTACGAATATATTCTCTCATACTGTAGGGTGCCTTTTTGTTCTACTGATGGTGTCCTTTGCTGTACAGAAGCTTTTTAGTTTGATGTAGTCCCACTTGTTCATTTTTGCTTTTGTTTCTCTTGCCTGAGGAGATGCGTTCATGAAAAAGTTGCTCCTGTTTATATTCAAGAGATTTTTGCCTAGGTTTTCTTCTAAGAGTTTTATGGTCTCATGACTTCCATTCAGGTCTTTGATCTATTTCAAGTTTACTTTTGTGTATGGAGTTAGACAATTCAGTTTCATTCTCTTACATGTAGCTGTCCAGTTTTGTAATAGTATCTTAACTTGTCTTCCCACTCAGAGCCTTGATTTCCTCCAATCTCTTATCCACACAGAAACTGGAGGGGTATTTTAAAAATGAGAATCAGCCAGAGCTGCCTCGCCAGTCTTTGAGCAGGTCCTCATTCCCCTTACTCCTGTCTGGAGCTTCGTCGGACACACCAGCCAGGAATGAGCCTTCAGTGCTATCCTTTCTCCCTCAGCTCCCCTCCCCTCCAGCTGAGTTCGCGGGGAGCATGAAAGGAAAGGGCCTGCGATGCCCCAAGCCCCTTCTGCTCCTGCCCTTCACAAGTGCCACCACTACTGTGGGCCTCACCATCTCCTCCCTCCTCTCCTGCCTCTTTGGCAAGAAGCAGAAGTGCATTTTCATGGTTGGATTGGATGCTCCTGGCAAGATGACCCATTCTGTATAAACTAAAGTTGGGGAGATAGTCACCACCATTCCTACCACTGGTTTTAATGTGGAAACAGTAGAATATAAGAACGTTTGTTTCACGGTATGGGATGTTGGTAGTCAAGATAAAATTAGGCCTCTCTGGATGCATTACTTCCAAATTACCCAGGGTCTTATTTTTGTGGTAGATAGCAATGATCGTGAAAGAATTCAGGAAGGAGCAGAGAAGCGGCAGAAAATGCTTCAGGAAGATAAGTAGCAAGATGCAGTGTTGCTGCTTTTTGCAAACAAACAGGATTTGCCAAATGCTATGGCCATCAGTGAAATGACAGACAAATTAGCTCTTCAGTCTCTTTGTAACAGAACATGGTGCATTCAAGTCACTTGTGCTACATAAGGAACTGGTCTGTATGAGGGACTTGACTGGCTGTCAAATGCGCTTTCAAAACGTTAATGAAACATCAAGGACATGTTTGATGAATTGGTCTAGGCTTGTTACAACAAAGTTAATTTGCATCTTTGTTATTAAACAATATCTGGGACTGGTTTAAACTTACTTTTCTGCCAATTATTGTTTACCAAGTAAAATGTTGCTATTGAGCAATATGCTTGGTTTTACAGAAATTTTCCTTAATTTGGGAAAAAAGTGTCCCCCTTTAATTTTACTTCCCTCAAGCATAAATGCCTGCACATAGCTGTTTGTGACACCTTTAAATAAATCCATTTTCAATGTTTTTTGATCCCACAAATAATGTTTTAGTTACCCCTTGCTACTTTACTGAAACCTTTATCATTCCTGGGACAGTCTGCTGATTAAAAAAATGTAGCATTCCATTTGTATTTTTTTTGTCCCTTCCAAAAAAGGTTTTCTAATACTCCTTGTACCATCCAGGGAAATGCTCCAAAACACTATCTTGAGATCTCTTGCACGGAGGAACTTATCTTTTCCCCCCATTATTGACTCCTGGCTTCCATCAGCCAAGTTTACCTTGGTGTGGTTTGGGTTTGATAGCTAAGTAGTTCTGTGCTGGTTGCAAAGTTAATACTGAGATGATTTTTAATACCAAGCAGATTGTCTTCCTTTATATTGTATCCTTTTTTATGTTGCATGTTGCTTTTTGTATCAGACTCTTTGCCCAGTATATACGGTAGTGCTGCTGTTTTATTGTTTATTGGTGAACATATCTTCATTAAGAGTTTTTGGAAAACTCATCAAACTCACTAAGTTTTCTTCATAACCCATTTGGAATTATTGCTAAAAAATGATAAAATGTGTCAGAAAAATGAGAATCAGATTATATTGCTTCTGTGCATAAAAAAACTTGTGACTCCCCACTGCGTTTGGAATAAAATCTAACTTCTTACTGCAGCCCAAAACAGCCACATATGTTCTGGCCCTCTATCCAACCTCATCTCTACACTCTCTCACTCACTCACCACACTCTGGCTATGCTCACTTCTGTGCTGTTCACCAAGTCTTTTCTCACTACCAGTACCCCTTTTGTACATTCTGTTTCCTCAGTCAGGAATGCTTTTCTCCCTAGTTCTTTGCGTGGTTGGCTCATTGTCATCTTCCAGGTCTTATTCAAATGTCACCTCTCAAGTGTGGCTCTCCCTGGCTCCCTTATTTAAAATATATCCCTCACCCCCACAGGATTCTCTAGTAAAGCACCCTATTTATTCTCGTAACATTACAATCTGGAATTACCTAACTTGCTGATGTGTCTACTATTTGATTGGCTGCCACCCTCACTAGAATGTAAGCTCCATGTGGGCAAGGATCTTATTTGCCTTATATACCAGTGTGCCCAGTAGCTGTCCAGCAAATGCATGAAGCCAGTCTTCTTACTCTATCCCAAACTCTTTCATTTGCTTCCATATGGGTGACACTGCATATGCCCCACCTTCAACCTGCAACCTATTCTTGACCAAGTAATATCCTTTCACTTCCTCCAAAACTTAGTTCAAGACATAATACCTCTCCAAACCCCTGCACATTACTAGCCTCTTTCACCTTTGATCCCTTTAAAATCATTCAGTATACACGGGGCCCCTTGGCAATATTGTAAATACTGTTACCACAGTATCATGCCTTTGCTTATATCTGTTTTGTAATCATAGTCATTTCACGTATGCAGGTATGTTTAGCTATAGGCTTCTCCTGGATCAATTCTGCATCACATTTTATCATCTTCCTCAGCTACTTTGTCTGGCTTGGTGCACACTGCCAACCATGAATCAGAAAAACAGAATACTCCCTTCATACCTCTGAGAAAATGAATATAGCCAGAGGTTTATTTTAGAAACAAAACTAGTTTTAAAGAGTTGTGAGATGAGAAAAGTGAGGCATATCCTTTTTTCCATTTACTTTATTGAAAAAAATAATCCAACTGGAGTTCAGAAAACATTCCCGTATGTGGCAGTAGCAAGAGATTAGCTATCTCACAACACTTGTAGAAGATACTCAGGGGATATTAATATGATGTAAGTAACCTGAGGTTAGGATTTTAGATTTAGTAAAAAAATATATATATTTTTTTGCAGTTTTCAGAACTTTTACAAAAATTTGTTAACCTCAAGGAAAATAGAGTAACAATCATGAACTATGCACCCTGGGTAACAATCTGTGACCCTCCAAATGCTAAGAGATTGGGCTACAGATGAGATTTTCATGTGTGTGTTAACTGATATTCTCTGTAAAACAGTCTGCCACAGCAGTTGAAAAAAATGAGTTATTTTCGTATATTTTAATAGGATAAAGCTCTGAGAGTTTAAAGATTTTGGCCAGTATATATTTAACCATAATTTTATAACTCAAATTTATAATAAAAGAGCAACATAACATTTTTCTTTGGAAAATAGATTTAATAGGGTAAAGTACTTTCAACATACTGAAAGTCTCTATGTGTGTATATATAAATTACAACTTAATATAAGATAGTTTTGTAATGCATAGATAGGTACCATATGAAAAGTTATAGAAACTTGACACAGAGTTCCCAAGGTGGAATAGTCCAAAATCTGACTTTTAAAAAACCTAGTGGAGATGAGTCTGAAATGTTTTTGTTCAGTTACATTTTTTTTGGTCGGTCGGTGTGTCAAAGGTCCTATTTGATCCTTCCTAGTCAACTGGGACATCTTGTGGGAATAACTTAAGTTGACTAGGTGATTGATTTTCAGGGTAGGTTTGCAAAGCAATTAAAAAAGGCAGGGAATTCAGGCTACTTGAACTGTACATGATTTCAAATGGAATAAGGTCTTTTGGGGCATGCAGTCATGGTCAAAACCAGTTTCCTGAAATATGAGATTCCTGAAACACCTAATCCTGGCATGCTTAAAATTTAAATAAAGAAGGATGGTTCTATATGACATTGATAACTTTTAAATGTTAAACGTTTTCATTTGGTTTCTAATAAGGCATAATTTACACTGTTGTGTGTACACATTCAGAATTATGAGTTCCAGATCGACTGTATTGGGAAGTCTCAGGTCAAACTGAACAAAACGAGACTGATGTGGGTTAGTGCAAGCTGTGACCCTGTGGCGGAGCTCACGCCATGGTATCTGCTCAGCCACTTCAACTACAGGCTGCTTTGAGGTGTCATGGCAATGCCCTTTCTTTGGTGTCACGTAAACTGCAGGTTTGCATTCAGGGTGAAAACTGTACATTTCATTACTGCTAGGTTTTGTTGTAAAATCTGGTGGAATGCCAGTCATGGGATGGTCATGTTGGGAAATCTCGTGGGGTACGTGTTCACAGGGACATCAGTTTGAAGCTCAGAGGTGGTGTATGGCTGAATCTTCTTATTTCCAAGAGCAGCAGACAGGAGTACTTCTCGTCACTCCACACATGCACAATTAGGAAGCTACTTTTATCTGTGACTGCAACACACCTTCAGTCTGTACACTTCTAGTTCCATTTAAAGAGTTGGTTTTTTAGACTTCAGTTGTCCAGTTTTGAAGAACTTTTTTAATTCATGTAATTCCTGGGGCTTCAAACTCTGATCCACTCCTGGGGTCAATTTATAGCTCAGAGGAGACACAGTGTAACCATTTTGGTAAAGACAGATTCTCTTGCAGAACTCAAAGGTACCAAACATAACTCCAAAATATGGAACTATCTGTTCAAAAAGGAAAAGAAAATAATGTTAAAATCTTAAAAAGAAAATACCAATGCCTCTGCAGTCAACCCGGATCAGGGTAAACTGAGATAAAGGCTGTGGACAATACAACATAACTCTTTTTGGAATCATAGGAAGATGGTTAAATGAAAGCTGGCACAGCATGCTGTGGGGGGAAGAGGAATGGCAGAACTGTTGAAGGACATGCCCTAGAGAAGAATGGGTCTGGCTTAATATGCATGTAGACAATCTGATACTGCCTGTTGACGTAGACTTGTCTTGATTGGAATCATTTATGTGTCAAGCAGTACAAGGTTGGTCCAGAGTTCTTAACCTTATTTTCTGATTATGGAGTTTTTTGGGAATATGATGAAAGCTATGGATCCTCTCTCAGGAGAGAAGCACATATACACATTAGTGTATACAATTTTAGGAGGAGGGTTTAGGGTTCTTCTTAGATGTCATGAACTCCCATGTTAGTGACCTCAACACTAAATGCTCAGCAGCTCTGAGAGGGGGTATCAGATGCTCCAACTCTGCACAGGGTCCCCTCTCTTCAGGGCTGACTGCCAGTCTGCATTCCTGGGCCTTGTGCTACCATCAGTGCTAGAGGGGGCCTTTCCGTGCAAACTGTAGGAGGAGTGGCAAAGGGACAGGATAGAATTGGAAGAGGTAGAGAAGCAGGAGAGACTGAGCACTCCTCTCACCTTCAGTAAGTTGGCTGTCAATCCATTCCAGAGCCCCAGAACCCCTTGGGTCCTCACTATCTGCCAAAAGCAGTCCACTGCTCCTGAGAAATGGACGTCTACTCCTCCACAGTGCGGAAGGTAGGAGCTCTGAGCCTGGCACGAAAAAGAAGATGGGATGAGGTGATTTAGTTACTGGGAAATAAATGTTCTAGTCAAAGTAGCCAGGGTCTTAAGTCTGGGATCTGGTTGCTACGCTCCTGGCTGAGATGATGGCAAAGAATGGCCGCTACAGGGCTGTTCCCATTCTACGGATTCAGAAAGAATATTATCATGCAGTAAAGTCATGACATCTCATACACATATTTATGTGACTTACTTGCTTGGAAGAAAGCAGCCATTTGAGATAGACTCACCTTCATGTTTAACACTGCTTCCCAACCTATGCCCTCTGGACATGATAAACACATTCCCACACCCTTAACCTTTTTAAAGTGCCCCACTTGTCTGAACTGATGCCTACCCTGTGAAGCTCTCAAGTGGGGGCTGCTCATTTCCCCACATCACAGCTGTCCTAGGGTGGGGAGCAGAGTGATGGTGGCTTCTTCTAGCTCCTTGCTATTCCCAGACCCTGACTCCTTCAGTCTCATGACTAAAGCTCTCAGCTGGGGCTCTTGTCACTGAACACTCCTTGTTGCTACTCTCACTTACTGATCTCTTGGCCATTCCCTGGGGACTGTGACACCTGGTGGCTCCCCCTCTTCCAGACTCACCACTATCTTAGGGAACGTGGGCATTTATAAAGACAGCCCAGGCCATACCCCATTTCTGCACCTCGACTTCAGGCAGCCTCACTTTTAGACTTTTTGGCCACCCACACCTTTACCCAGCCACCTCATGGACTTCACCACCACGGCCAGAACTATCCTGACTGGTTCCCAAAAAGCTCCATCTCTGAAAGTAACATTTTCTTGAATGGTCCTTTAGAAAAACAGTTTTATGATCAGAGGACTTTTCAATATACCATCTATATACAAAATTGACACCTCTCAACTCCTATGATAGGGACAGCACCTTATAGGTGGCTTGCAGAAATGGTGTTGGGTTTATACTAAGCTATGCACATACTTTGGCTTGTTTCTGAAATGTCCAGTTGAAGCTAGTATAGCATGCTATTGCTGTGGAATCAAGATTGTCCACGTGGGAGAGGTGGTGTAGTCTAACAAAAGAGCACAAACTCTGGAGTCAGACAGGTGGGGTTCTAGTCTTGGCTGCATCACTTACCGGCCACATGGCCCTGGGAAATTTACCTAACCTTCTTGAGCCTCAGTTTCCTCATTTATAAAACAGGAACAGTACCTACTTCATGGGACTGTTGTGAGAATTAAATGAGACATCCAGTACATAGGAAGGATCAATATGAGCTAGCATTGCTGTTACCATTTTGGAGAAAGTATTCTAAATATTAACCAAATCCTTTACCTAACCTATTTGTTCTCCATATCCACTTCTTCAATCTTATACTTCAGAACTGCTCAGACCACGGTGTTCTCCATCCAGCCCTCTCACTCCCTAATTCCTCTTATTCATAGTCATTCAGATTATTAACCTCTCTAGTCACCTCCCTCTCCTTTATCTCCGAGGTCACTACCAGCCCCTGGCTTCACGGTCCTCCTTTTCCATCCTTGCTGCTTTTTTTTTGTGCCTGCTCTCAAAATCCTTGTCCCTTGTCCTTCAGTTGGTCTCCACCCTTCCCCCTCCAAACTCCTTCTCTGCTCCATGCTGCTGAAGACGAATCCACAAAGGGGCAGATCGGTGCTGCTGAAGCTTTGAGGTCTCAAACCTCAGCTGGGCCCTCATATTGCAAAGCAAGCCTTCAAAGCATCCTTCCCATTTCTTCTGGGCGGCTCTGCCAAATCTTACCATATCCCCGATGCCTTGTACCCCACTTCCATTTCCTCCACTCTGGGCAGCTGATCTTGCCTCTAGTTCATAGGGAAAACAGATTATACAAGGCCTCAACTTTTGCTTCTTTGTATAAATATCTTTTCTTCCCACCAGCACCCTAGATCTCACACCTTTGGACTCCTCTTGGGCACCATTCCCAGGAGACCTGACTTTCTTCCTTAGCAAATGAATGACTCAAGTCCCTCCCAAAGAGAAAACAACTCTTTCCTCCAGTCTTAACTTTGCCCTTCAGATACTGCCCAATCTCTCATTGCCAAATTAATATACAGAAAATTACCTCGTTTTGGTGTACAGTTCTAGGAGTTTTAACACATGTATACAGATTTATGTGACCATAATTATAATAAGGACACAGAACATCAGGACATCAGCCCCCAGAATTCTCATGTGCTGCCCCTTTGTAGTCAGTCTCCCAGCCCTGGGCAACCACTGATATGTTTTCTGTCCCTATATTTTCACCTTTTGAGACTGTCATACAAATGGAAGCACACAGCATGTCACTTTTTGAGACTGGGTTCTTTCACTCGCGGTCATGCCTTTGACATTCATCTGTGTTGTTGTGTTCAGCAACACTTTCTTCCTTTTTACTGCTGAGTAGTATTCCATGTGTGGCCACAGCACAATGTGTTTATCCAGTTATCTGTTAATGGACATCTCTTTCCCTGCTCATCTGCACTTCTTGAATGGCTGTCTACTCTGGCTGACTCCACTTCCTCCCACTCACTGCGCTACTCATTGCAACCTGGCATCCATCTCCATTACTCTGCTTACTCATTCTGGTCAGGCCTGAATCTTTTCCCTGCCTTTCTTTTTAGAGCACTCCCCGGCTTTTAATATTTGGTATAATCTACCTATTTATTTTCTTTATTTGCTCCTCTTCTGACTATAATTTCAGTTCGATAGAAAAAGAGATTTTTGCCTGTTTGGTTCATCCTCATATCTTCAACACATAGTAAATATTCAATAAATATTTCAATAAGTGAAATATAGTCAGGGCCTCCTAACTGCCCAATTTTTAAGACATTTTCTTATCGGATTTTTGGGACTATATTTGGCACTAAAACCCAGTAATTCCTGTCTTCCTGAATTTATATAACTTCTGTAGGAAATTCTATCATAGCCATGGCTTTAAACACTGTTCAGAGGCAGATGATTCTCAAATCTTTGTCTCTGGCTCTGACTTTCCCCCTGAGATCCAAAACCAAGTACCCAGTTGCCTACTGAACATCTCCACCCGGATAGCACGCAGATAGGTACTCAAAACTCAGCACACGTAGTATTCATTGTTGCCTTTCTCCTCGACTGTATCACATTTATTCTTCTTTCTGTACTTATTATCTCAGTAAATGGCCCTGCAGTTCAATCAGCTGCCCTAAGCCAGGAAGCTGGGGTTCCTTCATCTGCTCACTCTTACTGCCCTAGCCAATCAGTCATCAAGTCCAATCACTTTTATCTTCTAAATATAGTCTTTCTCAGATCCATCCCCTCCTCTGCCTCCCCAACTGTCCTCCCTTGGTTCAGGCTACCATCATTACCATCTCACACATGGACTACTGCAGCAGTCTCTTACTGTCCTCCTGGACCCACTCTTGTTCTTCCCAATTCATCCTTCACACTACAGCCAGAATGCATTTCCCAAATTTCAGTTTGGACAACTGACTCCTTTGCTGACTTTCTGCCACCTATTGGATGAAATCCAAACTCCTTAGGATGACATACATGGCCCTTAATGACAACTTTCGTAGCACTAGAATCATCATTTATCCCTACTCATACTGACTGCATTCCCTAGCAAACTTTTTGTACTCCCACTAGCTCTCATTATCTCCTCTGAAGACTTACCATTTATTCAAATATTTTTTGAGTACCTACTATGTGCCAGGCACTGAGGCTACAACAGCGAACCAGACAGACAAAAGTCTGTTCCCACAGAGCTGAAATTCTATTTTTGGGGAAGGAGCAGACAAATAAAGAAAAATAAGTAAATAATACCAAATATTAAAAGGCAGGGAGTGCTCTGAAAAAAGGAAAGGCAGGGAAAAGATAAAGGGAGTCTGGAGGGTGCTGAAGTTTTTATTTGGGTGGTCAGGGCAGACTCATCAAGAAGATGACCTTTGGGTAAAGATCTGAAGGATGTGAGGAAGTGAGTCCTAAAGCCCTCTGCAAAGGCCCTAAGGCAGGAGCACGTCTGGGGTGTTGGAGAGGCAAGAAGGAGGCCAATGTGGTGGGAATGGAATGAACTAAAGAGAGAGTGACAGGAGAACACATGTGAAAAGTAAATGGTGACTGGATCAAGTAAGGCTGGTAGGCCATTGTAAGCATTTTGGCTTTTACTGAGTGAGATGGGGAGTTGAGGGGGTTTCCAAATAGAAGAGTGATATGATCTGATTTAAATTTTTACAGGATCACTTTGGCTGCTGTGTTAAGACTAAGGGTGGGGGAAAGAGAGAAGGATGGAGACTGGTTAGGAGATTATTATAATAATCTAGGCAAGGAAAGGATGGTAGCTTGACTGGGACACTAGCAGTGGGGTGGTGAGCAGTGGTCAGATTCTGGATACATTGTGAAGGCAGAGTCTATAGGATTGGCTGAGCACATAAGAGAGAGAGTCCAGGATGACTCCAAAGTTTCTCGCCTGAGTAACTGGGTAGATGGGAGTGCCATTAAGTCAGATGGAAAAAAGTGGGGGAGAAGCAGGTTGCTTTTTTTTTTTTTTGGAGGGTGAGTGGAGACTTAAGGAGTACAATTGTGTGACACCTATTTGACATCTAACTGGAGGTGGGGAGTTGGCTATGACATAAGTCTGAGTTCAGGGGAGAGGGTCAGGGCTGGAGATGTAATTTGGGAGACATTAGCACACAGATGGTATTTAAAGCCGGGAGACTAGATGAGATCATTTAAGGCTTAAGCCCAGGGATACTCCAACATTTTGAGATCATGGAGAAGAGGAGGACTGGCAAAGAAGACTGAGAAGGACCAGTCAGTGCAGAGGGTGGTGTCTAGGAAGCCAAGTGAAGACAGTGTGTCAGAGGGAGTGGTGAGCTGCTCATGGCCAAGGATGATGAGGACTCAAATGAGATTTGAGAATCTAAATTCAGATTTAGAGATGTGGAGGTCACTGGTTACCTTAAGAAGAGAAGTTTCTATTGAGTGGGTGAGGGCAAAATCTGATTGGACTGACTGAAGAGAGATGAGAAGAGAAAGATTGGAGACAATGAATACAGACGACTCTCTCAAGGAGGCTCTTTCACACTGCATTGTAACCATGTCTGATTTACATAGCTGTTTTTTCCAGTGGGTTGTGTACTCTGTAAGGACTGGGTCTTGTTCATTTCTGTATCTCTAGTGCCTTAACCAGCAGCTGGCATGTGACCAGTGCTTGGCGAATGATTTGCTGAATGAATGCATAATGCTCAGTATAGGAGAGGGCTGGAATTTTAAGAGCATTCTGACATAATTTTATTCATACATTATAAAAACATTGGGTCAAGACCTATACAATATAGGCTCTTTTTAGGAAACAAATACCAAATTTCATATTATTTCATTTTTCTTCACAACAGTACTATGTAGATAGTTCTATTTTACTAAGAAGTGATAGCATACAAAATATCACATATGTAGTAATTAAATAATATTTAAATACATGATATATACATGCAAAATAATACTATTATTGCTATTGTTAATAGCTGCTGATGTTTACTGACTGCTTATGTGGCTGCACCAGTTGAGGAACCTGAGGCTCAGGGACAGGTTAAGTGAGCTGACCAAGGCCGTACAGCTGGTAAATAACACATTTTATTCCATTTCATATTAGTTAGTTGTTTTATGTCCCTTTATCCAAGGAGACTGTGAGATCCCTGATGGCAGGGACTGTGTCTAACTCAACTTCTTTCTGCTCCATAAAACTCCATAGAACATGAACAAGTTATAACCAGGAAAGTGGTGCTAAAACTCAATTTTAATCACTCAAACAAACTACCCAGAAGGTCAGGCCTTTGGACTCTTGGATTTTCTTGTCTCTGACCACAAAGCCTGGCCCTTTTTTGCTCTCCTTCTGATTCCTAGATCTTCATTGCTCCAGACCTTGATAACCCTAAATCCCCAAATCATGGACTTAAATCTGAAAGGGACTTTAAGATATTCCAATCCAATTACTTCATTTTACAGATGAAAACCCAAGACCTTGAGAGGAAGACTGACAAAGAGTGACAAAGGCTGAGGCAGGACTAGAAGCCAGGTACTCCACTCCCAGTCCACTGCAGTCTACCCTCAAGGATCCTGCTTCCCAGTGACTCACTGACCTTGGCCTCTAGGTTCCAAGACATAAAATGACAACTTGTGCCCTTGCAGGACACCTCACCCTGCTGCCTTTTGCTGCACAGCCCTGGCAATGACCGTAGCCATCTTGCCCAAGTTAGACTTTTGCTTATCTCATGCCTCCCTCTATAAGGACATTCAATAAGCCATACAGAAAAACATCAGTAATTCCAACTAATGTGTGTGTGTGTGTGTGTGTGTGAGAGAGAGACAAAGAGAAAGAGAGAGAGAGAGAGAGAGAGAGAGAGAGAGAGAGAGAGAGAGAGA
>JAQQAC010016209.1:99558016-99600795 GCA_029783875.1 Phataginus tricuspis | reverse complement strand
AGAGAGAGAGAGAGAGAGAGAGAGAGAGAGAGAGAGAGAGAGAGAGATGGGGGTGGGAGGAAGACATTAGTCTAAATTATGAAAATTTGGAAGGATGTTCCATTTTATTATATATGACTGAAACTCAAATAATGAAGGGCAACTTAGTGGAGAAACTTTTGGGGCCCGACTTTCACCTCTAGCTGAGTGGTTTGCAGAAGCCTAAGTTGAGCATAAAGGTCATGTGCATGGCTTTTACCATCACACAGACCAGCATTTGAACTCTTGTCTCTTCCACTTACTAACTGTGTGATCTTAAGCAAGTTCCTGAACTTCTCTGAACTTCAATTTCCTCATTTCAAAATTGGGGATGATAAGACCAGTCTCTTAGGATCACTGTGAAACTTAAATGAGACAGAGTGCCAGCAACAAGATAAGTGCTTGATGTTAGCTATTTTTATTAGTAAACAGATATTTCAGCAGGCCTTAAAAGCAGCTTCTTTTGGTAGTTTAAATATCCCCATAATCATGCTATTTATATTGTCAATTCACTTGCTAAACCCTGGGTTACTATAATTTTAGGCTAGTGGCATGCAAATTCATAAGGTTTCACAGTTTTTTATTTCAGATGAATGATTGTTGTATATTGCTTTACTAATAATCCAGCTTAAAGAATCAACTTTCTATGCCTTAATGATACAGAGCTGTCCATGAAGGTGAAGGGTGAACTTTTGGGTTAGGCCTTCCCTTTGAGGTACAGTAACAGCCAAGCATAGACCCAAGTATGAGACAGAACATGAAATGGACAGGCTGAGTCTCCAGTCTGGAGCTGGAGGACGCAAAATGGTTACTAGTCTTTGGTGAATGTCTTCCTTTAAAATGTTTTATCTTAACACTGTTCTGACTCAGCCTCCTTTCCTTCTTACCCCATCAAAAAAGAGCCATTGCCAAAAAGATATTAAGCTTCCCCTTAGCAAGAATCTGCCTAATCATAAGACTTCAAAGTTCCTCCTGCTGCTGTAAGACTGACATACTGAAAAGAGATTATATTCATGCAAGAAATTAACCTTCTTGTTCTGCTATGAAACAATGTTATTGATTTATCTTCTGCTGGTTTCCAGTAAAACTGCAAAAAGACCTGAATCATGAGTCAAAGTAATTTTGCAACCTGGTGCCCCTCACTACAACCAAAACCAAAAGACACTAACCAAGTTACACAAGTTGTGTGTCAAGTCAATTATAATCACCTAGTGAGGAGTCGAGGGCCATCCATATTGAATCTTAAGACTTCAGCAATCTTCCAAATGTCTTTGCTTCACTCCACCTTTACTGCCAAGCCACCATCATTGCTCACATGGACCATCACAGCAGCATCCCTGGCAGTCTCCTTAGGACATTGCAGGTTTGAGACTCCTTGCCTTCCTCCCATCTACAGTCCATTCCCTACAGACTTGCCAGGTGATTAAAAAAAAAATCAGATCTTTTTACTCAACTGCTTAAAATATTTTAATGGCTTTATATAACACTTAGAAAGAAATCTGTATTTCTTACTGTTGCCTATAAGCTGTAGTGGTAAATATTTAACAACTGGCTCTCTGGGGGAAAAAAAAGCCTTGAGTTGTAGCATTTGTTGATTTCAATGGTGTAAATATTCCCACCGTGGAAGACTTCACGCTACCAACTGTGAGATCAAACAGTTCCCACATTTCCTGCAATTTAACAATCAGCTCTCCTGAGCCAGAAGGAACTGGCTCTTGCATACTTCTTGAAGGCTACAAGTGCTACACGATCTGCCTCTGCACACCTTTTCAACTTCATCTGTGTCACTCTCTTGCTTACGTACACTTCAATTTGCTGGCTTTCTTTCTGTTCTCCTCTGCCTGATGATTTCCGAATTTCTGTCTCCAGCCCCAGTCTGAACTCTGAGCCACAGCATCACATAACCAACTAACTACTTGACATCTCTGCTTGGAAGTCTAATAAACACCTTCAACTGTATACATCCTGGTCAGAACTCCACCCCAACCCTGATTATCCTCTCATTTTCTTCAAGTCAGAAGATGGCACTGCTATTGACCTATTTGCTCAGGCCAAAAACCTGAGTCACCCTTAAGTTCTCTCTGTCCCTTACCTTCTACTATCTTATCCATCACCAGCAAGTTCCAGTGCTTTCAAACATGTCTCAAATCTGCCTACTTTTCTCTCTGACCACTATCATCATCCTAGTCCAAACTACCATTATCTTTCACCTTCACTACAATTGCGTCTAGTGGGTCTACCTGCCCTTATTCCCCACATAGCAGTCAGTGATCTGATAGGTTACTCCCTTGACTTCCACTCTCTAGGGGATCCCCACTGCCCTCAGGGTAAAGTCCAGACTCTTTCATCTGGCTTACCAGGCCCTCATGACCTAGCCTCTGCCTACTCTCTCAGTCTGATCTCTTGCTATGTCCTGCATTGATTCCTTGTTTCAGATATTTTTCAGTTCCACTTCCAGTACCTCGCATCATCTCTCTTGAGTGCAGGCCACAGTTTCCCTCCCCCCCTGCACCCCTCCAGTCTCTGCCCTCTCCGTCTCCAGCCCATCGTACACTGCAGCTGGGCACCATTCCAAACTCACTGGATGCTGTCAGTGTTGTGCTCAGCAGCCTTCACCAACTCCCGAATCTCTAAAGAAAAACTTTTAGAAGAAAAGTTTTCCAAAAGAAAACTCAACAGAATTCAAAACCCTCTACAGTTTGGCACTTACCTGCCTTCCCATTAGCACTTCTCACTACTACCCTGTGATGGTTAATATCATGTGTTAACTGGAGTACGCCACAGTACCCAGATATTTGGTCAAACACCAATCTAGATGTTGCTGTAAAGGTATTTTTTAGATGAGATTAACATTGAAATCACTAGACTTTGAATAAAGCAAATTACCTTTCATTATATGGATGGGTCTCATCCAATTAGTTGAAGGCCTCAAGAGAGAAAAGATGGAGGTCCCCCAGGGAAGAGGGAATTCTGCCAGTAGACCAGTCTTTGGATTTGAACTGCAACATCAACTTGAACGGCAGCATCTCCAGCCTGCCAGCCTATGCTGCAGATTTCAGACATGCCTGTTGCCACATTGTGTGAGTCAATCCCTTAAAACAAGTATTTTTCTCTACATACATACATATCCTATGGGCTCTGTTTCTCTAGAGAACCCTAACACCTACCCCCACTCCAGGAACCCTACATCCTGTCACACTTGTTGCTGCCTAAACATTATATATACCTTTTCTGATGAGCAAAGTCTTAGTCACCTAGGTCCAGATCAGATGCCACCTCATCTTAGAACTTTTGAATTCCTAACTGAAATTGCCTGTTTCTTTGCTCTCTCTTGAAATGTACCTCTCTTTTTTAAAAAAACTTTTTTATTGTGGACAATTTTAAACATATACAAAAGTAGGATAGTAAAATAAACACTAAGTTCTATCACCCGGCTCCAACAATTAGCAATACATGCCATCCTTTTTCACTCTACCCTCAAAAGGCATCATTTCAATTCATCTGTAAATATTATAATGGTTTCTTCTATAAAATATAAAAAATATACAAAAAACATATCATACCAGTATCAAACCTATCATTTTTAATTCCTTACTATCATCATGTATCCAGTCAGGGTTCACATTGCCTTTAATTATTTTCTAGCTTCTTTGTTTGAATAGAGGTTCTTTCCCTGTCTTATGCTCCCTTTGCTATTTGTTTGGACCTCTATCTGGTATGAGCTATCTGGGTGCAGCATCTGGGCTGGCAGCCAGAAAGCCTATGGGAGCAGGCACTGGGCTGTCCTCACTGTCCTAGCACTTCAGGGTCTAGTACCCTTCATCACACATATCAGGTACTCATTAAATGTCAAGCCAGATTCCCCTCAATATCAGTGTCATTGGTAGCTTTTCCCAAATACAACTGTTTACTTGTTACTAGGCTCAAATGAGCCACATGATGGTCATGAGGTTAAATAATGGCTAATATTTACTGAGTACTAGATGTCAGGCATTACATTGAGTACGTTGTGTGTAACATCTCATTCAATCCTCACAAAAGCCTCATGGGATTAGGTTGTATTATCTTAGTCCTGTGAAAGGATAAACCTCCCCAAATCAGAGAACACAAGAGACAAAATGTCAGCTTGACTCTGGGTCTGTCTGACTCAGAATCAAGCTCTACTCCACTAAGCTACACTGTCTCCTGATGTCCATTTTTTCACCTAAAAATGTATCTCAGAGATGGCACGTATTTTTAAATGGTAACATAGTATTCCACAGTATGATGTACTATTTCTTTAGCCCACTATTGGTAGACATTTAGACTATTTTCAGTTTCCTGCTGTTACTAACAATGCTGCAACAAAAATCCTTGTAACATATCTCTTGTTTCCCAAGTGGGCAAATATATCTGTAGAATAAATTCCTAGAAGTAGGATTGCTTTGGTCAAAGGATATATGAGTTTCATATCCTTATTAATATTATTTATTTGAGTGCCCATGGAAAGAATGAACAACCTAAAATGCTACCTCTGTTGGATCATCTGAGGAGTTTATCACAGAAGCAATCAAGTACTTTGCATCAAAGTACTTGTCATTTTCATCTACTCCAAGTTCGTTCCTTCTTTCCTTTGATATGTATTAAGCACATACCATGTGCCAGGCATGTTGGTAGGCCTTGGGGAAAAAGCCACAAACAAGATAGACATGGTCACTACCCTCATGGTATTTGCGGTCCAGGGGGTCCAGTGGGGGTGAGAGACTTACACACTAAATCATTACCAACTGTCACATACCATGAAGGAGAAGTACAGGTGACCAAAAGCGTTTACTAGGCTCCTGACTTAGTCTAGCCTCTGAGAAGAATTCCCTGAGGAAAGGGTGTTTATTCTGATCAATAAGAGAGACTGTCTCCTGATTTCCATGACTGAGAAGACTATTTTAGCCCCTAATGAGCTTGTTACCACACATCATCCTTGAGTGTGCCTGTCACTTAAGTTCACTGAATGAATTCTCCCTGCTAAGACTGGGGCTCATGGTCTGATATGAATAAATGCCCCTACAGTGTCATACTAAATGGATATCCAGAACACAAAGGCAAGTGTGCATTACTGGTTGCCCCCTGCTGTGGACTAACTGTTAGCATGCCCCTCCCCAATTCGTATGTTAAAGCCCTAATCCCCAGTTGATGGTATTTGGAGGTGGGGGCCTTTGGGAGGTGATTAGTCATGAAGGGGGAGCCCTCATGAATGGGATTAGTGCCTCATAAGGAGAGATACAAAAGAGATGATCTCTCACTCCACCCTGTGAGGGTGCAGCAAGAAGGTGGCTGTCTGCAAACCAGCAAGTGGGTTCTCACCAGACACCTAATTGCTGGCACCTTGATCTTGGACTTCCCAGCCTCCAGAACTCTAGGAAATAAGTGTGTACATGCTGTTTAAGTCACCTGGTCTATGGTATTCAGTTACAGCAGCTCAAACTAAGATAACCCCAAAGGTAGAAGGAATGGTAAGTTATATATCAGTGCTTCTCAGCCCTTAGCTGTGATTTTTGGAAAAAAAAAGCTTTTCAAAACCATCAATGATTGGGATTCACCCCTAGAGATTGCAATTTAACTGACCTTGGGTGAGGTCTGGACGTCATTCTTGGCAAGCTCCCCAGGTGATTCTATGTGCAGACAGGATTGGGGATCACTGACATAGCCCCCCAACAGTATAGGGCAGCTCAGGGTTCAGACCCGAGTCCACCAGCTGCTGCTGACACTGACAGAGCCCAGAGAAAGCCCACGGGCCCTGAAGCCAGGCTGCTTGAACTGAGCTCCTACTTTGCCACTCATAGCTCTGTGACCTTGAGCAAATGGCTTGACCTTTCTGGGCCTCAATTTCCTCATCTGTAAAATGGGGTAATAATGATACCTACCTTTTAGGATTGTTGTCAAGATTAAATGAACTACATGTAAAGTACTAAGAGCATGTGACATGTAGCAAGTACTACATAAGTAACCACCATTATTATTATCGCTATTATTTATTATCTAAACTTAGAGAAGAGACAAGTATGCTGAAGACTAAACCAAGCCACTAGACTGGAATTGCTAGACTACCATTTGCCCAAACTGTATCTTACTAGTAAAGAGAAACAAAACATGTCAGGCTGCTAGTCACAAGGACCTGAGCTCAAATCCTCCCTCAACACAAACCCAAGTAACTATCCCGTAGCTGTCTAGTCGATCCACAGCCCCCAGGATGGACACGCTGCACTGTGCAGCACGGTACCTTCTGAAAAAATTTGGTCCTAGTCCTGGCTCTGCCACTATCTGTAATAACCTTGACCAAGTCCTTTAGTTCTCTGAACCTTAGTTACCTCTCATGTCAAGTAAGGACACTGGACTAAGTGACCTTGAAGGCTCTTTCTTGCTCCTATGATCCATGCTGTTCATCCTTCTCCATGCCCCTCCCTGCCTCTAGGACTTTAAACCTGCCATATCCTCTGCCTAGCTAAGTCTCTCTTATTGATCAGAATAAACACCCTTTCCTCAGGGAATTCTTCTCAGAGGCTAGACTAAGTCAGGAGCCTAGCAAACGCTTTTGGTCATCTGTACTTCTCCTTCATGGCATGTGACAGGAGAATATGTAGTATGCTGCAGATTATGTAAAAAACAAAAAGAACATAAATGTGCTTGTTTATGTATATCTTTGCATAGACTATCTTTGGAAAGATTCAGATGAAAAACTGGAAACAACAGTGTTGTCTCTGGAGAGAACTGGGAGGCCAAGGGACAATAGTTGGGGAAGACTTACTTTTCAATGTATACTCTTTGCACCTTTTAGATTTTGTATCATATGCATATGTTACCTACATAAAAGGTAGAATATTTGAGAGAGCATTAATCAAGAAAATGAGAAAACAAGCCACAGACTGGGAGAAAGTATTTGCAAAAGACACATCTGACAAGGGACTGTTATCTAAAATATACAAAGAATCCTTGAAACTAAACAGTAAGAAAACAAACCACTCAATTAAAAAAAGGGGAAAGACCTTAACAGACACCTCATCAAAGAAGATATACAAATGACAAGCATAAGAAAAGATGCTACATATCATGTCATTAACGAAATGTAAATTAAAGCAAGGAGATAGTACTACACACCTATTAGAATGGCCAAAATCCAGAACACTGACAACACCAAATGCTGGTGAGCACATGGAGCAACAGGAACTCTCATTCATTGCTGGTGGTAATGCAAAACAGTACAGCCGCTTGGGAAGACAGTTTTTCTGTTTCTTATAAAACTAAACATACTCTTACCATGTGATCTGGCAATTGTGCTGGTTAGATTATATCTTGGTATTTAGCTAAAGGAGTTGAAAATTTATGTCCACACAAAAACCTGCACATGGGTGTTTAAAGCAGCTTTACTCATAATTGCCAAAGCTTGGAAGCAACAAGATGTCCTTCAGTAGGTGAATGAATAAACAAACTGTAGTACATCCAGACAATAGAATATTATTCAGCTCTAAAAAGAAATGAGCTATCAAGCCATGAAAAGACATGGGGGAACCTTAAGTGCATATTAGTAAGTGAAAGAAGCCACTCTGAAATGCCTATACAGTGTATGATTCCAACTATACACGACATTCTGGAAAAGGCAAAACTGTGGAGACAGTAAAAAGATCAGTGTTTGCCAGGGGCTGGGGGGAGAATGAATAGGCAGAGCACAGAGGATTTTTAGGGCAGTGAAAATACTCTGTATAATCTAAGGTCAAATATGCTTCATGATACATTTGTCCAAACCCGTAGAATGTACACCACCAGGAACACTAAGGTAAACTATGGATTTGGGTGATTTTATGATGTCAGTGTGGGGTCATCAGCTGTAAATGTCCCACTCTTGTGGAGGTGTTGATAATGAGGGAAGCCTCCATGTATGTGGTGGGGGCAGGGGACAAATGGGAACTCTCTACCTTCTTCCAAATTTTGTTAGGAACCTAAAACTACTCCAAAAATAGTCAAGTCTTAATTTAAAAGGAGCATTTAAAAGAAGCAACCAAAAGAAAAGGAAAAAAAAGAGTCTGCTGGTTGGATGAAAAGGATCTCAGGTGGAGAAGACAAGAAGTGACTCTTATAGTATGTTACTATGCTGATGGACAGTGACTGCAATGGTGGAGTGAGGACTTGATAATATGAGCGAATATTGAAACCGCAATGTTGTTAATGTGAAACCTAAGATTGTATATCAACGATACTTTAATAAAAAAAGGAGTTCAGAACCTTTCACTTGTTACTGGAGATAACTTTTATCTTCCGTAGATGTTTTAGACACAGCCTGAAGACCAAGCTGTTCGATTCCTAAACCGTCTGAGGAAACATAGCTGGGGAAGGTAGTCGTGGTAGGAGGCTTTTGTCTTTTGGCAAATCCCCAATAGCCAAACAAAAAAAGGAGCAGAAGAACCTTTATGTCCTGTGAACCTCATGGCCCACGTTTCTCTTGGTGGAACCAGCACGGCAGAAGCTGCCGTCTTAGAGGTGGGAAGCACCGGGCTCTGCACATGCCGCCCTGCCCCCCTCGTGGTTCAGCAGCTTCCCGAGGGCTGCCTGGCTGCTCAGAAAGTCCGCGCTAATGGCGGGGAAGCGAGCAAAAGGCCAGGTTCGTGTTCTGCTGGGAAACAGAGAGGAGAAACAGTCAGTTCTTGTATGCTGAATGGGGGGTGGGGAAACATGAGTGCAGCTGCGCCAGCCTTGGGAAAGCAATTGAGATGCAAGTGAGCTGAGCTGCAGGGCTGAGGCCATGGGAGCTGCATGCAGAGCAGATGCTGCGAACAGCAAACTTTTAGTGTCACCTTGATTGGGGGTGAGACTGGGTAGGAAGGGTGAGGAGAAAGATTTGGAAGACAGTTTTCAAAAGGCTGGGAATATAGAGATATATGCAGAGCTTGCACCTAGTGACCTCTGGGTAAATGCGTGTTCAACTAACCCAGCAAATAAATAATTAACTCTCCCACTGTCCCTGCTCACCATTATCTATAGAGATGAAGGGTCTTGAGGTTTTCTGATGCTAGCTCATTTTATTTATAGCAATCATAGGAAACACAAAAACACACCTGGACTGGCTTTTGTAGTTCTAATCAGGCCTTTAATTCCATGCATAGATTCTGAAGAGATGCTTCAACAATAAAAAGAGCACACCATCTTTATTGTTTATCCTGTGCCTGGATCTGTATCTGCATTAACCCCATCTAATCTTCTTTAAGGGTATATGAGAGAGGCACTACGCTTATCCCATGTTTTACAGATGAGAAAGATGAGGCTCAGAGAGATTACGAGGCTGACCCAAGTTCAAGCAGGAGGGAGGTGCAGGGCTGGCACCCAAAGCCCATACTCTTGACCACTGAGCTGGTCTGTCCATTAGAGCTTTAAGACCAACACAGATGTCAAGAATAAACAAGCAACAGCTACTTGGGGAAAGGGAGTGAACATTGGTGCTGTGTTTTTAAAGCTGGCTTGAGGGGTCAGCAACCCATCTACCTCTCCTCTGGACAGCAGGAGCCGCAGGTGACAGTGCACAGGTATAGGTCTTTCCTGGCTGGCTGCAGTCCTTGTCTGGGACCTTTCTTTCCCTTTCTCCTACCTCTCTCTTCACCTGCACTCTGGAGGTTGAGTGGGTATTGCAGGGGGCCAAGCTCCTGTTTTAGGGGCTGTTACTGTTTAGCTGGAGCTCAAAGAACCCTGCTTAGCACAGCCTGGCCATTCTGATTCCCAGAGTTTATCTCTTCAAAGGTATAAACCAGCTCAGGTCCAGAGAAAAGGGTAGAGTGACTTTACAGTGAGTGGAATTAGGAAGGCTCCTCCCTCTTTCCTGTGGGCCTGCCCTCTAGGGACAGTCTGGTTTCCACGATCAACAACTGCCATCCCTAAAGAATTTAGGGCACTCAGCACCTCTTGAGAAAGCAAAGGGGAGAGTTCTCTTTTCCCTAAAGCTTTCAAATGATGCTCAAACAAAGCCACCTTATCTAAGGGATGTCCAGACGTCTACCTGGATCCGGTGTCCTTTCTTTTTCAGACTGCCAAGGCAATGCTACTGACTTAGGCAGAAGTTAGTCCCCAAAGGGGCCGACCCCAAAGTAAGATGACAGCAAGAGTTGACAATGCAACACCCTAAAGGTGATGTTGCCATCCTCTCCCACCACCCTGAAAGCTTAGCACCCAGGAGTGTTTGTACTTCAGGACAGGTAAGCTGGCTCTGTTGGGAAAACAGAGCTCTGTTCCTACTGAGAATAGACGCTATGTCAACCAAGAAATGTTCAACTAGGCAGAAAATTCTAAACTCTGTTATCACATCCTCGCGGGTGTGATGACAACAATTTACTCTCCCCTTCTGGGGGCTTTGTGGCAGCTCTCACAGGGACTCAGAGAGCCAGCAGGGCTTTCTTCTCTACCCCTCCCAGCAGCTGTGGTCACTTTGTGGCCAAAGGCCTGAGGCTTCTGAATGATCTATGCTTCTCATTGCAATCTGCTGGCTTCAAGCCTTCCATCATCAGGCTGCCAAGAACTAAAGCAAGCCCCCCACCCAACCCCCAGCCCAGTTTTCTAAAGATTTTTTCCCCCCATCTAATTTGAGTTAACCATTTCCTGGCCGAAGCCAGGCTCTTGCCTGTCTGCTTCTGAGCTTGTATACTATTGGTCTGCTAAACTGCTCTTGCCCTGAGACCATGACCTCCAATTGTCAAGGTTAGGTCACCTCATCTCATCCTCCACTCCCACACCTGGGGCAAAGGAACTGAGAAAAATGAAACAGAACAAAAATGATTACCCAGCATCTAGGAACAAGCCCCTGTATTCCCGGAGGATAAAGCACAAAGGACAGACCCACGGGACAGTGGTCAATCCCAGCCCCACTGCTTGGTAGCTGTGGGGCTGTTGGGTAAGTCACCTCTTCTGTGCCTCACTTCTTCATCTACAAGACAGGAACAATAACAGTACTTATTTCATAGGGTCCATAAAGAAGATGATAATAAGCTCCCTTGTCTACATTAATGACCAATAAATGGTAGTTATTAGCATATTATTACAATTTGTTAATCCCAAGGAAGGCTTTCATTTCCTTCTCCTGACATACCTTTTCCCCTTCTTGTCCCAGAGTTAAAGTCTCCCCACCAAAGGAGAGCACAGATTTAGACCCTATTTACATTAGGTCACATTTATGGAAATCAAACCAATACAAACTCTATGATGCTATGGTTTGTCAAGCACTTCCACGCACCTTACAAAGTGGTGGGAGGCTGTGATGAAGAGGGGGCATTCATCCAATCAGTGTCAAGATGGTTTTACTGCATTCTTGTAGCATATTTACCTATCCTGAAATAACAGCTGTTGGCGCTGAGATACACAGAACCTGACTGCTAAGGTGGGGGATGGAAGATGGTGCATTAGCAGACCGAGCATTATGGGCAGTTTTAGACAGTGGGCAGAGGTTTCCATAGGGCAGCAGCTGTGCGGGTGGGGGACAGGCTGTTCTTACCTTCAGCACGGGTAGGCAGGAGTACAGACTTGGAGCTCACCTAGTGGCAGCTAAGGTTCAGTTGTGTACTCACAGATGCTGAGACTTCATAAGCTGGTCCTGAACTTCATTTATTTTTTAACAAGTATCAAGCGCTTGCTCGCTACGGGAGGCTACATGCTGTGGGGATATACAAATGTGTAAGACATACTTCCCAAAGGCAAAAAACTCGCAGTCTAGAGGGAATCATGACACGGGAGATTATAACATAAGGAAGCATGTGACATAAGTGAGAGAGAGTTATAGCAAGAGTGAGCTGTGGGCATTCAGAAGGGGAAGTCTCCGGCTCCAGGAGGTGAGAGATGACTTTGGGAGGTGGCTTTCACAGGGTGGAGACATAGAGCAATGGTGTACAGATGGGGGAAGGTGAGAGATGAAGAGATGCAGTGGGAAAAAAAAAACCCAGCTGGGTCAGAGAGCACATATAGGCGAACAGCATCCTTTAAAAAGGGGTTATTCACCCACAAAGCTCTTGGAACAAAACAGCTATGCCCTTGGCAGTGGGACAGGGATGACAGTGAAAACATGGCATCTGCCATTATTGCTAGAGCACAGTGAGTTGAATCGCTTCTCCTGCCCCACAATCCCCTCCGCAGAGGTCTGCAACACCCCATTGTGGTTCTACAAAGGCGAAACACCTGCCTTTATCCATCCAGATAGGACAGCTGTGTGGAGGACGGTGGGTGGGGGAGGGAAGCCAACTCATTTAGCAAACAAAAGCAAAAGATATGTGCTATTGTCAGTCAGAAGAGACAGCTACCACTGGAGCAAATCTCAGTTGAGCCTTTAAGGAGATGGAGAAATGTTCCAGGCAGAGGTAACTGAAATGTGAAATACACTTATTCTTTATGGGGATGCAAGAGGAGGACTAAGATAATTTTTACTGAATTGGAGGTTTTAATAGAGCAGAGGTTATAGAAAAGCTTGTTTTGGTTAGCCCACACGGTATTTAACAGTTTTTATTTGCCAACATTGAAAACTGGAGATTTTACACAAAAATCTGAATTTTAGTATCCCTTGGGAAAATTGGGCCCAAATTTCTAAATGGCATCCACCCTTTGGAGACAAGGAGCTTGCTGCAGCCTCCACTGCTAACTCTATTCCTGCTATTCATATTTAGATGCTAATCACATTTTGTAAGCACAGTGCAGTTAATGCTCTGGAATGTTTTGCAAGCCAAAAGACTGATGGCTCAGAATGCATTTGAAAGTCTTATTCTTTAAGGGGTGAGTGTGTATTATTTGGGTTTCCCTACTTTGTTTTTTTTTTTTTCATGTTAATTCCAAGTTTCTGCCAGCATTTGATTTTGCAACTCCTGATCCAGAGGGCCCCGTGTAACGACGGTGCTAACGTTGGTAAGGGCACCATGCTAGGCTAGAGGGCTCAGCCTTTATTCTCTAGGGGCGATAAAGGACAAAAGACAGGCAGATCTTAAGAAAATTAGCCTGGCAGAAGTCATAGGCTGGGTGGGAGTGACTGAAATGAGGTGACCCTGCAGACAGCTATCCGGTTTTAAATCTCAGCTCAGTCACTGGGTAGGTGAACTTGGGCACGCTACAAAATTTTTTCAGTGCCTCCATTTCCTCATCTATAAAATGTGCTTGATAAGAGCAGTACCCACCTCACAGGTAGGGTTAGGGTGAAATAAGATACTGAGCATCAAATACTCAGCACAGTGCCTGGTCCATTAGCGCCCGATGCTTATGATCAGTTTTACAGTTAATCCCAGAGAGCAATTAGAGGATTATTGCAATGGCCTAGGTAGGAGCTAAGGTCCTAGATTAGGGCAGGGACAGTGACAAAAAGAAAGACCAGCATGGGAGCAGTAGGAATGAAGAACCAACTGGGCACAAGGTTGACTGGGGGAGGGGAAGAGGATGAGCCCAAGGCAACTTCTGGGTTTTCAGCCCGGATAACTGGGGGGATGATGGTACTGAAATGGAAAATTGGGAAGAAAGTTTCAGGGGAAGAAGTCAGTCTGATACTTGTTAAGTCAGAGGAGCCAAATGGCAATGTCCAGCAGGCGGTGAGCAGTGTGGGTCGGGGCTGAGGGAGTGAGCATGAGAAGCCCTGAGAGGGGAGGGGTGCTCAGGGAGGGAATGGATGAAGTCTCTGTGTCCTGGGCAACCAGGCGGCCCCAGGTGTTAAGCATCTCGGGTAGGGTCAGCATCTGTCTGAACAGCATGGGGCCTCTCTTCATTTACAGGCCCTGTGTATTCTGCTCGGTCAGCTGTGCCACTTGGATACCACCTTTGTCCTTCATCTTATGTGCTTTCAGTTCAAATGCTGACCCGGCTCAATCCTTATGAGCATTGGGGGCAAAGTCCCCTGGGGTATAAAGCAACAGTCTGACACTTGGTTTTATATTTGATGAAATGGAGACACGTAATATGGGCAACAGGGGAGGATGACCAGGCTTGTGCCCACTGCATCCCTTCTGATCCCCTCAGAAGGCCCACCAGGTTCCAAGGCTCCCAGGTTCTTAGCTGCTTTTTCACAGCAGCTTATCTCTCTCTCCATGTGCACCTGTCCAGAGAACCATTTGCTCAGGACTCCCCTGATCCTTATTAGGGGCCCACTGATTAATTAGGAAAATTGATCTCCATCAGTATTTTACCCTTCCTACTTGTTCTCACAATGCACTAGGTGCTGCCAGTCTCTTCAGGCCCAGGCTCTGGGCAGCTGTGAGAGAAATGAAGACAAAAAGGCTAGGCTGTACCTGGAAGAGCTTGAGCTGAAATGCACTGCAGTGTGGGGAAGGAGATTTCAGGCTGGGTGCTCTTAAGATCCTTGAAAGCATACCAGGTGGGGGGTACCTCATTCCATTTGTGTATAGAGCTGCTCCCCATCCCAACCACTGCATGAAAACATGCACATATGTAATTTATTTACCTCTCCATTCTCTAGCATGCCATCTAGGAGCCAAGGCAAGAAAAAGAAAAAGGAATAAAAGGAGTATAAGCACGGTGAAGGAAGGGCTCAGCTGGTTAAACAAAACTTCTGATTATTGTCATTAATATTCAAGAGAGCTCCAACCTGATGTGGCATTAAATAGGCAGAATTTGTGTGTGTGTGTGTGTGTGTGTGTGTGTGTGTGTGTGTGTGTAAAAGCATATTAGGAGAACAAGACATTAAGACAAAGTGGCCAGTGTGAGGGGTTGAGAGAATTCCCTGTCCAGCTGGTTATCTATCAGACACTTGGCACTGATTTGCTTCCTGATAGGCTGTGTGACAAGAAAAGCCAACGGAATGCAAATATTATCATTAAGTGTGCTCAGGTCAGAGCAGCCTGGCTGCCCTGCCAAGTTCCTTTGTTATACATTCGGCGGGCAAACCTTGCCTGCTCCCATAGGGGGAGACTGTTAGTAAAGTTCTCTCTTGGAGAACTTGGATCGTGTGCTTTGCAGATAAAAACAACTACAACAGACCGTAAAGTTAGCCTGGTGTTTCTAGGCTCCCCATCCTTCAAATGAGGACGTTTTGCGAGCAAGGGATTAAGAGGTTGTTAACTGGACAGAGATCACTAGCTACGAGACTCTAATGCCCTCAGGCAGTGCTCCATTTACTGCAGCGACACCTAATGGCCAGAGAAAGCAATGAGTGTTTGCATTTAAAAGCAGTCTGTGGTTCTGTCTTGGGGTTTAATTTTCTTTTAAAAGTAGGGTGGACAAGGTATTATTATACCTTGCAAAATTATTATACCTCTGTAAAATTACACTTTGACCGCAACTCTAAGAATTCACTTCCTATATCTTTGTCATATCCTATATAACATTTATGATGTTATTCGTAACTGGATGCTGATTATATTTTATGAAAACCGTGCAATTACCTCTGTTTTTTTAAATAACCATTATGACTTTGCATTTATTTTAAAGCTTCCTGTTGAAGCTCTGTGTTTGCATTACCTAGCTTTCCATACAAAGGAAAAGATCAAGTTTATCACCAAATACCCACTTCTAGTGTGTCTTACCTCAGTTTATAGTAGATTGTTGTGGTAAGTACACATTCTAGAGTAGAACATAGTGTTGGCTAGATTCCCCCTGAAGAGGTTATTGTTCTAGCTATCAGGTGGAAAAAAGGAAAGCTAAAATTTATGGTGAACACTGAAACTTCCCACCTCGACATTTAGTCATTTAATTTCATCTGAAACCCTTTGTGCTTTGTGATTTATAGTAAGAAATATATATTTGATTTTCTCTCCAATTCTGGCACAGAGCTCCTAAAAACCTTGGAATTTCCTAAGTGATAAGAGTGATAAAAGTGTCATGATAGTCATAACAAATCCCTTTCAACCACACCTGAATTTATGTTAATATGGTGACTTCTGGAAAGCACCTAAGGATGGGAAGGGAGAGGGGCTGGAGGTTGAATCCAATGCCCACAGCCAATGATTTAATCAGTCATGCCCAGGTAAGGAAGCCTTCATAAAGACTCAAAAGCACAGGGGATGGGAGAGCTTCTAAGCTGATGACCAGAATGCATCCATGTGTCACAGTGCCAGGTCCCAAAGTCCGTGGGGACAAAGCTCCTTCATTCAGGACCTCACCCTATAAATTTCTTCACCTGGCTGTTGATTTGTATCCTTTAATACCCTTTACAATAAACCAGGAATCTAATGAGTGAATTGGTTTCCTGAGTTCTGTGAGATGCTCTAGCAAATGAATTGAACCCAAGGATGGAGCAGTGGGAACCCCTGATTTATAGCCAGTCAGTCAGAAGCACAGGTAACAGTTCCTGGACTTGGGATTGGCATCTGAAGCATGGGGCAGTCTTGTAGGACTGAGCCCTTAACCTGGGGATTCTGGGGCTTCTGGGAAGATAGTGTCAGAATTGAGTTGAATGAATTGTAGGACACCCAGCCGGTGTCAGAGAATCATTTGGTGTCGGTAAATCTCCCACACATTGCAACTGGTTCCTTAATCTTACCAGAGTTTTACCCTTTCTGACTACCCCTACCTCCAGGCTCAAGCCTCTGGTTTTGGGCAGACCTACTATGGGAAGGAAGCCCAGCTCACCAAACCTTGAAGTATGCATAAGGATCACGAAATTATAAGAGGTGGTAGGAAGTACTGGACAGATCCCTCTGGCTTTATTATTTTAAAAAGATCCTCAAAGCATGGAAGCCAGTGACCTATATATCCTTTGTTTTATCCATCTGGTGATCAGCCAAGCAAGAGCCTATTCCCACTCCTGACAGTAAGAGAAATTCTTAAGGCCAGGATTTAAAAAATAAAAATAAAAAGCTCGACGTATATCTTTTTCACTCACCCTCTCCGTGGCTTTTTTTTTTTAAAATGGAAACTCTTTGGAAAGAGTATAATTACCATATAAAGAAATCTACTTTTCTAAGGGTTGAACCATATGAAATTACCATTTGAGTAGGTCAAAAAAGTAGAATCCTGGCAGTTTCATATAGCTCAATCTAAAGGAAGAAGACAAACTAAAGGAGAAATATACCGTGTTCCTGAATAAAACCCAGATTTTACATAAGTCATTCCGAATTTTTAGATTTAACATAATCCACTCACAATCGCAAGGTATGTCTCACAGTTTCTGGTGGCCCTAAGTGTCCCTTGGTTTGTTCAAGTTCACTGGGGACAAAAGATGAGAATAATCAAGGACATGTTGAGAAGAAGAGCAATGAGGAGGGAGGTGCCCTGCCATCTTTTAATATTCAAAGGTATTACAAAGCTAGAAGAATCAACAATAGTGTGAGGCTGGCACAAGGACAGACTGACAGATTAACAATGGAATACAGTCCTGAGATAGACTGTCACATATATAAATGTCTAGGATGGGGTCAAGGTCGTATCCCAAAGTAGTGGGGAAAAGAAAGATTATTCCAAAAAATGGTGCTTAAACAATTGGTACACTATGTATTTTTTAAAAAGTCAGGTGATTACCTCATGTCATATACCCCAGGTAAATTCTAAATATATTAAAGTGTTAAGCATAAAATTTGTAACAGTATTTAATGAATACATAAGTGAATAGTCATATGATCGTGGGGTACAGTTGGCCTTTATGTAGAAAAGCAAAGTTAGAAATATAATTGCATAGTTTACAAATACATACAAACAAAACAACAACACATAAACAGCATTAGAGACCAAATGTCAAAATAGGACAAGTACATGCAATGTATGACAAAGGGTTAATGTCGTTATCATATAAAGACTTCTTACCAATCAGCAGAGAAAGCTGAATATCCAAGAAATATAGGCAATGGACATAAATGTGAAATTTACAAAGAAATAGAAAGGGCTGATTTAGGTAAACGGTGAAATTTGCTTATAATCAATGAAACTGAAATGTAAACAATGTGATAACATTTGCCAGCTTGTAGGTTCAACAAGTATTTAGAGAGCGATAGTAATTACTGCTGATGACGGCTGAGATGAACCACTCTTACTCACCACTGATGCAGGTGTAAACTTAAACCTTTCTAGGGTGCAGACTTCATTAAGAGACTTAGAATTATTTTTATCTTGTGACCTATAAATCAACTTCTACGAATACAGCACAGGGTGTCATCACAGATGTGAAAACAATACAAGGGTTTTATTATACTGAAGAATTAGAAACAGCCTAAATAGTAAAAAACTAAGAAATTGTTATTTATGGCATCATGGAGGCACAGATTGGAGCTATGCTGCCACAAACCAAGGAATGCTTAGGGCTCTGAGAAGCTGGAAGACACCAGGAAGGAAGATGTTCTCAACACTTGATGACCTTGGGCAATATCCATTATATAATAAATGAAAAAAGCAGGATTCTGATTTTTATATATGGCAGGAACAGTTTTTTAAAACAAAAAAAACCTTCCCTACACATGTATTATATATGCTTATATTTATGCACACACACACACACACACATACATACGTGCCTACAACACAAGAAAAACTTAGTCGTAGTGCATGTAAGTGCTGGGCTTATAAGTGAGTATTGTTCTCCTTATTGTACTTTTCTGTATTTCCCTGATTTTCTATAATCTATGTGCATTACTTTTTTTAATTGTGGTAAAACAACATAAAATTGACAATTTTAACTATTTTTAAGTGTATGGGCATTACCTTTAAAATTAGGGAAAAATGTTTTTTACAAATAAGCATGCACTAACCAAGCTCTAAACTTTTATCTACATTACAATAATGTGACAATTATTTCTTTGGACAAAGGATGAAGAAGGAATATAACCCAGACAGACAAAGAGTTGGATGGATTGGAGCAAAAGAATTGGGTGTAATTGTGATGTGTATTATTCTGAAGGCAGCTTTTCTTTATAGGTTGAGATAAGTACCTGCAGGCTTTTTGGTGCTGAGGTAAGTGGAGCCCAGCCCAGCCCAGCCCAGCAAGTTGCAAGGGGAACCTGGGGGCCACTGAGCCCACAGATCAACAAGTTAGAGACATGCAGAAAAACAAACTCAGCAGGGTCTGATTATTTAAACTTGGATTCAAGTGACCCCAAATTAATACCGAAGCAGCTCTTTAGGAATATATCAATTGTAGAAATCAAGATTTGCCCAGAAGAGACTACAGAGGGAGGCAAGCCTGGGGATATGGTGGTATTAAAAAAAATTGTTTTCCCTGTGCACATGGAGTTTAAGGGAGACTACAGGACAGTGAGCAGGGCTAAGGGCAGATTTGGAGCCTCATCCTGCTTGACTCGGAGCTTACCCCACTGGGCAGACCCACCTGTGACCTTACTTGGCTTTATCGAAATTGGCTGATTCTAGGGTAAGCCAATTACTCACTTTGGGACCTCTGCCCTAGGCTTTTGCCCTGTGGTCTGCAGAGAAAATGTTTTCCCAGGTAACAGGAAATGCAGGGCCAATCCCAGTAAGATCCAGACCCACTTCAAATACAGTTATTTCCTCAGCAAGGAGTCAGGGACTATTGGGCCATTTGGTTCTTTTGAGTCTGTTTCACTGAGGGAAGGAGCAGCTCTGAAGAAGCTGGAGGGCCGTGTCCTCGCTGTGGAAGCCGCAGGAGAGGAGGGAGAGTTAGGAGGCTGCTCCGATGTAATGGGTGGTGGCAACTATGAGCAAGAGAGGAAGAAAAGTGGGCCTCATCTGGAGGCTTTGAAAACAGACCTGAAAAAGCAAGAGTGTGGAATGGGGAGGCAGCTTGGGCTCAAGCCAAAGCCCTGAGGTTAGCAGCTCAAATGCCACGGAGTGGGAGTTTGTGCAGTATGTCTGAGCAGTCACAGGCTCCCTGGAAACCTGGCATCACTCACGGCTGGTGTTTTTTGCTCTTGTTACCCACCCACGAACACTTCCAGGCATCCTCCCTACCTGAGGTCCCCCCCAACATAACGCCTCACCTGCATCTTTCTCTTAACTGTGTCGAAGGGAAAGGAGAGGGTCTGGGTTACTGCAGCAGCCAGGCAGACATTGGCAAAGTTCTGGAGGAGAGAAAACCGATCTCGGGGTGCATTCCAGATATTCTCCAGGTTCGTGTAAACGAGAAGGGAGCCAGCAGAGAAGGGGAGAGCACCTGCAAAACAAGGCCAGGAAGAGGCTGCTATCGCCATAATGTAGGCTTGAGAACCTAAATGCCTGTGGGAAATCCAGGGGAAGTAAACAGGACTGGCTCTGCACTTGGTAAAACCACTCCAACTGGAGCAGCAGGAAGGAACTTTCTTGGGTGGTGACAATGTGCTGTATTTTGATAGGGGTAGTGTCATTTGTCAAAATGCACAGAACGGTTCATTAAAGGTTTATGTACTTCTCAGTATGTAAATTTTTTTGACAATTTATTCTTTTATTCTGGGTCCATAAGTAAACCAAGCACAGAAACAGCTGTAGTTTATAAGCTCTGTTGGGAGACTGTTTTCATAGCAATGCATCCTCCGAGCAGCCTGATGGATCTCTAACTGGGAAGGCCACTGCAAGCAGCTCACTTCTCCTGCAACTCTGGGGCCACCCTCCTGTGTGCACCTGCAAGCTGAGCATGATCCAGCCCGTTCAGGGTTGTCACTGGGGGCCAAGCGGCTTGGATGACTCTCCTGCCCCAGTCTTGGCCTGGCCTGGCTTTTTTGGGCCAACTCTGCTTTTTGCTCAGTGCTGGCAGGTATGGCAGGTTGGCGGGGCGACCTCTTCCATAGTCATTCAGACACCCAGGCCGATGTGTTGCTGCCATTCCTATCCTGTGGCTCCTCCCCACGTTGCCCTTGGAGGGTCTCCACTCTGCTGGGAATCCGTAGCTGTGAGATTCCCTATGTAAATTTTACTTTAAAAAGAATCATAAACAAATACTGAACTCTGGTTGATACACATGTTGAAGGACTGAGGGGTGAAGGGTATTTATGTTTGCAACTTACATGGAAATCATCAAAAAATACTTAAGATGGACTGATGAATGGTTAGAAGGATAGATAGATATGTGATAAAGCAAAACGTTCACTGTAGCATGTAGATAGTGGGTATATGGGTGTTTCCAATTCTTTTTACTTTTCTGGGTGTTTGAAATCTAAAAACATAAACTGTTGGGGAAAAATTCAGTCCCATAAAGAAAAAAGTTAGTGGGAGGCACTTAGGTTTTGGAGGCCAGGAGGGGCTGGTCTCCAGCTGAGAAGGAAACATTCTGTGGCAACTGCAAGGTGAGGCTGTAGTGGGGAGGGAGCTTACTTGACTTGCCTTTGGAAATGGCGTGGCCATTTGTGCTGTGTGAGAGCCTCATCTTTCTAGAAAAAGAAGGTGAGCAAGAAGTGCGGCAGGTAGTACTTTCACAAGTTTCCGGAAACTTTGGGAGCCATCTTAAGTTTACACAGGGACTGTTATCCCCTTTTAAAAGAGGGGATAACACAGTGGGGTTTCTTATCTTAGAAAAACATAACATTTATTTAATAAGCACATGAGAAATGATGCATCAACTCCCCCATTTGCCTTTATTCAGCAAACTTTTGTGGAGGTTTGTTATGTGCTGGGCCCTCTGCCGGGTGCCAGGAATACAAAGAGTAGTAGCCTAATTCCTGGAGATACTCACTAGTGGAGGAGACAGACAGCAGATATGTGCCATAATGGGGGCGCTTTAGGTACACGAGGGTCAGAGAGATCAATTTTGCCTGGGTAAAGTAGGAAGGACTTTGCAGAAGAGAGAACTTTCCAACTAGGTCTTGAAGAATGATTAGGTGTTCATCAGACCTTGGGAGAGTGGACAGGCAGTCCAGGCAGAGGGAACAGCATGTACAAAGGGAGTGGTGATTCCAGGAAAAGCACATGTTTCTGTTTGGCTGGAGCATGAGTGCAGATGCAGGTGTGACAGGAGATGAGGTGGGCTGGGTGGGTGGGGCTGTCCAGGCCAGGTCTGAAGGACCTGGTGCACCATAAGGAATTTGGGCTTTTCCTTGCAGCTCAAGAGTCAGTGAAGGCTTTTAAGGAGGGCAATGGAAGGAGGCTGGTGAAAGATCACCATGCTTGGCAGCAGTAGCATGGGAGACCTGGGATTGGTTATAAGTAGGAGCCTCTTGTAAGTGTCTGCAGGAAAGATGAGGTTGAGAGCATGAATGAGGGCAGAGGAGGGAGGGATAAACAAGGGACAGATTGAGGGTTAAAAGAGGCCAAATGACAGCACTTGATGACCAAAGTGGGAGCGGAGTGAGAGAAGGAGTTAAGTGATTATTGGTTTCTTCTGGCTTAGGCCACTGGGTGAAAGAAAGGCGGTCTCATTCATCAGGGAACACAGGAGGACAGCAGGTGTTAAACTAATGAGGCCATCGTGTTTAGTCTTTTGAGTTTGGTATGCCCAGGGAGCAGCAGGTAAAGGTGTCCAATAGCAGGTATTCCTACTGCCATTAGGAATTGCTAGCAGTCAGGGGTTAAGAGACAGGGCTCTTGGGTTGTATTGCTATGTTTTTCCATTTTCTATTAACATGACCTTGGGCAAGTCCTTTAGCTTCCCTAAGTATCTATTTCCTAGTCTGTAAAATGAGGCTTAAATGGGAAATGAAACTATGCAAAGTGCTTAGCACAGTGCCTGGCATAGAGCAAGCACCAATAAAGGTTAGTCACTGCTACTGTAGAGATGAGATTGGGAATCAGTAGAGTATAATGATGCTTGTTTAAGCCACTAGCTTAGATGAGGCCACCTAGGGTGTGGAGAATGAAAAGAAAGTTAAGGAAGGATCCGAGGGAATAGTGCTATGTAGAGGCTGGCAGGGTCAGATGAACCAGGTAAGAGAGCTGCCAGGGAGGTGGGAAGGATATCCAGGAGACACTGGGGTCCTAGAAGCCAAGTTTCCAGAAGAAGGGTGATCAATCTCATCAAATGCTGCAACAAAGATTACATAATGGGTGATCTGCTGGATTTGGCAATCAGGGGTACCAGGTGACCTGTGCGTGTATAGACCAGGCCAAGCTTCCAAAGACCAGAGAACTACAGTTGCTACACTGCTTGTGCTCCTACCTGCAGGCAGATGGGGAGCATGTGAGACTGCTGTCCCATCAGTCTGTGCTGAGCCATCTCCACTCTCTGTCCTCCTCTCTTCCCTGGGATGGGACAGGCCAAAGTTAGGAGTATGGTGTGTGGCTATGGAATAGAATGAAGCTAACTGGCTCTATATGAATTGAATTCACATGACCGTGAACTCAGTAAAGCAGATTTAGGGGGTTACAAAGGTATACAATACATTCATTAATATCAAAGAACACAGATTTTTCTTGGACAAGGTGAAAAGTTCCATCTTACCTAAAACAGTAAGGGAAACTCCTCGATAAAGGGCCAGGAATCCTTCCTGTTGATAAACAGTAGAAAAAGCATGGAGGATCCCCCTGTAAGATGGTTCCAGCATGTTCTGCACAATCAACCGGGTTTTGATGAGGTCTGTAGGATATGTCACAATGGTGGAAACCATGCCTGCGAGACTCCCAGCCATGATGGAACTCCACTGGGAAATATGGCCCAAGTCATCAGTGAACAGCATGACAAACCTGGGAGAAAATAGGGGGAAAAGCCCAAGGGAATTGGCTATGGATTGTACTAGAGTGCACCACACTATTTCTTGCAATATTTTCCAGCATTTGGAAATGCTTTACAAAGTGAAAATTACTATACTAATGTGTTAGGATTATGAACAACAAATTCTACTATATTTATATAATTCTACTTAGCTACAAGAGATGCCTAACTCTTGTCTTTATATCTACCCTAACTTCTTCCCCCTTCATTTTAAGCATTTTCCCATTTTATCTGTGTAACTGTCAATCCTGGCTTGCCTGTGGGGCATAAAGGAACAGAAGGACTAGTTCTGAACCAAGTAACAGTAAATACCAAACTGGAATGTGCTCCTTGGTTCTGTTGAAACTTAAAAGAAATGTAACTGCTTGAAATGATGACTTTCAGAATCCCCAGGAATTAAAAAATTTACTGGTTTAATAATTATAAGAGAAGATGTGCCACCCTGTTAGTTATCAGGGAAATGACAAATAAAAACAGTAACAAGATACCATCTCTCACTTAGCAGATTAGCAAAGATGAAAAAGTCTGATAATATCAAGTGATGGTGAGGATGTATGGAAACAAGAACTTTCACCCACTGCTGGTTGGGGTGTAAGTTGGGGCAGCCACTTTGCAGTACCTAGTAAAACATAAAGAATGCCTACATTCACTCCAACAATACCATTTCTAAGTATGTACCCTAGAGAAACTCTTGCATATGTACATATGAAGACACAGAAAGCATAGTTTATAAGTGGAAAAAGGGCAACAACCTAAATGTCCACTGCTAGGGGAATGGATAAATTGTACTATGGTCATACAGTGGATACTTTAGTTAAAATCAATGAGCTTAGAATAATGTATTAATGTGGAGAAATCATAAAAGCATAAAGTTGAGTGAAAAAAGCAAGTTGCAGTGAGCTATACTATATGATAACTATCTGTTTAAGGAATGCACCCACAAAACCATACGTTATTCATGGATAGATATAGACACATATAAAAGAGTATAAAATAGACCTCTAAGAAGGTGGAGAGGGGATGGACTGGGAAGGAGAAGAAAGAGGAGCTTTATCTGTAATACTGTATTTCTTTTTATTTTTAATAATTTATTTTGGTATCATTAATCTACAATTACATGTGCAATATTATGGTTATGAAACTACCCCCTTCATCAGGTACCCCTCACCAACCCCATTACAGTCACTGTCCATCAGGGTAGTGAGATGCCATAGAATCACTACTTGTCTTCTCTGAGTTGTACAGCCCTCCCCATGCGCCCCCACCGTTACGTCTGCTAATCATAATGCCCCTTTTCCCCTCTTATCCCTCCCTTCCCACCCATCTTCTCCAGTCCCTTTCCCTTTGGTAACTATTAGTCCGTTCTTGGGTTCTGTGAGTCTGCTGCTGTTTTGTTCCTTCAGTTTTTTTCTTTGTTCTTATACTCCACATATGAGTGAAATCATCTGATACTTGTCTTTTTTGGCTTGACTTATTTTACTGAGCATAATACCCTCTAGCTCCATCCATGTTGTTACAAATGGTAGGATTTATTTTCTTCTTGTGGCTGAATAATATTCCATTGTGTATATGTACCACCTCTTCTTTATCCATTCATCTACTGATGGACACTAGGTTGTTTCCCTGTCTTGGCTATTGTAAATAGTGCTGCGATAAACATAGGGGTGCATATGTCTTTTTCAAACTGGGCCGCAGCATTCTTAGGGTAAATTCCTGGGGGTGGAATTCCTGGGTCAAATGGTATTTCTATTTTGAGTTTTTTGAGGGACCTCCATACTGCTTTCCACAATGGTTGAACTAATTTGCATTCCCACCAGCAATGTAGGAGGGTTCCCTTTTCTCCACATCCTCGCCAACATTTGTTGTTGTTTGTGTTTTGGATGTTGGCCATCCTCACTGGTGTGAGGTGATATCTCATTGTGGTTTTAATCTGCATTTCTCTGATGATTAGCGATGTGGAGCATCTTTTCATGTGCCTCTTGGCCATCTGAAATTCTTCTTTGGAGAAGTGTCTATTCATGTCCTCTGCCCATTTGTTAATTGGATTATTTGCTTTTTGTTTGTTAAGGTGCATGAGTTCTTTATATAGTTTGGATGTCAACCCCTTATCGGGTATGTCATTTATGAATATTTTCTCCCATACTGTAGGATGTCTTTTTGTTCTACTGATGGTGTCCTTTGCTGTACAGAAGCTTTTCAGCTTCATATAGTCCCACTTGTTCATTTTTGCTTTTGTTTCCCTTGCCCGGGGAGATATGTTCATGAAGTCACTCATGTTTATGTCCAAGAGATTTTTGCCGATGTTTTTTTCTAAGAGTTTTATGGTTTCATGACTTACATTCAGGTCTTTGATGCACCTTGAGTTTACCTTTGTGTATAGGGTTAGACAGTACTCCAGTTTCATTCTCTCACATGTAGCTGTCCAGTTTTTCCAACACCAGCTGCGGAAGGGGCTGTCATCTCCCCATTGTATATCCAAGGCTCCTTTATCAAATATTAATAGACTGTATATGTTTGGGGTAATGTTTGGATTTTCTATTCTGTTCCATTGGTCTGTGGGTGTGTTTTTGTGCCAATACCAAATTGTCTTGATTACTGTGACTTTGTGGTAGAGCTTGAAGTCTGGGAGCGTAACTCCCCATTTTATTCCTCTTTCTCAGGATTGCTTTGGCTATTCGGGGTCTTTTCTGGTTCCATATGAATTTTAGAATTATTTGTTCCAGTTCACTGAAGAAAGCTGTTGGTAGTTTCATAGGGATTGCATTGAATCTGTAGATTGCTTTAGGTAGTATAGCCATTTTGACAATATTTATTCTTCCTAGCCAAGAGCATGGGATGCATTTCCATTTGTTAGTGTCCTCTTTAATTTCTCTTAGGAGTGTCTTGTAGTTTTCAGAGTACAGGTCTTTCATTTCCTTCATTAGGTTTATTCCTAGGTATTTTATTCTTTTTGATGCAATTGTGAATGGAATTGTTTTTCTGATTTCTCTTTCTGTTAGTTCATCGTTAGTGTATAGGAAAGCAACAGATTTCTGTGTGTTAATTTTGTATCCTGCAACTTTGCTGAATTCAGATATTAGTTTTAGTAGTTTTGGAGTGGAGTTTTTAGGGTTTTTTATGTACAGTATCATGTCATCTGAAAAGAGTGACAATTTGACTTCTTCTTTACCAATCTGGATGCCTTGTACGTCTTTGTTTTGTCTGATTGCCATGGCTAGGACCTCCAGTACTATGTTGAATAACAATGGAGAGAGTGGGCATCCCTGTCTTGTTCCCGATCTTAGATGAAAAGCTTTCAGCTTCTCGCTGTTAAGTATGATGTTAGCTGTGGGTTTGTCATATATAGCCTTTATGATGTTGAGGTACTTGCTGTCTATACCCATTCTGTTGAGAGTTTTAATCATGAATGGATGCTGAATTTTGTCAAATGCTTTTTCAGTATCTATGGAGATGATCATGTGGTTTTTGTTCTTCTTTTTGTTGATGTGGTGGATGATGTTGATGGATTTTCAAATGTTGTACCATCCTTGCATCCTTGGGATGAATCCCACTTGATCATGGTGTATGATCCTCTTGATGTATTTTTGAATTCGGTTTGCTAATATTTTGTTGAGTATTTTTGCATCTACATTCATCAGGGATATTGGTCTGTAATTTTCTTTTTTGGTGAGGTCTTTGCCCGGTTTTGGTATTAGAGTGATGCTGGCTTCTTAGAATGAGTTTGGAAGTATTCCCACCTCTTCTATTTTTTGAAAAACTTTAAGGAAAATGGGTGTTATTTCTTCTCTATATGTCTAGTAAAATTCAGACGTGAATCCATCTCTTCTGGGAGTTTTGTTCTTGGGTAGTTTTTTGATTACCGCTTCAATTTCGTTGCTGGTGATTGGTCTGTTTAGTTTTTCTGTTTCTTGCTTGGTCAGTCTCGGAAGGTTGTATTTTTCTAAGAAGTTGTACATTTCTTCTGTTTTCCAGCTTGTTAGCATATAGATTCTCATAATATTCTCTTTTAATTGTTTGTATTTCTGTGGGGTCCGTCGTTATTTTTCCTTTCTCATTTCTGATTCTGTTTATATGTATAGATTCTCTTTTTCTCTTAATGAGTCTGGCTAGGGGTTTATCTATTTTGTTTATTTTTTCAAAGAACCAGTTCTTGGTTTCACTGATTTTTTTCTATTGTTTTATTCTTCTCAATTTTATTTATTTCTTCTCTGATCTTTATTATGTCCCTCCTTCTGGTGACTTTGGGCCTCCTTTGTTCTTCTTTTTCCAATTTCAGTAATTGTGTCTTTAGACTATTCATTTGGGAATTTTCTTCCTTGTTTAAATAGTCCTGGATTGCAATATACTTTCCTCTTAGAACTGCCCTTGCTTCATCCCACAGAAGTTGTGGCTTTGTGTTGTTGTTGTCATTAGTCTCCATATATTCTTTGATTTCTGTTTTGATTTGTTCATTAACCCATTGATTAATTAGGAGAGTGTTGTTAAGTCTCCATGTATTTGTGAGCCTTTTTGATTTCTTTCTAAAATTTATTTCTAGTTTTATACCTTTGTGGTCTGAGAAGTTGGTTGGTAGGATTTCAATATTTTTGAATTTACTGAGGTTCTTTTTGTGCCCTACTATGTGACCTATTCTGGAAAATGTTCCATGTGCACTTGAGAAGAATGTGTATCCTGCTGCTTTTGCGTGCAGAATTCTGTAGATGTCTGTGAGGTCCATCTGTTCTAGTGTGTTGTTCAGTGCCTCTGTGTCTTTACTTCTTCTCTGTCTGGTTGATCTGTCCTTTGGAGTGAATGGTGTGTTGAAGTCTCCTAAAATGAATGCATTGCTGTCTATTTCCTCCTTGAATTCTGTTAGTATTTGTTTTACATATGCTGGCGCTCCTGTGTTGGGTGCATATATATTTATAATGGTTATATCTTCTTGTTGGACTGACCCCTTTATCATTATGTAATGTCCTTCTTTATCTGTTGCTACTTTCTTCGTTTTGAAGCCTATTTTGTCTGATACAAGTACTGCAACACCTGCTTTTTTCTCTTTTTGTTTGCATGAAATATGTTTTTTCATCCCTTCACTTTTAGTCTGTGTATATCTTTTGTTTAAGGTGAGTCTCTTGTAAGCAGCATATAGATGGGTCTTGTTTTTTATCCATTCTGTTACTCTGTGTCTTTGATTGGTGCATTCAGTCCATTTACATTTAGGGTGATTATCGATAGATATGTACTTATTGCCATTGCTAGCTTTAGATTCGTGGTTACCAAAGGTTCAAGGGTTGCTTCTTTACTATCTAACAATCTAACTTAACTTTCTTGTTAAGTTATTGTTAACACCGTCTGATGTTTCTTTATATACTAGGTGTTTTATTCTTTGCCTTTAGTTAGTGTTTGGATGATCTGCTTTCTTTGCTATGATTTTATTTTCTCTGGTGACATCTTTTTAGCCTTAGGGGTGCTTCCCTCTAGAGCAGTCCATTTAAGATAGCCTGTAGTGGTGGTTTATGAGAGGCAAACTCTTTCAACTTTCCTTTGTCTGGAAATTGTTTAATCCCTCCATCATATTTAAATGATAATCGTGCTGGATACAATATTCTTGGCTCGAGGCCCTTCTGTTTCATTATGTTAAATATATCATGCCATTCTCTTCTGGCCTGTAAGGTTTCTGTTGAGAAGTCTGATGATAGTCTGATGGGTTTTCCTTTGTAGGTGATCTTTTTTCTCTCTCTAGCTGCCTTTAATACTCTGTCTTTATCTTTGATCTTTGCCATTTTAATTATTATGTTTCTTGGTGTTGTCTTCCTTGGGTCCCTTGTGTTGGGAGATCTGTGGGCTTCCATGGACTGCGAGACTATTTCCTTCCCCAGCATGGGGAAGTGTTCAGAAATTATTTCTTCAAAGACACTTTCTATCCCTTTTTCTCTCTCTTCTTCCTCTGCTACTCCTATAATGCGAATATTGTTCCATTTGGATTGGTCACAGAGTTCTCTTACTATTCTTTCATTCCTAGAGATCCTTTTATCTTTCTCTGCCTCAGCTTCTCTGTATTCCTGTTCTCGGATTTCTATTCCATTAACAGTCTCTTGCATCTTGTCCTGTCTGCTGCTAAGCCTGTCGATGGCTTGTCTCATTTCTGCATTGTCTTTCCTCACTTCCCTCAGTTCCTCCCTCAGCTCTTGCACATTTCTCTGTATATCCATCAGCATGGTTATGACTTTTATTATGAATTATTTTTCAGGAAGATTGTGTATTTCCTTTCAGGCTCCCTCTCTGGGGTTGTCTGGTTGATCTTAGTCTGGACCATAGTCCTCTGTCTTTTCATGTGGTCGCTGGTAGTTGCCACGTATGTCAGCTGGGCTCTTTAAGACTTTAAAAAGAAAATAAAAAAGAAAGAGAAGAAAAAACAAAACCCAAAACAGAACAAAACAACAAAACAACAACAACAACAACAACAAAACTCCCACCAGGAGTAGATTCTGTGGAGATGCTCTAGGTGGCGCTGTTGCTCCAATATTCCACAGCCACCATGGCGCTCCACAAGGCCCTTTATAGCTCTGGCCGGGGTGGGAACAAATGGGAGGCTGTTGATCTCTGTGGGATGTCTAAGTGCAGCCACCCTTTCCCAGTCGCCAGCTAAGGGGTCCGAAACTCCCCAGGACTCCCAGCCTGCTGGGCTGAGTGTGCCGGGGCGATCCGGCTCCTCTGCTGGGCTCCTGTCTCTTTAAGACCACTGAGAAAAGCATGCGCTTTTCTTTTCTTTTTTTCTTTCCTTCCCAGGAGCCGGCTGTAAGCACCCTGGCATGTTCCCCGCTCAGACCCTGCACCCACTGTCTCTCCAATCTCCGCTACACCACGCGATGTGTGTCAGCACTCCCCGCGCAGATCACCGGGGCTGGTTTTTTTTGCAGGGTGTACTTCCACTCCGTCCTGGCTCTGAATCCTCTCCTCCCGCCGGTGCGCTGGGGTGGGAGAGTGCTTGGGTCCCGCCGGGTCGCAGCTCCGTATCTTACCCGCCTCGCAGGGTGCCATGTCCTCTCAGGTGTAGCTGCACGGTGTGCACTCTCCTGTATGTTCTGGTCTCTCTTTAGGAATAGTTGTATTTGCTGCATTTTCATAGATATATATAGTTTTGGGAGGACTGCCACCCTGCTCATGCTGCCATCTTCCCAGAAGTCCTCTGTATTTTGTGTATTAAAAAAATATACTCCTACTATTAAAAGTATCTTTTATACTAATTATCTTTCATGCCACCAATTCTGGATGGTGGGTATATGAGTGTTTGCTAGACTGTTCTTGTGTTTCTCTGCTGTTTTACAATTTAGTAAAAAATAGCTTTGGATGGACTTTTCCAAATGCAGAATAGCCACTCTGTTACAGTCCCTCTTTTTGGAACAGTGCACCCCTAGTCATGAGGGCCTACCATGGTAGAAATCATTACAAGGGGAATTTACATGGTACACATTCCCTGGCCAGGAAGCAAAGGAATTTTACTTTTTGGTGATGAGGACAAAATAGAAAAGGGCTTGGAAACCAAGAAAAATAATAATTTTTCTGCTGAGGGGGAGAGAGGGAGAGGGATAGCAATCGTTTTGAGTAAAAAGAAAGTGAACAGAGCTAGGCTCTAGTAAAAGTACTGTGTTTTCTTTCTTTTTTTTTATTAAGAGCATTCCCAGTTCTTTGGCTTTTGAGCCTCCAGAGCAGAACATGGCCTGCTTCTGTTTGGCAGTAAGCCAGGGCCATCCATCTGCATAAGTAAGATGAGTGGGTGTTCAGGTGAAATCATTTAAGGGGTTCTAGTGTGGCTCCTCTGCTCCCAAGTAAACAATCATTGATTAAAAACATCTTCAAGTGATAGGGAAGTCTTCACATCATTTTGTTAATCTACTTTTTGTCAGTCTACCTTAACAGCACCAAGGCAGTAATTTAAGTTTAACCAGCTACGTTTTAAGGATGCAGATAACTAAAGCTGGCATTTACCAATGGGGCATTTGCTTCAGTTTCACTGCCTGCACACTTCCTTGTTCCTCCCTCCTCTTTGCCTTGGCCATTCTAGTGGGAAGGAAGCCTTAGGAGAGGCAGGAGAGACAGGAAATGCTTGAGGGGAGGGGTGGTCTGCAGCAAGCTGGACCAACCTAGAAGAAGGTGGGGGCTGAAATGCCAAAAGAAACACTGTTCATTCTCATTGCCTCATTCCCTATCCTACTGGATGGCTTCCAGGGCATTTATTCATTCATTATGCACTTATTGAACATTTACAATGTACCAGACACTGTACTGGCACTTGGCATAGATCATAAGAAGTTCAGTAGTCCTGCCAAAGAAGTGTTTGATAGGGACAATAGGAAAGGAAATAGGCCCTTGGTTCACTGAAAGACTTGATGAACTAGGAAGAGGAACCCTGTCTTATACTTGTTTCATAAAGTAGGGTCTTACTATCAAATATGCAAAATTAAGAAGATGAACCAAAGGAAGTCCTTTCCTCTCAGACTCTTACCATCCGATAGAGACACGGACCACTAATCCTTCCCCTTAGAATCACAGAGTCAAGGCAGGCAGCCCCGACAGGCTCAATGATGTCCTCTTGCTCTCCACATCTGAAGCTCATCTGGCTGGCTGAGGCAGCAGGGTTCCCGTTCTGCTCTTCCCCGCCCAATACTTACAGGCACAGAAGCTTTTCCAGTGAGACTGGATAAGCTGGTGAACAGCAGTAACCCTTTGCTTTCAGCTACATGGATATTACACACGCCCTGGATATATGTAGTTGGAACTGCCAACACTTCAACCTAACACAAGTTAGCAGCCAAACACAAGCTCAAGAAGTGGTTACACAATAAGGAAATGGTGTTGGTTATGAACAATTTCAGAGCTGCAGGGACCCAAACCAAGATTCAGTTGGACAAGCAGCTGTGGAGTAAAGCTGGGTGAAGGTCTACTATTTGATGCATTTGAAAGCCATCCTTTGTGTTAGGTATTATTTGTTTATTATAAGGATCTAGCTCCTAACAGACTCTACTGAGTGGGTTCTCAATCATAAATCCAAGTAAGCAGACATTTCAGCATCACAAGGGTGGGCAGAGCCCTGGGCTAAGGGGTCAGATGATGTGGTTTCAAGCTCTGAGTCTGCCATTAATTGTGTTGGCGGGCAAGTCATTTAACCACTCCATTCCCTGAAGATTCTGAATGTTTACACTTTGTTCATATCAGTGTTCACAGGCCATACCATTACCCCAGCCAACTGTTTTGCAATTCATGGTCAGTAAATAGAGATGAATCAGTATAATGATGGACCAAAGTTATCATTTTTATGTAGGAAGGGTGGCAACATGGTTAATTAACCACTTGCTTTCTGCCTGGCCATTCACTGAAATACTTCTAGTTTCCAGAAGGAAACTAATCATGTAGGAAAAAATTTTTAGAAAACCTAGCAGGGATAACTATCTGTTCTTCCTCTCCTATACATCTTCCCTTCTCCACTCCCACTGTCACCAGCTTACTTAAAAGTGCCCTCAGCTGCTACACGGACTAGTGCAACAGGTTCCTAACTGGTCCTGCCATCCCCAGTCTTCCCCCTCTCTGGTCATCCTACCCTGCTACCAGGTGACAGTAATTCCCGTTGAACTGCTTTAATCACAGCACTCCCTGCTCAAAAATAGACCACAGCTACCCTTGCATACCCAGCCCCAACTCTTTAACTCAGCTCCTCTAAGATCTGATTCCAACCTGTATTTCCCTTTACTGCTGTAGACATACCATGCTCCCGTCATGCTGCATACCTTCCCACCTCTGGGCCTTTGCTCAAGACATTACCTACAATATCTTTTTCCCCATATTTGCCCAGGAAACTCCTAGTCATTCTCCTAAGACCAAACTCAGATGTTTTTTTTCCTCTATGAAGTCTTGACATCTTCTCCTCATCACTCACCAGGAGTGTGAAATTTCTATAGCACTTCACCCATGGCAATGACATGCTACAGACATGCTAGTCTTATTCTTCTATTAGTCTGTAAGCTCTGAGGCACAGGGACCATGCTCCCTTCATCCTTGCATTGTCCCCAGCATCATGCACGCAGAGGGTACTTAAAGAAGCCTCACTAAATTAATGTCAAATGAATGCAAAGAGAAAGGTAACATGATGCAATAGGATTTAGAGACCAGGTGGTGGAACTCTCACCTCTGTTACGGACAGTGTTGTGGCCCATCTGAGCCCAGTTTTGCATCTGTACAATGGGCTTAATACTTCTTATGCTATGGACCTTACAGGGCAGGAGGCAGGAGTTATAAGAATCCAATGATGTACACACACAAAAAATGGTAACTACGTCGAGGTAATGGGTGTGTTAATTAGCTTGATTGTAGTCATTTCACAATGTCTATGTATATCAAAACATCAATTTGTACACCTTATATACAATTTTTGTATGTCAAGGGTACCTCAGTAAAGCTGTTAGAAAACCCAGTGATGTACATATACTAGGTGGTTAGCAGAAAAGCCACAATACTTAAACCAGCCTTTGAAGTTCTGCCTCCCTTCACTTGGTACACATTCCAAAGGAAGATTTCCGTACCACATTGGAGGGCAGAGTGAAGTGGGGAGAAACTGAGTCATTAAAACTCAGAGAACTGTTTACAGACTGCAGGCCTGATGTTGCTGAAGAGGAAAGAGGGCCTTGAAACGCCCCACAGTGTTGCCACATTTTCTCCCCAGAGGGACAGAAGAACTCTGCTCCCAGGCTTAGGTGAAATGAGTGAGGACTCAGTCCCAGAGGACTCAGGGTGACCCCATTTGGCTTGTCATCTGCCAGGTAAGCCTTCCAGGTCTGACCTCCCAGGGCCAAAGGCAATCCTTTGACGGTTAGTTAGCCTCCAAGATTGGAGTATGTGATCAGGACTGTGGGCTGTCTGTCTAATTCAGTGCCAAGACCAGTCTTCAGGGCTGGTGCTGTGCCCACTGAATGAGGAACAGAGGGACCATCCCCTAAGTACAGAAACATCTCTTCCTGAAATGCCATCACTACCATTTCACTAGGCTTTATTTTCAGTTAAAATGCAAATATCCCTGAGCTCTGAGGAAGCTTTAGGAGTCATCCAGCATTTGCAATCTTTAGATCCTTTCCTGAGAAGCAGCTGTTGTAAGAAGGTGAAAAAGCCCAAAGAATGGGATGAGGCAGTAGGCTGAGGGGGCTGTTTGTGGCTGAGGGAGGGGAAGCTTCAGCCTGCGTTGGACCCTAAAGACAAGTTTCACTGGGGGTGGTGGGAGGGGGGCGGTGCCACATAAATCTGTGGCCTTTTTGTGGCCATAGATGGGCCCCTCTCCCCCATACCAAGCACGTTCTAGGGGCTTTGGTCACAGACGCACTTGCATACACACACCTTCAAAAGGGTCTCTCTCCTCAGGCAGACAAGGCAAAATTTCTAAGTTGGTGAATGGTGGGAATGGTCAGGAGCCATCTCTCTGTAGATCCCTCCACTCCCTCCCCCCAAATCTTCTTTTGCACCATTCCACCTCCTCGCTGGTGCAACCCGATAAGCCTCTCTGAGCCAGGGCTGTGCCCCTACAAAACTGCACCTGGCGGGGCAAGAATCCCAAGAGTGTGAAAAACTTGGGGACTGCTCTTTGGGAACGGTAGGCGTCGCCTTTTGGCCAAACTGTCCCGAGGCGTCCCACGCGATCCGGAAGGGGACTGGGGCTCGCCCCCGGGGCCTGGGCGTCGGGAGGCCGCGGACACCCCTGCGGCCGCCTCCCACCTCCCGGCTCCTGGGCCCCGGCCGCCCGCCCCGCCCGGCTCTTACTTGCGATAGGCGGCGAGCTGCACGGCGCTGCAGGGGAAGAGGCGCAGGCACGTCACCGCGTTCCCCTTCCACAGGGCCCGGGGCCCCTCGGCCCGCCACACCCGGAGCCCCACGGCCCACGGCCCCCGGGCGCGGCCCCGCACGACGCCGACCTGGGCCAGCACGGTGGCGAGCTCCAGCGGCGCGGTGAGGCTGAGGCTCAGCGCCCCCGCCAGCCCGGCGCACAGCAGCCGTTGGCTGCCCGTCAGCCGGCCGTCCCGCCGCCAAGTCACCATCGCGCTCTGCGGGCCCGAACCCCGGCCCGCCTGGGAGACCGCGTGGCTTGGCCCGGGGACGGGCGGGCTTCGGCGGAGAGGGCGGGCCAGCGGCCCAGACGGGAAGCTGGGACAACGCCCGAGCCGGCCTCGGGGCTGAGGGTGGAGTCGAGGAGGTCCGCCCCTGGGTCTGCGGCCTGGCAGGTTTAATGTATGCGCTTCAGTTGGCGAGCTTTTGTTTGCAGTGGAGAGAGTCACCAAGTTTTCTCAAGGCCTGGCCAGCTAGACTTCTTTTTCCTAAGTATTCAGCGCTCCTTCTGCCTTTCTTCTTGTTTACCCTTCTCTCCCTATTCACATTCCACCTCACCCTGTTCCTTCCCTGGCCTGGCTTCTCTTCCCTCTGAGCTCCGTTGTTCTGATCCAAGAAAAACCCTTGCGGAATTTGCAGTGGAGAAGAGAAAAACCTTCTTTCTATAGCATACAGTGTTACCTATCAGACACTTGTCAAGTTTTGGACTTTATGTACATTATTGCAGTCCTAAGAACAACTCTTAAGTATGTCCTCATTTATTGCCCTTATTTGGAGAGGCTGTAGGTGTGGTTACAGCCTGGAATCTGGAACCTGCTTAGAATCTTGGTTCAGCAGTTTACGAGCTGTGTGACCTTTGGGATGTCACTCAACCCCTCTGCCTCAGTTGCTTCATCTATAGTTTTTTTCCAATAGGGGTTGTTATAAGGATTACATGAAAAATGATACCTATAAGCGCTGTATATGTTAGCTATGATTAGATACTATTTTGCAGAAGAGGAAACCAAGACAGACATTACCTTGTTCTAGGTTATGCAGCTGCTAAAGGCAGTCAGGATTCAAATCTAGGTCAGTTTTAGGTCAACATCCAATAACAGTGACACCACAGGTCCACTAAGACTGCAGTGTGTAACTAGAGTAGGACATTTTCAATGGTTCTGTTAGGTAAGAGGACAGGAGAGGCAAAGAAGGGCTAAGAATGACTTGGCTAGCATTGAAGGAGGATTTGATAAGTTAAAAAAATTTCCAAATTTCAGTCTTTTTAAAGAGTCACATCAGTAATAATAATGAAAAGGAAAAGGGCAGTCAGGAGTCTGTTAAAGACATCCCAAGTACACAGTTACTTTTAGGCTTGTATAGTTTCTACATTTATCAACACACATGATGATAAAAGGAAGCTTTTCTTAAAGGCATTGCAGGGTTTAGACTGAGAGGACTTTTAGTTACAGAAGCCTTGCTCTGCTCTCAGTGATTGGGGAATGCTGACTTTTCATATTTTGTGAATTCTCTTGCCTTACTGTCGCCTAATTTCACAGCCATGGAAGGCTGGAGAAAGTAGATTTGTGAGTCTGAAGACCAGAGGACACTGGACTTTAAAAGCGCTTGAACTGGAATCTGGAGAGTACAATAAGGAAACCTTCAGGTACCAGTTCAGTTCTAAAAAACTGTTGTCTAACAGGACTAGATCCTAAAGCTCCTTCACGGAGCTGTGACCCAGGAATGGAACAGTTAATGAAATAACCCCACTGTATGGAGATTGGCTCAACTGAGTTTTGTATTGTTTTCATTTTGTTTTAAGGCATTTTATGTGAGAGCTTCAACTGCACCCACCTTGGCAACTGGGTATACCCTTTTCTTTAGCTCTACCATTCTATTGTGTTCAGCTCAAATGAAGTGTTTGAATGCTCCAGAGGCCAAAAGAGTCATTTTAGTCTTCATTGCTGTGGGCCGGGAGAGATCATCAACTGATAGTCTACTTCAACCTGGAAGGTAAAAAGGTACATTTTTTCATGACGTGTACATCGAACAGTCAAATGAGTAACCGCTAAGTATATATTTGCTGCCTCTGTCTTTTCATGATAATGTGCTAACATAACAAGGTGTGTTAATATTTTACTCAGTGAGAGTCTCACTCATTTGCTAAGCATTGGGGACATTATATATATTTATCTTAAATGTAAATGTATCCCCAAGGGTGTTCTATATTTGGATTGTGACTTGTAGACTTGAGCTAACCTTACTGCCTCTTTTGCACACTTGTGGAAAGTCTGTGAAGAACATAGCAGGTAAAGGATCTCTAGCTTTGGAAAAGGCACATGATGTGAACCTGGGTGCAGTGTTAAAACTAAATGTATGATAGCTGAAACCAATGACAGCAACAAACAAAAGAGGCAGTCAGTGAAAAAAAAAAGCTTAGTAGTAGTGTAACATGAGGAGAAAGATGGCTGGCTGATTAAAGCCAGTAGGCAGCCACCTGTCACCCTAGCCAGGCCTTCTGAGATGCTAACAGTTTTTAATTCTGCAGCTCTCATTTTCTCTTCCCACTAAATGAGATCTTCTCTCAGTACATTTTCTTATTTTAACTTGCTTATGTTTCTCAGATTATAGTTTATCTTGCTATATTTATACCAGTGTTCATTGGCTCCTGCTTTTTTAATTTGTCTTTTATTCTTTAACCTTATTGAACTTTATAAATTATAAAAATAGTGTATACCTGTTGTACCAAGACAAGCAGTACAGAAATAGTAAAGAAAGCTAAGTCCCCTGCAGGGGGAAGGAAGGAAAGGAGGAAGGAAATCTCTGTGAGTTGTATAATTTGGAAAAGACTAGAAGAACATAATGTCTTCATAAAATTATTTATTAGGTCATATATGATAAACAGCAAAAGATTAGCTGAATTCACAAGATCAGTGGATTCATCAATTTGCAGTGAATAATATCAGCCTCATCGAAACAGCATATTTCTCTTTTTGAGTTTCTAGGCACATTTGTAATTTTAAAGTGAACTGCGATATTTGACAGAGACACTTGCTTTGTCCCTAATCATTATTTTTACCATGTCTTTAGCAGCAATTTTGGTAAGCGTGTCAACAATGACTTCAGCGGCTCTAACCTTTGCAATTAAATTCACCACCATAAAATGTGGCTTCCACAGCTTTTGCATTTTTATCCTTTAGCGCACTGTATTTAACTTTAGGTCATGCATAAGTATCCTTCCATTCTGCTTCAAAATTATTAGTGATGTTTGAAACAGGAAGGTTTCACATTTGAATGTGTGAACCTTATTCATTCATTCACTCACTCATTTATTCATTCCATAAGTATTTACTGAATACTTCCTCTATCAGGAACTATGCTGGGGATACATATGTCACATAACAGAAGTTAATTTGCTCCCATTACCAGGTCATGGTAATGCAAATTTCAATGGTTTTTCATGGTAGTCACCTGGTACTTTTAGTTTCTTTGTTGCTGGTAACTTTACAACACTAAGATATGGTCCAGGTGATGATATGATCCAGAATGATACATCTCTAATACCTATCTGGAGACCAAGGACTAAACACATTTTAATTACAAACTTCACTTCTATACTTTTAGCAATTTATGTACAGTAAAATTACCTTGTTTTGGTGTAGAGTTCTAGGAGTTTTAACACATGTACAGATTTGTGAGAGCATCATTACAATCAGGACACAGAACTGCTCCATCAATTCTCATGTGCTGCCGCTTTGTAGTCAAGGTCTCCCAGCCCTGGGCAATGTGGGTAAAATTGCAATATTTTCAGAATCTCACACCTGGCCTCTCCATATCAATAGATGCATCTCCATTTCAATATGTGTTTCCAAGGGGTGGAGAGGCATATCCCACTTTATTTCTCCCTTTGATTGATTTTGGTTTCAAAGGTAATTTTCCCAGGGCTGGGAAAATATTTTCCCCCCAGAGTTACAGCAACCACTGATCTGTTTTCTATCACTATAGTGATAGAAACTTTTACCTTTTGAGACTGTCATACAAATGGAAGCACACAGCATGTAACCTTTTGAGACTGGGTTCTTTCATTCGCTGTCATGCCTTTGACATTCATCCATCTAGTTGTGTTCATCAGCACTTTCTTCCTTTTTATTGCTGAGTAGTATTCCATTGTGTGGATGCAGCACAATGTATTTATCCAGTCATTTGTTGATGGATATTCGGGTTGATTCCAGTGTTTGGCTTTAATGAATAAAGCTGCTGTGAACATTCCATACAAGTATTTGTATGAAAATCTTTTTCTTTATTACATAAAAGGTAACATTCTATAGATATAATCTTTGGCATTTTCTTTTCTCACTGAATATTGTAACCTAGAAGTCAGTCAAACTCAGTTATGGAGATTTTGCTCACTCTCTTTTATAGCTACATAGTATTCTTTTGTATGGATATACCATCATTTATTCAACCGGGCTCCTATGTATGGACATTTGGGTTGTTTCCAATATTTTGCAATTATAGATAATGTTGCAATGAATACTTTGTGCATATGTATTTTTGTATTGTTGGTTTGTCTTCATCTGCTATTAAACTTTAAAATCCTATTTGTAATTGCTGATCCATGTTGAGTTCAGCAGAAAACAAAACAGGAAAGATTGAAGCACAGGCCTAATTCCAATATAATTTAGACATGCCTTTGCATATTTCCTGTACTAAAGGTTTGCCAGCTTCTGGAAATCATATGTTGATGTATGGATGAAAAGAATGCATTGATGTACATGGACCTTCAAGATACAAGGCCCCACGCTGGCTCTCTGGGTTGTGAAGTGCTTCTTCAAATGACAGTAATCATTGGCAACTGGTAGATTCAGGAAACCAGAGGCCAGGGTGCTGGGCAGTTGGCCATGTGAATGTTGAAATCACTGAGAATGATAGGAGGAGTTGGAATGAAGAGGATAGACAGTGAGTCAAGAACTAAAACCTTCATAAATGAGGGCAGTGACTAGAAGAGTGACAGAAGGGTACCACCAGGGTGAAACAATGGGACAGTGTGAGCCTAGGAGGAGCCAGCAGTTTCTCAAAACTGTGGGGCGGGGCAAAAATCAGTAGCCTTGATACTGGGGTTCTTGTTCACGAAGCCGAAGAATGAGCTTCACAAACACTCAAGGTAGGAGAGCAAGGTACAGGCTTTTATTTAGAGATAAAGTGAAAGGACAGAGCTCCTGGCTCATGCCAGGAAGGGACAAGAGAGCCCAGGGTGGTGCGTTATCTACGGGGTTTTATAGGCAGATGAGGATTTTTCGAGAACACGAAAAAAAAGGCGTAGGGGTGTGGACCTGCTAAGTGGTGTCTGAACACCCAGAATTAACTTAACACAAGGAATTTCCCACCCCGATCTCTCTCCAAGATACTGGCAGCTTGGTCTAGGAGCATATCAAAAGGCGGTCTGCCCAGCCCCAAGGTGGACTGAGGTATTGTCTGTTTGCTAAAGAGTAAGTTAAGAATCTTGCATTCTATTTCTTTTTCAGATTTTTATTATTTTTTTATTTTTTAAAATTTATTTTGGTATCATTAATCTACAATTACATGTGCAATATTATGGTGATTAAACTACCCCCTTCATGAAGTCCCCTGACCAACCCCATTATAGTCACAGTCCATCAGCGTAGTGAGATGCTATAGAATCACTACTTGTTGTTTCTGAGTTGTACAGCCCTCCCCCTGTCCCCCTAACACTACATCTGCTAATTGTAATGCCCCCTTTTCCCCCTTATCCCTTCCTTCCCACTCATCTTCCCCAGTCCCTTTCCCTTTGGTAAGTATTAGTCTATTCTTGGGTTCTGTGAGTCTGGTGCTGTTTTGTTCCTTCAGTTTTTTCTTTGTTCTTATACTCCACATACGAGTGAAATCATTTGAAACTTGTCTTTTTCGGCTTGGCTTATTTCACTGAGCATAATACCCTCTAGCTCTATCCATGTTGTTACAAATGGTAGGATTTGTTTTCTTCTTATGGCTGAATAATATTCCATTGTGTATAGGCACCACATCTTCTTTATCCATTCATCTACTGATGGACACTTAGGTTGCTTCCATTTCTTGGCTATTGTAAATAGTGCTGCGATAAACATAGGGGTGCATATGTCTTTTTCAAACTGGGCTGCTGCATTCTTAGGGTAAATTCCTAGGAGAGGGATTCCTGGGTCAAATGGTATTTCTATTTTGACTTTTTTGAGGAACCTCCATACTGCTTTCCACAATGGTTGAACTAATTTGCATTCCCACCAGCAGTGTAGGAGGGTTCCCTTTTCTCCACGTCCTCGCCAACATTTGTTGTTGTTTGTGTTTTGGATGTTGGCCATCCTCACTGGTGTGAGGTGACATCTCATTGTGGTTTTAATCTGCATTTCTCTGATGATTAGCGATGTGGAGCATCTTTTCATGTGCCTCTTGGCCATCTGAAATTCTTCTTTGGAGAAGTGTCTATTCATGTCCTCTGGCCATTTGTTAATTGGATTATTTGCTTTTTGTTTGTTAAGGTGCATGAGTTCTTTATATATTTTGGATGTCAACCCTTTATCAGATACGTCATTTATGAATATATTCTCCCATACTGTAGGATGTCTTTTTGTTCTACTGATGGTGTCCTTTGCTGTACAGAAGCTTTTCAGCTTGATATAGTCCCACTTGTTCATTTTTGCTTTTGTTTCCCTTGCCCGGGGAGATATGTTCATGAAGAAGTCACTCATGTTTATGTCCAAGAGATTTTTGCCTATGTTTTTTTCTATGAGTTTTATGGTTTCATGACTTACATTCAGGTCTTTGATCCACCTTGAGTTTACCTTTGTGTATGGGGCTAGACAGTAGTCCAGTTTCATTCTCTTACATGTAGCTGTCCACTTTTTCCAACACCAGGTGCTGAACAGGCTGTCATCTCCCCATTTTATATCCAAGGCTCCTATATCAAATATTAATTGACTGTAAATGTTCGGGTTAATGTTTGGATTTTCTATTCTATTCCATTGGTCTGTGAATCTGTTTTTGTGCCAATACCAAATTGTCTTGATTATTGTGGCTTTGTAGTAGAGCTTGAAGTCAGGGAGCGTAATTCCCGCTGTTTGATTCCTCCTTCTCAGGATTGCTTTGGCTATTCGGGGTCTTTTCTGGTTCCATATGAATTTTAGAATTATTTGTTCCAGTTCATTGAAGAAAGCTGTTGGTAGTTTGATAGGGATTGCGTTGAATCTGTAGATTGCTTTAGGTAGTATAGCCATTTTGACAATACTTATTCTTCCTAGCCAAGACCATGGGATGCTTTTCCATTTGTTAGTGTCCCCTTTAATTTCTCTTAGGAGTGTCTTGTAGTTTTCAGAGTACAGGTCTTTCACTTCCTTCGTTAGGTTTATTCCTAGGTATTTTATTCTTTTTGATGCAATTGTGAATG
>JAQQAC010016209.1:99483376-99557616 GCA_029783875.1 Phataginus tricuspis | reverse complement strand
TGTATTTTTGAATTTGGTTTGCTAACATCATGTTGAGTATTTTTGCATCTACGTTCATCAGGGATATTGGTCTGTAATTTTCTTTTTTGGTGCGGTCTTTGCCCGGTTTTGGTATTAGAGTGATGCTTGCTTCATAGAATGAGTTTGGAAGTATTCCCTCCTCTTCTATTTTTTGAAAAACTTTTAGGAAAATGGGTGTTATTTCTTCTCTATATGTCTGGTAGAATTCAGAGGTGAATCCATCTGGTCTGGGGGTTTTGTTCTTGGGTAGTTTTTTTATTACCACTTCAATTTCGTTGCTGGTGATTGGTCTGTTTAGTTTTTCTGTTTCTTGCTTGGTCAGTCTTGGAAGGTTGTATTTTTCTAAGAAGTTGTCCTTTTCTTCTATGTTTTTCAGCTTGTTAGCATATAGATGCTCATAATATTCGCTTATAATTCTTTGTATGTCTGTGGGGTCCCTCGTTATTTTCCCTTTCTCTTTTCTGATTCTGTTTATGTGTGTAGATTCTCTTTTTCTCTTAATGAGTCTGGCTAGGGGTTTATCTATTTTGTTTATTTTTTCAAAGAACCAGCTCTTGGTTTCATTGATTTTTTTCTGTTGTTTTATTCTTCTCAATTTTATTTATTTCTTCTCTGATCTTTATTATGTCCCTCATTCTGCTGACTTTGGGCCTCATTTGTTCTTCTTTTTCCAATTTCAGTAATTGTGTCTTTAGACTATTCATTTGGAATGTTCTTCCTTCTTTAAATAGGCCTGGATTGCAATATACTTTCCTCTTAGAACTGCCTTTGCTGCGTCCCACAGAAGTTGTGGCTTTGTGTTGTTCTTGTCATTAGTCTCCATATATTCTTTGATTTCTGTTTTGATTTGGTCGTTAACCCATTGATTAATTAGGAGAATGTTGTTAAGTCTCCATGTATTTGAGAGCCTTTTTAATTTCTTTCTAAAATTTATTTCTAGTTTTATACCTTTGTGGTCTGAGAAGTTGGTTGGTAGGATTTCAATATTTTTGAATTTACTGAGGTTCCTTTTGTGGCCTAGTATGTGGTCTATTCTGGAAAAAATTCCATGTGCACTTGAGAAGAATGTGTATCCTGCTGCTTTTGGGTGCAGAGTTTTGTGGATATCTGTTAGGTCCATCTGTTCTAGTGTGTTGTTCAGTGCCTCTGTGTCTTTACTTATTTTCTGTCTGGTTGATCTGTCCTTTGGAGTGAGTGGTGTGTTGAAGTCTCCTAAAATGAATGCATTGCTGTCTATTTCCTCCTTGAATACTGTTAGTATTTCTTTCACATATGCTAGCGCTCCTGTGTTGGGTGCATATATATTTGTAATGTGTTATGTTGGACTGACCCCTTTATCATTATGTAATGTCCTTCTTTATCTCTTGCTACTTTCTTCGTTTTGAAGTCTATTTTGTCTGATACAAGTACTGCAACACCTGCTTTTTTCTCTTTGTTGTTTGCATGAAATATCTTTTTCCATCCCTTCACTTTAAGTCTTTGTATATCTTTGGGTTTGAGGTGAGTCTCTTTTAAGCAGCATATAGATGGGTCTTGCTTTTTTGTCCATTCTATTACTCTGTGTCTTTTGATTGGTGCATTCAGTCCGTTTACATTTAGGGTGATTATGGATAGATATGTGCTTATTGCCATTGCTGGCTTTAGATTTGTGGTTACCAAAGGTTTAAGGGTTGCTTCTTTACTATCTATGAATCTAACTTAACTTTCATGTTAAGTTATTGTGAACACCGTCTGATGTTTTTTTATCTCTCCCTTCCTATTCTTCCTCCTCCATTCTTTATATATTAGGTGTTTTATTCTTTGCCTTTAGTTAGTATTTGGATAGTCTGCTTTCTTTGGTATGATTTTATTTTCTCTGGTGACATCTTTTTAGCCTTAGAAGTGCTTCCCTCTAGAGCAGTCCGTTTAAGATATCCTGTAGTGGTGGTTTATGAGAGGCAAACTCTCTCAACTTTCTTTTGTCTTGAAATTGTTTAATCCCTCCATCATATTTAAATGATAATCATGCTGGATACAATATTCTTGGTTCAAGGCCCTTCTGTTTCATTACATTAAATATATCATGCCATTCTCTTCTGGCTTGTAAAGTTTCTGTTGAGAAGTCTGATGATAGTATGCTGGGTTTTCCTTTGTAGGTGATCTTTCCTCTCTCTCTGGCTGCCTTCAATATTCTGTCTTTATCTTTGATCTTTGCCACCTTAATTATTACGTGTCTTGGTGTTGTCTTCCTTTGGTCCCCTGTGTTGGGAGATCTGTGGGCTTCCGTGGACTGTGAGACTATTTCTTTCCCCAGCGTCGGAAAGTTTTCAGCAATTATTTCTTCAAAGACACATTCTATCCCTTTTCTCTCTCTTCTTCCTCTGGCACTCCTATAATGCGAATATTGTTCCGTTTGAATTGGTCACAGAGTTCTCTTACTATTCTTTCATTCCTAGAGATCCTTTTATCTCTCTCTGCCTCAGCTTCTCTGTATTCCTGTTCTTTGTTTTCTATTCCATTAACAGTCTCTTGCACCTCATCCAGTCTGCTTTTAAGCCCGTCGATTGCTTGTCTGATTTCTGCATAGTCTTTCCTCATTTCCCTCACTTCCTCCCTCAGCTCTTGCACATTTCTCTGTAAATCCATCAGCATAGTTTTGACTTTTATTCTGAATTCTTTTTCAGGAAGACTGTGCATGGCCATCCCTTCATGTTCCCTCTCTGGGGTTGTCTGGGTGTGAAGCTTTGTCTGTACCATATTCCTCTGTCTTTTCATGGCTATAGAAGTGGTTGCTGGTAGTTGCCACGCATGTCAGCTGGGCTCTTTATGACCGCCTCGCAGGGTGCCGAGTCCTCTCAGGTGTAGCTGCATGCTGTGCGCTCTCCTGTGTATTGTGGTCTCTCTTTTAGGAGTAGTTGTATTTACTGTGTTTTCGTGGATAAATATAATGTTGGGAGGAGATTTCTGCTGCATGGCTCACGTCGCCATCTTCCTGGAAGTCCCGAATCTTGCATTCTTAAACTTCCTGGGTGTTAAAATGCAATCTTATCTTTAAGGTAGAATCTTTCTTGCCTTTTACTATGTTGTTTACAGCTGGGTCTGCATGCTAAATTAGTTGGCCAGTTTGCAAAACCACCCCATCAGATCTGAAAGAGGAAACACAGCACACAGGCCTGGGCCTTTTAGCATGCTAAAGTGAAACTTACACATGATTACAAATGATTAGCATAATAAAAACATGTGCTACTCTTCTTTGTCTCGGGAACATTGACTGATCTTACTGAAGAATGACCCTAGAGCTTAATGTTTAACAGGGAATTTTGGTAGGGGGTTTCCTTATGGAGTTACATTGCTCTGACTGCAAATATCCTGCCTTGCTTTTTCTGGAGGCCCTCACCCTATTCTGTCTAAGCTCATGGTCCCTGTCTCAGCCTTGGGGAGCAAAGAGCCCCAACTCCACCTCTTGGCACTCCCCAAGGCATTTAGCTACAGGAAAATGAGAGAACAGCCTGCATTTTAGAGGGATCGGCAGACAGCAGGCTCTAGATTGTTTCAGGTATAGCAGGGTGTGGAGGTAACATGCTGAGCAGAGGTTCAAGGCTATGGGGACTTAACCCATCAGACTGGGAGTTATAACTTTAACTGAACTCTAACCCTAAATGAAATCCTTTCCTCATCCCAACCTGCTGGGAAGGTCCAGCTGTTGTTCCTTTACTCCTAAGTCACCTGGTGTTGGCAGCAGCTGGCTGCAATGAACCATGTTGCCCTTTGCTACTGGGGCACTGAGAATGGTTTTCAGTGTCTCTTCTGGGTGTTCCCCAAGATTGGGCCTGAGGGCCTGGTTGAGGGTCACAGGGCTGAGCTTCTCCTGCAAGTGTGACAGGCATGGTTCTGGTATTTAATTCGCCCAACCAGAGACTAGGCAAACCTACTGTTAGGCAGGAAAATATATATGAGTGGGGTGGAAAGAGAAAAAGGCCGGAAAGTCCTCTAAAAATACCCCAAATTAATCAATTAAAGCTCAAAAAGCCAAGAGCAACTTGGCCTGGAATGTTTGACTATTTCCCAGATAAAGGAAGGTACCTCAGCATAGCCTATGTCTTTATTGTGTTAATCATGCAGGCCCAGCTTACATTTTTACCTTTACCAATATGCTGTTTTGTTCTCCTTCTGGTTCTAATTAAGTAGTTTGTAACCTAGGCAACTAATTTAGCATGCAGGCCCAACTGTAAACAACATAGTGAAAGGCAGGAAGGATTCTATCTTAAAAATTGTATTTTAATACCCAGGAAGTTAAAAATATAAGATTCTTAACTTACTCTTTAGCAAACAGACAATACCTCAGCCCACCTTGGGGCCTGGGCAGCCAAGCTGTTTCATCTGCTCCCAGACCAAGATGCCGGTATCCCAGGGAGAAATCAGAGCCTGAACTTCCTTGTGTTAAGTTAATTCTAAGTATTCAAAGACCACTTAACAAGTCTTCACCCCCATCCCTTAGTCACATTCCTAAAGAATCCTTAAATGGGGGAACCCCCGGCCTTTCGGAGCGTTCCTCTCTCTGGGGTAGCACACACTTTCTAGGTGCGTATCCTTTTAATCTTTTCCCAGCCTTTCAGGGGTGCCTCTTCTCTAGGACACTCCCCTTTCTCCAAGTGTGCTCCTTTTGCCTTAAATAAACTTCTCACTTAAACACATTGTGTCTGCATGTTTCCAGTAGTAAGTGTTTTATTCACTTTGTCATTCTAATCCTTTGAATTCTGGCTTTAACCTTCACTCTGTCCTATCTCAGACAGGTAAGGAGGGGCTGCTGAGAGCTCGGACCTGGGCTTGCATATTACCGTCCCCTGGGTGACTGGGAACTGCAGCTTACAGTCATGCTCTTTAGTAACCTGACTGAAAGTCTCCCTTCTTTACCTGTAGGAAGTTCGCAGAACATAATCTCACTCCATCCAGTGCTCTGTGGCTCCCCCAAAGCCTGGGGTGGTAGGGACTCAGTTCCCATGCTGTGCAGATCCAAGCAGATGCGGGAAGCCAGGTGGCCCTGGCTTAGAGTTACCAGGGGTCGTTCCCCATGCTGAATAGCTGTTCAATGAATTTCCTTTATTATTCTATTCTGTCATTCCCTAACATTCTTACTTTAATGAATTCCTTCCTCATTTTGTCCTCTTGGTGCCGAGGTTCTTGTTCACGAAGCTGAAGAATGAACTTCACAAACACTCAAGGTAGGAGAGTAACGTACAGGCTTTTATTTAGAGACAAAGTGAAAGGACAGAGCTCAAGGAGGAGACAAGAGTTGGGGTGGTGTGTTGTCTAGGGGTTTTATAGGCAGTTGAGGATTTTTAAGAATATGAAAAAAAGCTTAGGGGTGTGGACTTGTTAAGTAGTCCCTAGAATTAACTTAACATAAGCAACTTCAGGCTCTAATGATTTCTCCCTGAGATACCAGCATCTTGGTCTGGGGGCATATGAAACAAGGCTACCTGCTCAGCCCCCAAGGTGGGCTGAGGTATTGTTTGCTAAAGAGTAAGTTAAGAATTTCTAACGTCTTAACTTCTTGGGTATTAAAATGCAATCTTATCTTTAAGGTGGAATCCTTCTTGCCTTTTACTGTGTTGTTTATGGCTGGGCCTGCATGCTAAATCAGTTTGCCCAGTTTGCAAAATTACTTCATCAGATCTGAAGGAGGAAAGACAGCACATAGGCCTGGGACTTTTAGCATGTTAAAGTGAACTTACACATGATTATAAATGATTAGCATAATAAAAACATGTGCTACTCTTCTTTATCTGGGGTATATTAACTGATCTCACTGAAAAATGACTCTGGAGCTGAATGTTTAACACAAGAGTTTTGGTAGGGGGTTTCCTTGCATGTAGTTACATTGCTCTGACTGTAAATATCCTGCCTTGCTTTTTCTGGAGGCCCTCACCCTACTCTGACTACACCCATGGTCCCTGTCTCACTCTGACTTCCCTGCAGTCACCAAACCAAGCTCTCCCTAACACTACCACAATATTGCCATGCTGCTGCTATTTTGCATATAGTTTGTACAGGGTTTGTTGCATTTAAAAGATGTCAAAGGGTGTCATGCAAATGAGTTTCAGCCCCAGACAAGTTCACTATAGATTCACTGTGACCAAAGAAATTTACAGCAAAGGGTTCTTGGGGTGAAAAGGTTATACCCAACTTTATTTCCAGGTGGCAGGTCAGTCACTAAAATCCCGTTCACTCAGAGCGAGTCTGTGTTATCACTGCTGCTTTGGATGCAGCAAGCCAGTCTGTACCTCTGGGCCCCTCTGCACAGCCGTCCCACACAGCCATCCTCTGGGCCTCTCTGCACAGTCCTCCCACACAGCCGTCCTCTGGGCCTCTGTCCTCGGTGCTGCCACCGCTCCAGCCTCCGCTCCACTCTCCTACCGCCTTGCAGCCCCGCCACCCTGTTGTATGCAAAGCACTGGGCAGAACTCTTTATATTAACACAATAATGGCTTATTGCCTAAAGGTGTGGAAGCGGTAGCATAGCAACAGGCCAGTTACATCATCAGGTGGTTTAAGTTCAGTGAGGATCCTGGCCATAGGAACCCCACTTTACCCACAAAGGGGAAAGGCTGACTACTTAGCCAGACTTCACAGGACAGCAGTGACTTGGTGAGGGCAGTTCCTGCTGTCTATTCCTTAGCTTTGTGGATCCAGAAATTCAGCTTTATCAGTGGCCCTGCAGTAGGCCAGTTCAGGGGGCTGACTCTTGATAATACTGGTCATTCCTCAGACCCCTTTGTTGGTTCTTCCTCAGCTCCACAATCTCTAAATATCGAAGTGCTCCAGGCTCAGTCCTTGAGCCTCTTCTCTATTTAAACTGATTTCCATGGTTATCTCTTTTAGTCTCATGTCTTTAAATACCATGTATGTCTAATGACTCTTAAATATGCATCTCCAGCCTGGAATTCTCCCCTGAACTGCATATTCTCATACCCAAATGCTTCCTTAATAGCTCCACTTGGGCATCTAATGGGCAGCTCAAGCCTAACGTGTCTCAAACTAAAGCCGTAGTTTTTTTTACCTCAGTAAATGGAAACATGCTTTTTTTGGTAACTGAGGCCAAAAATCTTGTAGCCATGCCTGACATCCATTTTTTTTATTAAGGTATCATTGATATACACTCTTATGAAGGTTTCACATGAAAACCAATGTGGTTACTACATTTGTTGGGAAGGAAAAGATGGCTCGGTGTTGCAGGGAAGTCAGATATAGTGAGACAAGAGACCTAAGTCAAGAAAACAAAGTAATTTTTAATACACTCTGCATAGAGTAGCAGAGCGGGCCTGTCTAAGATAAGACAGGCCCAGATGCTCATTCTGAGGCTTCTTTTATGTGGTTTTGGCAGGGCAGAGAGGTCCTTGATTGACAGCTGTCAGCTCTCTAGGCTTGTTCTGATTGGTGAAATGGGGACGGGCTGTTGCTCTGCCTGTGCCTCTCATGTTTCTTATCTGTGGGGACCCTGGACATTTCCTGAGTCACCCCTCGACCCTGTGGCTTCATCTAATTAACTCTCTGAGGCGTTTCTGGCTTTCTGGTTCCACCTGATCAACTCCCTGAGTTATCTTTGGGGGGCCCTTTCTCCTTTCCATTCCACTCATTTCTGTCTTTCTGCCTAACACATTCACCCATATTATCGAGTTCCCCTCCATACCCTATTGCAGTCACTGTCCATCAGTGTAGTAAGATGCCACAGAGTCACTACTTGTCTTCTCTGTGCTACCCTGTCTTCCCCATGATCCCTCAACACCATGTGTTCCAATCATAATACCCCTTAATCCCCTTCTCCCTCCCTCCCCACCTGCCCTCCCTCACCCCACCCCTTTGGTAACCACTAGTCCTTTCTTGGATCTGTGAGTCTGCTGCTGTTTTTTTCCTTCAGTTTTGCTTCATTGCTATGCTCCACGAATGAGGGAAATCATTTGGAATTTATCTTTCTCTGCTTAACTTATTTCACTGAACATAATACCCTCTAGCTCCATCCATGTTGTTGCAAATGGTAGGATTGACACCCGTTTTTATCTTTAAAATTTATCAGCTCTCACCTACATTATTGGAATTTCTTCCTAACTTGTCTTTCTGCTTCCCCATTGCTCCTTTCCGTGCTTTCTTTTTCGCTATAGAATTTACCATTATCTGATATATTGTGTATTTTCTTGAAAAACCCACCTCTCTTTAGCTCACTGGAATGTAAGCTCCATAAGGTTTGTCTACTTCTATATTTTGTTTTGTATACCTCTGTATTTCTGGCACTTAGAACTGTGCCATGGCACACAGTAGGCTACTAGACACTCAATAAATATTTGTTGAATATATGAATGAGTGAATGATCCAGCTCATAAAATACCAATATGTGATTAAGCTCTACTACAAAGCCACAGTAATCAAGACAATTTGGTAGGCACAAGAACAGACCCATAGACCAATGAAACAGACTAGATAGCTCAGATATAAACCCAAGCATATATGTTCAATTAATATACGATAAAAGAGCCATGGACATACAGTGGGGAAATGACAGCTTCTTCAACAACTGGTGTTGGCAAAACTGGACAGCTACATGTAAGAGAATGAAACTGGATTATTGTCTAACCCATACACAAATGTAAACTCAAAATGGATCAAAGGCCTGAATGTAAGTCATGAAACCATAAAACCCTTAGAAGAAAACATAGGCAAAAATCTTGAATATAAACATGAGCAACTTTTTCATGAGCATATCTCCCTAGGCAAGGGAAACAAAAGCAAAAATGAACAAGTGGGACAACATCAAACTAAAAAGCTTCTGTACAGTAAAGGACATCATCACCAGAACAAAAAGGCACCTACAGTATGGGAGAATATATTCATAAATGGCGTATCTGATAAGGGGTTGACATCCAAAATATATAAATAACACACGCACCTCAAAAAACAGAAAGCAAATAATCCAATTAAAAAATGTGCAGAGGATCTGAATAGACACTTCTCCAAAGAAGAAATTCATATGACCAACAGGCACATGAAAAGATGCTCCACATCGCTAATTATCAGGGAAATGCAAATAAAAACCACAATGAGATATCACCTCACACCAGTTAGGATGGCCAACATTGAAAAGACTAAGAACAACAAATGCTGGCGAGGATGCAGGGAAAGGGGAACCCTCCTACACTGCTGGTGGGAATGTAAACTAGTTCAACCATTGTGGAAAGCAGTATGAAGGTTCCTCAAAAAACTAGAAATAGAAATACCATTTGACCTGGGAATTCCACTCCTAGGAATTTACCCAAATAATTTAATTTCTCAGATTCAAAAAGATATATGCACCCCTATGTTTATCACAGCACTATTTACAATAGCCAAGATATGGAAGCAACCTAAGTCTCTATCAGTAGATGAATGGATGAAGAAGATGTGGTACATATACGAATGGAATACTATTCAGACATAAGAAAAACCAATCCTACCATTTGCAACAACATGGATGGAGCTGGAGGATATTATGCTCAGTGAAATAAGCCAGGCGGAGAAGGACAAGTACCAAATGATTTCCCTCATTTGTGGAGTATAACAACAAAGCAAAACTGAAGGAACAAAATAGAAGACTCACAGACTCAAACAAGGGACTAGAGGTTACCAAAGGGGAGGGGTGGGGAGGGGGGGGTGGGGAGGGAGGGAGAAGGGGATTGTGGGGTATCATGATTGGTGCACATAGTGTGGGGGGTCATGGGGAAGACAGTGTAGCACAGAGAAGGCAAGGATGGACTCTGACATCTTACTACACTGATGGACAGTGGGGTATGTGGGGGGACTAGATAATGAGGGTGAATGTAGTAACCACATTGTTTTTCTTGTGAAACCTTCATAAGATTGTATATCAATACCTTAATAAAAAAATTTAAAAATAATATCTGAAATATTAAGAGAAGATAACTTGAAAAGTTTATTCAAAATTAACTATCTCATAAGGATGCAAAACAGCAAAATTCTCATTGTGGAAACTCTACCAAAGATACCAGTTTTTCAAGAGATAAATTGTAATAAAAAAAATAAAGTGGTGGATATGTATAGATTAAAAAAATGTATCAACTAAAGAAAAATACCAATATGTGAATCAGAATTTTTGTTTATTAATTGACCATGAGAAATATAACTGCTAAGCAGATCTGAATACTCATGTTGGATATTCAGGGCACTGTCTTCCTTTTAGGGGAGTCTTAGTGGGCTAGCATACTGCAGTGAGAAGTTAGGGAAATATGGTACTCTTTACAGGTAATGCTATCAACCCATCTTCATTGTAGAATATGCCTTTGTATTGGACTATTAACATTCATGGGAGCTGCTTTGGAATTATATCTGCATTTGGCTCTTTGGCGCTCTTATTTTTGTTTCCATGTGAAGGAAGCAGGGATAACTTCTAAATTTTGGACTTTTGTAAATGGGTGGATGGTGATGCAATTAATAGGGAAGGACTTTTAAACTTATTGATGACTTCATGAGAATAATGTAGACTGAAAGTGATATACAAGGATAAAGTATGAAGGATGTTAAAGCTGTGGTAAATCCAGGTGGAGGCTTATTTCATGTATTCAAGCTGTTACCCCAAAAGCATCTATTGTGTCAGAGACTGTACACCAAAATCTGTGTGCTTCACTCTATTTCTCAGCTTTCCTTTTAGTCAAGTGGGGCCATGTGGTTTTGTTCTAGCCAACGGAATGTGGATGGGACTGACAACTGCCAGGGCTGGCCCATACAATAGCCCTAATAATTTTTCATGCTGAAACTCTCTGTTGTCAGTGCAGCTGGACGCAAAGAACTCTGAAATGACAGAGCACAATGTGAGAAACCTGGATGCCTGACCATTCACCACTTAGGGGATACCTATCTAGGAGAGCTGTTCAGATGGGAACCATCTCATGGGACTTTGTGTGAGTAAGAAATAAACCTTTGTGTTAAGTCACTGAAATTTCAGAGTTTATTTGTTACTACAGCAAAGTCTAATCTGCCCTGACTAACCCATCTACACACCGTTGTCCACCTCTCCACCTGAGATACACATGAAGATTTAAGAGAAGCACTTAAGCTTATCAGGTATGTTAAGGACTTTTTTTCTCAGCTTCATGAAGTGAAGAGCAGTGACTATTTTTGTTCAATTATCTCATTGATTTTCATAAGGAAAGTCATCACTTGACTATTTGAGTTTCAAGAAAAATCTGTGTCTTTCTGGAAAAAAAACTTTCAATATGAGTGATCATAAGTATGACTAGGATTGACTTGAACAACCAAAATTTATGCTTTTATGACAAGCTTCATAAGTGTTGTTCCATGCAAGAGAAACTGAATGCAATGATTGCAAAAACTGTCGCTGCAGCACATATTCCTTGATGGAGATTCTGAGTTTGGGGTACTAAATAGTTTTCATTGTCTAGATTACCTAGTTGGGAATTCAGCTGACAAACTTGCTGAAAATATTTTGATCATAGTGAAGAGACTCTTGAAGTCCTTGATTAAGTGTGTTCTGCAGAATTTCTCCCAAGTGAGTGGCAGTGGTAGTGGGTAATTGTGCCAATTTGGGTCCACCAGGAAGCAGATACTAATATGGAGTTAGGAATGCAAGTTGTTGATTGGGGATAATGCCTGTGAAAGATAAAAGGGCAGGGAGCAAGGCTGGGCAGGGAAAGCCCTTAGACCATAATGCAGATCTGACTCATGTGAAAGGGTAGGGAGAAGAAGAGGAGTTGAATAGAATTGCTTTATACTGAAAAGCAGTTGTGACAAAGTCTTGGTCAACCCAATGGGGAATTCTGGAGGAAAGGCTGACTGCTAGAAGAGTCCCATGTTGGGCAGAAATGGCCAGGCCCTAGTACAGCTCCTGTGCCTGGTCATTAGCTGGAATCTTCCAAGGAAAAGTATAGCTTTGTCAAGAATGATGCGGCTGATTTTTCAAGATGCTGCAATTAGAAGCTGTCAGCTAACTACACTCCTTATAGATATATGGCAAATTCTTTCTTGAAAGGAGACCTAAGCCATGCACCTCCATGCCTGCCATAGTCCACCTTTTGTGCTACCTGGATTAATTTCTCCAAATCTGTTCAATGTTCCTATGGAACTCTCTTCCTAAGGGGAAATAAAGAAAAGGAGGTTAGTGGGAAGAACCATACCTTGCAGTTGGTCTCAGGGCTGCCACTGGTTCTCAACTTGTCCCTTCTCCACTATTCTATATTCATACTGGTTTTTGGCCTACTTCATCTATCAATTACTGACAAAAGGCTGTATAATAGTAGGTGTATCTGTTTCTCCTTATAGTTCTATCAGTTTTTGCCTCACTTATTTTGATGCTCTGTTGTTAGGTGCATATACACTTAGGATTGTTATGTCTTCTTGAGAATTGACCCATTTATAATTATGTAATACTCCTCTTTATTCTTGATAGTATTCCTTGTTCTGAAACCTAGTTTATCCTGGTTTATCTGATAGAAATGTAGCTACTCCTGTTTTCTTTTGATGAGTGTTTTCTTGGTATATTTGTGTCTACCTTTTTATTTGTAACCTACCTGTGTCTTTATACTTAAAGTGAGTTTCTTATAGACAACATATAGTTGGGTCTTGTTTTTTTTATCCAATACATTAATCTCTGTCTTTCAATTGGTGCATTTAGAACATTCACATTTAAAGTGATTATTGATTAGATAAATATATACCATCTTTGTAACTGTGTCTGTTTGTTGCATTTGTCCTTTTTTCCTCCCCATTCTCTTTTTCTGTCTTCCAAGGTTTTAATTGAGCTTTTTATATTATTCCATTGTATTTACTCTCTTAGTATACAAATTATAATAGTTGCTGTAGAGTTTTTAATGTACATTTTAAACTAATCTAAGTCCATCTTCAAATGATACTATGCTTCTTCATGTGTGGTACAGGTACCTTATAATGGTATTTTGATTCCTACCTTCCATCTCTCTGGGGGTTCAGTGGGACTCTTCTGTACCTCTGGCAAGAGTGTGCACCCTATGGGGGCAAGTACCTCTTACACCACATTGTCCAAAAGCACAATATCTCCTTACTAGTAGGTTATTGGGAATGACTATATGGGGCCATTCCTGCTTCCATCCCTTGGTTCTTACACCCATATATTTTACCCTTGGGAGTATGGTGCCATATAGAGGTCTTTTATTTTGCATTTACATTGTATCCTGGAAGATGGTACCACATCCTTGCACAATATTGCTTCTGAGCTGCTGCTTCAGCTGCATCTTCAGCAGGCCATTCCTTTGCTTTATCAGGTCAGTACTTCTGAATGGCGTGGGATGTGACATGCCCAGGGGGTTCTATAGTCACAAGAACACTCCTAAAACTTCCTTTGTTTTGAAGTAAGTCCCTGGTCAGATGCTATGCTGTGTCAGATTCTGTTCTGATCAGGCACTCCTTAAGTCTCTGGATAGTGGTGCTGGCTGAGGTTCTGTGGGCAGGAAAGGCCAAACTATACCCAGAATAAATGTCCATTTCTATGAGAATGAATTTTTGGTCCTTTTAGGCTGGAAGAGTCCCTATCATCCCCATTGCTAGTTACGAGGCCAGCTCTGTGATGGCCCCTCCTACTGTCTGCCCTGGCTTGCAGAGGAGAGCCACGTGAACTTCTTAGTGATATCAGTGCCCTTCTCATCAGCAAACATGTTTCCCATGCTTCTGGGATCCACTGTGGCAGTGTGTTTCTACCATCTTTCAGGATCTTTGCCAGGGTGTTAAATCCTATATCCCAGAAGAATACTTCCATATTTACAAACTATTTTTAATCCAAATTTGTGTTCTGTCTCCCTATTTATTACCTGGAACTCCTTGCCAGAGAGAAACTTTGGGTCTCTGGGTATCAATGTCCAGTAGTCTCCCATTCCTCTGGTATACAGTACCCAAATAAATGGCCATAGGTCCCATCAGGGAAGGACCAGAACTATTATTATTGTACATAATTGTCATGGTGATGGAGGCTTCTTCCTCCTGGGGACCTAGCCATCTCTTCAGTCAGTGGGTTCTGGGTCTGAGAACTGACTCAGGTCAAGCAACTGGGCAGGGGATCATGGCTTTTTATTGGAGTGTTAACCTCTTTTCTACTGCTGCTTTTAAAAAATTATAGAATTAAACAATATCCTTATTGGCTGTCAATCTATTTGCCCCTATGGACACCATATTCTATTAATCTTTAGTCCCTGAGGGTCAAGCCCCTTTGGGTGCCCCTCTGATGTTGCTGGTCCTATGGTTATTGTGGTCTCCTGGCTTTGGGCAGTTAAACACAGCCTCCTGGACCTTCTTACTTTGGCCTCTATTAATAAATCCAACCACTGATACCAAAATTAAAAAAAAAATCCAACCATGTGATTACCTCTCCTACCACCTCCCCTGGCCTGCAGAGATGAGCCACCACAGAACTTCTTGGTGAGGCTAGTGCCGCTCTCACCAGTGCATCCCTGTTGGCTTTGGTGAGGGGTATGTCTCCTGAGTCCTCCCGTTAATGTACTTCTCTGGGGGTCTTCTTGCCTCAGGTAACATCTCCACCACAGCAGCTTCCCTGAGCCTTTTAATTCCTTTCTTTAATATCTGCTGTGGCAATTCAGGCATTTAAACCTCACCCAGCATGGTCATCACTTTCTCCAGACTTCTAGGAGCTGCCATAACAGTGGGTTTGCACCTACCCCTTGGGTCCTTGCCAGATTGTTGAGTCCTGTATCCTGAGAGAGTGCCCCCAAGTCAATAAACTCTCCTTTATCCAGTCTTATGTTCTGTCCGCATTGATCTACCACCCTTGAAATCCAGACCATGAGATCTTTCTGACTCCTTCCAGCATATGTTGCCTAGGTCTTGCAGATCCTCTGGCAAATAGACCCTTTTTTTCTTACCAAGCCCAGCATATCTCTGGCTGGGTATACCCTGACTTAACCCTAGTTACTGGCTTTGTAGGTAGGAGAAGAGGTGGAGGCAGATCTTGTTGCCTTATAGGGGAGAGGCCTTTGTATTGTCTTCTCTTAAGGGGTGGGGTGAATGCTAGCCCTTAATAGGGAGGGATGGGTTACCTTTGCACACTTTGAGGGTTCAGAGTAGTCTGGGGAGCCAAAATTCCTTGGAGGCATCCACTTAGATGTTCCCTTGCCATTTGCCAGTTTCCTGGGTTTTCCCTACTAGCGCCCTGGCCTTGACATAATAGACCTGCCTTGGATAAGCATTCAGTCATCTTTGAAGTTTGGGGACTCTAATTATTAAGTCCTGAGTTTGGTCTTTAGGTTTTTCTGCTCTCCCATTGAAGAAGATAGGACCTTTATGTGCTACCAAAGAGGCACTCCGGCCTTTATGCTTAGTTTTCTATTGTTAATTGCCCTCAGCAGTTTCATTTTCCCTCCACTTAACAGTCAGTGTTATCCACTTTTGCTTTTCATTGCACCTGCCAGAGCATTCTGTTTCTCCAGAATGTTCTCCCAACTCTCTACCAGTGATTGTTTTAGCAATTGGGCCATCATCTTGTCCAGGGACTATCCTTGGCCCATATACCATCTGGGATGAGGTCTTCATTTCATTTCAGGTGGTAAGTGGTCCAGTCCTAAGGCCTCACCTTACCTCTGCTTTCTCAGACAGATCCCAGTACCAACTGTGCCAGTTTAGTTCCTCTGGAAAGCAGATACTGAGACAGAGTTAGGAGTGCAAGAGGTTTCTTGGGGGCACTGCCTGTGAAACACAGAGGAGGGGGGAAGAAGGATTGGGTGGGAAATGTCTCAGATCATGATGCAGATCTGATACTTGTGAACAGAAAGGGGATAGGCAGCAGAATTGGGAAGGGAGTCTCAGAATACAATGCGGCTCTGACAAAATCTAATCTCTAACAGTCAGAATGCTCCAGGAATCAATCCTTGGCCCTCTTCTCTTCTCTAGTTGCACTCACTCCCTTGAGAATCCCTTCCAGCTCCCCAACTTTAAATGCCACCTATACCAATGACAATAAATAAATAAATAATCAGCCAATCAGTCCAGCCCAGACCTTTCCCCTGAGCTCCAAACTTACATATTCAGCTGCCCATTTTACGTCTCCTCTTAAAAGTTTACCAGATCTCCAATTCAGCATGTCCAAAACTGAGCTCTTGATTCCTACCCTGATGCGATCTGTTCTTCCTAGAGTCTTCCTCACTTCATCTCTGTTTCTATTCACTATTTGTTATCACTATTCACCCAGTTTCCAAGTCAGTCATCTTTGGTTGTTTCTTCTCTCTTATTTCCCATGCATATCCAGTGCATTGGCAAGCTCTGATATCGCTTCTGTTCTTCAAATATGCTAAGGTATTTTGACAAGCAGTTCTCTGCCTGAAATAATCTTCCTTTCTCCTTCAATTCTTAGCTTAAAGGTTATCTCTCCAGAGAGAACTTCTACGACCACTCTTTTATATTTTCTCATAGTGCTCGGCAGTTCCTTGATACCACTTAAAAAGTTTATGCCTATATGTTTGTTTCATGTCTGTCTCCCTCTTTAGCATGGAAGCTTCATGAAGGGAGGAGCTTGTCTGTTTTGGTCCCTATTGTATCTCCAGCAAGGGCCATGTAGTAATTGTTCAATATTTATTGAACAAATGAATTTAAAATATTTCCAACAATATATTATTATATCCTATTATTGAATAAAAAGCTTTTTAAAAATTGTGGATGAGAGAAGTAAAGAAGTGCCCTTAAGGACATCTAGTTCCAGGAATATGGTGGACAGGATTAATGCTTCCCAACTGCATTACTAATATTAATATTAACATTAATAGTAGTTAATATCACTAACACAGTCACAGGAACAAAGTACCACAGACTAGATCAGAGCTTTATTGTCCTACAGTCCTGGGGGCTAGAAGTCTGAGATCAAGGCATCAGCAAGTTGATTTCTTCTGAGGGCTGTGAGAGAGAATCTTTTTCATGCCTCTCCCCTCACTTCTGGTGGTTTGCTGGCAATCTGTGGTGTTCCTTGGCTTGTAGATGTATTGCTCCAGTCTCTGATTTCATCTTCCCATGGCATTCTCCTATGTCTCTGAGTGCCCAAATTTCCCTTTTTTAAAGGACACCAGTTATATTGGATTAGGGCTCACCCTAATGACCTCACTTTAACTTGCTTACCTCTGTAAAGGTCCTGTTGCCAAAAAAGGCCATATTCTGAGGTACTGAGGGTTAGAACTTCAACATGTCTTTTCTGGGGGTATAGTTCAATCCATAACACCAGCCCTTTTGAGGAGGGGATAAAAGTATTAGAATATATATTCATATTTTTAAACCAAAAAGTACAATATTCATATATTTTTTATTGAAGTGTAGTTGATATACCAATTATATTTGTTTCAGATTTATAGCACAGTCATTTGACAATTATACACACTACTAAATGTCTACCACAATAAGTCTAGTTACCATCTGTCACCATACAAAGTTATTACAATATTACTGACTATATTTCCTGTGCTATACTTTCATCCCTGTGATTAATTTATTTTATAATTGGAAGTTTGTACTTCTTCATGCCCCTCTCCTAGGGCAACCACCAGTTTGTTCTCTGAGTTCATGAGTCTGTTTCTAATTTGCTTGTTTGTTTTGCTTTTTAGATTCCACATATAAATGAAGTCATATGGTATTAATATTTAATATATGGATTGATGTCCTGGGCATGCTCACTTGGTCTTGTGTCTGACAGTTGGTGCCACAAAGAGGATACAAGGTATCCTGAAAAAAGAGTGGGAGGTAACCTGAAAAAACAACACAGGAGGTCTGGCCCTGGTGTGGTACTCATTCTTTCCCTTCCACTGTGTTGCAAGGTTTTCCGATTTACTGAGTCAAGTTAAATGTATTCATGGATAATACCGTCTTGCTTTAATTAAACTAACCCTTACAAAATGTAAAAGTGGATTTAAAAGTTTCCTATAAAAACAAATACCCCTCTGCTCAACCTCCCCACAAACGCAGCCACAGATTAAAAATAATACTAATACTGCAACCACAAATAAATAGCTTAAAAAAGAAAAAAAGAAAAGTTGGGTAAATAAATGCACAAATCAAGGTGGTAGAAAGAAATTCAATAAATTAGCAATGACAAGGGTAAACAGGTGAAATTTACAATAAGCAACATATATTGACAAATTGTATCTGTAAAAACCTAGCTCTGTGATATTTATAAATGATATACCTAAAATGTGAGGATACAGAAAGTTTGAAAGTAAAAAGAAAAATATATGTCCAGAAGATGTAACCAAAAGAAAACTGATGCCACAATATTAATATCAGAAAAATAAACCTAAAGGTAGAAAAAATATAGCCACTATATCATGACAAAAGGAATAATCCACCAAGAAGGTATACAAATTCTAAACCTGTATAGATTTAATTGTATTATCATAAGAAAGCAAAAATGCACAAAATTACAAGGAGAGAAGGATAAATACACAAAAATAGGAGAGACTTTAATATACTTCTCTTCATATTTGAGAGATGCTGACAAGAAATTAGTAAAGCATAAGAGATTTGAAAGCACCCCTATGTTTATTGCATCACTATTTACAATAGCCAAGAAATGGAAGCAACCTAAGTGTCCATCAGTAGATGAATGGATTAAGAAGATATGGTACATATACACAATGGAATATTATTCAGCCATAAGAAGAAAACAAATCCTACCATTTGCAACAACATGGATGGAGTTAGAGGGTATTATGCTCAGTGAAGTAAGCCAAGCCGAAAAAGACAAGTATCAAATGATCTCACTCATATGTGGAGTATAAGAACAAAGAAAAAAACTGAAGGAACAAAACAGCAGCAGACTCACAGAACCCAAGAACGGACTGATAGTTACCAAAGGGAAAGGGACTGGGGAAGAAGGGTGGGAAGGGAGGGATAAGAGGGTAAAAGGGGCATTACGATTAGCAGAAGTAATGTTGGGGGGGGCACGGGGAGGGCTGTACAACTCAGAGAAGACAAGTAGTGATTCTCACTACGCTAATGGACAGTGACTGTAATAGGGTTGGTGGGGGGACCTGATGGAGGGGGTAGTTTAATCACTACAATATTGCACATGTAATTGTAGGTTAATGATACCAAAATAAATTGTAAAAAAAAAAAAGAGATTTGAAAGCACAAATAACAGGCTTTCTCTGTTGGACATAATCAGAACTTTATATCAATTAAATAATAAAAATTCTTTTCAAGCACATATATAACAGTTTAAAAATTGATCATAAACTTGCAGACTAAGTAATTAATACTAAAGCATATTTATCATGGACATCATATTTTCTGGCCACAATATAATTATATTAAACATAGTACACAAAATGACAATTTTAAAGCCACATATATTTGGATATTTATAATCACATATTACATGGGTCAAAGAAAAAATTGTACTAGATACTACAAAATACTTAGAACTGAATGATGGTGAAAATACTAAATATCAGCGCTTGAGAGGGCTCAACTAAGGTGGTATTAGGGGAAAATATATAGCTTTAGATTCTTGTATTACAAAAGGTGAAAGGCTAAAAAGTAACTCAAGAAGTTAGAAATAAGACAACAAGGAAGTAGAAGGAAAGAATTTCAAAAAGGTAAGATCAGAGATTAATGAAATAGAATACCAAGCCAAATCAAGAGGAACAACAAAACAAAACACTAGGTTATTTTATATCAATATAAAGATGATAAATATACATGCTAGATATGTCAGGATATTCTTGACACTCCGATATTTACCTGTTAACAGATAATTGTTGTTGTTAAGGTTTGTATTTCTTCTCATGTAATTTTTTTTATAATTTATTTTGGTATCATTAATCTACAATTACATGTGCAATATTAATATTATGGTTATGAAACTACCCCCTTCATCAGGTACCCCCCACCAACCCCATTACAGTCACTGTCCATCAGCATAGTGAGATGCTATAGAATCACTACCTGTCTTCTCTGAGTGGTACAGCCCTCCCCATGCCCCCCCAACATTACTTCTGCTAATCGTAATGCCCCTTTTACCCTCTTATCCCTCCCTTCCCACCCATCTTCCCCAGTCCCTTTCCCTTTGGTAACTATTAGTCTGTTCTTGGGTTCTGTGAGTCTGCTGCTGTTTTGTTCCTTCAGTTTTTTTCTTTGTTCTTATACTCCACATATGAGTGAGATCATTTGATACTTGTCTTTTTCGGCTTGGCTTATTTCACTGAGCATAATACCCTCTAGCTCCATCCATGTTGTTACAAATGGTAGGATTTGTTTTCTTCTTATGGCTGAATAATATTCCATTGTGTATAGGTACCACATCTTCTTTATCCATTCATCTACTGATGGACACTTAGGTTGCTTCCATTTCTTGGCTATTGTAAATAGTGCTGCAATAAACATAGGGGTGCATCTGTCTTTTTGAAACTGGGCTGCTGCATTCTTAGGGTAAATTCCTAGGAGTGGGATTCCTGGGTCGAATGGTATTTCTATTTTGATGAAAAAGCAAGACCCATCTATATGCTGCTTACAAGAGACTCACCTTAAACCCAAAGATATACACAGACTGAAAGTGAAGGGATGGAAAAAGATATTTCATGCAAACAACAAAGAGAAAAAAGCAGGTGTTGCAGTACTTGTATCAGACAAAATAGACTTCAAAACGAAGAAAGAAGGAAGAGATAAAGAATGACATTATGTAATGATAAAGGGGTCAGTCCAACAAGAAGATATAACCATTACAAATATATATGCACCCAACACAGGAGCACTAGCATATGTGAAACAAATACTAACAGAATTAAAGGAGGAAATAGACAGCAATGCATTCTTTTTGGGAGACTTTAACACACCACTCACTCCAAAGGACAGATCAATCAGACAGAGAATAAGTAAAGACACAGAGGCACTGAACAACACACTAGAACAGATGGACCTAACAGACATCTACAGAACTCTGCACCCAAAAGCAGCAGGGTACACATTTTTCCCAAGTGCACATGGAACATTTTCCAGAATAGACCACATAGTAGGCCACAAAAAGAACCTCAGTAAATTCAAAAATATTGAAATCCTACCAAACAACTTCACAGATCACAAAGGTATAAAACTAGAAATAAATTTTAGAAAGAAATCAAAAAGGCTCACAAATACATGGAGACTTAACAACATTGTCCTAATTAATCAATGGGTTAAAGACCAAATCAAAACAGAAATCAAAGAATATATGGAGACTAATGACAAGAACAACACAAAGCCACAACTTCTGTGGGACGCAGCAAAGGCAGTTCTAAGAGGAAAGTATATTGCAATCCAGGCCTATTTAAACAAGGAAGAAAATTCCCAAATGAATAGTCTAAAGACACAATTAATTAAATTGGAAAAAGAAGAACAAATGAGGCCCAAAGTCAACAGAAGGAGGGACATAATAAAGATCAGCGAAGAAATAAATAAAATTGAGAAGAATAAAACAATAGAAAAAATCAATGAAACCAAGAGCTGGATCTTTGAAAAATAAACAAAATAGATAAACCCCTAGGCAGACTTATTAAGAGAAAAAGAGAATCTACACACATAAACAGAATCAGAAAAGAGAAAGGGAAAATAACGACGGACCCCACAGAAATACAAAGAATTATAAAAGAATATTGTGAGAATCTATATGCTAACAAGCTGCAAAACATAGAAGAAATGGACAATTTCTTAGAAAAATACAACCTTCCAAGACTGACCAAGGAAGAAACAGAAAAACTAAACAGACCAATCACCAGCAACGAAATTGAAGTGGTAATCAAAAAACTACCCAAGAACAAATCCCCCGGACTAGATGGATTCACCTCTGAATTCTACCAGACATATAGAGAAGAAATAACACCGTTCTCCTTAAAGTTTTCCAAAAAATAGAAGAGGAGGGAATACTTCCAAACTCATTCTATGAAGCCAGCATCACTCTAATACCAAAACCAGGCAAAGACCTCACCAAAAAAGAAAGGTACAGACCAATATCCCTGATAAACGTAGATGCAAAAATACTCAACAAAATATTAGTAAACCGAATTCAAAAATACATCAAGAGGGTCATACACCATGATCAAGTGGGATTCATCCCAGGGATGCAAGGATGGTACAACATTCGAAAATCCATCAACATCATGCACCACATCAACAAAAAGAAGAACAAAAACCACATGATCATCTCCATAGATGCTGAAAAAGCATTTGATAAAATACAGCATCCATTCACGATAAAAACTCTCAATAAAATGGGTATAGATGGCAAGTACCTCAACATCATAAAGGCCATATATGACAAACCCCCAGCTAACATCATACTTAACAGTGAGAAGCTGAAAGCTTTTCGTCTAAGATTGGGAACAAGACAGGGGTGCCCACTCTCTCCACTGTTATTCAACATAGTACTGGAGGTCCTAGCCATAGCAAACAGACAAAACAAAGACATACAAGGCATCCAGATTGGTAAAGAAGAAGTCAAACTGTCACTATTTGCAGATGACATGATACTGTTCATAAAAACCCCTAAGGACTCCACTCCAAAACTACTAGAACTAATATCTGAATTCAGCAAGTAGCAGGATACAAAATTAACACACAGAAATCTGTTGCTTTCCTATACACTAACGATGAACTAACAGAAAGAGAAATCAGAAAAAAAATTCCATTCACAATTGCATCAAAAGGATAAAATACCTAGGAATAAACCTAACGAAGGAAGTGAAAGACCTGTACTCTGAAAACTGCAAGACACTCCTACGAGAAATTAAAGAGGACACTAACAAATGGAAATGCATCCCATTCTCTTGGCTAGGAAGAATAAATATTGTCAAAATGGCTATACTACCTAAAGCAATCTACAGATTCAACGCAATCCCTATCAAACTACCAACAGCTTTCTTCAATGAACTGGAACAAATAATTGTAAAATTCATATGGAACCACAAAATACTCCAAATAGCCAAAGCAATCCTGAGAAGGAGGAATCAAATGGGGAATTTCGCTCCCTGACTTCAAGCTCTGCTACACAGCCACAGTAATCAAGACAATTAGATATTGGCACAAAAGCAGACCCACAGACCAAAGGAACAGAATAGAAAATCCAAAAATTAACCCAAACATATACAGTCAATTAATAATTGATAAAGGAGCCTTGGATATACAATGGGGAGATGACAGCCTCTTCAGCAGCTGGTGTTGGAAAAACTGGACAGCTACATGTAAGAGAATGAAACTGGAGAACTGTCTAACCCCATACACAAAGATAAACTCAAGGTGGATCAAAGACCTGAATGTAAGTCATGAAACCATAAATCTCTTAGAAATAAACATAGTCTATAATCTCTTGGACATAAACATGAGTGACTTCTTCATGAACATATCTCCCTGGGCAAGGTAAACAAAAGCAAAAATGAACAAGTGGGACTATATCAAGCTGAAAAGCTTCTGTAAAGCAAAGGCCACCATCAGTAGAACAAAAAGACATCCTACAGTATGGGAGAATATATTCATAAATGACATATCCAATGAGGGGTTGACATCCAAAATATACAAAGAGCTCATGCACCTCAACAAACAAAAAGCAAATAATCCAATTAAGAAATGGGCAGAGAACATGAATAGACACTTCTCTAAAGAAGAAATTCAGATGGCCAACAGGCACATGAAAAGATGCTCCACATCACTAATCATCAGAGAAATGCAGATTAAAACCACAATGAGATATCACCTCACATCAGTGAGGATGGCCAACATCCAAAACACAAACAACAACAAATATTGGCAAGGATGTGGAGAAAAGGGTACCCTCCCACACTTCTGGTGGGAATCCAAATTAGTTCAACCATTGTGGAAATCAGTATGGAGGTTCTTCCATAAACTCAAAATAGAAATACCATTTGACCCAGGAATCCCACTCCTAGGATTTTACCCTAAGAATGCAGCAGTCCAGTTTGAAAAAGACATATGCACCCCTATGTTTATTGCAGCACTATTTACAATAGCCAAGAAATGGAAGCAATCTAAGTGTCCATCAGTAGATGAATGGATAAAGAAGATGTGGTCATATACACAATGGACAATTATTCAGCCATAAGAAGAAAACAAATCCTACCATTTGCAACAACATGGATGGAGCTAGAGGGTATTATGCTCAGTGAAATAAGCCAAGCTGAAAAAGGCAAGTATGAAATGATTTCACTCATATGTGGAGTATAAGAACAAAGAAAAAAACTGAAGGAACAAAACAGCAGCAGACTCACAGAACCCAAGAACAGAGTAATAGTTACCATAGGAAAAGGGACTGGGGAGGATGGGTGGGAAGGGACGGACAAAGGGTAAAAAGGGGCATTACAATTAGCAGGCATAATATACTGGGGCACTGAGAGCGCTGTACAACTCAGAGAAGACAAGTAGTGACTCTATAGCATCTCACTACGCTGATGGACAGTGACTGTAATGGGGTTGGTGGGGGGAACCTGATGAAGGGGGTAGTTTAATAACCATAATATTGCACATGTAATTGTAGATTAATGATTCCAAAAAAACCCCCCAAAAAAACAGTGTTGGGATGGATTTGGCCTGTGGGTGTATAGTTGGCAACCCCTGATCTAGGAATTGGTACATTTTTTAATCAAACTCTCTGAGGTTTTGAGAATTTCTGAGGTCTGATAAGAATATGAAATGAATTACATTTAAACATTCTTTCCTTGCAGATTTGAATTGTGTTATAGCTCATTTTCTTCACATAGCATTATAAGCATCATAGCATTTTTCAAACATGATACATTTTATAACAATTTTCTTTAATGGTCTAAGTCTCTTCAAACATGATACATTTTATAACAATTTTCTTTAATGGTCTAAGTCTCTTCTAAATACCAAATCTAAACTATAAAACTATTTAATTTATACATCAGTTTCTAACACTCAGATAGGTTTATAGGAACATTGTCAAGAATCTAATGAAAATATCATATTTATTTATTTTCTTTCTGCAAGGAAGTGTACTCTTTATTCTTTTGATTGTATGATTCTGATTAGTTGATAAACATGCATGGCCTTTCTTAAGACATGTTAATTAGTATGGATGTTGCTCTAACAATCTTCTAGGAACTGACATCTTCTGAATATCTGGTATATCATGCATTAATTTTTATCATTTAATGCAATTGCCAAATCAGGAATTTAGAATGCTGTGCTTAAGATTTCTTTAATTTGAAATAGAGATCTGAAAGCTGTCAGGACCCTTGGAAACAACAGTTTGATAAGAGCAGATAGACATGATTTTGGGAAAACTTTCTGAATTAGTTTCCTAGGGCTGCTGTAACAAAGCATCACAAACTGGGTGGCTTAAAGCAACAAATTTCTGGAGGCTAGAAGTCTGAAATCAGGGTGTCAGCAGGGCCATGCTCCTTCTAAAACCTGTTGGGAAGAATCCTTCCTTCCTCTCTTCCCAGCGTCTGTTTACTAGATATATTGCTCCACTATCTGCCTCTATCATCACATGGCCGTGTTCTCCCTCCCTCCCTCGCTCCCTCCCTTCCTTCCTTCCTCCCTCTCTCCCTCCCCCCTCCCTCTCTTTTTTTCTCTCTTTTTAAAACTAAACGAAAGCATGTATTAAACCATTTTAATGGAAATGTTAAAAATTAAAGTACTCTACACTTGATGGTTTCCTTGAGGTTACAATTTTTGGCTGCTCTTAGTACTGTTTCAGAAAAAGCATATGGACGAAGACAGCCCTGCAGATCTCCTGACGTGAGTTCTATATTGCATGGAAAGATGAAATACACTATATTTAACATTTGGTAGCTCTACTTTCAGCTCAGCAACCTCAATTCAAGAAACATTGTGTTTTTATATATCTACTACTGTATTAGTACGGAGTTCATTAACATCTATTAGAAAGTTTATTTTATGAAAAAGAAGTAGAAAGGCAAAATTTGCAGGCTACTATAAAATGCTTAGGAATGTTTCATGATACTTTTAATTGCTACCAAATGCCTGAGAAGTCAGAAAAATAAGACTGAAGAGTTTGTTAAAGACTACTTTCTTAGTTTGTGAAAATTTCAGGGTAGAAATGTTACTTCATGATATAGATATACACAGTTTTAAAGGCATATCAAGTTGATGATTTCTTCAGGTATTTTGGATCTCATTGATATGCATGTGAAGTTTATATGATGCTTGAGGCAGTTGTCTCTGATGATTATGAGTATGAAAATGGAGTTCATTAGATATTTTAGGTGCCTGTTGACCTATGTTCCCAAAGCTAAATGTTTCCCTGTGTGTTTCTGTATGTCTTCTTCTTTTAGGGACACCAGTCATATTGGATTAGGGCCTACCCTAATGATCTCATGTTAACTTGCTTATATCTGTAATTATTTCCAAATAAGATCTCATTCACAGGTACCAAGGGTTAGGAGTTCAATATATCTTCCGGGGGTAGGGGAGCGGGGCACACAGTTGAACCCATAACACCTTCCCAAAGAAAAAGACAAGACTGTGAAATAGAACCAGAATGTTAGAATTGGAATGACCTTAACATTTTCTACAATAACCACTTAGTTTTACATTTGGAGAAACTGAGGCACTGAAAGATTGGGAGACTTGCCCAAGGGCATACAGCTAGACAAGGACAGAGTCAGGAGTGGAATTCAGTAATGGCTGGGAAATGTAGAAAGCATGCAATATGTTTCTGGGTAAACACCTGAAATAGTCAAGGTTGGTCCTAGGAAAAAAGTGGGAATTAGGCAAAATTTATCTGAGTCGTTCTCACCTCTATATCATTCCCCCTTTCCTCCCTGTTGGAACCTCCTTAGCCTTACTCTCGCCTCCAGAAACAGGTGACATTTACTGAGAGCTTCCTATGTGTGTGCTGGACATTGGGCTAAGTCTTCTGTGGTACTATCTCATTCAATTCTCATAACATAGTTGTTAAGTGCTATTATGATCCCATTTTACAAATAAGGAAACTGAGCCTCAGGGAGGTTAATTAAGTTGCCCAGAGCTTCACAGTTTGTAAGTGGCCAGGCTGAGATGCAAACACAGGCAGAGCCCATATTCTTAATTACTTTGCTACTCTGCATCTTCCTTTTTGCCATTGACCCCTCCGTACTATCAGATGCTTGCACATACTTTATACTTTTCTCAAGTACCCTTTACTCCAGAAGGCAGGCCCTCCATAAGTCCACCTTCCCAGAGAGGGTCCTACAGTTCAGAATCATCCCTTGGACTCTGCCTGCTGCCATGATGAGGTGGTAAAGAAAGAAACCAGCTGGCCATATGAACAGGGCCTCCTAGGGGCCTAGGGTCTGTTTCTCAAATTTGAGGATTCACGAACTTTGTCCTGTTGGCTTTTCCAGAAATCTTCAGGTCTAGGGTCAGAATTGCCCTATCTAAATTTACAAGAGATTGATTGCTAATCTAGAATACCAGCTTGAGAATTTACACTGAGAAATATGCCTGCCAAGTGTTCCAAGTATTGCCAAGAGAGCAATATTGCAAAGGGAGAGCTGCTCAGACAGGGCCTTGCCATGGGTCCCTTAGAGATCAGGCTCCCATAATCTGGGTCCTCGTCTCCTTCCCTCAAAGGGATGAGGGCAAATGGGGTGGGAGTGCTGGCTACAGGCTTATCTTCTGGACTACAGGGTCCCAGGGGCTGGGTTGTCTCAGGACTTTTCATTAGCCTGAGGCAGAGAGCCAGGCACTATGTGGAGAAGACCCAAGATTCTTTTATTTATTTATTTTTATTAAGGTATCACTGATACACACTCTTATGAAGGTTTCACATGAAAAACAATGTGGTTACTACAATCACCCATATTATCAAGTCCTCCCCGATACCTCATTGCAGTCACTGTCCATCAGTGCAGTAAGATGCCACAAAGTCACTACTTGTCTTCTCTGTGCTGTACTGGAGAAGAGCCAAGATTCTAACAGGAAAGCCAACATCATAAACTGAGTCCAAAGGATGTGAGAGGACCAAAGAGGGGCTGTGAGGGGGAATTCGGTAGCTCAGAGAGGTGGGGGCAGGTGAACTGAGAGGAGGCACAGCATCGAATTCTTGGCTCAGTTTGGGCCTTGCCTCTGACTCTTTGGATTTAGGCTTGTACCAGGTCATCCTGGTGATGGGACCTAAGTGTTCTTGTAAGGGCTTTAGCTTGAGCTGCTCTTCAGGTTCTTGGCAGCCTATGTTGACTCTAGTAAAATCCCCACACTCTGGCTCTGGTCTCATAAAACCCAGTCCTCCCTAGGAAGGGAGGATTCAGATATTTAGCTATAAATAAATCTATGGTTCCTGAGGTTCCCTACCAGCTGTCCTGGCAATACCCTGCCACTCTCCACACCCTGAGTCTGATGATACAGAAGGAAAACCCAGAGTTCTCTGGGTGGGTTTCCACTTGGTGGCCCAAATAGTACAACTGAGAGCAGTCAATTCCACAGTCAGTTCCAAGGGCTAGAAAGGCTTGAGGCAAAAGTTTTACAAAACATGTTGGATTTTCCAACATTGCTTTTCTCTCTTTGCATCATTAGAATCAAATGTTCTGCTTCTGTCATGTTCATTTCCAATTTTGGACATTTTTATGATAGGCACCAACTTCTTATTTTATTAGCAATCATTAATCATACACAATTGATCAGGGCCATATCAACTCTTTCTGTTTGTCTGACTCCTGGCTTCGCAACCACCCAGATGAGTGAGCTGCCTTGGATGAGAGCATTGTCTGTTAATCACCAAGGGCACCAAGTGCCTGGCACATAGCAGGAATTTAGGAAATCCTTGCTGAATGAATGAAGAAATGAATGTGTGATTGAATGAATTGCTTCAGACTCATTTGTAAACTTTGTGATCCAGTTTTTCCAGACACACACAAGAAGGCAGCTTGTAACTGCTCTTGCAATAGAGTTATGAGCTACTATTTTTTTTAATTACACAAGTTATACATAAATACATTCTCTTCATAAGAGATTCAAACATTCTAGAAGTATGGGAACAAAAGCCTTGATTACCCTCCCTACCACCACCTGAATTCTAGTCCCCTCCTCAGATTCATACATTAGCACCTGTTTTTGCTAACTGAAAGAAATTCAGAGATTTTCAATTTTACAAAAAAAGCTGTTACCCTACTAATGTAGGTCTCTCATGAAAGTGAAGTAACATAACTCAAACTTTCAGAAAGCAGGGGATATCAGTGATGTGGAGTTACACAGATTATGTGAATATTTTTGTAGGAAAAATTTCTAGCAGTGGAATTGTTGGTGTCAAGAGGTATTGTCCACTTAAGATTTTGAGTGATACTGCCAACTTGTACCCCAAAAAGTTTTTCCCAACTGTAAAAGAGAGTACATGTTTTTTCAAAATCTTGTCGACACTAGGGTTATTAATCTTTTAAATATTTGCTGATCTATAGTTGTCATCTATTTCTGAATTAAGGGTCAGGTTTAGCATCTTTTGCTGGCCATTTGTAACTTGTCTTCTGTGACTTAACAATTTTTGTCTTTTGCCAATTTGTCCACTATTTTTTTGTCTTGACTTATAACTGTCCTTTTTGTATTAATAATATCAGTCATTGACTTTTCATGTTTGTTCACAAAATGCTCCAATTTTATGCTTTTGGGTTTTGCTTATGAAGCATTTCTGCTGTTTTCTGAGCATTGGCTTCATTCATCTCTCTCTGTGGACTGGTGTTCTCTGCTGCTTGTTCCTGTTGGTGGAAGTTAGCCATACCAAAGCTCAAGAACTAAGGTTTTAGCTCTCCTCCCTGCAAGACAGCAGCCCTTCAAATGGCCAGAGACTGATCAGCTCAGTTCAGGTCCAAATAGCAGGACTTACCAAACGTACACTTTATTACAGGAAAAGAGCACAGCAGTGGGTCCGACCGCCCTTCTCTATACGGGCTGTGGCAGGAACTTCCTCACTGGGATGAGGACCACTGCTCGGTACATGTAGCACCTCAGAACCAGGGAGTCTAAAATGGAGTCTCGGTTGGGTTTTTTTATATTTTGCTAGTCACAGAGGCATATTCCAGCCTCAACAGTAGAGTATGGGGGAGAGAGGAAGGAGTCACACTGACACTGGGTGCAAATTATCAATCTCAGTTATACATAATGTTGACCAGCTGGTACAACACCTTAAATATTCTCAGACCCACGGTTGCAAAGAGACACCATTAATCAGTATATTTCATTCCTTGAGGAGGGGTCAGTGCCATGCAGGAACTTCAGTAAAACAGCTCAGGCTAATTCTAGACCTACCAGAACGCGCCTCACAGCACACATAATTTTTTCTCTCTTCCCAAGCCTCTGCACCCCTTGCCCCATCTTCGCCCTCAGCTCTAATCTTGCTTCCTATTTCACTGAGAAAAAGGGGCAAGAACAGAGAACTGCTACAAGCTATCATCTTCACAACCTACCCCCTTACCTGCAAGGGGGTCTCCGTTCACTGCTGTTCCTCTTGTTGCTATGCACGAGCTGCCCATGACTGTGTGTATGGCCCATCCCTCTGTGTGTGCACAGGGTTCCAGCCTCTCTCCCACCCAGGGACCTCACAGCAGCAGGTTTCCTCTCCCGTGCCTGCAGCCTTCCTTTCTCCGTTGCATCATTCAACAGCATACAAAGATCTTATTTCTATTCCCCATGTTAAAACTTTCTCTTGAACTCACATCCTCCTCTAGTTACTTTCTATCTCTGGTCCCCAGAAAACAAAGTTCCTTAAAAAAGCTGCCCCCTCTTGCTGCCTGCAATTCCTTCCCTCCCATTCTCTCTTGTACCCATGCAGCCATTCTTTCACGCTCACTACTCTGCTAAAACTGCTGTTGTAAAGGTCACTAATTACTTCCCTGTTGCTAAATCCAATGGCCTATTGGTGACATTTGACCAATTATTGGTGGCATAATTGATTACTCCTTCCCCTTGAAGCATTTTCTCTACTTGACTTCCAGAGCACACACACACTTTGCTGGGTTTCTTCCATCTTTTTTGAGTTGCCTTTTCAGTTTCCTTTACCAGATTCTCACCCCTTCTAACCCCATCTTCTGCAACCCAACCTCTTAACATTGAGCCAACCCAGGGCTCAGTTCTTAGATCTTTCTTTGTCTGAATTTACTCCTCTGGAGCTCTCATGGCTTTAAATACCACCTATATGCTGAGGACCCCAAATTTTTATTTCCATTCCTGATACCTCCCACGAAATCCAGAGCCACATATCCAACTGACCACATCCCCTACACTTTGATGTCCAAAAGATCACTCAAATTCACAACCTAATTCCTAGTCTTCTCTCAAAATTTGCAGCCCCTGACAGAATTTGCTACTTCTGACAACCCCATGACAGTAAATGTCAACTCTATTCCTCAGTTACTTAGGCTAAAATCCTTGGAGTCATTCTTGATGTCCCTTTTTTATTTACATCTGTCAGCAAATCCTGTTGATTCTACCATCAAAGTATATCCAGAATGAATATACACTACTTCTCTCCCATGTCCACGCCCATCACAGAAGCCCAAGCCTTTTTGAAGCCACCATCAATCACCTCTTCTCTGACTTTGCAGTGACTCTGGTCTCCTGCATCTTCTCCACAAAGAACCCACAGCAGTCTGAGTGGTTCTTTGCAAATACAAAACATCAAATCACTTCTCTGCTCAAAATCCTCCAATCACTTTTCATCTCATCGTGCATAAAAGGTAAAGTCAGCATCATGTCTTACAAGGCCCTGTGTGATCTGCCACAGACCACTCCCCCAGAATTGTGTTACCTTATATTCTACTAGCTCTCCTCCTAGCCTCCCTCCACCCGGACCCTTGCCCCAGGCTCACTCCACCCAAGTCACCGTGGTTGCCTTGCTGTTCCTTTAACATGCTAGCCATGCCTGTCAGGCACTCAACATTTGTTCTCACCATTCTCTCCAGTTCAGAGGCTCTTGTTCAGGGGCCATTTTACTCCCCAGGTGACTTTTGGCAATGTTTGGAGACATTTTTGATTTTCATGACCCCGAGGAGCTGGGAGGTGCCCTGACATCCAGTCGGTAGAGCCAGGGCTGCTGCTAAATGTCCTACAGTGCCCATGACAGCCTCGCATACAAGCAATTAGCTGGCCCAAACTGTCAGTATTGCTCATGTTGAGTAACTCTGCTCTGTCTGGCCTACTGATTCCCCAGATAGCTACATGGCCCATGCCTTCACCTCCTGGTCTTTGCTGAAATGTCACTTTCTGGGAAGTGACTGCTCTGTTTAAAATTGCAATCCCTTCTTCCTGTAAGCAGCCTGAGGTGATCTCTGAAAATGGATTGCTATTCTCTTGACCCATAAAACCACACAAAATCATGCAAACCAAGAGTTTCAAATGTTCATGTTCACTTTAAGAACACCCGTGAAACTGCCCAGGCCATCAAGGGTATGCGTATCCAGAAAAACCACCCAGTATCTGAAGGATGTCACTTTACAGAAGCAATGCATGCCATTCCATCACTACAGTGGTAGAGTTGAATGTGTGCCCAGGCCAAGCAATGGGGCTGGACACAGGGTCAAAGGCCCAAAAAGAGTACAGAATTTTTACTGCATGTGCTAAAAACTCAGACAGTAATACTGAACTTTTTTGATTCATTAAGCTGTCAATTCCTGTACCACACTTTTAATTACTGTGGCTTTATAATACAATTTACTATCTGGTAGGATTAACCTCCATTTATTACCCTTCTTTTCCAGGTTTTAATGTATTTTATGATGATTTTGTCAAATTCCCTATCTCTCTCTTCAGAAAATTTCTTTCTAGAATTTTGGTTGGGTGTGTGTTAGATTTCTAGATTAATTTATGGAGAACTAGCGTTTTTATAATGGTTGAGTCTTTCTATTTAAGAATAAAATAAGACTTCATTTATTGAAGTCTTATTGTATGCCCCACAAGAGTTTAACAGTTTTCGTTGTAGAGAGCTCATTTCTTGTTTAGTCCTAGATACTTTATGGGTTTTGTTACTATCGTGAATGGGATAATTTCTTCTACTATCAATTCTAACTGATTATCGATTTTATATGAAAATCTCATAACCAGCCATCTCAGGTAAGTATAAGGAAAAAAATGTAATAGCGAATATTCATTTTCCTGGTTTATTTTCCCTAACAGGAATGTTTGAAGTGTCTGTTTCTGCATTCTGATATTTGAACAACTTCATAGTTTCTTGTGATATGAAAGATTTTGTAAACTTTTTTTGGTAGTAATTGAAGTCTGGATATTCTGTTTAGTTTTCTTTGGACACTTACTGAATTCAAAATTTACCTCTAAAATGTCTGGACAACTTTGGGAAAGAAACAAAATTGAGAATTCTATTTTGTGAGTAGCTGACAGCATTTTTTTTTGAGTTGACTTGTTAATCATTAAGAAAATTACTGTAACAATTCGGTTCATAAAACTCTTTGATGTCAGCTTTTAGGTTTAAAGAAAGTTCAACTTGCAGTATTCAAATACTGTGGAACCAACTTCATTTAACAGACCAGTAGTGGTTTCTAATCCATGCTAGACAAAAACATCTCAACATAGAGCTTAAAATAAAAGCCCTCATGATTAAAGAATATTTTGGAATGGAATTACTTTATTTCAAGCCTGCTTTATAATGAAATGAACCAAAATGCATTCAAACCTGGAAAATGGCATTGCTACCATTTTATGTAATTTGCATTCTAAAAATGTTAATATTTTACAAAAGGGCTGAACAAGCCCATAATAGGCAGTCTTACTCATATTTGTTCTCCTGTTTTTTAGAAAAAGCACATGGTCCCATTAGCCCCTGGGCATTGTGAGACCAAATACACAGAAGCATTTATTGAATATGCAGAAGTCTCAATTAGGCAGTAGTTTTGCCTATAATATAAAGAGAAATGTCTTGATTAAAGTTGGGGGTGGGGAGGGGCAATTTTGTCCCCACTGCAGATGTCTGATTAGCTATGAAAAGTGAACGTGTCCTCTCTAAGCTTTCGGTTAATAATCTTAAAATCTATTTCTATGGTTCTTGTTAAAAAACGATCAGATGTGACATCGAAGGCAGAAACCATTAAAAGAAAACAATGAAAGCTTAGACCACATTTAAAGAAAAACTAAGCTGTATAAAAAAAACCATTTTGGGAAAAAATATTTGCAACATATATAACACGTTTCTAACAAATTGATTAAAATAAAAAGAAGATACATGTTCAAATAGGAAAATCAACAAAGGCACCAGTTGTAATAAAAAAGAAGAAATAAAAATGGAAATAAACATGAAAAACCATTTTGCTTTACTCCTGATCAAAGACATGAAAATTAAAATAACACCGCTATTTAAAAAATCTAACAGAGTGGCAAAGATGAAAAGATTATTAATATCCAGTGCTTGAAAAGATGTGGGAAAAGGACAGTGCTGAAATACTGATGAAAATTTCAGTTGAGGGCAATTTGGCAATATGCATTGAAACTGAAAATATACACACTCTTTGTTTAGCAATTTCAGATTTCAGAAGTCTATCTTGAGGCATATTTAGCACATGCACAGAATTGCATGTCAAATATATTAATTGCAGCATTATTTATAATTGCCAAGTTTAATAGATCCAAATGTCCATCAAAGGAAACCTGGGTAAATAAATTATAGTATTCCTTACACTAAACAATTTTTAAAAATAATGAAGTACACCTATAAGTGCTGATAAGGGAACAATCAATCCCAAGAGCTTTTACTGAGAAAAGCAGGTCCCTAAACATCAAGTATGATCACTCTATCTACTACTTCCATTCTCTCTGACTCCCTCCAACCAGCTCTTGGCAAGTTCTCCATTACCACTGACCTCAGTGATGACAATATTCAATCTCAGGTCCAGCATCCAATTCTCAGTCTTCATATTACTTGAAAGAGTTGATCACTCCTTCCAAAATTTTTTTGCTTTTTTTATTTGAAGTATAGTTGATATACAATATTATGTTGGTTTCAAGTACACAACACAGTGATTCAACAGTTAGACACATTATTAAATCCTCACCCCACCTAATGCAGTTACTATCTTCAAAGTAGGAAGATTTTACAGAATCATTAACTATATTCTCCATGCTGTACTACGGTCCATGTGACCAACTTATACTGTTATTGAGCTTTTGTGCCCTTTGAACCCCCTCACCATCCCCACCCATCCTACTCAGTCCCTTTCCCTTTGGTAACTGTTAGTCCCTTCTTCGGTTCTGTGAGTCTGCTGCTGTTGTGTTCCTTCAGTTTTTTATTTTATTTTATTTATTTATTTAAAAAATTTTATTTTGGTATCATTAATCTACATTTACATGTGCAACATTATGGTTATTAAACTCCCCACTTCATCAGGTCCCCCCCACCAACCCCATTACAGTCACTGTCCATCAGCGTAGTGAGATGCTATAGAATCACTACTTGTCTTCTCTGAGTTGTACAGCCCTCCCTGTGCCCCGCCAACATTATGTCTGATAATCGTAATGCCCTTTTTCCCCCTTATCCCTCCCTTCCCACCCATCCTCCCCAGTCGCTTTCCCTTTGGTAACTGTTAGTCCATTCTTGGATTCTGTGAGTCTGCTGCTGTTTTGATGTTGATGGATTTCCGAATGTTGTACCATCCTTGCATCCCTGGGAGGAATCCCACTTGATCATGGTGTATGATCCTCTTGATGTATTTTTGAATTCGGTTTGCTAATATTATGTTGAGTATTTTTGCATCTATGTTCATCAGGGATATTGGTCTGTAATTTTCTTTTTTGGTGGGGTCTTTGCCTGGTTTTGCTATTAGAGTGATGCTGGCTTCATAGAAAGAATTTGGAAGTATTCCCTCCTCTTCTATTTTTTGGAAAACTTTAAGGAGAATGGGTATTATTTCTTGTGTATATGTGTGATAAAATTCAGCAGTGAATTCATCTGACCCAGGGGTTTTGTTCTTGGGTAGTTTTTTGATTACTGATTCAATTTTGTTGCTGGTAATTGGTCTGTTTAGTTTTTCTGTTTCTTGGTTGGTCAGTCTTGGAAGGTTGTATTTTTCTAAGAAGTTGTCCATTTCTTCTAGTTTTTCCACCTTGTTAGCATATAGATTTTCATAGTATTCTCTAATAATTCTTTGTATTTCTGTGGGGTCCGTCGTGATTTTTCCTTTCTCATTTCTGATTTTGTTTATGTGTGTAGATTCTCTTTTTCTCTTAATAAGTCTGCCTAGGGGTTTATCTATTTTGTTTATTTTTTCAAAGAACCAGCTCTTGGTTTCATTGATTTTCTCTATTGTTTTATTCTTCTCAATTTTATTTATTTCTTCTCTAATCTTTATTATGTCCCTCGTTCTGGTGACTTTGGGCCTCATTTGTTCTTCTTTTTCCAATTTCAGTAATTGAGTCTTTAGACTATTCATTTGGGATTGATCTTCCTTCTTTAAATAGGCCTGGATTGCAATATACTTTCCTCTTAGAACTGCCTTTGCTGTGTCCCACAGAAGTTGGGGCTTTGTGTTATTGTTGTCATTTGTCTCCATGTATTGTTTGATCTTTATTTTAATTTGGTCATTGATCCATTGATTATTCAGGAGCATTTTGTTAAGCTTCCATGTGTTTGTGAGCCTTTTTGTTTTCTTTGTACAATTTATTTCTAATTGTATACCTTTGTGATCTGAGAAGTTGACTGGTAGAATTTCAATATTTTTGAATTTACTGAGGCTCTTTTTGTGGCCTAGTATGTGGTCTATTCTGGAAAATGTTCCATGTGCGCTTGAGAAGAATGTGTATCCTGCTGCTTTTGGGTGTAGAGTTCTGTAGATGTCTGTTAGGTCCCTCTGTTCTAGTGTGTTGTTCAGTGCCTCTGTGTCTTTACTTATTTTCTGTCTGGTTGATCTGTCCTTTGGAGTGAGTGGCGTGTGGAAGTCTCCTAAAATGAATGTATTGCTTTCTATTTCCTCCTTTAATTCTGTTAGTATTGGTTTCACATATGTTAGTGCTCCTGTGTTGGGTACATATATATTTATAATGGTTACATCCTCTTGTTGGACTGACCCGTTTATCATAAGTAATGTCCTTCTTTCTCTTGCTACTTTCTTCGTTTTGAAGTCTATTTTGGCTGATACAAGTACTGCAACACCTGCTTTTTTCTCTTTGTTGTTTGCATGAAATATCTTTTTCCATTCCTTCACTTTTAGTTTGTGTATATCTTTGGGTTTGAGGTGAGTCTCTTGTAAGCAGCATATAGATGGGTCTTGCTTTTTTGTCCATTCTATTACTCTGTGTCTTTTGATTGGTGCATTCAGCCCATTTAGTTTTAGGGTGATTATCGATAGATGTGTACTTATTGCCATTGCAGGCTTTAGATTCGTGGTTACCAAAGGTTCAAGGGTAGCTTCTTTAGTATCTAACAGTCTAACTTAACTCTCTTATTAAGCTATTATAAACACAGTCTGATGATTCTTTATTTCTCTCCCTTCTTATTCTTCCTCCTCCATTCTTTATATGTTAGGTGTTTTATTCTGCACTCTTTTGTGTTTCCTTCCACTGTTTTTGTGGATAGTTGATTTTAATTTTTGCCTTTAGTTAGTATTTGGATTGTATGCTTTCTTTGCTATGATTTTATTTTCTCTGTTGACATCTATTTAGCCTTAGGAGTGCTTCCATCTAGAGCAGTCTCTTTAAAATATCCTGTAGAGGTGGTTTGTGGGAGGCAAATTCCCTCAACTTTCGCTTGTCTGGGAATTGTGTAATCCCTCCCTCAAATTTAAATGATAATTGTGCTGGATACAGTATTCTTGGTTCAAGGTCCTTCTGTTTCTTTGTGTTAAATATATCATGCCATCCTCTTCTGGCCTGTATGGTTTCTGTTGAGAAATCTGATGATAGCCTGATGGGTTTTCCTTTCTAGGTGATGTTTTTTCTCTCTCTGGCTGCCTTTAATACTCTGTCCTTGTCTTTAATTTTTGCCATTTTAATTATTATATGTCTTGGTGTTCTCTTCCTTGGGTCCCTTGTGTTGGGAGATCTGTGGACTTCCATGGTCTGAGAAATCATTTCCTTTCCCAGCTTGGTGAACTTTTCAGCAATTATGTCTTGAAAGACACATTCTATCCCTTTTTCTCTCTCTTCTTCTTGTACTCCTATAATGCGAATATTGTTCCATTTGGATTGGTCACACAGTTCTCTTAATATTCTTTCATTCCTAGGGATCCTTTTATCTCTCTCTGCTTTAGCTTTTCTGTATTCCTGTTCTCTGATTTCTATTCCATTTAACTGTCTCTTGCACCTTGTCCAGTCTGCTCTTAAGCTCATCTATCGATTGTTTCTTAAGCTCATCTATTGAATGTTTCATTTCATTTCTGTAATGCCCTCCTGACTTCCTCCCTTAGCTGTTGCATATTTCTGTGTAGGTCCATCAGCAGGGTTATGACTTTTTTTCTGAATTCTTTCTCAGGAAGATTGTTTAAATATATCCCACCGGCCCTCTTTCTGGAGTTTTCTGGGTGATTTTTGACTGGACCAGATTCTTCTGTCTTTTCACGGTGATAGAAGCAGTTGCAGGCAGGTGACGTGTGTCAGGTGGGAGAACAAAGTCCCTTCCTGCTTCTTGTTCTCCTTGTCCTTCTCCTCAGCCTGTGCCAGTTACCCACACACTGGGAGGCAGTCTCTGGGATAATCCCCCGAGGTGCCGTGGGCAGGGCTGCCCTCAGGCTAGCCTAGAGCACTGCGGCGGGTTGCAGCCATGCCAGGTGCTTCTGCAGCAAGTCTGGCACCCCTTGGTGCCTTCCAGACCTTGTTATGGCTTCCGCAGCCCTTCCCAGTTAGCTGCGCACCCACCAGAAGGAGATTCTGTGTGGTTGCTCTGGGCGGGGCTGCTCTCCTGCTGTTCTGCGGCTGTGGCAGATCAGCCAGACCATTTGCAGCACCAGCCGGGGGAACGAATGGCAGGCTGCTTATCACCGTGAGGGGCTTCGGCGGGGCTGCTTTACCCTGCAGGAGGTTAGGGGTCTTGAGATTACTCAAGATTACCAACCTGCTGAGCTGAGTGTTCTGGGACGATTTTGTTCAGCTGTTGGGCCCTTGTCTCTTTAAGACTTTTTAAAAAGTGCCTGGTTTTCTTTTGTCCCAGGGGAGCCGGCTGTGGGGACCTGCTCGCAGTCTCTGACTTGGATCCTGTCCTTCCATTTCTCTAATCCCCAACATACCATGCGATATGTGTCTTTGCTCCCAGTGCAGATCACCAGGGCTGGTTATTTATCAGTCCTGTGCTTCCACTCCCTCCCCACTCTGATTCTTTTCCTCCTGCCAGTGAGCTGGGGTGGGGGAGTGCTCGGGTCCCGCCGGGTCCCGGCTTTGTATCTTACCCTCTTCGTGAGACACTGAGTTCTTGCAGATGTAGCTGTAGCCTGGCTGTTGTACTGTATCTTCTGGTCTCTCTTTTAGGAATAGTTGTATTTGTTGTATTTTCACAAATATATATGGTTTCAGGAGGAGATTTCTGCCACCCTGCTCACACCACCATCTTGAGCCCCTCCTCACTCCCTGCTTCTTGCCTTGCCCTATTTCCATCTAATCTCAGTGCAGTAGGCTGAAGTCTTGTCACGTCCCTCCTCTGCTCAAAACTCTCCAGTGGTTTCCATTGTCACTCAGAGTAAACTCCAAAATTCTTTTTATGGCCTTCAGAGACCTGTATGATCTGGGCTCCTCCAGAATTCTCTGACTCCTGTGCTCTGCTGACCTCCTTTCTGACTCCTCTCCCTAATTTACTCCATTCCAGCCATCCAGGCTTTTTTGTTGTTCCTTGAACATGCCAAACTTACTTCTTTCATGGGACCTTGGTCTTGGCTATTTTTCCTGCCTGGAATGCTTTTCTTTCAGATATCTGCATGACCTGCTCTCCTGTTTCTTTCAGGTCCCTGCTCAAATGTCACTTTATCAGTGAGGACTTCCTGGTATAAAATTAAAACCTACTTATTACTCATTTTCTCCCTTCTCTGCCTTATTTTCCTCTATGTCATTTATCACCATCTGACATAATATATACTCCCCTGTTTCTTTGTTTATTGTCTTTTATCCCCCATTAGAAGTAAGCTCCACAAGGGGAAGGGTGTTGTTTTGTTAACTAATGTATTCTTAGCACCTGGATATATGGTTGTCATATAGCGGGCATTCAATAAATGTCTGTAGAATGAATGAATAATGAATACTATATGCCAACTTAAGCACTGGGATTAGAAGGTTTTCTTCCCTTTCTTCTATTAAAAAGTTGTTCATTTTTTAAATTGTAAAGTATACATATACAACTTACCATTTAAACCATTTCTAAGTGTACAGTCAATTGGCATTAAGTACATTCACATTGCTATGCAACTATCACCACCATCCTCCCACAGAACATTTTTTATCTTGCAAAACTGAAACTCCATACTCCCTTTTTTCTTTATACACTAAGTTAATGCCTGAATTTCTTATAACAAACATTTATTTATTATAATGTTAAAAGGTGGTTTCCATTTTGGAAACAGACTAATCGGAAATTTATATTCATTTTATAAAAACAATAATTAAGAAATGACTGTGTTCCTATTCCTTGAACGGATTAAGTGTGAAGGTGTCCAGCTTTAAAAATGATTCATTAATGTGTTCGTCTGGGAGTGTGAATATTCAGTACCAGCTGTTTTCCTCATTAATATTTGAATTTAATATTTTACCTTAAGAAATATGATATGAAGAAACAGTAAATATTTGACTACTTATGGTATTATTTTAATTTTTTTCTTTGCCTGGAGTTTAATAATTAGCAATACTGTTGCAGTTATGAAACATCATTAATACAGAAAAAGGAGGGAGGAGAGTGGCACAGATTGAGAGATTACTAGGTGTCAGACCCTACTCATCAGTGGGGTACATCAGTGTAGTCCAGGCTGAGTTTCACCATGTGCATTTCATGGAAATGCTCTTAATGAGATCACCAGTTACTTCCCTGTCACTAAATTTCAACAAGACACTTTTCGGTGCTTGTTAGCTTGACTTCCTAGCAGCCGTCAGCACAGATAACCATATGCTTCTTACCAAATCCCCTTCTTCCTTTGGTTCATCATCAGAGCTTTCTGATGCTACTTTCTAAATAAAATATTTTTCCACTCTCTCCATGTCCACTGTCACCACCCAAGTGAGTCTGAGATCCATCACCTCCTGCTTGGAGTACTCCAATACCTTCTTAACTGGTGTCTTTGCCTCCACTCTTCCCTGCCCCCCATTGATCCATTTCCTATGATGTCTCCAAAGTATGACCACACCACTGCCTTGATTCTAACTCCTCAGTGGATTTTTCTTGCTCTGACAGTAAGTGTCCTTACTCTGGTCTACAGAGTCCTTCACCCTCTGGTTCCTGCCTGCCTTGCCTCAGCTTGAGCCACTCTCCTTTTTCATCTTTGTTGTTGATACTTCTTTGAGTTCCTTGAGTGAGCCACACCCTCTTTCATCTCTGGATCTTTGCACATGCTCTTCCCTCTGCTCGGACCACTGTTGATTCATTTACTAATTCATTCAACAAATATTTATTGAGTGCCTACTAGGTGCCAAGCACTGTTCTGAGTATTGAGGATACAGCAGTGAGTAAAATAAACATTACTTTGCCTGTGAGATTGCATTTCAGAAGGTGAGAGATGAAAAATAATAAACATAGTAAGTAAATAAACTGCCTGGTGTTTTAGAAAGTGAAAAGCACTATGGGAAAAAGGAAAAAGTAGAGCAAGATAAGCAGGATTGAGACCTCAGAGGAAGTGTCAGTGGAGCCAGAGTGGGGAGTTGGGACTCCCAGACCCACTCAGCAGTCCCTCCTCACATGTGAAAGGAGGCCCAGGGGTCCCTGGACTTTTACCCCCATCTGGCAGTATCATGGCAGCATCTCCTCTTTCCCCTCATGGAAGAGTGTCACAGAACACCAGCTAAAACATAAGGTCTAACTAAGATCCACAGTCTCCCAGCACAGTACCCCAAATGTCAAGGTTTCAGTTGAAAATCACTCATCATCCCAAGAACCAGGCAGATCACAAACTGAAAAAGATAACCAACAGACAGCCGGGGCTGCCCCAACAGTACTACAAACTGAGCAGTTTAAAAACCACCGAAATTTGCTGCCTCACGGTTCCAGAACCTAGAAGTGTGAAATCAAGGTGTTGGCAGGGCCTCGCACTCTCTGAAATCCAGAGGAGAGAACCCTTCCTTGCCTCTTCCTAGCTTCAGCGTTCAAAAGTCAATCCATGTCATCTGTCATATCAACAGGCTACAGAAGAGAACTTACAGGATCATATCAATTGAAGCAGAAAAAGCTTTTTGACAAAATGCAGCACCCATTCAGACTAAAAACTCTCAGTTCACTAGAAATAGAGGGGTGCTTCCTCAGCTTGGTGGAGAGCATTGACCAACCCTGCCAAAAGCTGTGAATATGTAATCTTTCACGGCTAAAGAGACTTTGGAGATGTGATAAAGGATCCTGAGATGGGAAGACTATTCTGGATTATCCAAGTGGCCCTACCATAGTCACAGGGGATCTTATAAGAGGGAGATAAGAGGGTCAGAGTCAGAGAAGGAGATGGGATGATAGAAGCAGAGGTTGCCGTGATGTGCTGCACAGATGGAGTGTCACGAGCTAAGGAATGTGGATGGCCTTTCAAAGTTGGAAAACGCAAGGGAACAGTCTCCCTTCGAGCCTCTAGAAGGAACTGGTACTCTGACTGCAGGACTTCTGACTTCCAGAACTGTAATAAATCTGTGTTGTGTTAAGCCACTAAATTTGTGGTAATTTGTCAAATGAACAATAGGAAACAGATATAGAAATGATGACAATTGCTAGTGAGAGGTTTGAAAAGGCTGTCTGGCAAAGCTCTGGGCTGTTGTTTTCTGGAAGATGGGAAAGATGCAGATCCGAATTTCTAACATATTCTCTGTATTTTCCTTGTGGCTCTTACCATATGTTCCTCTGTGTTAACGGTAATTATACTCCTACTAGACTGATGCTATGTAAGGACTGAGGGCAGGCGGCCCCAAGATGTGCCACTTTGGCATATAGATTGTCAGAGCTGCAAACAATCAAAGCCCAAAAGACTCAGAGAGAAACTCTGACCTTCCTAACTGCATAAAAAGAATGTAGATAGAGGGCCTGCTCCAGGAAGAGTGTTATCACCATAGATAACTACAGTATAATGTGATCTAGGGTGGTAGATGGGGAGGGATTTAACAGTCTGTTAAAATCCCTCTCTGTCTCCCATCGTTTCCATGTGGCCCAGCAAACGTTTGTTTACCAAGTATTTATTCTTTTATCTTCCTCTGACTTGTCTTCCTTCCCTTTGAAGTCCCAGACACCTACCCCCTTATCCTTAGTTCAGGATGACTGATATACCTCATTTTGCCAGAAAGTCTTTGGACTCTCATATCTGTGGATTCTCTGTAGGAACATCATTAAACTTAGTTTTATTCTTCCAGTTAATCTGTCTTATGTAAATTTGATTCCTAGACCACCTAGAAGAACCTTGAAGAGTTGAAGAAATTTTTTCCTCCCCAACAGCTACTTGTGCGCAAGTTGAGTCAACATATTTCACAAGACCTTGCCTGCCTAACAGGCAGGCAGCTATAATGCTTCACAATTGTATCATATGTTGGAATTTCTAAAATTTTTCATATATGACACAAGCATTAACATAAATTGAAAATACAAGAGCAGGAATCACAGAAGGTCTCCAGAGGGGACTCTAAAAGTGGCCCTGAGTGAAGAAGACAGGAAAGGGACAACTGCCTGGGAAAGGAAATGAACTCTCCCTCCCCTAGAAAAATTGGTGGAGGCTCCCAACCTCTAAGTCTTAGCTTGAAAGCAAGCAATGGACAATTGAGACACGGACATCTTTGGGGGGCCGTTATTTTGCCTACCAGGGTTTGCCATCTCTACTCTGCAGAAAGCGTTTCCCTCAGACATCTTTCCCTGTGGCATCTCCCATAGTGTGTGGGGCTAGGCTTTCTGTTTATGTTCACTGCACAGTTATGTAAGAAACTTGCCTTTTGTGTTTGTTGGGTTTTTTTTGGTTCTTCTTCTCGTCATGATGCACCTCAGGATGGAAGGACTGTGTTGTCTTCACTGGTAGAGTTCTCTATCCCTGAATGTAAACTAGAGACCCAGGAGGACTCCTAGTAGTCCTGAGATTTCTGGGTTTCAATCACAACAGATTTTCAGGAGGGAAGCTGGTGGGCATTTGGGAGTGGCCTGTCCCTGTGAGCTCACACATGTCAGTCACGCCTTGGTATCCACCACCCTCAGCCCAATGCTCCCAAGATACACCCCCCATCTCAGTAAATAGCAAGTCCAGTTTTCCAGCTTTTCACACAAAACTTTTCCTCTCACATCCAACATCTAAATCATCAGAAATTCCTTTTGACTCTACTGGCAACATATATTCAGATCCTAGCCCTTTGTATACCTCCACTGCACCCACTCTGATCTAAGCCACCATCAGCTTTCTCCTTAATCATTGCTTTAGCTCCCCATTTGCTCTTCCTTTTTCCATCCTTGTCTCTCCTTAGTTTGTTTTCAACACAGCAGCCACAGTGACCCTCTTAAAAATGTACTACAAACAATGTCACTCTTCACCTTGTAACCCTCTAGTGGCTCCCCATCTTGTTCTGAGGATAAAGGAAGTCATGGCCCACAAGTGTCTATGCAGTCTGGCTACCAGGTCCCTCTCTGACCCTAGCATCTTCTACTCTCCTCCTCCCTCCATCAGTCCCAGCCTACAGGCCTTCTTGCTCCTCTTGGAACATTTTAGATGGGCTCTTACCACAAGTCGCTTGTTCCCACTGCTAGAAAGTTCTCCCCCAGATAGCTCTGCATGGCTCCTCTCTCCCATCCTTCAGATCTTGACTGTTTCATTCTCAATGAGTCCTTTTCTGACCCCCATTTCTAAAATTGCAATACCACTCCCATCCCCTTCCCTGCTTACTTTTCCTCTGTAGCTCTATTCATCCTCTCACTTATTTATATATATGTAATACAACTATATGTAAAGTATAATTGTTAATTGTCTGCCCAACCCCCTAAGTATAAATTCCTAAGGGCAGACATTTTTCTCTGTTTTATTCACTGATGAGTCCCCCAGTGCTAACCGTTCCTGTCACATAGTAAATACTAATAAATATTTGTTGGGTGATGAATAAATGAATTTTACATGTTCTGTGCAACCCAGTCCCCCATTAACTATTCTCTCCCCCAATTCCAGCATCGCAAACTTCCATGGCTTTGAGACATGAGTTCACTTTCCATCTTAAAAATGATGTCCCAGGACTTGGCTCAAGATGGCGGCATGAGTAGGGTGGCCAAAATCTCCTCTGAAAACCATATAGATTCTTGAAAATAAAACAAATACAACTACTCCTAAAAGAGAGACCAGAAGATACAGTACAACAGCCAGGCTATATCTACATCTGCAAGAACTCAGCACCTCACAAAAAGGGTAAGATAATGAAGCCGTGACCCAGCGGGACCCGAGCACTCCCCCAACCAACCCCAGCTCACTGGTGGGAGGAAAAAAATCAGAGTGGGGAGGGAGTGGAAGCACAGGACGGCTAAATAACCAGACCTAGTAATCTGCACTGGAAGCATAGCCACACAATCCATGGTGTACTGGATATTAGAGGAATGGAAAAGTAAAACCCGAGATGGACACTGGGAGTGGGTCCCCACAGCTGGCCCCACTGGGACAAAAGAAAGGCAGGCACTTTTTAAAAGTCTTAAAGGGACAAGGGCCCAATAGCAGAACAAAATCGTCCCAACACTCAGCCCAGCAGGCAGGGAATCTTGAGGAATTTTGAGCCTCCTAACCCCCTGCTGGGTAAAGCAGCCCTGAAGCACCTCATGGCTATAAGCAGTCTGCCATTTGTTCCCCACGGCCGGTGCCGGCTGACCCACCATAGCTGGGGAGCAGCCAGAGAACGGCCCTGCCCATGGCAACCACACAGAGTCTTCTCCCAGCACGCAGCTAACCCAGAAGGACAGCTGGATCTGGTGCGAAGGGGCTGTCCTGACTGTAGAACGAACCCACAGTGCTCTAGGCTAGTCTGAGGGTGGCCCCACCCATGGCAGCTCAGGGGATTATCCCAGAGAGACTGCCTCCTGGTGTGCGGGTAACCAGCACAGGCTGTAGAAGCCAGAGCAAGGTCTGCAAGGCACAAAAGGGCCCGTCTTTGCAGAAGAACGCACCTGCGTGGTTGCCATGCCCCCGCAGTGCTCTAGGCTAGCCTGACGGCGGCCCCATCCGTGGCAGCTCAGGGGATTATGCCAGAGACTGCCTCCCAGTGTGCGGGTAACTGGCACAGGCTGCAGAGAAGGGCAAGGTGAACAACAAGCAGGAAGGGACTTTGTTCTCCCAGCTGACACACATGGCACCTGCCTGCGACCACTTCTATTGCCATGAAAAGACAGAAGAACCTGGTTCAGTCAAAAATCACTCAGAAAACTCCAGAGAGAGGGCCTGGTGGGATAGATTTAAACAGTGTTTCTGAAAAAGAATTCAGAATAAAAGTCATAACCATGCTTATGGACCTACAGAGAAATATGTAAGAGCTAAGCGATGAAGTCAGGAGGGAGAAAACAGAAATGAGACAATCAATCAACAGGCTAAAGAGCAGACTGGATTAGGTGCAAGAGACTGTTAATGGAATAGAAATCAGAGAACAGGAGTACAGAGAAGCTGAGGCAGAGAGAGATAAACGGATCTCTAGAAATGAAAGAATATTAAGAGAACTGTGTGACCAATACAAACGGAACAATTTTCTCATTATAGGAGTACCAGAAGAAGAGAGAGAAAAAGGGATAGAAAGTGTCTTTGAATAAATAATTGCCGAAAACTTCCCCAAGCTGGGAAAAGAAATACTTTCTCAGACCATGGAAGCCCACAGATCTCCCAACACAAGGGACCCAAGGAGGACAACACCAAGACATACAGTAATTAAAATGGCAAAGATCAAAGACAAGGACAGAGTATTAAAGGCAGCCAGATAGAGAAAACATCACCTACAAAGGAAAACCCATTAGGCTATCATCCGATTTCTCAACAGAAACCTTACAGGCCAGAAGAGAATGGCATGGTATATTTAATGCAATGAAACAGAAGGGCCTTGAACCAAGAATATTGTATCCAGCACGATTATCATTTAAATTTGAGGGAGGGATTACACAATTCCCAGACAAGTGAAAGTTGAAGGAATTTGCCTCCCACAAACCACCTCTACAAGATATTTTAAAGGGACTGCTCTAGATGGAAGCACACCTAAGGCTAAATAAATGTCAACAGAGAAAATAAAATCACAGCAAAGAAAGCAGATCATCTAAATACCAGCTAAAGGCAAAAAATGAAATCAACTATCCACAAAAACAGTGGAAGGAAACACAAAAGAATACAGAATAAGACACCTAACATATGAAGAATGGAGGAGGAAGAATAAGAAGGGAGAGAAATAAAGAATCATCAGACTGTGTTTATAATAGCTTAATAAGAGAGTTAAGTTAGACTGTTAGATACTAAAGAAGCTACCCTTGAACCTTTGGTAACCACGAATCTAAAGCCTGCAATGGCAATAAGTACACATCTATCGATAATCACCCTAAAACTAAATGGGCTGAATGCACCAATCAAAAGACACAGAGTAATAGAATGGATAAAAAAATCAAGACCCATCTATATGCTGCTTACAAGAGACTCACCTAAAACCCAAAGATATACACAGACTAAAAGTGAAGGGATGGAAAAAGATATTTCATGCAAACAGCAAAGAGAAAAAAGCAGGTGTTGCAGTACTTGTATCAGCCAAAATGACTTCAAAATGTAGAAAGTAGCAAGAGATAAAGAAGGACATTACATATTATAAACGGGTCAGTCCAGCAAGACGATATAACCATTATAAATATATATGCACCCAACATAGGAGCACTGACATATGTGAAATAAATACTAACAGAATTAAAGGAGGAAATAGAAAGCAATACATTCATTTTAGGAGACTTCAACATACCACTCACTTCAAAGGACAGATCAACCAGACAAAAAATAAGTAAAGACACAGAGGTACTGGAGAGCACACTACAACAGATGGACCTAACAGACATCTACAGAACTCTACACCCAAAAGCAGCAGGATACACATTCTTCTCAAGCACACATGGAACATTTTCCAGAATAGACCACATAGTAGGCCACAAAAAGAACCTCAGTAAATTCAAAAATTTGAAATTCTACCAACCAACTTCTCAGATCACAAAGGTATAAAACTAGAAATAAATTGTGCAAAGAAAACAAAAAGGCTCACAAACACATGGAGGCTCAACACCATGCTCCTAAATAATCAATGGATCAATGACCAAATTAAAACAGAGATCAAGCAATGACAACAATGACAACAACACAAAGCCCCAGCTTCTGCAGGATGCAGCAAAGGCAGTTCTAAGAGGAAAGTATATTGCAATCCAGGCCTATATAAAGAAGGAAGAAAAATCCCATATGAGTAATCTAAAGTCACAATTATTGAAATTGGAGAAAGAAGAACAATTGAGGCCCAAAGTGACCAGAAGGAGGGACATAATAAAGATAAGAGAAGAAATAAAATTGAGAGGAATAAAACAATAGAAAAAATCAATGAAACCAAGAGCTGGTTCTTTGAAAAAATAAACAAATAGATAACCCCCTAGGCAGACTTATTAAGAGAAAAAGAGAATCTATACACATAAACAAAATCAGAAATGAGAAAGGAAAAACACAACAGACCCCACAGAAATACAAAGACTTATTAGAGAATACTATGAAAATCTATATACTAACAAGCTGGAAAACCTAGAAGAAACGGACAACTTCTTAGAAAAATACAACCTTCCAAGATTGACCAAGCAGGAAACAGAAAATCTAAACAGACCAATTACCAGCAACAAAATTGAATCGGTAATCAAAAAACTACCCAAGAACAAAACCCCTGGGCCAGATGGATTCACCTCTGAATTCCACCAGACATATAGAGAAGAAATAATACCCATTCTCCTTAAAGTTTTCCAAAAAATAGAAGAGGAGGGAATACTTCCAAACTCTTTCTATGAAGCCAGCATCACTCTAATACCAAAACCAAGCAAAGACACCACAAAAAAAGAAAATTACAGACCAATATCCCTGATAAACATAGATGCAAAAATACTCAACAAAATATTAGCAAAAGAATTAAAAAATACATCAAGAGGATCATGCACCATGATCAAGTGGGATTCATCCCAGGGATGCAAGGATGGTAGTACATTCAGAAATCCATCAACATCATCCACCACATCAACAAAAAGGAGAACAAAAACCACATGATCATCTCCAGAGATGATGAAAAAGCATTCGAGAAAATCCAACATCCATTCATGATAAAAACTCTTAACAAAATGGGTATAGAGGGCAAGTACCTCAACATAATAAAGGCTATATATGACAAACCCACAGCCAACATCATACTTAACAGCAAGAAGCTGAAAGCTTTTCAGCTAAGATCAGGAACAAGACAGGGATGCCTACTCTCCCCACTGTTATTCAACATAGTACTGGAGGTCCTAGCCACAGCAATCAGACAAAACAAAGAAATACAAGGCATCCAGATTGGTAAAGAAGAAGTCAAATTGTCACTATTCACAGATGACATGATATTGTACATAAAGATCCCTAAAGACTCCTCCAAAACTAGTAGAACTAATATCTGAATTCAGCAAAATTGCAAGATACAAAATTAATACACAGAAATCTGTTGCTTTCCTGTACACTAATGATCAGCTAACAGAAAGAGAAATCAGGAAAACAATTCCATTCACAATTGCATCAAAAAGAATAAAATACCTAGGAATAAACCTAACCAAGGAAGTGAAAGACCTGTACCCTGAAAACTACAAGACACTCCTAAGATAAATTAAAGAGGACACTAGCAAATGGAAATTCTTCTCAAGCTCTTGGCTAGGAAGAATAAATATTGTCAAAATGGCTATACTACCGAAAGCAATCTACAGATTCAATGCAATCCCTATCAAAATACCAACAGCATTCTTCAATGAACTGGAACAAATAGTCCTAAAATTCATATGTAACCACAAAAGACCCAGAATAGCAAAATAATCCTGACAATGAAGAATAAAACAGGGGGAATAATGCTTCCTGACTTCAAGCTCTACTACAAAGCCACAGTAATCAAGACAATTTGGTATTGGCACAAGAACAGACCCACAGACCAGTGGAACAGAATAGAGAGTCCAGAGATTAACCCAAACATATATGGTCAATTAATATACGATAAAAGAGCCATGGATATACAGTGGGGAAATGACAGCCTCTTCAACAGCTGGTGTTGGCAAAACTGGACAGCTACATGTAAGAGAATGAAACTGGATCATTGTCTAACCCCATACACAAAAGTAAATTCAAAATGGATCAAAGACCTGAATATAAATCATGAAACCATAAAACTCTTAGAAAAAACATAGACAAAAATCTCTTGTGCATAAATATGAGGAACTTCTTCATGAACATATCTCCCTGGGCAAGGGAAACAAAAGTAAAAATGAACAAGTGGGACTATATCAAGCTGAAAAGCCTCTGTACAGCAAAGGACACCATCAGTAGAACAAAAAGACATCCTACAGTATGGGAGAATATATTCATAAATGACATATCCGATAAGGGGTTGACATCCAAAATACCTAAAGGGCTCATGCACCTCAACAAACAAAAAACAAGTAATCCAATTAAAAAATGAGCAGAGGATCTGAATAGACACTTCTCCAAAGAAGAAATTCAGATGGCCAACAGACACATGAAAAGATGCTCCACATCGCTAATCATCAGAGAAATGCAAATTAAAACCACAACGAGATACCACCTCACACCAGTAAGGACAGCCACCATCCAAAACACAAACAACAAGAAATGTTTGTGAGGATGTGGAGAAAGGGGAACCCTCCTACACTGCTGGTGGGAATGCAAATTAGTTCAACCATTGTGGAAAGCAGTATGGAGGTTCCTCAAAAAACTCAAAATAGAATTACCATTTGACCCAGGAATTCCACTCCTAGTAATTTACCCTAAGAATGCAGCAGCCCAGTTTGAAAAAGACATATGCACCCCTATGTTTATCGCAGCACTATTTACAATAGCCAAGAAATGGAAGCAACCTAAGTGTCCATCAGTAGATGAATGGATAAAGAAGAGGTGGTACATATACACAATGGAATATTATTCAGCCATAAGAAGAAAACAAATCCTACCATTTGCAACAACATGGATAGAGCTAGAGGGTATTATGCTCAGTGAAATAAGCTAGGCAGAGAAAGACAAGTACCAAGTGATTTCACTCATCTGTGGAGTATAAGAACAAAGAAAAAAACTGAAGGAACAAAACAGCAGCAGACTCACAGAACCCAAGAACGGACTAACAGTTACCAAAGGGAAAGGGACTGGGGAGGATGAGCGGGAATGGAGGGAGAAGGAGGAAAAAGGGGCATTACGATTAGCAGACATAATGTGGGGGGGGGCACGGGGAGGGCTGTACAACTCAGAGAAGACAAGTAGTGATTTTATTGCATCTCTGTACGCTGATGGACATTGACTGTAATGGCTGTAGTGGAGTATGTGGTGGGGACTTGATGATGTGGGGAGTCTAGTAACCATAATGTTGCACGTGTAATTGTAGATTAATGATACCAAAAAAAAAAAAGATGTCCGAGAAGATTAGCCCCACCCTCACTGAGGGAGTTTCTGGTATTCTAACCAGAAAGTAACCATTCTTGGCAGATATCTTGGTTTGGGGACCAGATGGATCTGGATGTGAATGCTGGCTCTGCCACTTGGTAGCTGTGTCTAGGACCCAAAGCGATTCGCTTCTGTTCTCTGAGTCCCAGCTTCCCCTGTGGAATGTGAGAATTTTATTTTATCTGCAATCATAGGGTTGCTGGGAGGACTGAAAGTAGACATGTATTTCTTAGGCCAAGAGCAGTGTCTGGCACAAAGATGGATCATACTATATGCACTGCTCTGTAATTTGTGATCCCTGCAGGAATCGGTTTTGTACACATGTCCTTACATACTGGTCTTAATCTCTATAGGATAGATTTCCAAAGCAGAGTTGCTGGCCCCAGTGGAATGTGCTTTTAAAAATTAAATAAATGGTGTCAGATTATTATCCAAAAAAGGTTGTAACAGTTCATACTCCTACCAACTATGTATGAGAATGCCTGTTTCCCCAGAGGCTTACTAGCACCAAATGTTATCAATCTTCTTCATTTTTGCCCATCTGATGGGAAAAAAATGATATCTCATTGTGTTGATTTCCATTTCCTTTATCACTTGTAAAGTTGAACATCTTTTCACACGTGTATTACCCATTCCCATGTCCTCCTCTGTGATTGCATTTCCTTGTCCAGTTGTCTTTTGGGTCATTGGTATTTTTCTTACCAATTTACAGGTTGGGGGTAAGGAGAGTAACTGCTAATAGGCACAAGGTTTCTTCCTGGGGTGATGAAAATATTTTAAAATGGATTACTAACTAATCTAGTTTCAACAACCCTGTAAATTACTAAAAAGTTTTGAATTTACACTTTAAACCAGTGAACTTTGTGGTATTTAAGTTATTCCTCAATAAAGCTGTTAAAACTGAAAAAATATTTTAAATGGTGGTTTTAATGGCTACATAAAATTCCCTTTTATGGAGTCATCATATTTTATTTAATCACCTCCAATTGCTTCGACTATTTCTAATATTTCACTCATAAAAATTGTGATGAGTATGTCTGTGTATAAATCTCTGCTTTTTCTTAGGATACATTCTTAGAATGGGAATTACTGGGGGAAAAGATAAAAGGTTTTTTATGGGGTAAGTATGATTTCCAATAAAAAATATGAAAATAGTTGACACTGATTCCATGTCAATCTGAACAGTTTAGACTTTTCTCACTAAGTTTAGAGTGCCATCATGTTCAGTACATCAAAACTATTCTTGACCTAGTTCCTCCTGCTATGGTGACACCAAGTGTCACTATCGCTGATGATAGAGAACAATTGCAGTTTGGCCACTCAGAAATATAAAGTGTACTTCTGTCTTTATCACCAGTTGTTTAACTTTTATAAACCAATTGCCAGAAAAACAATATGAGAAGCTAAATTACTTTCCCTGGCTCAAATCTGTGGGGAATAGGGGCTAATTTTAGCACAATTTTTGGCAAACGCAGGATTCAGTGCCTATGCGATTTCATCTGCTACTGTTTCATACCACCTTCCCATCTGGCTAACATATGCTGGAAAAAAATGCAATAATAATAAGAGTAATAACAATAATAATAGATACTATTGACTGGTAACATAAAGTCCTTCTCTGGACAGAAAAGAACCTATCTTGGGTTACGGTGCTAAATACTAAGAAAGAAATTCACCCAGAAGGATCGTGAAGGAAAGAGCTTGTATTTCCTACGTGTTCTCTAGACCCACTCTCAACCCAAGCCCTTCCTGCACCATAAAATTTTTAGGTTTAGCTGGGGAAATTGATTGATGGCGGTTGATTTACTAATATCTAGGACCATAAATACTTAAGAGAAGAGGCCCTGCGCTGTAATGGGAAGTTTATTTGGCTGGGAACAAGAATCCTGGGTTTTAGTCCTGACTCTGCCATTTACCTATTATATGACTAGGCGAGTCAGGTACCCTCTGTGGATCTCAGTGTACTACCTCTAGTTGATTTCTAAGGGCCCTTCCAACTCTGACATGCTAGGGTTTTAAAGAAACGATAGAATTAGAAGTCTTCCATTAAGGAGTAGGGCAGGGAACATATTTGGGAGCTGAGGTGAGAAGAGAGAAACTGAGTCATATCAGAAACCCATTATGATCTAGGTTGTTTTATATTTGATTTTTAAAGTCATTGTTAGATAATTACATTTGAGGTTGTGCAACATTTACTAAAAATCACAGAACCATACATATACAATATGAAATTTGTAATATGTAAGCTATGCCTCAATAAAGCCTGAATGATATACCTTCGACTGTCATTTTGTCTCCAAATAATCATGGGTAGGGTGTATGAAATCATGTGAATTGAGAATCTTCTCATTTACTTGCATGCATGAAAATGAGTAAGAGCAAAGGGACATGTTAATAATCTTGGGAGTTTTGTTGGTTCAGAGAAGCTACTGGGCTCTGGGGAGATTGATGGAGCTAAAATGTCATTGTCGCAAGGGAGGCAACTATTGATTTCACTGACAAACCCTGTAATTATGGAACACAATGCCTAGTTACATTAATTGGAAGGGAGTGAGAGAGTGGAGCTGGAGGCCCTGCTAGCAGGAGAGAGGAAAAGTGTAGATTAAACTTCCCTAAGGTGTGGCTGGAGCTTGAAGGTTGTGGAGAGAGGGGAAGCTGAAAAATAGGTTGAAGGCAGGAATCAGTTTGAAGGTCTCTGTAAGAAATGTATAAGCTTACTACCTTGGGTTGCATGTATGTTAAATAAAATCATATATGTAAACACATCTTAAAAATTGTAAAACTCTGCGTAACTAAAAATATTTTTAACAGGCAATACACGTATGAGGTAAAAATTCAGATGGCATAAAGAAATGGTATAAAGGGATAGACGGTGAAAAATAAGCCTCCTTCCCATCTTTTTCACCTGTTTGCTCTCCCAGAAACATCTGTTTTAATTTTTTGTGTATGCTTCCAGAGATATCCTATTATTCTATGCATACACAAATACATGTGTATATGTATATATACAAATATATATTCACTTACATATGTCTCACAAATGATAGGATCTCATTCACAATGTTTTTTGTCTGTATTTGTTTTCACTTAACAATATGGCTTGGAAATCACTCCTTATATTGGTCAAATACTGTTCTTTTTTAATGTTCATATGGTATTTCCTTGTACTGCAATTTATTTAACCTATCCCCTTTGAAGGACATTTAATTTGTTTCAGTGGCATCTGGTCTATCTTCTTAAAGTTCACTGCTGAACAGAAAAAACCAGTCCCCAACATAGTGTTACTGATATTGTTTTTTTTTTTTTTTTTGCTTATTATACCAATTTACTTTTATTTGTATTTTTTCAGTGAGAGAAGTAATCTCAATATACCTGACATTAAAAAAAAGACCTGGATTTTAATTATGCAGTAAATAGCTTCGGGTAAATCCTAGTACAAAGTCACTTCTAAAGAACTGATTTGGCCTGGCCAAATAGGGTCTGCTAGGCTGGGTGGAGGTTTCTACATATTCAGGCTCCAGCTTGGAAGGGAAGGGCAGAGCGAGATTTCAAGAACATTTCCCTGAAGGAGAAGAACCCAGAGAGGCAGTGCAATGGAGAGGAAAAATTTCATGGTCCGGAGTCAGAAGACTTAAGATCCAGCCCTGGTTTTGTCACTAACTAGCTGTATGACCTTGGGTGAGTCACACCCTCAGAGGTTCAGTTTTCCTCACATGTTAAATAGGGGAAGAAATATCAAACTCATAATGCTGTTGTAAGAACTAGATGAACTAACAGTGTTTCATAAGGTGCTTTATAAATGTTAATTGTAAGTATTACTCACAGGTACAGAGACATAAAACCAGAATAGCTAGAGCTCCAGGTAGAGTAGATACAGATACATGTGCAAATTACAACCTGAAAACTAAAAGATGGGTTGAGAGAGAAAGAGGCCCTTCTCAGCTAGGGCTTAGCAAATATACTAATGTAGGACTTAACAAAGGGTAGGGTAACTCTTTTTCAAAAGTTCCTGTAGGTCTACAATTTAAGTGTCCATCCTTGTCACAGATTATTGGAAAGCATACTGCTCTTTTTTTATAAACAAATACTTTCTTCTTTCCCCTTTATAGTTCTCTGCATTACAACCCATCACCGAGGATGTAAGCCCATTAAGTGTCAGAGTGAAAGAGAGGATTTACATTTTGAGGAGACAATGCTCTGTATTTAGATATGCCAATACAGAGAAAGCCAGCAGATGTTTTTAAAGAGAATTGGATCATTTGACGTTTCACTGCAAGGAGACCTAGAAACAGTAGTAGGGAGGAAAAAACAACCAGCACCCTGTGAGAAAAGGAAAGGAGAGGGTGAGGGAGAAAGACTAGAGTGTAAAATTGATGTAAGATTTTTGGAGAGTAATCTGGCTATGTATATATATATACACCTCACCTTCTTGAAAATTCAGTCCTATAGCCATTAGGTGAGGCACAGCTAGGTAGGCATCCATGGTGGGGAGTGTGGGAGGCCCAGGTTAGGGTGTCAGAGAGCAAGCAGGGTGAGAGGGGTGTCCCTGTGGAGGGGAGTCTGGTATAAGCAGTCAGAGTCCAAGCAGGCGGATGCAGGTATCCTCATGGAAGGGCAGGGTAGTGTGGGGACTCAGAGCCTGAGAGGGCTGTTGAGGGCATCCCATGATGGAGTGGCATGGCGGAGAGGTGCCGGATCCTGAGTGGGATGAGGAAGGTATCTGTGTAGGAGCACCTGGTCATTGGGACTGAAAGGCTCCAAGCAGGGAGAGCAGACATAGTATCAGGAAGAGTGGCAGTAGAAGTGGAAGATTGATTACACTATTAGTTATCTATTTCTGTGTAACAGTTTACCCCAAACCTCAGTGGCTTAAAACAACAAACATTTATTATCTCAGATTTTGTGTGTCAGGAATCTGGGCACAGTCTAGCTGGGTGTCTCCAGCTCAGAGTCTCTCACAAAATGTTTCACAAACTACAATCTGAAGGCTCAACTGAGGGAGAATCTGCTTCCAAGCACAGTCATGTGGTTGTTAGCAGGATTTAGTTCCTCATGGGCTGTTGACTGAGAGCCTCAGTTCCTCCATGGCTGTTGGCCAGGAGCCTCCCTCAGCTGCTTGCCACATGGGCCGTTCCACAGGGCAGCCAACTTCAGCAAAAGCAAGTGAGACAGAGAGAGCAAGTGAACAACAGAGGGAACACAAAAGTGAGAGTCTTCTTAATCTTGGAAGTGAAATCCTATAACTTTTGCTGAATTGTGTCATTAGAGGTGATTCACTAGATAGAGCTCACACTCAAGGGGAGGCGATTACACAAGTGGATGAATACCACTAAGCAGGGATTATTGAGGGCCATCTTAGAAAAAATGTTCATACTACCAAAAGTGAGCTACAGATTTGACATAATTCCTATCAAAACCCAAAGGTAATTTTTACAGAAATAGAAAAAAATCCTAAAACTCACATGGAACCACAAAAGGCCTTGAATGGCCAAAGCAGCCTTGAGAAAGAAAAAAGCTGGAGGCATCACATTTTCTGATTTCAAAACATATTACAAAGTGACAGTAATTAAAACAATATGGTACTGGCATAGAAACAGACATATAGACCAATGGAAAAGAATAGACAGCCCAGAAATAAACCCATGCATGTACAGTGAACAAAGGTGCCAAGAATACACAATGAGGAAAGGATAATGTCTTCCACAAATGGTGCTGGGAAAACTGGGTCTGAAAATGGACCCGTATCCTACAGCATACACAAAAATCAACTCAGAATGGATTAAAGATTTAAATGTAAGACCAGAAACAGTAGAACTCCCAGGAGAAAACAGGGGAAAAGCTTCATGACATTGGTCCTGTCAATGATTTCATGGCTGTGACACCAAAAGTGCAGGCAATAAAAGCAAAAACAAACAAATGAGATTCCACCAGATTGAAAGACTTTTGCACACCAAAGGAAATAATTAACAGAGTAAAATACAGCCTCTAGAACGGGAGAAAATATTTGCAAACCATATATCTGACAAGGAGTTAATATCCAAAATATAGAAGAAACTCCTACAACTCAATAGCAAAAACACAAATAACCCAGTTGAAAAATGGGCAAAGGGCTTGAATAGACGTTTCTTCAAAGAAGACATACAAATGGCTAACAGGTATATACAAAAGTGTTGAACATTATATTTATTTATTTATTTTGGTATCATTAATGTACAAGTATATGAGCAACATTGTAGTTACTAGATTCCCCCCATTATTAAGTCCCTACCACATACCCCATTACAGTCACTGTCCATCAGCATGTAAGATGCTATAGAATCACTACTTGTCTTCTCTGTGTTATACTGCCTTCCCCGTGTGCCCCCCCCCACATTATGTGTGCTAATCGTAATGCCCCTTTTTTTCTCCTTATCTGTCCCTTCCCACCCATCCTCCCCAGTCCCTTTCCCTTTGGTAACTGCTAGTCCATTCTAGGGTTCTGTGAGTCTGCTGCTGTTTTGTTCCTTCAGTTTTTTCTTTGTTCTTATACTCCACATATGAGTGAAATCAATTGATACTTGTCTTTCTCCACCTGGCTTATTTCACTGAGCATAATACCCTCTAGCTCCATCCATGTTGTTGCAAATGGTAGGATTTGTTTTCTTCTTTGGTTGAATAGTATTCCATTGTCTATATGTACCACATCTTCTTAATCCATTCATCTACTGATGGACACTTAGGTTGCTTCCATTTCTTGGCTATTGTAAATAGTGCTGCGATAAACATAGGGGTGCGTCTGTCTTTTTCAAACTGGGATGCTGCATTCTTAGGGTAAATTCCTAGGAGTGGAATTCCTGGGTCAAATGGTATTTCTATTTTGAGTTTTTTGAGGAACCTCTATACTGCTTTCCACAATGGTTGAACTAATTTGCATTCCCACCAGCAGTGTAGGAGGGTTCCCTTTTCTCCACATCCTCGCCAACATTTGTTGTTGTTTGTGTTTTGGATGTTGGCCATCCTCACTGGTGTGAGGTGATATCTCATTGTGGCTTTAATTTGCATTTCTCTGATGATTAGGGATGTGGAGCATCTTTTCATGCACCTGTTTGCCATCTGAATTTCTTCTTTGGAGAAGTGTCTGTTCAGATCCTCTGACCATTTTTTAATTGGATTATTTGCTTTTTGTTTGCTGAGGTGCATGAGCTCTTTGTATATTTGAACATTATTAATGATAAGAGAAGTTCCAATAAAAATCACCTCAAGTGTGTTAGAATGGCTATTATCAAAAAAGGCAACAGATAACAAGTGCTGAGGATGTTGAGAAATTAGAACCGTGGTGTACTGTTGATGAGAATATAGAAGAGTGCAGCTACTATGGAGAACAATATGCAGATTCTTCCAAAATTTAAAACTAGTTCTACCATATGATCCCACAATCCCACTTCTGGTTATATATCCAAAAGAATTGGAAGCAGGACGTCAAAGAGCTATCTGCACCACCATGTTCACTGCAGCATTACTCACAACAGCTAAGATAGGGCAACAACCCAAGTGACCGTGGACAGATGAAGGCATAAAGAAAATATGGTGTATACATACAATGGATGAATCTTCAGCCTTGAAAGATAATGAAATCCTGTCACTGTGACAGCATGCATGCACTTGAGGACATTTTGCTGAGTGAAATAAACCACTCAGAGAGGAACAATTATTGCATGATTCCACTTATATGGGGTATCTAAAATGGTCAAATTTGGGGAAACAGAGTAGAATGGTGGTTGCCAGGGGTCCAGGGGAGGGGGAAATGCAGAGTTGCTGTACCAGGTATGAAGTTTCAGTTATGTCAGAGGAATAAGTTAAATCTGCTGTACATTGTGCTTATAGTTAACAATACTATAATGTACACTTCAAAATCTGTTAAGAGGGTAGAGCTCATGTTAAATGTTTTTACAACAATTAAAAAATGGAGAAAAAAAAGAATAGTACAGTGCTTAAGACGTCATCAAGACCTTTGTTTGAACCAGGCTCCATTTAAAGTAGGTGTCCTACCTTGACCAATTACCCTTTCTATGCCCCAGTTTCCTCTCTACCATGGGGATAATCATGCCCATGTCACAGGGCATACTGAGAATTCAATGAAATTTTGGATGTAGAGCAGGTAGAACATGCTGAACTCATGATAAGCAGTCAAGAAATGATAGTTATTATTAAAAAAGAAAAAGAAACCTCCCAGTAGAGTTTCATATAGCAGGATTGATACAATGAGTGAATACATTAAGAATAATGGGACCTCCTTTTCGTATTGTCATAGATTGTTATATATACAGAAAGAGAAAACTAGAATGAACCCTGTGGTGTTGGATGGGACATATCAGAGTGAACTCATGGTTAGCTAGCTGGTAGAAAGATGGATATAGATATAAAATATGTGTGTGTGTAAGCATGTGAATAAAAATGTATAACTGAAGCCTCTGAGAGGGCTGGGGAGCGGTAACACACCCATAGCAATATCTACAGCTCACGCCCAGATTTGGCTTCTAAATACTATTTTCCACTAAACAGCACCAGGGCTCCTCAGAAAAATGGCTGATTTCAGGACTGGGTAAGTGAAAGTACAAGAAGAGCCTGGAGCATCATCTGCCAAAAAGTAGGGAAGTGCTCAAAGAATGCTCGGGACAAATCACAGAGAACACAAGGGACAGAGAAGTCAGCTCGAAGAGGTCCCAGTGACCAAGTCCAGGGCAACTTGAGCGTCAGAGTAAACACTGGTAGTGCTGGATTATAACCCACTGAATAAAATAGGAAACTGTAAGTCTGTAAATAAGTGAATAAATTGCTAGCTTGATGAGAAATGGAAGATTTACACAGTTTCAAAGCCCTTCCCCTCAAAATACTTATTAATTACAAACGATTTCCCAGTAGAGAAGCCCGGCATGTACCACTGTAGTCAACTAGTCGAAGTGAACATCGCCAGCAGAGGGGCAGTGCTACATTTGTGCTCCACCTGACAGAATGCAGAGCACAGTGTCACTTCTGTGACACCCTTGCCGGAGATGTGGAATCTGAATTTGATCATGAGGAAGCATCAGCCAAACCCAAATTGAAGGACATTCTCCAAAATAACTGGCCTGTAGTCTTTGAAAGTGCCAAGGTCTTGAAAATCAATGAAAGACCCAGGAAATATTCCAGAATGAAGAAGATGAAGGGGATGTGACAACTAAAAGCACCATATGGTTCTGAACTGGGTCCTCTTGCTACATGGGACAGCTGATGAAACATTTGGTGAAGGGGCCCTAGGGCTAGATGTTAATCATCTATTAACGTGGATCTTCTGAGTTTGATGGTTGTGTCATAGGTAAACAGGAAAATATCCTTGTTGGCAAAAAAACCCCAATCCACTAAATTATTCATGGATTATGGGACAACGGGCTGGTAACTTACTCTCAAATGGTTCAGGAAGAAAAACCCAGGACGTTCTGTACTGTTATTCCAACCCTTCTGTAAGTTTGTGATTGCTTCAAAATTTAAAAAAAGAGAAAAGAATATCATGGTCTTGGAAGGTGAACACAGTCTGAGGAACTGTTTCAGATTAAAGGAGGCTGGAGGCTAGATAGAAATGACAAATGCAGTGTATGACCCTGAATTACATCCTGGAACCCCCACCCCAGTTATTTTTGCTACAAAGAATATTATTTGTATTACAGAGAATTATGAATATGGTCTACAGGTTAGGCAATTGTATTTTATCAATATTAATTTCCTGATTTTAATATTTGTGCTGTGCTTATGTAAGAGAAATACTTTTTTTCTGAGAGATACATGCTGAAGTATTTAGGATTAAAGAAACATCATGGCTAAAATTCATTCCTATACACAATTTGGAAAAAAAGGACTATGCATATAGGTTGGAAGGAAATGATAATGCAAATTACTAAGCTGTTAACAGTTGGGGAAACCAGATGAAAGGAATATGGATGTTTTTGCAACTTTCCTGTAAATCTGAAATTATTTTATAATAAAAAGTTACCAAAAATGCATATACATGTCCTGGTAATTCCTCTGCTAAAAAGCACCCAACATGCATATAACGATATTCACACACGGATGCTCACTGAAGCATTATTTGAAAGAGCTGAAGACCAGAGTCCAATAAACTGTCCATTCACAGAGGTTTTTTCCTACCATGAAATACTATGTAGCTGTTAAAAACAAGGAATAAATCACCTCATAAATCCCCTCACACGCATTAGGATGGCTACTATAACAACAAACAGAAAATAACAAGTGTTGGTGAGGATGTGGAGGAATTAGAACCTTGTGCACTCTTGGTGGGGATGTAAAATAGTGCAGTTGTGTGGAAACCAGTATAGAGGTTCCTTTAAAAAAATGAAATATAGGACTACCGTATGATCCAGCAGTCCCACTTCTGGATATATATCCAAAAGAATTGAAAGCAGGGTCTTGAAGAGATATGTAAGAAGCTGTTAACAGCAGATACTTCCACAAGTGAGGCTGGGGGTTAAAGAGGGGAAAACTATTTCTATGTTTTCATTTTATGTTTTATTTTAAAGTCTTCTATACTGTTTTTTTTAACCACATGCATATATTATATTGACAATAAATGTTTAACATTTGAAATAATGGATGACACTGAGTGCTTGCAATGTGCTAGACATCATTCTAAGCATGTGCACGGAGTAGCTCATTTAATCTGGAAAATTAGTCCATGAAGTAGGTCCCTTATTAGTATTATTGCCATCTTATAGATGGGCAACAGTCTCAGAGGGACTAAGTAACTTGGCCAAGGTCACACATGGTAAATCCACCTTGAGTCCAACTAAGGCAATCCAACTCTAAATCCTACCATTTTACCAGTACGCTATTCTGTCTATAAAAAGGAGTCACTCATCTTCCTTTTGTTAAAGATAAATTTACTTATTTTTACTATAAACACAAAACATGTACATTAAGTATAAAAAAAAGTTAAGGTGAAGTGGAAAATCTAACCCTCAATCTTTGCAGTGAAAGAGCAGCCTGTTAACCTTTTGGTATATGGCCATCCAGGCTTTAGTATATGCACGAAATTTAAACCTAGTTGAGATTATATTGTACATACAATTTTGTGTTCTGCATTTCTTCTTCTCCTATAATGTCATTTTCCTTTTAAAACGTCTGTGCTCAAGTCCTCATATAAATAGTCATAGTGTTTTTAGAGCTGGTAATGAGGGCCCCAGATGCATTTTAGAGAAGAGACAGAGTAATAAAATCCTTGGAAAAGAAAAGCATGGAAAAAAAGATGTGAAAAGGAAAGCATGGGCCTGCGATTACTAAGAAATGGCTCCCATTTGCTTGTTCACGAATGTGAAAGTCTAGATTCTATTTTTTCCTTCTGTCTGTATCTGCATTATATTTTACACTATTTATGTTTGGACAGTTTTGTTGCTGTCATTATACCTAAGTGACTGTCTGGGGAACAGCAGGACATTTTAGCAACGTTTCTAGGAATCCAATTTTAGGAAAACCAAAAGTAGATTATTAATGTTCTAAGCTACTTTTAAAATAGATATAATGATGGTGAGTTCTAGGGTATTGGAATGTTAGACCGAAAATATAGAGATTATCTAGCCCAATTCCTCCTCATTTTACAGATTGAGACACTGAGCTCCAGAGAAGTAAAATAAATCACTGTAGGCCACACAACTACTGAAGGCAAAGTCTGGACTAAATCCAGGTCTCCTGATTCTTAGGCCACTGTTCTATAAAACTTCTGAAACCCTTTAAAATAAATTAATCCTTGTAAGAGCTCAGTGAAGTAGGTTAGTGTTATTTACTCTGACTTTAGAGCCATTTACTGAAAAAGTGATTAGATGTCTGCAAGCCAAAACTGATTCTACTGTAATTAAACATGTTTTAAAATACTCCAAAAAGAACAGACTATTAAGTAGGCTTGTCATCCTAGGAATTAGCTTTCAGTTTCTTGTGCAACCAGTTTAAAGATCATTTCTCACTTGGCATCTTAAATTCCTTTTATATTAGCCATAAAGCCTGTATTTGCTTAGAAAGATTAAGCAAATAAGTAGGCATTAGATTAGCTGCATCTCAGTGCTTCTGCAGTACAGACAAATGAATGGGGGGTGGGGAGGTGTGTCATCACTGGACTTGCATAAATTATTAGAATGCATCCATTTGTCTGTTGGTTTTCCTTCCAAATGACTTCCTTAGGCTGAAGTTTCTTATCTGCGCTATTGCTATATGGAATAAGCAGGGGGTGCCCAATAGATCTCTTTATGTAATTTATTGTGGTAATAATTGTCTGAATATGATAAAATAATTCACCAAATTAGGCTTTAACTAAGGCTTGCACAGAAGATTCTTTAATCACTTCAGCAAACGAGTTGGAATCTTTAGTTCAAAATTTGAAATGAAGTGGTTGGATTATAGGCTTAGGGAGGAGGGAAGTTTGAAGTTCAGGGCTCCTTGTCTTCCTTCTAGTTATTCCCTGCTCTCCTGCTGTCTGCTTTGGCATTCCACTGGAGCTCGGCCTTTCTTAAATGTCCCTCTAGTGCCCAAATTATTTCCGGCCACTATGATGAAGCCTAGGTCCTCAGTGTCCTGATCTCAGCTGGCAGCTGAAAGGAACCTTGGAAAGCCCCTCATTTGATTTTATTGATGGGGGAACTGATGCCTAGAGTGGCATGGTCACTTGCCCAAGGTTAATAGCAGAGCTGGAATTAGAATACCCTGAGGAATGATGCAAGCAGATGAGTTTGAGCTTCCTCCCCTGTCAACTGGAAGTCAAGAAATTTACTCAGGTTACTGTGAAGAACAAATATGACAAAATTAATGAGAATACTTTGAAAACTGGTATTTGGTACAGGTACATTAATTTTTTTTCTATTAAGCTATTCTTCTTCCCTTCTGGTTAATGTTAATAACTAATAAGTGTGAGCATGTGGTTCTTCCAAGTGGGATTTTCTTCTGAAAAGAGGAGGTCCTCAGCACACATCTAACCCTAGAGGAAGTAACTGAACAGGAAGGCATTCTGGATGCCCCTCAAAGTCCCTACCCATGTAGAACCATATATTTTAACAGTAAGAACAAAGCCTGCTTTTGGAGGCCAGGAGCCAAAGAACTCTGTAAAGAGAACTGCTCACACAGTACTTCCAGCATCTAGGTGGGGTTTGATTAAATTAAGAGCCCCTTCTAACACTGAGGTTCTGTAATTGTGTTATTCCAACGGATTCATTTTTACAATATACAGTGTTGTTTGAGTGCTCTATGGTGAAGGCCGAACAGCTAGAAATGAGGCCGGGCTGGTGAGACCAGGTGACCAACGGTTTTATATACTATGGGGGGTGGGGATGGGATTGGATCTCATCGTGAAAGCATTGGGGAGTGGAAAGGGAGTAGAAAAGGATTTGAAGCTGGGGTGGGCTTTTAGGTTGGGGCATAGCAATAGGATTTTATTTGTGTTTTAGAGACAACCCTAACTTCTGGTGTAAAATGGATGCAAAGAGGAGTATTGGGCAGCCAGCAAGGGGGTGCAGTGTTAGAGTTAGGAGGCTTTTTGGCAGTTGTGCAGACAGGATGAGGGCCTGAGCAAGGCAGTGGCAGGGTGAATTGGAGGGAGATTTAGGACAGAATGAACAGGCCACAGGTCTTGATAGAAGAGAGTGAAACTAGGACCCCCCCCCCCTGCAACCAAAAGCAAAACCCAATGACATTTACTAGCTAATCAAAGAGAAACAGAGCCTTGCCAGAGCAGCAGCAGTAGCAATGAGAAATAGCCACGGGGTGGGCTGACAGTAAATCTAATACTCCTCTGACCTGTGATATGGTATGGCAGTCAAGGAAGTGAATGCCATCTTAGGGAGCTTGGGCAGAGAAGTCTAGTGTCTAGACAAGGGGCATGACCGTCGGGTTTGCTCTGTGCACAGGAGTTAGGAGTTTGCGGGAAGGATAGATTGAGTTCCCACCTTCCACTTTCCAAAGATACAAAGGAATTGGTATAACTTCAAAGAAGAGTCTTGAACCCAGGGTTTTGGAACAAAAGAGCCCAGAGGAATTATGGGGTCTGAAGATTTTTTTTCATATTGTTGGATCACCACAGGAAGAGGGGCAACCCTGGCTTTGCGTGGTCTCAAGGAGCAGAAGTTACCACGGGGCCAGTTTCACTCAACCTCAAGCCACCCAGGCAGAGACCCAAGCGGCAGTCAGCGGAGGCAGTGAGTCGTCGTCCCTGGAAGTTGTCCAACCTGGAGGGCAGGGACCCCGTACATGGGACAAACAACAACAACAAAACCCCAACACAAAACCCCAACACAAACAAAACGAAACGAACCAATAATGCAGGACAGTCAGTGGATGACCTTCGCTGTCATCTTGCTGACGCTGTGATGTGTAAATTTCGGCCAGGCAGGTGTTAATTGCTCAGCAGTCCTGCCTTGGATGAGGTGGACAACAGGACCTCTCTCGTTAGCTTTTTAATGCTCGTTTATTCAAAGGAAATAGGTCGCGTGGGGACGGCAGACCGGTAAGTTGCAGTCTCTAAATCTTTGTAACTTCATGCCGGGTAGGGGGTGGGGGGAGCCTGGGCAGAGCCTTACAATCGTCAGGAGCAACCGCGCAATGGGATAAACTTTGGCTCCTGCTTTGCCACACGAGAGGGGCGGGGTTACTTGACTAGGTCCTCAGGGGAAGGCGATTGGCCTCTGGGGAGTCGAAGGGGCGGCACCAGCCCATTGTTGCAATTGGTCCTGCGGGGAAGTTGAGGGATGGCAGCAAGGGGGCGGAGCCCGCGAGGGGAGGCAATTGGCTTGGCGAGAGTCCACTGAGGGGATCCCGCCGCCTGGAGGCGGGAGCCGGGAGCCGGGACGCAGCTGTGGGGAGCTCAGCCGGGCCGCAGGGGGCGAGGGGGGCACGGGGCGTTGGCACAGGGGTGTGCGCCTGCGTCGCCGAGTTCGATGCGGCGGGGACGGTTCTGCGCGCTGTGCGCTCGACGCGAGCCATTCAACAGCTGGCCTCGCTGGTCACTGTCTCGCGGAGCGACTAGATGTGTTGACGGTTGAGACTGCGGCGGCTGGAGAGAGGCGGCGGCAGTGGCAGCAGTGGCGGCAGTGGCAGTCCCGCTACCGCAGTGGAGACCAGAGTGAAGGGAGACGCGGCAGCTCCTTAGGCTCCCGGTAAGTGTCCCGCTGCGTCTCGGCCGGCTGGCCGCCCTGGCCTGTAGGAGCTCTGGCATCTCTCACACAGGGCCACGTAGGCCCTCGGTAGGAACTGGGAAGGGGATGCGCAGGAGACCTAGGTCGCCTGCCCCTGCAGTCAGGTTTTCCACAGATACGCCTAGGCTCTTCCTCTGGTCCTCTCCCTTTACCCTAGACCTTGCAGCGTCTCCTCCGGTCCTGCGCCGCACTAGGGGGCGCTCTGGCAACCACTCCAGGGCTCCCTCAGGCTGCTGCTCTGGCAGAGGTCGCGCAAGGCATTCCTCTGGGGATATGCGGGCAGTGGTGTCCTGCTAATGGGAACTGAAGGTGCCCTCTACTGTTTAAGCCACGGGCCAAGATGTTCGGCTTCCCCCCCGGTTCCTTCTGTTCTCATTCAATTAATCATCAGCAGGGCTTCACTGCCCCCACCCCACAGTGACCTGGTCCTTGGGTTCAGGGACTGGTCAAGAGTCTCGCTTGAGGCTTCCAGCTCAGGTGGAGTAAGACCATTTCTAACTGACAAGGAGGGCAGTGCTCACCCACATGGCAAGGAGCATAGGGTCATGAGCTTGGATTGGGGGGCACTGCGGTGAGGGGAAGAAGCAAGTTGGAGAGGCCCAGGCTGTGGGAGAAACTCCCTCCTGAGTGCAGGGGAACCAGACAGTCTTGATCCTTGGGACCAGTGTTGTCTTTATATGTGGTTTTCTGCTTTTTGCGATTTTACTTAAAGCTAACACTACAGGAGAACTTTTCAATGCTGCTAACTCTGAGGAGTGACTTGTATTAGAACATTGGGTTCCAGCATGCAGACTGGTTGCCCTTTGCGCCTTTTCATTTCTCTGTCTTTCCTAGATTGACAATAAGGTCCCAGAGATGATGCTCATTTTGTGCTGTTTTCCTGCCTGCCTCTGATCTAACTTTGGAACTGTTGAAAGAGTGTAAACCTGGGCAGCATGATTGGTAGGGATCAGTCTTCATGCTGAGAAAACCCACTCTTTGGGATAATATAGTTGGGAACTCTCAAGCTCTGTTTTTTTGTTGTTGTCATTTGCTTTTCAAAGAATGTGGCATTCCAGTAGCTCATTTTTCTGTGCTCTGTTTTTTGGTTTGAGAGGGAGTCACTCAAAGCATGGAGTACTTGCACAAAGGTATTCTGACTCCTTCTCTTGTTAAGCACAGAGAAAACGGAGGAATGGAACAGGCCTTCTGGTACTGGTGCCCAGGAGATCCCAGCTATCATGCATCTCAGAGGATGGACAGGGCTGACTTCAGGTGGAGCAGCATTGCAGGGACAGGGCCTGCAGAGGCTACCTTGGCTCCTGTGGTGGGTCGTGGGCTTTCCATTTAGTTCCAGCCAAAGATCACCCACAGTGGGGCTCATTTCTCCTGGTTCCCCATCATACAGTCATGTGAAGAGAGTGGCCTTTGACTGGCTTCATGTGTTACCTCCAGCATCAGGGGAGGCACAGAAACTAGAGAATTTGAAGGTAGTGGTGGAGTGTGTGTGTGTGTGTGTGTGTGTGTGCGCGCGTGCGCACGCACGCGCGACAGAGAGAGAGAGAGAGAGAGAGAGAGAGAGAGAGACTTTTGTTTTCACTGTCGAAGCAGCTCTCCGCCACTAAGACTGGCCTCATGTTTATTTTCCCAGCACACCTTCCTGCTTTTGCTAGAGAGTCAGACTTTTGCTGAGTTGTTTCAGAGCCAGAGTCGTGTTAACTTATGCCACTTTCTGATTTCATGTCCATTTGGGTCTGAGTTCTATGTTATATCCCACATGCTCCTGGAACTTTAAGAGCTTTAAAGCCAAGCTGGTATCTGAGGTCGACTAATGGCTGGGGCACAGTCTGAGCAAGTGTGGGTGCATGCAATTCAGTGGTGCTTTGCTCAGGAGAGACAGTGTAAGGGCAGGAGCCCTTTCAAGAGGAGAGGAAGATCAGCTGTAGGATCTAAGAGCTCACGTTAATTGAGTACTTCCTGGGGGTTAGGTACTTGGCATTGTTTCCCTTAACCCTTGAAAAATTCTGTAAGGTAGGCAGTATTTTCATTTTCTGAAGCTCAAAGAGGTTAGGTAAATCACCCAGCTGGTCAATAGTAGAGGTGGGATTTGAACCCAGGTCTGCTTGACACAGCCCTTGAGCTCGAAAACATTTCATTATTTATTGTCACAGTGAAGGTTTCATGAAAGAGGTGGGATGTGAGCAAGGCTTTGAAGGGTGGATGGGACTTACACACGGAGAGAGGACATTTGGCTGAGGGGATCAGCAGTTTTGAATTTGAAGGAACTTAAGGTAAACTGGCCCAACTGGAATGGGGGATGGATGCAGGGGCATGATGAAATCTAAGGCTGGTGAGGTGGGGTAGGCTCATGATGTGGAGAGCCTTGAAAGGAATTTGTGATTTAATGAAGTGAGAATTAGGGAGATAGAATTTTTAAGCAAGGAAGAACATTGCAAAACTAGTACCAACTCTTTGGTGTGCCCTACCTGGGTCCCTGAGTCTGTCTCTGTCTCACTGTTTCTTCAGAAACTTGCCTAGAGGTCAGCATATTTAACTCTTGTTTTTGAATTTCCTGAACCCTTGGCGAGCACCAGGTGTATGCGACCAAACAGATTCCTGGGTTCAGTGTGCAGAAGGACAAGCTAGGAGAGGGGCCTTGGGTCAAATTCAGCCTTAGGTCGTTGTGCTTCAGCCTACACAGTATTTTAAAGAGCCATTGAATTAAGAGGTTAACATTGAAAAGGCAAAAGATCTAAAAAAAATCAGGATGTCCAGTTCTCTTGAAACACCAGAAGGCTTGGTCTGTTTCACTTGCAGAAGGCAGAGCTCTGCAATGCTGACTCCTTTAACTGGGGTCTGAGTGCTCCGTGTCTCCCTAGTCCGGGGCCTATCAGACCCTGTGGGTCCTAGACCCCCACTCTAGGGAAACGAGGCCCCACTTGGGAAGATTCAATTTCAGGATTAGCTTCTTGTCTTACTGTGTAATTAGGGAATTGCTGGACATGCAGTAGATCCGACTCTGTGAAATGCAAATAATCTTACACACAGGGAATGCAGTACACATTGGGGATGGGCTTATGGCCACGGGCTGAGCATTATCCATGGGTGGTGCCTTTCCCCTGGGCTGCAGTTGTAAAGCCTACTATGCTAGGGTCTCCAAGAGACATTTTTCCAGGCCTTGTTGTTCTCCTTCACCTTTCACTGGGACTCAGAGTTTCTTTCTGTTGAATACTGGTGTGTATAGGATGTGGGTCAAAATGATGAAAAGAATTTAGAGGGGAAAAAAACAACTCAAAAATAACTGCCTAAGAAGTAATGTGTTAAAAATGTTAACCTGGAAGTCCCAGAAGGTACTTCATATGTACTAGGTGGACAGGAATAAGCCATTTCTGTGTTGGCATTGGGGGTGGAAAGTTCTTTCATGTGCAGGTCTGTCTAGGCACTGCAGGACATTCAGCAACTCTGGTTCCCTGCTTACCAAATGGCAGCAGTGCACCTCTCTATGCCACTGATTGTGACAACCACAGCCAGCCATGACTATGCCTGTTTCAGCACTCTCGAAGGGAGCAGTGATAGCACATGTGAGCACCACAGAAGCATGTTCCCAGGAACTTTAACACTCATTTCATTTGAAGAGTGTTAAAACCATTATTACTTAGCTGTAGCCCACAGTCTCCTATTCTTCTCATGGCACTCACCATTTTCTTCCTCAGATTCCAGTTCATTCTGATTTCTTTCTCTTTCTAGACTCAGGTCTTTGAGGGTGACTCATCACTGTCGCCCCCAAAGTGTTTTTAAAATGGTAGATGTTTGGTAGCTACACTTGATGGATCTTGATACTCACTGATTAGTGGTAATGGCTCTAGGAGACTGGAAGAATGAGCAAGTGTGCATTAGCATTTCACTATTGCTCTTAGCTGCTATTATTACTATTTTCAATATGTAGGTTACACCCTTTAAATGTAGTTGATGAGCAATCTCTGTAAGAGATCAGGTAAGGTCTAGCATTACTGGTGAGTCAGGCAGATGCAGTCCCTGCCCTCATGGAACTTACATGCTGAGGGGCCGCAGGGACAGATAAAAACCCACTGACACATCATAGATTGATCATTTCAGTGTTATAGTAAAAATAAAATGGGTTCATATGCTGCAATATGACAGGGTGGGAGCAGTGCTATTTAAGATAGTGTTCAGGGAAGCTTTCTCTGAGGTGGTGACATTTAAGCCAAATCTGAAAAATGAGAGGGAGCCAGTTGTTAGAAAAATCTTTGGGGCAGAGAGCACTTGAGCCTGAGGAAGGCACCAGTGTAAAGGCCCTGCGGAGGGGGGGGGGCTTGATGCACTTGAGGAATTGTAGGAAGGCCATTGTGACTGGGATGGAGAGAACACGGGCAGTAGTAGAGAGAACAAGGGTAAAAAGTGAGTTGAAAGAGGTGGGCAGGGACTGTATTTTGAGGGTTTGCAGTTTGGATTTTGTTCAAAGCATGATGGGAAGCCCCTGGAGAGTTTTGAAGAGAGGAGTGATACAATCTGGCCTAAGGTTTGAAAAAATCATTTGACTGTTGTGTAGCATAGACTCTATGGGGGCAAGAAGGGTAGAAGAGAGACTAGGTGGGCAGCTGTTGCAGAGTCCAGGTTAGAGATGATGGTGGCGTGGACCTGGGGAGCAGCGGTGAAGGTGCAGATGGTTTTGAACATGTGGTACAGGGGGAGCCGAGGACTTGCTGAAGGGTTGGATCTGAGAGAAAGGGAAAAATTACTCCTGGTTTTGAGCCTGAGTACCTGGGAGAAGGGTGGCTCTACTTAGTGAGATGGGAATTGCTGGGTTGGGGGGCAGTTTGAGGTGAAAGGCAGGTGGGGGTGGATGGAAATGAAGAGTTCTGTTGTACTTGTTAGGTTGAGATGCAAATGAAACTAGGAGACTTGGACTAGGCAGTTGAGTATCCATGTAAAGGCTGGCTGGAGCCAACCTTTACTTTTTATTTAATTGAATAAAAATGAAATGTAAATGAAAGCCGCTTTAAGCTGCCATTATATCCTGATAAAGGCAGCAGACAGAAAAATGTTGATTTACTGTAAGCAGGGCTGCAAGGGACTCAGGCTTGTTAATACTGCTGATGGCATGATAAACCGCCAGTCTTTCAGGAGAGCAATTTGACGATACATAATGAGCCATATGAACTTATTCCGGTTGGAATAAGCAATTATTGATGAAGTAAAATGGTTTGGAGAAATCATTTTTTAAAACATTTGTACAAAGATTCCATAGTGATGGACTTTCTCACACTAGCAATGTAGAGTGGTAGTGGTACTGTTTTGGAAAGAGAAGTGTTCTTTCAAAAAAAATTGGAAAATGCAAATCCTCAGGAAGGGTGAATAGATAACCAAATACGTAGTAACTCTATAGAGTTTTTATGGACTTTCTCTCAATAGAATTCCTACAGAAATTTGCTAAGCATGAAAAATCAGAAATGTGTTGACCCTGTCAATATCTGAAATTGTTATTAAACAGGTACAAAAACCAGATCATGATGGAATATAAGTACAACTGTATACATCTCACATGCTGTTCATGCCAAAAGTTGTAAACATACAGTTATCTTATTATTATTATTATTATTTTTTTTTACCATTTCATCTGCTTTTGACTTTGTACCTCTTTCTCTCTGGCAGTGTTCCCTGGTCAGGTTGCGACCACACAGCGGTCCACCATGAAGACTTCACATGAAGTGTGTCTTTTCCAATCTTTCCTCCCTTGATCACATTTTCTCTATAAGGTATTGCATAATAACCTATTCTCCAGTACTTATATTCAAATAAGTTTACCTTGGGATTTTAAAAAGGCTGGGAAATACTGCTGTTCTCAGAAATGGCTTAGTAGCGCACATCCAGGTCCCATGTGAAGGCTGCTTTCCCCCTGTAGGTGGCGACTTGCGGGCAGGAATTTTGCAGGTAATATTCAGACCTGAAGGTAAAACACTGGTGACTTCAAGATATGCATTTCCCACAAATAATACTCTATTTAATGAGTACAGAAGATATTTAGCCACATTCCTTTAAGTCCCTGATAGCTTTTTTTTACTGTGACAAAGAGAAAGCAATGAGTCTACTTTAATAGCATTGTAGTAAATTAATCCAAGGTATAAAGCAGTATTTCTGCCTGGAAGTGTCTGGAGAGAGGTCTCCTACAAAAAAAATGTTTCTGGTACTAAAAGGACAAAAGACCAAAAATTTCATTAGATGGGTCTGCCCACTGCTCTGTACATATTTAAAAAAATTACTTCCTCCCTAGTAGTCATGTAATGACTCCTGTACTCATTAACATGCAGTTATGTAAATACATTTGCACAGCAAGGCCCAGCACAAACTATTTTGTAGGTTAATTAATTAATTTATTTTTATGTATTTATTTATTTTTATTTTTTACTTTTTTATTTACAATTTATTTTGGTATCATTAACCTACAATTACATGTGCAATATTATGGTGATTAAACTACCCCCTTCATCAGGTCCCCCCCACCAACCCTATTACAGTCACTGTCCATCAGTGTAGTGAGATGAGAATCACTACTTGTCTTCTCTGAGTTCTACAGCCCTCCCCGTGCCCCCGCTACCTTACTTCTGCTAATCATAATGCCCCTTTTACCCTCTTATCCCTCCCTTCCCACCCTTCTTCCCCAGTCCCTTACCCTTTGGTAACTATTAGTCCGTTCTTGGGTTCTGTGAGTCGGCTGCTGTTTTGTTCCTTCAGTTTTTTTCTTTGTTCTTATACTCCACATATGAGTGAAATCATTTGATACTTGTCTTTTTTGGCTTGGCTTATTTCACTGAGCATAATACCCTCTAACTCCATCCATGTTGTTGCAAATGGTAGGATTTGTTTTCTTCTTATGGCTGAATAATATTCCATTGTGTATATGTACCACCTCTTCTTTATCCATTCATCTACTGATGGACACTTAGGTTGCTCCCATTTCTTGGCTATTGTAAATAGTGCTGCGATAAACATAGGGGTTCATCTGTCTTTTTGAAACTGGGCTGCTGCATTCTTAGGGTAAATTCCTAGGAGTGGGATTCCTGGGTGGAATGGTATTTCTATTTTGAGTTTTGTATTTTTTTTTTTACAATTTATTTTATTTTAGTATCATTAACCTACAATTACATGAGCAATATTGTGATGTTTAAACTACCCCCTTCATCAGGTTCCCCCCACCAACCCTATTACACTCACTGTCCATCAGTGTAGTGAGATGAGAATCACTACTTGTCTTCTCTGAGCTGTACAG
>JAQQAC010016209.1:99375985-99483276 GCA_029783875.1 Phataginus tricuspis | reverse complement strand
TTTGTAACTGTTAGTCCATTCTTGGGTTCTGTGAGTCTGCTGCTGTTTTGTTCCTTCATTTTTTTTCTTTGTTCTTATACTCCACATATGAGTGAGATCATTTGGTACTTGTCTTTTTCGGCCTGGCTTATTTCACTGAGCATAATACCCTCCAGCTCCATCCATGTTGTTGCAAATGGTAGGATTTGTTTTTTTTCTTATGGCTGCGTAATATTCCATTGTGTATATGTACCACATCTTCTTAATCCATTCATCTACTGATGGGCACTTAGGTTGCTTCCATCTCCTGGCTATTGTAAATAGTGCTGCAATAAACATAGGGGTGCATCTGTCTTTCTCAAACTGGGCTGCTGCATTCTTGGGGTAAATTCCTAGGAGTGGGATTCCTGGGTCATATGGTATTTCTATTTTGAGTTTTTTGAGGAACCTCCATACTGCTTTCCACAATGGTTGAACTAATTTGCATTCCCACCAGCAATGTAGGAGGGTTCCCCTCTCTCCACATCCTCGCCAACATTTGTTGTTGTTTGTGTTTTGGATGTTGGCCATCCTCACTGGTGTGAGGTGATATCTCATTGTGGTTTTAATCTGCATTTCTCTGATGATTAGCGATGTGGAGCATTTTTTCATGTGCCTGTTGGCCATCTGAATTTCTTCTTTAGAGAAGTGTCTATTCATGTCCTGTGCCCATTTCTTAATTGGGTTATTTGCTTTTTGTTTGTTAAGGTGCGTGAGTTCTTTGTATATTTTGGATGTCAACCCCTTATCAGATACATCATTTATGAATATATTTTCCCATATTGTAGGATGTCTTTTTGTTCTACTAATGGTGTCCTTTGCTGTACAGAAGCTTTTCAACTTGATATAGTCCCATTTGTTCATTTTTGCTTTTGTTTCCCTTGCCCGGGGGGATATGTTCATGAAGAAGTCACTCATGTTTATGTCCAAGAGATTTTTGCCTATGTTTTTTTCTAAGAGTTTTATGGTTTCATGATTTACATTCAGGTCTTTGATCCACCTTGAGTTTACCTTTGTGTATGGGGTTAGACAGTAGTCCAGTTTCATTCTCTTCCATGTAGCTGTCCAGTTTTTCCAACACCAGCTGCTGAAGAGGCTGTCATCTCCCCATTGTATATCCAGGGCTCCTTTATCAAATATTAATTGACTGTAGGTGTTTGGGTTAATGTTTGGATTTTCTATTCTGTTCCACTGGTCTGTGGGTCTGTTTTTGTGCCAATACCAAATTGTCTTGATTACTGTGGCTTTGTAGTAGAGCTTGAAGTCAGGGAGCGTAATTCCCCCTGTTTGATTCCTCCTTCTCAGGATTGTTTTGGCTATTCGGGGTCTTTTCTGGTTCCATATGAATTTTAGAATTATTTGTTCCAGTTCATTGAAGAAAGCTGTTGGTAGTTTGATAGGGATTGCGTTGAATCTGTAGATTGCTTTAGGTAGTATAGCCATTTTGACAATATTAATTCTTCCTAGCCAAGAGCATGGGATGCATTTCCATTTGTTAGTGTCTTCCTTAATTTCTCCTAGGAGTGTCTTGTAGTTTTCAGAGTACAGGTCTTTCACTTCTTTCGTTAGGTTTATTCCTAGGTATTTTATTCTTTTAGGTGCAATTGTGAATGGAATTGTTTTTCTGATTTCTCTTTCTGTTAGTTCATCATTAGTGTATAGGAAAGCAACAGATTTCTGTGTGTTAATTTTGTATCCTGCAACTTTGCTGAATTCAGATATTAGTTCTAGAAGTTTTGGAGTGGATCCTTTAGGGTTTTTTATGTACAGTATCATGTCATCTGCAAATAGTGACAATTTGACTTCTTCTTTAGCAATCTGGATGCCTTGTATATCTTTCTTTTGTCTGATTGCCATGGCTAGGACCTCCAGTACTATGTTGAATAACAGTGGAGAGAGTGGGCATCCCTGTCTTGTTCCCGATCTTAGATGAAAAGCTTTCAGCTTCTCGCTGTTAAGTATGATGTTAGCTGTGGGTTTGTCATATATAGCCTTTATGTTGTTGAGGTACTTGCCATCTATACCCATTTTGTTGAGAGTTTTAATCATGAATGGATGCTGAATTTTGTCAAATGCTTTTTCATCATCTCTGAAGATGATCATGTGGTTTTTGTTCTTCTTTTTGTTGATGTGGTGGATGACGTTGATGGATTTTCAAATGTTGTACCATCCTTGCATCCCTGGGATGAATCCCACTTGATCATGGTGTATGATCCTCTTGATGTATTTTTGAATTCGTTTGCTAATATTTTGTTGAGTATTTTTGCATCTACGTTCATCATGGATATTGGTCTGTAATTTTCTTTTTTGGTTAGGTCTTTGCCTGGTTTTGGTATTAGAGTGATGCTTGCTTCATAGAATGAGTTTGGAAGTATTCCCTCCTCTTCTATTTTTTGGAAAACTTAAAGTAGAATGGGTGTTATTTCTTCTCTATATGTCTGGTGGAATTCAGAGGTGAATCCATTAGGTCCAGGGGTTTTGTTCTTGGGTAGTTTTTTGATTACCGATTCAATTTTGTTGCTGGTGATTGGTCTGTTTAGTTTTTCTGTTTCTTGCTTGGTCAGTCTTGGAAAGTTGTATTTTTCTAAGAAGTTGTCCATTTCTTCTAGGTTTTGCAGCTTGTTAGCATACGGGTGCTCATAATATTCTCTTATAATTCTTTGTATTTCTGTGGGGTCCGTCGTTATTTTTCCTTTCTCATTTCTGATTCTGTTTATGTATGTAGATTCTCTTTTTCTCTTAATGAGTCTGGCTAGGGGTTTATCTATTTTGTTTATTTTTTCAAAGAACCAGCTCTTGGTTTCATTGATTTTTTCTATTGTTTTATTCTTCTCAATTTTATTTATTTCTTCTCTCATCTTTATTATGTCCCTCCTTCTGGTGACTTTGGTTCTCCTTCGTTCTTCTTTTTCCAATTTCAATAATTGTGTCTTTAGACTGTTCATTTGGGAATGTTCTTCCTTCTTTAAATAGGCCTGGATTGCAATATACTTTCCTCTTTGAACTGCCTTTGCTGCGTCCCACAGAAGTTGTGGCTTTGTGTTGTTGTTGTCATTAGTCTCCATATATTCTTTGATTTCTGTTTTGATTTTGTCGTTTTTGATTCATTAGGAGCATGTTGTTAAGTCTCCATGTATTTGTGAGCCTTTTTGATTTCTTTCTAAAATTTATTTCTAGTTTTATACCTTTGTGGTCTGAGAAGTTGGTTGGTAGGATTTCAATATTTTTGAATTTACTGAGGTTCTTTTTGTGGCCTACTATGTGGTCTATTCTGTAAAATGTTCCATCTGCACTTGAGAAGAATGTGTATCCTGCTGCTTTTGGGTGCAGAGTTCTGTAGATGTGTCTTAGGTCCATCTGTTCTAGTGTGTTGTTCAGTGCCTCTGTGTCTTTACTTATTCTCTGTCTGGTTGATCTGTCCTTTGGAGTGAGTGGTGTGTTGAAGTCTCCTAAAATGAATGCATTGCTGTCTATTTCCTCCTTCAATTCTGTTAGTATTTGTTTCACATATGCTGGCGCTCCTGTGTTGGGTGCATATATGTTTATAATGGTTATATCTTCTTGTTGGACTGACCCCTTTATCATTATGTAATGTCCTTCTTTATCTCTTGCTACTTTCTTTGTTTTGAAGTCTATTTTGTCTGATACAAGTACTGCAACACCTGCTTTTTTCTCTTTGTTGTTTGCATGAAATATCTTTTTCCATCCCTTCACTTTTAGTCTGTGTATATCTTTGGATTTGAGGTGAGTCTCTTGTAAGCAGCATATAGATGGATCTTGCTTTTTTATTCATTCTATTACTCTGTGTCTTTTGATTGGTGCATTCAGTCCATTTACATTTAGGGTGATTATTGATAGATATGTACTTATTGCCATTGCTGGCTTTAGATTCGTGGTTACCAAAGTTTCAAGGGTTGCTTCTTTACTATCTAACAATCTAACTTAACTTTCTTGTTAAGTTATTGTGAACGCCGTCTGATGTTTTTTTTATATACTAGGTGTTTTATTCTTTGCCTTTAGTTAGTATTTGGATGGTCTGTTTTCTTTGCTATGATTTTATTTTCTCTGGTGACATCTTTTTAACCTTAGGGGTGCTTCCCTCTAGAGCAGTCTGTAATTGTAGATAATGATACCAAAATAAATCATAAAAATAAATAAATAAATAAATAAAATATTTTGCCCCCCCCAAAAAAGACAAGAAATAACATGGGTTGGTGATGATATGGAAGAAAGGGAACCTTTACACACTGTTGGTAGGAAAGTAGATTGGTACAGCCATTATGGAAAACAGAATAGAGATTCCTAAAAAATTAAGAATATATATACCATAAGATCTGGCTATTCCACTACTGGGTATTTATCTGAAGAATATGAAAACATGAACTTGAAAAGATATATGCACCCCTATGTTCAGTGCAGCATTATTTACAGTTGCCAAGATGTGGAAGCAACCTAAGTGTTCATTGATAGGTGAATGGATAAAGGGGTGGTACATATACACAACGGAATACTATTCAGCTATAAAAAAGACTGAACTCTTGCCATTTGCAACAACATGGATGGACCTTGAGGGTATTGTGCTAGGTTAAGTAAGTCAGAGGAAGACAATACTATATAATTTCACATGTATATGGAAAACAAAAACAAAAACTAAACAAAACAAATGAACAAACAAAACAAAAACAAACTCATACATACAGAGAACAACTTGCAGTTCTCAGAGGGGATGGGAGTTGGGGGTGGGTGAAAGGGGTGTAGAGGGTCGATTGTAGGGTGCTGGACGGTAACTAGACTTATGGGGGGTGATTACTTTGTAGTATATACAGATGTTGAATTATAATGTTGTACACCTGAAACTTATATAATAATTTTTTTTTAATTTCCCATACTAAACTCTACCTTAGAGCAGATTTTCTGTGAGTGGTGGTAGAAGTGATTTTCTCTCATTAGGACTCCAGTATTTCCAGTATACATACAACCAATGTTGAATGGTTGTGGGTCTACAAAAGTCCCCTGCTTTTTGTGCTGAAAGCCCCCAGTGTCCCTGTCAGCCCTATAGGTCATCTTAATTTGGGAATTCAGTCATTTGGTAGGTCCTATATTGGCTATATTCCTATTATTGCAACACTGAGTCCCACTCATTTAATGATGTGATTTAAAATTTTTTCAAGATCAGAGCATACGGTCGCCCTCAGTTTTAAAATTGTTCAGGTTAATGATGTGTCAAATCACATGAATGTTCACCCAAGACCTCTTGACTGAAGAGCCAGGGAATATTTCCATTTGGTCAAGACTCACTGGGATTCTGTACTAGCCAGGAAATTGGGAACTGGCTCGGTTGATTTGACACAAATGAATTTTGGCTGCCCCACTGACTATAAATATATTGATATAATTTTATACATCTTAAATGCTTTCAAAATGACTAAACTTAAGGTTCAAAAGCCTGGAGAAAAAAAAGGTAGCAAAGAAGTACTTTGAAAGAAGATACTGAGTTGTGCAGATGGTCCTATTTTTTTCACTTAAAAAAAAACATGCCTCATTCAAATGGCCTTGCTAGCACTCTAACAACAAATATTTATGACAGTGAGAGAATGAATGGTGGGTACTTTGCCTATGGCTCAAGGGCTTTTAAAGTTTTAAAGGCATATTTCTGATGTAAAACACCTGAGATGTAGCAGAGGACTCTCTTTAATATCTTCTGAAATGAAAGAAGATATTAGAGTGATTTTGGACACAGATGTAGAATTTATTGAATTTGCACTGCAGCTTAAAACAACCATTTTTGGCTTGTGAGAACATCTCAGCACTGTTTCCCTTTCTCTCTTCTCTTATTCTAGTGTTATTCAGTCAGCTTTGCTACTAGGTATAGAGGTAGGAAAGCTGAGGTGGACACATGACTAAAGAAAGCAGCCATGTTTTATGAGAATCTGCTAGAAATATTCTGGCATTGAGAGCATGTTGAGCGAAGAGATTTGATAAAGCTATGCACACAAGATACTGCTGGAACACACATTGTATAAATATTTTTGAATTGCTATAATATTTTGAGGTTAGAGGAGCTCTCATGTGCCTCTGCAGAGGTATTAAGTAATCAGTGACCTCAGTAGTGTTGCTTTAATCATAAAGCTATAGAAGAAAGATGTGCGTCTGTGTGGGAGGACTGGGAAGGCCATGGTGGAACATGACTAGAACATGGAGTTTTTAAAAATCCTCATTCAGTTCAACTTTTTGATAATTTATTGAGGCCATAGTTATGACATTATTTGCCATTAGGGCTTGGTTTATACTAGGTTCTTTATTCAACCTTTGATAAATACAGTAATCTATGCATATGACAGTGATTGGTGAAAATGATGGGAAGATTGTTAATCAATTTTACTATTACTGTCAATGGAAGCATAGACATATGAAAAGGGAATCTAGGGGGCAAATTAGGTTGTTCTGAAGAATTACTTTTAAGTCATAGCCTGACAACTTGATTTCAGTGATCTCCACCTGTTTGGTAGATGTATATTTATAAATACTTATAAATATACCTAAAATGTATATCTAAATAAATATACCTAAAATAATATATCTAATTTAAAACATTAAAAAATATGTGCATTTGATTTCAACAGGGTTACAAACAGGGATTATATGGAGAGGAAAAGCACAAACCTTTTTAATTTTCAAGAGCAAAGTAGGGCCCTATATAGCTTTAAGTGGATTCAAGGAATGGCACATTGAAGACTGAAGTTGATGAAGTATCTGACTTAGGAGAAATTACCTGTTAAAGTTGAATTTTCAATGTAACTATGAGTATTTTCCAGAAACATCTGTCTGCTTTTCTATAAAATAAATCAGTCATGATTTGAAAATTCTGCAGGCAGTTCAGTGGTTGCTGGGGCAGGGAAAGATTACCAAGTGGGCATGAAGAAACTTGTGGGGGAGGATGAGCATTTTCACTATCTTTCCCAACTATTTTTTTGCCATTTTAATTAATTAATTTTTAAAATTGAGGTATAATTAGCATATAACATTATATTAGTTTTAGGTGTACAGCATAATGATTTGATATTTGTATACATTGTGAAATGTTCACCACAGTAACTCTAGTTACCATCTGTCTCCTTACATAGTTAGAACTAAGTTTTCTTCTTTCTTGATTGTGGTGATGGTTTCATAGGTATATATATATATATATATATACATATGTCAAAACTCATCAAAATGTACACTTTTGAGATGTGCACTTTAGCATATTACAAAACATGGTTTATCGTGTATTAATTATGCTTTGATAAAGTAGTTGTAAAAATTAACTTCTGCAGCCTATGGTGTAGCTAGTATTGAAGTGGCCAAGTGCTCCTACATTATCCAAAGTCCTCTTCTAATCCCCCAGGCTTCAGTCATGGGTCACACAAACTTTGGCTATGGGTTCAGATGCCTATGGGCATGAAGAGTGAAAGTAGATAGAGGGGTGTCTTTGGTGGGGGAAGGGAGTTGCTATTATATTACTCTGTTTTGACCCTTTTCTGGGCAAGTTTCTATCAGTAGCTGTAAATTGATTCCTTTTAATAGTTTGTTATTATCATGCAAGTTTCTTCTTTTTCATAAAATATTAATACAGAATTAACACATGCTTATTGTAAACATTCAAAAATGGAAGCAATAAGAAGTGTACAACATAAAAAGGGATAGTTGACTCTTCTCTGTACTCCCAGTCCATTTCTCAGGGGAAATGTTTGATGTATATCTTTCCAGGCATTATAGACAGGGGGGGTGCATGTGTGTGCATGTCCATGCATGCGTGTTTATATTACTTTTATTACTTTATTATATTATTTTTACAAAAACAAGATCATATTGCACATTCTAACACCACAACTTACTTTTTGTTTTTCCTCTAAAAACTATCAGGGGCAGCCTTCCATATAAGTAAATACAGACCTACCCCTCCCTCCCTCCCTTTCTTTCTTCTTCTTCTCCTCCTCTCCCCCTTCTACCTGTCTTCATCATAGTAATCCTCCTCCTCCGTCTTCATTTTTTGTTAGTTTTTGGCCTGAGGTGTCCTTGAGAAAAAAGTTTTATAACAGTAACCAATCACTGCGCACCTCAGTGCCAGGCACTGTCTGGTTAATTTTTAGTGACCCGGCAGAAGTTGCAACAATGTTGCTGTAGCCTTGAAGTCATGACACATGTAAAAAGTTTACTGCTTGGCACACACTAGTCCTCGATATTTTTTAAAAGCAAGGTTGGAAGGTCAGCTCCCTATTCTGGGAGAGTATTTTAAGATGAACTATTCATAAACACTTAATTTTAAAGCCTGTGAACAACAGAGGAGGATGTGAGAACAAATGTCTAATTTGTAATTGTTGCTCTTGTTGGAAAACAGGATTTTAAGTTGAGAATTTTAAGGGAGGCCAATTTTTTTATTCTTAAAAATACTCAGGTCCTCTTGGGAAAGTCAGAAAATAACTTTCTAATCGAGGTAAGAGTCCTATCACTGGAGAAAACAGCTGTGAAAAGATACTTCAGAGCAGAGGTCATGGACTGGCAGCTAGTGAGGCCTGCAGATGTTTATTTGCACTTTGCAGTGCTTTTAAATGGTTTTAATTGATTTTCAATGTCCAAAACTCAGATTGCATGCACGAAGCTAGATTTCTGGCCTCTCTAGGATAATAGGAATATGTGGCCATCCAGGCCTTTCTTCCCTGACTGCAGCTATAGCTGAGCAGTGGCCACCCCTTCAGACTGAGTACTTCCTTAGTCTCTGCTCACTCGTCTGCTCACTGAGACCATCTTGCTGTTCACTGGTTCTCTGAGTTGTGACTTCTGCTATAGAATTACTGCTTGTTTTTGCTTTGGTGTGAGATGGTAGTGATAGCCAGTTTTCTTTTCTAATGTCAAAAATACAGTGCATTAAACACTGTAAAAGAGCATTTATCTCATTTCTCACCAAATTTGGTAAGAACCTTTTTACGCTTCAGAAAAGTGGAGACATCTGGCTAAAATATAGAAACTAGGTTTAGAACTCACACTTGTGAAGGATGCATATATTTGATCCAAAAAGATGATAATTTTTAGTAGTCTGTGAATTTAATCTTACATAGAAGAAAAATTGAAGTTTTAAAATCCACTCATTGTGATCACAATTTTTAAATGAATGACTAAAAAATGCATCTGTTACATGTTTGATTAAATCATTAAAAAGTGTTGTGAAAACCACTTTGCAAAAAATCATAACTCAATTTCTGGACTTTATTCCTATGTATATATAGTTTTGACAAAATTGTATCCAAATGACACTGCAATAGGCAGCTTTGAAAGTGCTTTTTTAAAATCATTTTTAATGATTTTTCTAGGACAAGTTTCTAGAGTAGTTTACTGGATCACAAGGGAGGAACCCTTTTATGATTCTAGGTTTGTTTTGCCAAATTATTCTAGAAAAAGATATTACTAATTTACATCATCTCTAGCACTGTATGAAGATGCCTGTTTTTCCTTCTTCCTAAAACTCTCCCAGGAATTGGTTTTTCTAAATTATACTTATTTGTGTGAAAACTATTAAAAGGAATTGTACCACAATGAGGTATCATCTCACACCAGTGAGGATGCCCACTTTCCAAAACCAAAGAAATAACAAATGCTGGTGATGATGCGGAGAAAGGGGAGCCCTCCTAAACTGTTGATGGGATGTAAATTGGTGCAACCGCTGTGGAAAGCAATATGGAGGTTCCTCAAAAAACTGAAAGTAGAAATACCATTTGATCCAGGAATCCTACTCCTTGAAATTTACCTGGAGAAAACAAAATCCCTGATTTGAAAAGATAAATGTACCCCTATGTTTATTGCTGCACTACTTGCAATAGCCAAGAAGATATGGAAGCAACCTAAGTGTCCATCAGTAGATGAATGGATAAAGAAGATGTGGCACATAGACACAGTGGAATATTATTCAGCCACAAAAAGAAAAGAAATCCTGCCATTTGCAGCAACATGGATGGATCTAGAGGGTATTATGCTCAGTGAAATATGCCAGGCAGAGAAAGACAAATACCATATGATTTCACTTATTTGTGTACTATAGAAACAAAGCAAAACAGAGGGAACAAAACAGCAGTAGATTCATAGACACTGAGAAGTGACTAGTGGTTATCAAGGGGGAGTGATTAGGGTGGGTGGGGGGTGAGGGTGAGGGGCATAAAGGGGCACAGTAGTTTGAAATCACAGTATAGGTTGGTCACGGGGACAGTAGTACAGCATGGAGAATATAGCCAATGATTCTGTAACATCTTACTACGTTGACAGATAGCAACCACACTAGAGGGGGTAAGGAGTTAATAATATGGGTAACTGTTGAACCACTGTGTTGTACATTTGAAACCAATATAAGATGGTATATCAATGACACTTTACTAAAAAGAACTATTAAAAGGAATTGTATATCTTGAAAGTAATTAAAATGTCGATGTTTATATCAGCTAGTTATTGTATAACAAACCATTCCAAAACTTAGTGACTTAAACAGCAACCACATATTATTTCTCACAAGTCATTCAGTTTGGCAGGCCTGTTCTGCTGATCTGTGGTGGCTCCAGCTGATCTCGGCTGAGCTTGCTCATGTGTCTGTGGTCAGTTGGTGGGTTGGCTGGGGGCTGGCTGGTCTAGGATAGTTCATCTGTCACAAGTGGACTCTTTTTCATGTGGCCTCATCCTCCAGTCGGCGAGTCTAGATTTGTCCTCATGGCATGGCAGGGTTCCAGGACAGTTATGGACCACTTGAAACCTAGGTTTAGAACTGGCACTCTGTCACTTTTGTCACATTCTTGTGGCAAAAAAGAGAAAATGCTGGCTCATATTCAAGGGCTAGGGAAAAATAGACTCTATGTCTTGATAGCGGTAACTCAAAATCACATTCCAAAGGATGTGGATACAGAACTGGGTGGAAAATCAGGATCATTTTTGCAACCGTTATACCATAACATTCAGTGAAAGTTGTCTTTCAAAGTTGTCATCTTTCAAAGCTTTATACTCATTCCAACGATGTACCCTGTAATTAAAAAAGGCTTTCTTGGTGTTATAGGCCAATTAAGAAGAAAACCAGATCGTTTTTTATAGTCATTCATTTTAGCCAGCATTCTTGATTCTAGATAACTTTTTATGGTTTCCAAATATCAAATACCGGGTAAAAAAAATTTTAATTGACCTTCAACAAGGCTATTTAAAAGAATGTAATCCAGGCCTGAAAATCAGTCCAAGGGAAGCATTCTAAAATGTTTTAAACAAAGGCAGTATCACTGGAATAGATGGAAAGCATGATGAACTTGATGTTTTGAAGGGATGAACTATTTTGTGTGTATTGTGTCTGGAATGTTTTTAAAAAGCCAGTGCTTTTAAAATTAGGTTGTATAAATAAATACCTATAGGCTATAGATAAATTTGGGGGTTCAGTATATCTTAATTGAATATCAAATTAATTTTTCTCCTAAAGGAGCTTAGTGTTGTCTCCTAACCTATGTTGCAAACTGCAACAAAGTAATTAGACTTTTTTTCTTCATTTTGCTAGATAATGTTTTTGGAGAAAGAGAATATGCTTATTCTCATATAATCCCAACTCAGTGTTACTATCATAAGAATTTCTAGAACCTAATATCTTAGATACCACTTTTGGTGGCCTTTAAAATAAATGGCCTCTACAAGCTTTGTCTGCTAAGGAAAGTTGACTGGGATTGTCCTTCAGGGACAGTTACTAATGAATTGTGTACCTGTAAAGTTAACCAAGATGTAGTAATAAATTTTGTGTTAGAGTTTCCATCTTTGACTATGTTTGGGTCTAAATCTCCCTGAAGTTGACATTAATGAGAAACTCAGGTGATGGAGACTGAACACCCACTTTAGGAAAAAAACCTCTTTTATTGGGAAGTGCCATTTGAAGTCAGGAAATAGGAGCAGAAATCCCTAATTCCCAGTATTAGTGAGCATATTCACCTCGGGGCAGCTTAAAACAGTTTGTTACCATGAAATGCCAGTAAGCAGTCATGTTTGGGGGGTTTTCCAGTCCCAAAGAAGAGGGCAATTTCACTCTGTCACCTATTAGAAGAGGTTGTCTCCTCTTCACTTGAGCTGAGAGTTCAATTTAGTTAAAGTCATTAAACTGGAGGAATAAAAGTAGATATGTACATGTAAGGTTTAGAAACCAACCTGGACAAAGGATGCTAAATCAGGTACATGGGTTAGAACTCTCGGCTGGGTGCCAGTTCACGAATGTGCTGCATGTATTTTACCCTTGCTTTGTTTTTGTACTCTCCCCCTTCCCTTGCAGGTTTTAATGGGACTTTACATTTGAGACTAATTGGACATTAGATTGGAGATTTGGAATCTTGGGGTCAGATGTATGGGCATGCCATGTAATTTACCCAACTCCCTCTGAATTTCCCCATCTGTAAAACAGGCATGAAAATACCTACTCACAGGTTGCTTCATGAATCAAATGAGATAAAGTAAGACTATTACAACTAATAAATAATAGCCATAGCTTATGTTTATTGAAATCTTCCTGTGTGCCAGGCATGATTCTAAGGATTTCACATGTACTCACTCATTGAAACCTTCCAGAAATTCTATAATCTCTATTTTTCAGTTAAGGAACTAAAATACAGCGTATAGAAACTCTTTGAAACCTCCAAAATGCATTAAACAAATGTAAGCTATTGTCTTCATTCTCCCCCAGCACTCTTTCCGCCATCAGTTTGACCTAAATCCAGCAATGCTAGCACAATTCAAAATCCAAATCTGTTTTCCTCCATCTGTATCAAAATGTTCTCTTTTGCCCTCTAAGGTTCTTAAGGATACCATGATGGTAACGGTGGTATATGATAACTCGGAGGCAAAAGAGCTCTGTGCAGCTCAGCACCTCTACCTCAAGCCCATAGCAAAACTGATGATCAGCGTATTGCTCCCAGAGGGTACAGAGCCTATGAGGCCCTTCTCTAACTGGGAAGTTCTTGACCAGTTGAAGAGTCTCATTTGCCCTGACCAGTTCACCACAGTTCGGCTCTCCAAGAGTACAAAGGACTTTATCCGATTCGAGGGTGAGGCTGAAACGCGAAGTTTGGTTCAGATCCTGAAGGCAAAGTTGCATGGGAAGATCATCAAACTAAATGGTTTGAAAACAGACTTAAAAGTAGTGGCTACAGATGCCCAGGGAGAGTGGGAGCACTTCTCCAAGGAAACAGAGGCTTCCTCCAGTGACGGGGCTGAAGAGCAGGACCACGATAAGAGCCCAGATTCCATATACTTCGAAGGCTTGCCCTGCAAGTGGTTTGCACCTAAAGGTTCCAGTGGGGAGAGGCCATGTGAAGAGATCCTTCGGGTGGTCTTTGAAAGTTTTGGGAAAATCAAGAATGTGGATATCCCAATGCTTGACCCCTACAGAGAAGTGATGACTGGCGGGAACTTTGGGGCTTTTAGTTTTGGCTTACAGACGTTTGAGGCCTTCATACAGTACCAAGAGTCAACTGACTTCCTAAAAGCCATGGAGTCCCTTCGAGGAATGAAGCTGATGCTTAAAGGAGATGATGGGAAATCTCTGGCATGTAATATTAAGGTAAGAAGGAGCCAGAATTTCTTTTGTTTCCCACTGTTCGGGTGGTCTTCAGTAAAAGCTAGAAGCGTCTAGAATAAATTTCCTTAGCCCCCACTAGGCTCTCATCAATAGCTAACGCAAAGATTTGTGTTGTCATTAATAAATGGATGTTTAGGAAGAAAAAAAAATCCTGATTTGAGCATTCTTCTCCTATCAGGCATACTGCCAGCTCTAATTTTTCAAGTGGTGGTTGTTATAATCTGGGGCTCTGCCCTAACTTCTGGAGGGCATTAAAGGATTCTTCATGGCCCTCATGGAGCTACCTCACATGCTTAATCTTTTTGACAAGTTGCTGAAAGAAGGGGATAGATGCAATTTGAAACTGCACAAGAGCAGTTCACTCCCTCTTTCCTCACTGGTCATGACTTGTATTTTCAGAATGTCTGTCAGGTAAATTGCTAAAACATAATCTCAACAAACTTGGATCCTTTCCTTTCAAAATCATCCTGTCTGTCCAGTCATGCCACCTCATCCATGTCTCCATGCTTGGTCATTTCCTTGAAGTGTTAATTCAGCAGAAGAAAATATGTGGCTAAACAGTCCTTTTTCTCTAAATCAGTCTTTAGCATGAATCTGGACTTTCTGCTCAAGCAGCTTCCTATGTATGAGAGACGTTGGGCGGTGGGGTACGAAGTTATGTGTGAAGCTACTTATGTTAAAATGTATATTTTAAAATGATGATCTATTTAGTCAGACAAAAGATATAGCAAATACTACAGTGACCCAGCTTAATATACCATTGCCCAGCTTAAAAAATAAAACATTACCGGTGAGATGAGAAACCAAGCCCCATGCATACCCATCCTCAGTCACACTCTCCTCCCTCCCCTCAAAGGTAACCGTTGTGAATTTGGTATTTGTCATTCTTGTGCATATTTAAATACCTATTTCTGACTCATTTTATTTTTTAAATAAATGTATTTGTAGTGCCTCCATCCGACTTTCACTTCATTTCTAGGTTTACAATGTAGCTTAATAATAAATATAGTTAGATCTGGTGTCTCATTAAGTCAGTTTTCTTGAATCTTTGCTCCCCCTGCCTCCCCCCAAACCCCCCACTCCACATTTTTGGGCTATTTTTGTCTCTGGTGATTAAAAAAATATATTGACTCAGTTGATCTGTATAAATAACCAGAGGTAATACACTCACATTCCTCAGAGCCTATGGCCATAATGGTGCTGTGATGCCACCTATGACTGTAAAATGAGCTCCTCAAGGGTCTGACAAAGAAAGTTCTGGAGCCTCAGGACTGTTTGGCAGGTGACTGTGAAGCAGTGGAACAGTATGGGTACTGAGCTGCAGAGAGGACATTTTTAATTCATTTAGTTTTGAATGGCTGTGTACATAGTAGTTTTCTCTCCTGGTCTGGGACACATCCAGCCAGCTGGCAAACTTTTCTAATGAAACTTTGAATTGTTCGGGGGCAGGTTATGTTTGATACAACCAAACACTTCAGTGAAGGAGCCATAAGGAGAAGAAATCAAGAAAGGCTAAAATTACAAGAGCTGGAGGAAGAAAGGAAAAAAGAAAAGAAGAGAGAAGAGGAAGAAGCTGAAAGGTGAGGAGACCACTAAAGAAGACGATTTTTGACTTTTGATTTATGGGTTTATCCATTTCGGTGAATGGCTAGACTTGATAGATGACACTGACGTGAGGGTACAGTGGGCAGGAACTGGTGCAGACTGGAAAACTCCACGGAAGCCTAGTCTTTCAACTGTGCTGTTACAACACCAAAATGACCAAACAGTTCAAAACAAGAGACTTAAAAAAGAGTATATTTCTCCAGGAGAACAAGTAATACTGAATAATGGGACTAGCCAGGTGAAGATGTCTAGACAGAATAGGTTGGAAAATAAAAAGGATCAGGAAGTTTTATAGTGAAAATCCTAGCCTACCAAGTTAAAAATTTGACCAAGTTACCTAGAATGTACCAAATTTTACCTTGCCCACCAGCTTGAATTTTTTTAAAAAGTTCTTTTTATGTCAGGAAAGGATTTTCCCCCATAAAATGGTCGATAATCAAACTAACCCCTAGGCAAGAAGGCATGAATTTCTTCGCACTGTATTTCTTGTTGGCTTACCTTCCTTTATGAATTTAAGGCACTCCATTTTTATTTCTTTGAGCTTATCATTGTTTCCCAAGTTAGGGACTGGAGCCTAGAAAGGGCTATTGGATTGCCAAAGCCTTGCCAAGAAGGTACAAGTGGGCCAGAACTACAAGACTCTTCAAACCAGTTTTACCTCCTGGCCTTGTTTATATCAGGAAATGAAGAGTATCCTCCTTGTGCTTCTCACTTTTTTGGCTAGTGGACGATAGGAGTTACCTGAGGTCACATTTGTGAAATCCAGCCCCGTCAAGGTAACTATTCCCCCCAGATTTCCAGACTGAACATGCTTCTTAGATAATCCTTCAACTTCTGGCTAAGTCCTCACTCAGGTAATTGTTTCTTTCCCCTTCCCCACGTTTCCATAAGGGTCTATCCAAAACAGTTTAATTTTTCAAACAGCAGTTAAAAAAGCCCATATTCTTCTAAGCCAGTATGTTTTTATGACAGTGTACTGTGTTCAGTAATATGTACCAGTTAGATTGGTATTGGTTTTCACCCTTAAGATTTTTGGAGTGCCTTGACTTACTGTCATTTCCCTATGTGACACCCAATCATGGGAAGTTCTGATCTCAACAGAAATGAAATCATTGCCATGAGAGCTGGAGCCATAGTCCCTGCTTGTGGTTTGGAAAGTGGAGGCTACAGGCCCCTCCCTTGAATTGTGTAGCCTTCTTTTTTGATACTCTGCATAAGGTCTGATGTACAGCTTCTAGCTGACCAACTCAGTTGGGTGTCTTTCCCCTTTGATGTGTAGTGACTTTTATCCTAAGTTGTCTATGTCAGGCCCTGGGGCTGGCAGTGAGGGATCCCTAAGTGACCTGTCCTGCCCCGGCAGTGGGGAAGGAGTGGGGAGGACAGCACATGCCTAATAAATTCCTTCTGAATGGCTGAATCTTAATCATTGTCCAGAAAAAGAAAAGAGGAGGAGAGGAAAGCCCAAGAAAAGAGGAAGAAGGCCAGGGTCAGGAGGCGAGCCATGAAGGAAAGGAACAGACACTGGCAGAGGAAGCAGAAGCATGGAGCCAAAGCAGAGGAGCCCCAGCAGCCTGAGGAGTGGGAGGAGAGGAAGTACCTGCTGGCTCAGCAGCGTGTGGAGGCCCTCCGGTTGCTGTGGGTACTCCTGAGGAAAATTACAGTAAGGCTCTTTCCCAGTCGGGCTTCAGTTCTGGTAGGTACTGACCTCCCTCTGAGACACAAGGCTTACACTGAAGCAGTGGCTGATTTAAAATGGACTCCATGGAAGACTCATTGCGTTGATTGGGGTTTATTTTCAATAGGCTTTTCTCTACCCCAACTGTGGGCTTCCAAAGGGGGTACCCAAATAGTCTACAGGAGGCGTGTCTCACTCCTGCCATCTGGCACACATACTTTGTTTCTACACTTCAGGACCATATTACCCAAGGCAATGTAGCTAGTGTTATCTACTTTCCTAAGTTCCTAATGGGTGTAACTGAAAATGCAGGGGGGGGGGGAAGAAATGGATGGTGGGTGTGTTAGGTTTGTAACCACTTGTCCCCTCATTTGCAACAGAATGAGAAGAGAGAACCTTGGACAGAGACCTTTGTGTAGTAAGCTCCTATTAGTCTAGTCTTAAACTCTTTGCTAAGGAGTTTCTTACATCATAAAACAATTGTCCTGTTTGGGGACCTGCAGTTTTAGAAGGTTTCTCTCCCCACTTACTGACCTAAATAAAGACAGCTATACTCAGCAGAGTTCCCAGAGTAAAGGTCAGAGAGGTTCTCAAAGTGCTAATTTACAAATCCATATTCAGTGTTTTTAAATGTGAAGAGTGAATGGCAACAGTAGTAGAGTTCATTTAATGTATATTTGCAGACGCAGCCTTGTGGTCATTAGTGTGGACAATCAAACTTAGTGAAGGCAGGATCAGAAAAGTCTCTTATAATTAGGCTAGCTGGATCTTTTACAGTTTACCTTAATAACTGCTGAGAGTCACTCCTTTTTAAGAATTTCTCTTTAAATGTGTGTGGTGCCTATTTTTGGCCTCCTTCATACCTTATGCTGATTATGCTCTCCCAGGTTCTAATCCAGGTAATGGGTAAGCACGCACCTGATTTGTGCCAGGTGTGAGAGGGAGCATGGTGCCTCCTCTCCTGGCAGGATGGGGCCTGGGGGCGGCACCTTTCACCTGCCCTGCAGTTATGCAGACCAGATAGCGCCACAGATAGAACTATTGTCATGGCCACATTTTCTACTTGGCCACCTTGCTTCTGACTGAGGCAAATAATAGGTGTGGGGGCAGCTCAGAGACACCCTCCCCTGCAATCCATAGGAAGAGGTGCAGTGGAAAACAGAAAACAGTTTGTCTTTTAAGCCAGCTGACTCTCTTTTAGACACACATTTCACCCATCAATCTTTTCTTGTTCTAGAACTTCCTGGGAGGGCTATAGAGCATTTCTTATTCCTCCCCATGTCTCCATCCCCTAGCACAATACCTGGAACAGTAAGTAGGCTCATCAGTTTGTGAACAAATGACAAAAGGGTCATGTGCTTTGGAGATATGTATACCGCGGTGCCTTGTAAGCTCGGGATGGTCACAGACCTAGTAAAAGCAGCTCCACTAGGTTGAGCTGTTTCATTTTGTACCTCTTGTTTCCTCAGTGCAATGTTGGTCGTCATTCAGATCTAACCTAGCTTTTATTAGAAACCACTTCAGAACAATGTCAGAAAACCCTGTTTTCTTTGAAATTTTTAATCTGTTTAGTTTTTCATGTGAGATTTTTAATCTTTTTCTTTGAAGGGATCCACACAGTTTAACCCACAAGAGGTAGATATTGCTCTGGAGAACACATTGGAAACTCTGAAGAAAGAAGAGTTAAACACTGAGTATCTTCAACATCAGGAGGAAATGCCAAACTATCAGGTTGGCAACTCAGACAATAAGCGAAAACAAAAAATGAAGAAAAGAGCTAGGGCTCACTTACATAAATCTTCCCACCACCTTGGGGGGAAAAAAAAAAGACATTCAGATAAAAAAGAGGGAACTGGAAAATTATTAATGGATGGATACCATCACAGTTTGGTCTCTGGCCAGAATTCCTTGCAGATTATAATGACTCAAGGTCAGCCTCTTGAGAAAGATGACCACCACAATTCTAATAAATCCTATTCCAGATTAGCTGAGAGAGAGCATGGCAGAAAACAGAAGATCTATGAAACAGATGAATTTATTGATTATCTGTTAAACTATTATCAAAGTCCAAAATATGCCCGTTTCAGCCTAGAACCAAGCCATGTAACAAGCACATGTCAGTGGCAGAGGGCTGTCCATGCTACAGGAAATGGATTTCAAATCAATTTGAGAAAATGTAAGGAAAGCCCAACTACCTTGAGCCAGATGCAAAGCCTGGAAATGAGAGATCAGGTTCAAGAAGATGATTACTGGATGAAGATTTGTACTCAGGGTCCTGAGCATAACTCACAAAAGAGTGGAAACGTGGAGTATGCCAAAGAATGTACTAAGGAATTTAAAAATCACTGCAAGGACACAACCAATGAAGCTGGTGAGCAGCTGTCCCCAACTGATGGAAAGAGCCCTCTGTTGGCAGAGACCCATGCTTACCAGGTTGCAGATTCCAAATTCACTAGTGAAAGCCAAGTGTCCTCACCCAACAGGGCAGCAGTCTTGGATTTGGAGTTGACAGATTTCTTCGAGGAAATAAGTAGTGATTCTGAATGCTTTAGTGAAACCCTTAGCATAAACAAAGAGGAGAAAGAGAAATCTGTGGCCACATATGATAGTTCCCCAGAAAAAAGATCTCTTGACACTGATGAGATCATCACTTGCAACCAAGAAATTAGGTTAAGTCAGCAGACCTCATATTCAAAGTGGAAACATGATAGGGAGGAAAACTACTCTACATACAAGTTTAGGAAACCAGGCAAAAGGTCCAACTATGAATGGAGATGTTCGTGGCTTGAGGGTGAAAACAATTACATTAGAGATGAGAAGAGCAACAGCAGAAAGAGGGCAACCCTAGCCCCCCAATACTTGTCTGATGGAGGCTACTACCATGAATCTGAGCCCAGTGATCTATCAGACATCACCAGAAAGAGGAGGAAGTTTAGTGATAGTACATTTGACTGGATAGTGAACTATCGGCCCTCTCATGTGCCAATGACACCATCAAAAACTGCTGATGCTTCCTATTTGGGGGATTTTCCCAAAAGAAGAGAGACTCTGTGGAAGTCAGAATATAACCAGGAGGCAAGAAGGTTTAGAAGATATGAGAATTTGAAAGATTTTACACTGAATTCTGGTAACTATTACCTTAGACGTAACAGTTGGGAGCACATTGACTATAGAAGCTATGTAGGAAACCACTACACTAGTTCCTTATATTTTCAAATGTTTTGAAGGTCTCTTAGATTAGGAACACCCTTATTCATAATAAATAATCTGCAAGAAGAAAATTCCAAATATAGCTATGTTAGCAGCCACAGAGCAAGAGAGTAACACTTAAAAGCTTGATCAAGGTAAAACACAAAACCTTGTTTCTCTTGCCAAAGTATAAAGAATAGATTAAAATGACTGCAGGTATGTTGGCAAGCTTTAGAAATACAAAACACCCAGATCCTAAAGCTTGGTAAAGCAATGTACTTGCAAAACTTCTTAACCCAAGGATTTTTCTACAGTTCAACTGCAACTTTAATTTGGTGCCAGTGAAGGAGCAAATTAACACTGAGAGTTGAGATAGCCGTCTATGGCTCTTCAGCTGTCATAACACCATCATTTAGTATCATTTCTCTTCAAAGGGAACAACAGTGAACAAATTAAGGATCTTTTTACACATTCTTTGACTTGGTCAGAAACACCAAATGCAGCAACCAAGTTACCTGACTTATGTAGAAATAACAGTAGGTAAAAGAAGAGAGATGACAGCTAGAACATACAGTAAACTTCATGACATTAGAGGGTTTCATGATCACCCACCGGAAGGAAACTCATCTTATTAATATGCTCACAGTACTCAAAGAGTTGTTCTTTTAGCAGCAAAGTATTGGAGGAAGAATCTAAAAAGGGCTCAGATTGTCCTTTGAGGTTTAAACAGATACTGTACCATTAGAATAGTTGTTTTTTGAAGAACCCCATATCGTTCCATCCTAGAAAAGCAACAGGACTGAAGTGAAGCAACCAGTGGGATTTGCAAAAGGAAATATTGAAAGATCCTGGGGCACCCATAATGGCACTTGGGAAGGGAGGACATGGCAGTATTCCATTTCAGGTTATGTAATCCTCACTCAGGGTTAGGTGACATCAGTTTTTAAGAAGCCACTGAATATCCCCATATTGACTTTTATAAACCAGTAACAAGTGCCTCCTCAATCCTCAATAATGCCATGCATGGCGTTAGGAAGAGTCAAGGGCAAAGCCCAGAGTTTTCAAGCTGGGGAAAAATTGTATGTGTGCAGGATTTATAAACTCTTAACCTAAACAATTTACCTTTTTACCTACTGGTTTTGGACTTCTTGAGTATGTTTTTAAATTGAGCTATTTTCTAGATTCGTAAAGACCTATATCTTAATGCAGTGCATATTCTTTTGAAAGCTGGGCTGATTCATTCTGCCTTATACTGGATTTAGGACCTCAGGGGCAGCAGATGACCCTTTTTCCTCACAACACTATACCTGATTTGGCCATTGAACACATCAGTGAGATTAGACTGTGGGCAGCAGGGAAAGGTGACTTTAATCCATAGAAGGAGTGGAAGGCAACATTTTCATACGATATGCTTTGTTTCAGTCTTAACTTGATGTTCTGCAGAAAAGTACTGGCTAGTAGAACTGACGTGGGATGCCAGGCAGTGGTTACCCCATGACGAGGCATAATATGTGCTCATAACCAGCCGCTGGAGCAAACTGATACCTGAAGGATTTACAAAATCTTCTAATTTATCTAAAGTAAGAGCCACAAGTTGTTTCACTGATCTCTTCTGATCACATTTAATAGAGGTCTGCTAGTACACACAAAAGTTCAGAAGTGAATATAACATAGCAGATTATGTTTATTACTAATAAGATAAAAACCAATAAATGATTTATTGGCTCTGTTGTATTCAGTTCCACTTTCAAGCCAGTGACTCTGCCATCAAAACTAGGTTTGCTTTGTCAACTCTGAAAAATTGCTCATAGGGCAAGTGCCTTTTCTCCTCTTGAGGACTAGCAGTGACGATTAACGTTCAAAGTACTGTCGTCCAGAGTAGCCATTTAAACTGCGAATAGCTTGCATTTTGTCAGACAACTTTTGGTAACTAGGTATTATTCCCTTCCAGTGAGACCATGCCTCATTTTTCATGTTTAATGCCACTGAAACAAACCAACATCATGGTTTTGTAATGGAAAGCAGCTATGCTTGTCTTGAAAAAAAAAATCTTCTGTCACTTGATAATTTTTCCTTGCAGAGATTTTGGGCATGAAAACAAGTTGCTACTCAGTAACCAGACATAAAAAATAAATTGCAGAATACAGCATGTGCAATTTTTTTTTTGTATAATAGAACTGGTGCTAAGTCACGTCTATATAATACTTTTTGTCTTGTTTTGTTGATTTGCTAAATACCATCCTGGGACCTAGAAGAAAGTAAAAATACTGGTTTTATGTTTACTTTCTGTAAAGCCTTGGATTTTTATGTCTTGTGATAATGCATCCTAGGTTTGAGTTAATCTCTTTTTTTGTATAGGCCTTAAATGAGAAAAACAACTTATTTTGTACTTGTCAATTGAATGGTTTGGTAAGAAAGAAATAGAACCAAAAATATTGTGATCACTTCCTATTAGTTAACATTGTTATTCTTTATTGTGGTGTTATTTAAGAGGAGCAAAAGTATTTTTCTAATCTTTTTTCCAGGTCCTATTAAGTAACTGAGGGCCTGAACTTTAAATTTTGTCTTTTTAAATAGGTGTTTTCATGTTTTTCCTAGTGTGTATTGCTGACAGTGCTGTAAGAAATCTAAAAATCTTTCAATGTGTTTTTGTTCAGTTTATGTGAATTTCTCAGGTAGGGAAGCCATGTAACCTGGTAATTTTGAAAGTAAGAACCAAATAAATGTATTTTTATTTGTTGCAAGACTGTTTAAAATGCTAACTTTTAAATAAATGCTGATAATTCCACTTTGGAGGGCAGGGGGAGTTTCTACCTGTAGTCTGCTGCTTCGCACTAATGTTGTGATCCTTTTTCTTATTTGCACTGTTAGAGAAATAACATATCTAATTTTCTGATATATTAAAAATAAAATTGTCATAGTAAATAGTCTGTTCATTTGCCAAATGTATTGGCTAGAATGTTGCACATCTACAATAACGTTTTCTGTGAGAATATATGTCTAATTATAATAGTTTCTATGCCCCTTTTCCCTTCACGACGCTAGTGTGTGGGAACTGACTCTCTAGATCACAGTTTTCGTTTCGGGAAAATTGAAATAATGATATTTGGACTAAAGACTATCTTTCCTTCAGCAAAGGTTTTATCAGTGCTATTACAAGGTAGCAAAATGCACTCTGTGGAATTTCATTCATCCCTTCAGCACTTGGTAGAAGTGTTAAAGTTACAGAATGTCCAAAAAGAAGTGTGACTGTGCGATGGGGAGTCTAGGCAGAGAAGCCAGGGCCCTCAGTAGTCAGACAAGTCTTGGACCTTTCAAGAGTTAACTGTGTTTTCACAGGAAATGTACAGCAAACTTCCTCTAAGTGTTATGTAACAAAGGCAGACTGGACCTTAGAGTACAATCTGGGCACTTAGAGCTGAAAGGGTCCTTGTTGGGTTCCAAGAGCCCTTTCTGAAACACCATGGGCTGTATGGATGCTTGTTCTGGATCTAGGATTTGCCTGTTTGACCTTTTGAGGTAAGGTGAATGTGACATTTTGCAGAGCAGCCACAGATATGGAGAGACATGGAACAGGCAGCAAATGCAGCTTGGAACCCAGAGATGCTGGTACTGAGGATGAGCTCCCTTTGCAGGGGTTGTATGAAAGCAGGTGGGAGCAAAAGGATGTTCACCTGACACCTCCCCCACTGGAGGTGCTGGTTGTAACCACACTCCCTCATCTTCTAAAATGGCATATTTTATGTAATATGGCTTATGAATATGCCAGCTGGATTTGAGAAGTTTTTAGATCAGAGTCCTTTAGGTCAAAGTCCTGCCTTACAGTAATATCCCTTTACATGTAATCAATACGATGTTGATTTAGTTCTGAATGAAGGGGAATCAGGCTATTTGGGATTGAAGCTTTTACCAGGCTCTGGGTGTTTTTTCCTCTTGGCATCAGCTACACCTGTTTAATTTAGTAAAAGGAGTAGCCTAATCTTCACATCTAAATGAGATTTCAGGCTGCAAAGGTGGCCCAACTTCTCTCTCCCACCCCTTTCCCAAAGCATATGGTGTAACAGTTTGCTTGGCACAAAAGAGGATCTCCAATATTGTTGAATGAGACCTTATCGCGGAAATGGGCACATTAAAAAAGAACAAAAACAGCCACAACAGCAGAAGCAAGGACAACATAAAGTCCTCCGAATGAAATCCATTGAGTTTACATAGATTATCTGAATTCTTCTGCTGTCCTCCCTTGGCTTTTTCAGCAGCCTGACCCAGGTGGCCTTCTTTAGCCAGCTGGCGCCCTGCTCTTCTCCAGCTGCAGCCCTGGCTCAGATCACAGTGCACCGAGCCCTGGAGAAGCCCTGCTCCTTTCCTACCCTGCTGCCGTCAAGCCCAGCTTCTCCGTCCCCTTACAGCCTCTGGGGCTGTTGCTCCTTATAGACTCCAGTCCAAGGAGAGTCTTATTTTTTCATTCCAGGGGGGAAAACAAACACTCCAGTGCTTTATATGCTTTAAAAATAAAGAACACTTCAAGTGGATTCAAAGACAAGCATCAACTCATTCTAAATGTAATGCACTTTATTACCTTAATATTCTCTTCCCTCCTCTTGGATTGTTAAATAGTTGTAAGATAACCTTAAAAAAACTAGTGCAAAATGTATGCAGTGACATTTGGAAGTTCAAGTCTTATCTTCAGAGATCTGGAGGGAGCTGATGGAGGATGCACTCGCTGCACTGGGCATGCACCATAGGTAACCTTTCTACACAGATGCTTACAGCACAAGGTTAGTCGATGCCAAATTGCCCAAGGGCAAACAGCTGGAAAGGGCTTTCGGTTCTATAGTAACAGGCATATGGTGTTTCTCATGTTTCTGTATTAGATGAAACAGTCTTTCAAAGACAATGCATGTAACCTTTTCATTTAATGGTCCCTTTTCATTACCCTGCCACAGAGTATATCGTGTCTGAGGCAATTCCTAGATAACATATACATTAGACAGCAGAAATCAAATAATGTTCATCAATCATAATATCCAAATCCAAACAATCCACAATTCCAAACAAGATTCAAGATTTGCCCATTTAATTATGACACAGAAGTAATCACAGTTCTAAGCAATGAGTTTAACCAAGCTCAAAATGACTTTGAACTGCTTACCAGAAACTACCCTTTGAAATAAAGGCACTGTAATAAAAATAAAATGAAAACAAGAAGAGGCAATATCATTTGCGAACAACAAAAAAAGGAAAACTGTGAACTTCTTTGGGTCAGGGAGTACATCCCTCTTAAGAAAACTGCCAATTTTAACATTAAAATGGCAAAGGTTGTCTGTTTATATAACTAACTGCATATGCAAACCCGGTATCCTTTTTTGACATGAGGTGAGTTAGCTTTGCTGCTAGAATAGTCCCCTTCACCTGTGGAGGGTATGTTCCAAGAACCCTAGGGGATGCTTGAAACCCCAGATAGTCCCAAGGCCTATATACACTGTTTTTTTCTTATACAGACATACACATGATAAAGCTTAACTTGTCAATTAGGTACAATGAGATTAATAACTAATGATGAAATAGAAGAATCCTAACAATATATTGTAGTAAGTTATGTGAATGTGGTCTCTCTCAAAATATTTTATTGTACTGTGCTCACCCTTCTTGTGATGTGAGCTGGTAAGATGCCTACATGATGAAAGGAAGTGAGGTGAATGACATAGGCACTGTGACATACCATTAGGCTACTATTGACCTTCTGACCACGCCAGGAGGATTATCTGCTTCTGAGGGCAGAGTGAGGCTGACCGTGCGTTACTGAAGCCAGGAGAGTGAGACCATGGACAAGGGGGACTACTGTATAAGGATTCCTGATCAGATGATACATTAGAACAAAAACAGAACCCTGCCTTTAGTAGTTATCTCTTAATAACTTTACTACAGACCTGAAGGTGGTCTGCCTTTGAGAGTTTAGAATGTTCTGACTGAAAGAGGTAGAATTTTATGAGTCACAAAAAATAAATTCAGCCATTTCTTAACAAGACAAGCTGATATTTAGTTTCTGGTGAGGACTCTGAAGTTTTGCCCCTGTTTCTTTCAGAATACAAAAAAATTACTTGAAAGTGACACTCTAAGCCAAAGTAAAATGATTGAATATGGTTCCTCAGATTAAGGTTTAAAAACAATAAAACCCACCACACCATACTGGGTTACACCATTTTATTAACTGACCAAAGCACTTCATTTTGTTTTCTGATTTGAGGTAAAACCATTAAACACGGGTTCACAAGAAAATACAATGACTATTCAACTACAATTACAGGAGTTTGAAACTTCACTAGTTGTTCATGTAATACTTTTACAAATTCATACAGCTGTACAGTCTACTTAAGCTAAGTTTATTGTTAACCAAGAGACCAATATCAAAGACCTAGACACTTTACTACTCTTGCAGTGGCTATAGTTTTGTAACATGAATAACTGTTACCTTAATGAATATACTTTAAAAACCACTTGGCTAGTGATGGGTACTTTCCTCATTCTTCAGTGGTGTGTGTGAAGGCTCTTAGGAGAGCTAATACCTGTTCCTGTTCTGCATGCCCCAAGCTCACATCAAAGTGTAAACAAACATTGTCCAGCCATGAATGCGGGGATTGGTCAGATAGTCCTACAATGTTCTTAACATATTTAAGGTTTTAGGCAAGCCAGCTGATTCCTCCAAAAAGCTTTCTTTTGAATGTTCAGAGCCTGTTTTAATCCTCACTGAAGATAACTGTCTCAGTGAGGGTGTCTGAGTTGTCCGTAGGAGAACAATGCTGCAGTCTAGAAACAGTAACTGTATTTTTTCTAATTAAGCCCAGCTTTGAGATTTCATTTTGTTATGGGACAGCTCTCTTTAATTGATAGCAAAGCCTTTGAAACACTGCAGATTTGCCTCAGAGGTAGATATAACAGAAATCATGCAGTTAAGTCAATTGAGAAGGGATTTGCTGTCTTTAGAGAACATCCTGACTACAAGTTGATTCCTTTGTTCTTGGTGCTTAAAGGACTTTGCACATTTAACATTTTTACCTGTCTGGGGGAAATACCCAAGTCTTACCTGTCTCTCAGGAAAAACAAATTTAAATTCAGCCTATATCAGCTACAGACAAGAGAAAAACAGTAAGAACATTTGTATCACAGCACTGTGGTTCACCTTCTGGATTTGTGACACACAAACATATCATGCATTCTAAGACAAGTTAATTTTATCAGTCACTAGTGATGTTAATTTAAAAAATTTACAGCAAGTTCAAAACTTTTCTAAATATTGAAATCACCATGTTTTAAAGACAGACTGGAATGTTACAAATGATTCTGCAAAATACAAAAATAGATATGCTCCCACTGAATGCGTTAGTCATGTTTCCTAGCATTCTTGTCTTTTGGTTCCTCCTCATCTGAGTACACGGCGGGCTCCTCCCCGTCCTTCAGCAGTTTGCCCACGTGATGATACTTGACTGGAGGTAGAGAAGAAAACAAATAGTCATTCTCATTCTTTATAGAAAATCACTTTTCATTTTAAAGCACTTATTGGAAGTCTACAATCTATACAGCAATGTGTTGGGCCTCTTGAAGGATAAAAAAGGACTTATACCACAGTCCTTGCCAACAGGGAATTAAGAGTTTTGTTCAGAAGACATAAATATAAAACAGGTAGTGAATCCTGACAAGTGCTCGAGGAAATGTCCACATGAACTGTGTTTGTATGTAGTTTAGGTTCATTATGAATTACCTCAAAGGGCAGCAGAACACTTCATGGAGAATTGGAAAACATGTAGGATTCAGGGAGAGAGGGATTTCCAGAAAATGAAACCACTACATACACAGGCATGCAGGTGAGACTGACCATATCTGAGGAGTAATAAAGAGACCAAGTTGGCAGGAGGACAGTAGGAGTAGGGTTGGAAAGCAGTGTGGGGAAATTTATGAAGGATGTGGAAAGCCAGCCTGAGGTGTCTAGACTTATAGGTGGCAAAGGTCAATGAAGATTTGCAACGAAGGAATGACACAGTAAAACTGCTTCATTAACAATGGTACCACAGCGTTCAGGGCAGATTACAGTGAGAAGACCAGGAGGCCAGCAAGTTAATCCACTTGTGAAGGAAAGATCCAGGGGCAGGGGACTGTCCCTGGGAATGGAAAGGGAAGGACTGAGCTATTTCAAAGGAAAACTGGGAACATGAGTCACTGAAGTGAAAGCTACAGATTCCATGGACTGAAACAGGGGCTCTGGAGAGGGAGCCACTCTGGAGGGGCACATGACAGAGACTTACAACAAGCACAGAGAAGTGAAGGTAGTATAAGCAAGAAACGGGTCCTTGGAAACCTGAGAAATAAGTTTAATCCAATGGTGGGGTCAGAACCTATACTGTAGGGTGTGAGGAGGTACAGAGAAGAAATGAATTAGTGGTTACAAAAACCACTTCTTAGTTGTTTGATAGGGAAGGGAAGGAATGGTTAAGCCTAGTGGATGGAGTTGATAATAGGAGACAGAATGTTTCTCCACCCTAGAGAAAAAGCTGTGTGTAAAGAAGTGATAAAGGAGGCAGGAGAGCACTGGAGATATTGGAGAAAACAGATTTAGGAGTGCAAACCAGAATGTAAAAGACTTGAACAAGGATTGGGTCAGCAAACCACGATCCTGGCTGCATAACTGATGCCAAGCTAACGCAGGATTAATCACCTCAATGTCAGAGGCCAAGAGGACCAGTCTTCTCGGAGTATGGGTAGGAATTAGAGGAGTGACGAACCTGTCTAACCAGGTAATCAGAGATGCTTTTGTGTGAAATAATGGCTGGGAACAATTAGAACTTCCCTATTTGAACATATTACAAAGGTCCCTAGGGTGCTCGGGATTGCAAGACAAATAAAAGCCAGGTGGCGCCTGAGAAAACTGCCTTAAGAGTAACCCATGCCAGCTTTGACTGCAGCCAAAGTGTCTTAAACAGTATTCGGAGCTAGCCTTAGTTTAAGGGGAAAAAACCCCACATTTTTACCCCACTGATGAAGGCCAGCTCCGGAACAGAAAGCTTTGTAAATTATCAGTTATAACGCATTGGTTTCTTATAGTAGAATCTACTGTTACAAGGAATCTGTAGGCTGCCAAAAATGAGGACTACATTAGGTAGATGAATCAAGTTGTCAAAGTAAAAAGACTAGCCTCTAGACTTGAAAGGTATACTTAGTGTGTTTGGGATCCAAACTCTAAAGGTAGAGCCTTATCTGGCTAATTATTAACCCAGAACTGCCTGAAGTCAGCATTATTTTCAAAGAAAATGATTGGCTTTAGCCAAAAGAGCCAAAAATATTTAACTGATTACAGAGAAGAGCAAATAGAAAACTACATTTTAAATGAAACATCTTCAAAGTGATGGTCATGGTCTTTATATACTGATTTGAAGCTGGGAAAGATTACTATTCAGGGAAAATGTTCCTAAAGTGGTAATAACAACACTCAGTTTTGACAAAAACCAATTTCTTAATTCTCAAAATTTGAACTTAACCCTCATCCTTATTCCCCCACCACCCAAAGACCTCAGTCCATAGCATGTGCCAAGAAACAAGTATCTCCTTTTTCCTTTCTTTCTAAATATGCAGACACCATTGTTGCTGGGCAGATTATAAGCATCATCTGTAGATGAGGCCTATAGTTAGGCTTAATTAGATTCAAAGAGAAGTTGTTTTGTGGAATACAAGTCTCTCATTCTTCAACAGAAATGTGGGTTGCTTTTAAACAGCAAGCTCTACAAGTGAGGGCTTAGGAAAATCCCTTTCTGCAGCCAAGATGGCCACTATCCTTTCTACACACTAAGCACCAAATCCTAGTGTAGAATCTATGCAAACCTCTTACAAATTAAAGACAGAAACCTAAGTTTCCACAGACAATTAGCTAAAATTTGGTATGCAGTCATGGCAAATGACTCAGCACTGCTACCATTACTCTTCAAGCCACAAATTCGATCCCAGGAGCCTATCACTATGCTCCCCAATTTCCAGCTGCTTAGTATTAACTATTGTATTTCTGTGAATCCCATTGCTGGTAGGCATATAATCCAGGCACAATTAAAAAAAATGCTTACAAGTAAACTGAGAGTCCCAGTCGCTCAGGGTCTCCTGCTGGGCAGGAGTGAGGTCAGAAAGGTCATCATACTCATCCTTCAGAGCTTCCTTATCCAGGCAAAAAGTGGCAAGGCCCCTGGATGCATCTCTTCCGGCAAAGACCCCATATGGCCCCTCTTAAAAACAAAATAAAACCAGAGAGGATTCTTTATTAAACAGTCAATTTCTCTGTGGCTCATACACAGAAAATGGCTTCCTTACCCATCAACAAAGAAAGCCCCCTTTATGAATATCAAATTCCATTCGGAAACCACAGGTGATGTTACTCTGATCATTATGTAGTGCAATGGAAAGACCTGTTGTTATTAAACCTTTAAATAGTTAAAACTAAACCTACATGCTGTACATTATTACCTATTTCCTGTGACTTTCAAATAGCTAACCAAAGAGCCATAATGATTGTCTCCAGCGCGTGTGTGCACATGTGCTCCCATGCCAAATACTGAATCCATGGGTCCGAACTCATCTTTAGGACACTAAACCTGTTTTGTGCATGGTTCTGTTGTAGGCACTTGTGCTGTGTCAGTGAAAGTTATGGTTTCTTAGGATAAATGACATGAAAGTGTAACCGAAAAAATTTCCTTATAAATATATTCTGATGGGTTTTAATGAGTCAAAAGTATTTTATACAGATCTTTGTGAGTGTATATTAAACACTAACATTTGGCAGGTACAGGAGAAATTATTTTATGAGTATCACTGGTTCAGAAATCCATGTTACATAATCTTCACTGTCAACAGAGAGCACAGATCAACTCTGGTTTTGGTGGTTGAAGAGACTCTACAAATAAAACTTTCATGGAAAAAGGCTGAGTCAAAACCCTACAATAATTCCATAAAACATCAGATTGCTATTGTATATATTATACTGAACTTCTGTCTAAGAGAGCAGTGAATCATTTGGTAGGGACTTAAAGTGGATGTTTAGACTTATTTAAATATTGCACAAGCAAATGACAAGCATCAAGTGTACTTTAAACAATGTGTTGTTTCTCCAAAGGTAGACTGAGAAGCAACCCTTACATAAAGGTACTTGTAGGTAACCACTATGCCAAGTAACATAATGGATCAAGTTTCAGTATGGCCCAGTCACCTGAAACCTCAATCCACCAGAAATTTTTTTTTTACAGATTACATGGAATTTACTATCAAGTTTTAAATGCAAGTAAGATTTCAAAGTGGTTGTTTTCAGTTACGATTACATGCTACCATTTCCACTAAAGGTTTAAAAAAAAAGCCCTTTGTTTTCACAGATGTGCACCTCTAGTGGGACTGGTAGCATCTACTTGAAAACAGGCCAACTGTCCTGGTTTGGACCTCACCCTTTCAGAAACTATGATCATAGAATAGTGTTTAAATACTGTCTGAGGAGAACATTAAAATTATTTGGAGAATATTATTTACCAGAATGTATATTCACTAGATTATAAGCTCCATGAGCATAGATTTGTATGTTTTGTTCATTGCTATATTCCACAGAATAGGCATTTGAATAAATAATTTTTAGGAATTGTTTATAACAGGAAGTATTTCCAAATGATGCTGTCACCTATTCACGGGCTCACTTGGTGATACTGCAGGGCAGACTCGGAGATTTCACATGGGCCATCTTTACCATTTTCTAGAGAAACAACCAAGGCCCAAAGAGAACAATGCTTTGTACGAGGTCACACAAGTGGTCAGTGATTCAACCGGGACTAGCACCAGGTTGCCTGACTCCGAGTTTTGTGTTCTGTGCACAGGCCTACATTCCTCTCAGTGACTTTGCAAACTGCAATCACATGATAGCCCATGTGTGTGTTTCAGTTATTTAATGGTGCAGCTCAGTAATAACAAGTATTTACAGGATTATGTTTATTGGTAGTACCTCTAGGTTTGCCACTACCAGTGACAATACAGGAGCGGTTTTTAAATTATTTTGACTCTTACATGCCTACAAGTAGGGGTTCAAAATTGTCCAGAAGGAAAAACTGCTAGGTGGGAGGGTTCCTTAAGAACCTAAGACTTTTGATTAGTTGGACTGGGCCAGTATAACAAAAGCAGGAGTGGGGATGGCCAGGCTGCTGCCCTCTGTACTCTTCCCTCTCTCCACACCACTGGGAAAGAAAGCACAGCCAACATGGACACCCTCCCCGAGCTCCTCGTTATAAGGGGAGTCCATATTGGAGGAACTAAAATCTTTTCCTCCTCCTCTCCAAACATTCTAGAAAGCAGTGCTTTCCAAACCTGATTGCTCCTCAAATTTGCTTGGGGGAGCCTGTTAAAATGCAGATTCCTGGAGCTACCCAACAGAGACCTTTCCTCGGCTAGGGTGGTCAGGCACAAAACTGTGTTTTTCCTGAAGCGCATCAGGTGATTCTGATCCGCAACCAGGCTAAGAAAAGCCTCTTCCCTGGGGCCGCTTCAAGCCTGTCCCCTCCAACAGCACAGCAGTCATCCACCCTCCTTTCCTCTCTGGTTGGCTTTTCCTGAAATCCCCACACCCAGCGCCTTCATAGCCCTACCCCTTTTGTTTCTCAGGACCCTCCCACTTCTCCCTCCTTCCATTTTTAATTTTTATTTTTTTTGGCTTCTAGTCCTTTCTCTGCTGCTGTAGAGTAAAATCCTGTATTATCTTCTCATCTTGCCACAGTCCCCATTGTCCGCTACATTCAGCCGTTATTCCCCCGTAACCAGTTTCCTTGCCCCCATGGAACCTCCCTTGTTCGCCTTCCAGCTTCCCCTGTGTGCCACACACAGCACACGCACACACATACCAGCCACATTCCAAGTGCACGCGCACTCACGCACACACACGCCTGACAAGCCACATACACTGAATACGCACACACATCATTCATCACCACGCACAATGCTTCTACCTGCTGTTAATCCCATCCCCGCTTTCCGTCTTCCGCACCCTTCACATTCCACCATGGTTACTCCTGGCGTCATCAGTCTTCGTGTCTTCTCTTCCAAGGCTGGACCTCCCTCCTCCCGCCCTCCCCCAATGCCTTCCGAGACACCCTCATTTCCCTTCTGCAGCCCGACACCAACCCTTCCTTCCAGGAACCCCCAAACCCAATACCTTCGAAGCTTCCCTAGCACTGCGTTCTGCTGTGCCCCACCCCCACCCTCGCTTCCTGCCTGGCAATCGCACCTACCCACCCACCTACCCAGCCGATTTGAGCTATTCAGCGCTCTCCTCCACCCCCATCCTGGCGCGGGCCGGCAATCCGCGTCCCCCACTGGCCCGCAGCCCTGCTAGAGCGCCTCTTGGTCCCTGCCTACCGGGGGCGCCGCCCTCCCACGACCGCCGGGCTCTCCGCTTGCTCATCCTCCCAGGCTCACCGCCATGCTCTCCTCCGGGGCGCCCCACTCCCCCCTCGCCTCTCCAGGGCCCAGCCCCGTGCCGGGGCCCCTTCTTTTGTCTCTGCTCCCCACTGGCGGGCCGCCGTACCGGGCCCGTAGAACTTGCGGCCTTTGGTCACGTCGAACACCTTGCCATTGATGGCCATGAGTATGCGCGGGTCCTGGACGCCGTCGAAGCGCCGCAGCTCGGCAGGGGTGAAGTCGCGCCGCTTAAGGCGGGGCAGAGGGGGCGGCTCGTCGTCGTCGCTGTCGCCGCTGGCCGCCGGCTGGTCCCCGCGCACGATCTTGTAGAGCAGGAAGATGCAAAGGCCAAGCAGCAGCAGGTTGAGCGGCGACGTGAAAATCTCGTTTAGCAGCCCGCCGCCCTCCAGCTCGCTCGGGTCGGCGCCCGTCGCCACCACATCCTCGGCAGCCATGATCGCTGGAGTAAAGGTTGGGCCGGGCTAGGGAGGGCTCCGGAACTGGATGCTTTCTCCTCCCTCGGCGAGCAGTGGCGCGCAGGGCTCGGTGGACTAGGACTAGCCAATGGAGAAGGCGGGGCCGGGCGGGGCGGAGGCGGGCCCGAGTGGGCGGAGCCTCTCAGCCCCGCCCCCTGCGCTGTAGACACGCTGGGCACAGCCCGCTCAGGCTCCCCCACCTTGCCTCTGAAGCGTGGCTCCCCTTCCCTAGCCAGATCCTGCTTCCCCAGTGGCAGAGAGCGGAACCCAACCTTCAGCTCTATCTGCAATGCCGGGGCCCCAGACTCACGCCATTCTCACGCCATCCTCTAGCTATCCTCTAGCTAAACGCGAGGCAGTGCGCAGCCCTCCTCCGCACCCCCAGTTGCTTTTAGCACACCCACCCGCTACGGGAGCCTGGGCTTCGCCGGGCTTGGTGGCCCCTTCCGCCACCTGATGCACGCCAAACACCGACTCCATTCCTCTTACTTCAGACTTCTCCCCCACCTTCCGTTCCCAAGCGTCAGCTTTCCCGGGCTATCCCCTGAGACCTGTCTCTCAGGAGACAGGAAACTCAGTCCTCAAGCTTCTTTTTCCACCTTAGATGCCCGAAGAACCCATTTGCACCTTGGGAAACGTAATTCACTCTCCTTGACAACCCTTCTCCAGTCCTCCCCCCAGATGCCGTTGGGCGGACACCCCCGGGTGTCAGGGCACCGGCTCCCATCTGACAGCTCTACTAGTATCTGGGGAAACGGGTCGGATCGCCCGATTACCGTGGGTTCATTCTCGAAAAACTAAACCCTTTTGCAATCGCTGATTTGCTCAGTCCCAATGCAGCAGCAAGCAACGTTCTGCTGCCCCTTTTTTTAATTCCTTTTCAGAATAATGGCCAAAGTTTCATTGTTTGGCAGTGTTTTTCTACTTGAAATCTCTCAGCTACCCTTGGCAGTCGCAATAACTCTGTGCTGAAGCTCAAAGGAAGGCGCGAGTTTGGAAGGATCTTAGGTTTGGTGCCTTCCTTTCCTAGGTATTTTATCCGGCCTTTGATGTGCTAACCCGCTGCACAGGAGCAGGCCTTGTGGAGGAAGGGCTGTCTATACCCTTTTGAATCCTAATCCAGCTGCCCTCTTTATTGTGGCAGGGGGAGGGGAGTGGAAGAAAGGATAGAGGGAGAAAAATAATTAAAACCAAGCCATGCACACATCTTCAGCCCAGAGCAGTACTTTTCCATCTAGAGTTCTATTTACTTGCACATAATTTAACCCCTCTCCCAATATGCAGGAGTCTTGAGAGAATTGGCTTCTTACCTCAGAATTCTAAAACTTTCTGGAATAAACTCCTTCCATCCTGTCCCCCTGCCCCCACCCCACCCCCTGCCCCCACCCCATCTTCTTAAATCGTTTCACAGTGCATATGAGCCGAACAATCTTTAAATCCTGCCCACACATTTTTTGTCACAGATCTAAATTTAGGGTTAGCTGAAATGGCCCTTCCAGATCCTTTGTCAAACCTCTTCAGTTTAATCAAGGAAAAATAGGCTCAAACTGAGAGCACTTGTCTGTAGTTAGAATCTAATTATTTTAAAAACACTGTGTAGGGTCAAGATATTTTTAAAAACAAACTTGTGAAAAGTATTTTCACGTGCAATTGATATGACAGAGGGCTGATATCTTTTGAGAGCTCGTTTTAATTGATAAGAAAAATCTGTAAGGCTCTAGTCAACAAATGGGCAAAAACAGAAATAGCTAGTCCACAGCAGAGGGGACACCAAAGCACATAAATAACGTTCAGGTTCACTAGCAATGAAAAATCAGGATACCACTGTCATCTACTACTTTCCTATAGGAAAGGTAAAAGAAAAATAAAAGGATTGTATACCATGCTGTCAAGAGAGTAGTGGGGCTCCCATACACTGTTGAGGGAAGCAGAAGTTGTCATAACCTTTTGTTATCCATAAAAATATTTTCTATCCATTAATCCCACCTGTGGAATCTACTCTTTGGTCCAGTATTTCTACCTCTAGGAATCCATCCCAAGGAAACACTTAGAAATGCAAATATTTTGTTACTAAGATGCTCATCAGAGGATCGTTTTTAGTATGGAAAAACTGGAAACAACATAAATGCTCAACTTTAAGAAATAGTTTATTGATCCACTTGAACTGTGACAGAACTGTAAAATATTATGACATGGGAGAATGCTTGTGGTTTAATCTTTTTATTTATTTATTTTGGTATCATTAATCTACAATTACATGTGCAACATTATGGTTACTAGACTCCCCACATCATCAAGTACCCCCCACCAACCCCATTACAGTCACTGTCCATCAGCGTAGTGAGATGCTATAGAATCACGACTTGTCTTCTCTGAGTTGTACAGCCCTCCCCGTGCCCCCCCAACATTACATCTGCTAATCATAATGCCCCTTTTTCCCCCTTGTCCCTCCCTTCCCACCCATCCTCCCCAGTCCCTTTCCCTTTGGTAACTGTTAGTCCGTTCTTGGGTTCTGTGTTATGGTTTAATATTAAGAAAGAAAAGCAGGATACAAAACTATATGCAATATGAGCTAACTCAACTATGTAAAAAGAATGCATTAAAGGAAGCCTAAAAAGAAACACGCTAAAGTGTTGAGTGTTGTGATTATTAGTTTCTTCTTTTTACTTTTTTACATTTTCCATATAAGCACATGTCACTTTTAGCCTGTCTACTGAGATCAACACAACTGTTGCATTTTAGAAAACGTTTATTCAGCATCTTACTGAGAACCATGGCCCGAGAGCAGCCCATCAGCGTGTTCTGATGAACTGTTTGTTCCAAAGCCCCTTTGTTTGGGATCATCTTAAATAATTTTTTCAACAGGGGCTCGGTGCAGGAAGCACTTATGTCAGTCAGTATGTTGTCGGGCAGCTGCATCTGGGGAGGTCTCTCCCTGTGCACTAGGTGAAACCTCAGCCTGAATTGGGTAGGGTTCTTGACTTTGAAGGAGAAAATTGAGCATTTGGACAAGTGAAGGTAAGGAAGAAATTCATTAAAGCAAGAGTAGCAGGGAATGGCAGCTGCCTTTCAGTCAGCAGAGAGCAAGGAAGAGCAGTGGGAGGAAAGGGAAGCTCATCGAAATCCTCCTCAGCATACGGCAGACCCTTTGCCAACTCCTGAAGCCAGGGTCACCTGGCGCCCAGTGTCTGCCTGAATCTGCAGGGCGTGGGAACTAAGCTCCTACCATCCCAGAATTTGGGGGAGCCACAGAGCACTGGATGGAGTGAGACTATGTTCTGAGAACTTCCCAAAGCAATTTTCAAGCAGGCTACTAAAGAGCACGATTGTACAGCTGCAGTCCTGTCCCGTCCAGGTCACCCAGGTGACAGGAACTTGCAAGCCCAAATCAGAGATCTCGGCAGTCCTTCCCTACTTGTCTGAAGTAGGACAGAGAGAGTGAAAACTTGTGCTTAAGTCTAGAAAATAGAATGAAATAGCGAAGTAACAAAGATGCTTACCACTGGAAGAGCACATAGAGAAAATGCAGTAGGTTGAGCAGTGAGAAGTCTTTATTTAAAGCAAAGTACACACTTGAAGAAAGGGGTGTGCAGGCAACCTCAGAGAGGAGGCCCATTTAAGGGCTTAGGATTCTGTCTTAAAGCTTTCAAGAAGGGGGCAAAAGGCAGGGGGTGGGGGCGCTTAGACTTGGCATGTAGTCTCATGATGTCTCTATCTGGTGAGAGACGTTATGGCACTCTCCATAATCTGTCCTCTAGATATTCTGTAAGATAAACTTAACACAAGGAATTTCTTGATCCTGTTCTTCTCCAAGATAGTGGTTCCCCTCAAGCAGTGGGGACATGTCATTTAGGACTACTTGCCCTGCCTTAAAATAGGGTCAGTTATTGTCTGATTACCATAAAATACGTTAGGAATCTTACCTCCTAACTCCCTGGTTTTAAAAATGGAATCTTAGCCTTATGATGGAGTCCCTCCTGTTCTTACTATACTGTTTATATCAGCATTTTTCATCATAGGCAGGAAAAATTGATGATGCTTGTCCCATGTCCCTGCCCTACCTCAAATACATCAGAGCAGTGTTGTAAAAGAACAGGTAATGAATATTCAGTGCCGTCTATGTGTGAGAGGAAGCAACAATTAGGACTGCTAATTATTCACCTAAAGGATTCTACTAGGGACAGAAGAACCAGAATCATCATCTTCTGAGCATTCCAGGCTGGGTTTTTTCTGGTCATGGATGAGGGGTGAGGGGCTGCAGGGCCCCTTACAGCACAGCAGGAGCTGACTTGGCTGACTTGGGCCTCTGCAGCCTGCATAGCCCTTTGCCTGTGGGACTATCATGGGGAACCACAAAATTTCATTTTATTGCACAGCCTCAGTGGGGAAAATGGTTTATTAATTTTTTCTGAAAAAAAAAAGTGCAGCAGTAATACATGTTCACTATAACAAGTTTAAACAGTATGTAAGTGTATAAGGTTAAAAAAATGAAATGCATTTCTCTCTCCCACCTCCTTGAACAATCTAAATGGAGCCCACACATTAGCAGTTTGCTTTATATGCTTGCAGACATATGAAACACAGACCACACACACACACAGATGTTTTACAAAATGGGGGAAATTTTTAAATAAGCTTTTAAAATAAAATTTTAATAAATGTATCTTTAATTTAAGTTGATATATTAAATTTAAAGTTTTCATAAATAATTTAAAAAATAAATAAAAGAATAAACCGATGCATCAGGTTGTTTTCTAATAGAGAGAGAAAGTAAAAAATAAGAACAAGTCATTAGCTCCCATGCAGATAACCCCTGTTGGAATTTTTTAAAAGTCATATACGTTAAGGTAGTAAAATTTAAACTAAGGAAAGATGCAAAAGGTAAAGCCCCTCTCCTCACCCCTGATTCTCTTTTCTCAAAGGTAACCACTATTGAAAGTGGAAGAAATGTCAGAGAAAGATAAATACTGAATGATATCTCTTGTATGTGGAGTCTAAAAAAAAACCCACCTGAACTGGAAAAACCAGAGAGTGGAGTGGTGGTTACCAGGGCTTGGGGAGTGGGGAACTGGGAGAGATATTGTTCAAGGGTATAATTGCAAATAGCAGAAAAATAAGTTAAGGAGATCTAACACACAGTACGAAGATTACAGACAACAAAACCATATTATAAACATTAAACTTGCTAAATAAGAGACTAGATCTTAATTGTTCCCACCACTAGAAGATATACTTACGTGACTCGGCAGAGGTGTTAGCCAATACTACGATGGCAGTCATATTACAATATAAATGTATCAAATCAATATTTTGTACATTTTAAACTGACACAGAGCTATATGTCAATTACATCTCCATTAAGAATGTTTTCATGGAAGGCTGGGGATTTATAATATTCACTTATCCAGTCCAGTGTCTTTCCTGTGAACCTCTGTATTCCTTTGGATAGTGGGTTGAAGGAAGTCCTGCTTTACACAGAGGGTAGAAAATTTGTGCAGTTTAAACCTCAAGAAGTGATAACAGCTTGAAAATATAATGCTTTCAAAGCAGATGTTACATAAAGTGGGTGCTTAGAAACACTGGGAGGTTGAGATTGTTGAAGAAAAGCATTCCACCCTTCTGGATCATGTCATAATACTCGGTGGAAAAGTCTTATTCAGCGTGGCAGCTTTCAAGATCGCTGGAAATAAGCAAGGGAGCTCCTGGCTAAAAAGCGCTCTCCAGAACGTGAGTTGCATTATGTACACTCTTTGGCTTCAGATCAATTTCTAAGGCCTATAAACTTGATCTGAGGACCACTTACTTCCCAAGATATACACTTTCTTTTAATTTTCCAAACTTCCTGCCTCATTTAAATTATTTTCAAATTTTACATTAAAAAAATAGGACGATTGGTTGATTAGCTAGAAAATATGTAGGAAGTAATTCAATGTCATCAGTAATCAAATAAATCCAAAGGAACATAGCAATATACCATTTTTCATCATTCAAATTACTGGAGAGTTTTTTCTTTTGCCTTTTGTTTCTTGAAGCTTTTTAAGAATGGTAATATTTGGTGTTGCTGATCATAGAGCAAGGCAAGCACTCTGACCCAATACTGGTGAGAGAGAAATTGCCAAAATGCAAGATTCATTCTATTCCATATATTTTATGTACCTAGACCATGTCTACCATGTGGTAGGTGCTCAATAAATATTTGTTGAATTAAATTATATTGTAAGTGCGTACAGACTTTCTTGAAAGCCTTTTTGGCAATATACAACAAGAGCCTCAAATTATTTGTAACTTGTGACCAAGGAATTTAACTTCTAGAGATTTTTCTTAAGGAAGTACTCAGAGATGTGAGAGAGATGTGTATAGGAAAATCGCAATGCATGATATCTGGTAGCAAAAACTGGAAACCACCTATCTAAAGATGCTCCCCATCCCACTTAGAGTAGAAGTCCAAAGTCCCTAGAGCAGCCTACATACAAGGCTCTTGCAGGGTTGGCATCGTCCCCACTACCCTGACCTTAGGACTTTAGGACCTCATCTCCCACTTGCTTCCCTAGTAGCTCTACTCCAGCCACAATGGCCTCCTTGCTAAGCCTTGAACAACAAGGCATGTTTCTGGTTCAGGGCCTCTCTACTTGTGATTCCTATCCTAATGGATCATTCCTCTGCTGCTTTCAAATCTGGCAACACCCTCGGCCTACTTTTTATCCCCCTTCTCAACTTTATTTTTCTCTGTTGCATTTACTGCTTCCTAGTATTCAAGATCATTTGCTCACTTTTTTGGTTATCTTCTGCAACTTGAATAGAAGCTATATGAGGACAGAGATTTTGTCTATTTACTTCACTGTTGTATCCCCTGTGCTTCGAATAGTGGCTGGCATAGAGTAGGTGCTCCATAAATATTTGTGGAGTTGAACTGATTTGAATATAGAAACCCATTATGTTAAATATACAGGCAGAGAAAAAAATATGCAGGAAATACACATAAGAGTTAGTAACAGTTGTCTCTGGGTTGTGTGATTATGGGAAATTTTTGCTTTCTTTTTTATATTGGGAGCAGAAATTACTTTTACTGTGTAAGAATCAATGCAAAATTTTAAAGATAGAAACCAAAACTACAAAGTTGCCAACTATGTCTTAAGTAATAGAAGTATATGGATTCCACATATTCCATTTCAGACACTAGGCAGCCCTTGGGGCTGTGATTCTAAAGAGGCCCCAAAAGGGCCTGCCTATCTACATCCACTTGACCATCTGCTCTTGAGCTCCTACTTCATGCTAGGCTCTGTAGTAGATGCTAGGGATGCCAAGTCTTTGTCCCTCAAGGAAGGGGCACTCACCGTCTATCAAGGGGAGACAGATAGACAACCAAAAGGTTATAATGCTGTGATTGTGGTCTGCACACAGTAATGGGGAGATGAGCAAAGGGGGGATGGGAGGTCTGACTTAGGAAGGTTTCATAAAGGAGGTGACATTTTAAAAAATGTTCGATAGATAGACAAGGAAGTGATGAAATTCCTAGGGAAACCAGTGGTTCTCAAACTTCAGTAAAGGACAGAATAATCTGGAGAAGGGGGAGGATGCTTATTAAAATGTCTCTTCCTAGGATCAGCCCCAAAGATTCTGATTCAGTAGGTCTAAGTTTTCCACAGACCTGAGAATCTGTACCCTCAGTAATAGCTCACATTGAGCACTTACTATATGCCAGGAATTTGGCTAAGTGTGATGAATCAGACAGAGCAAGACAGTAACTGTATGAGCTCACTCATCTCGAATCTAAAAAAGCCAAACTCATAAAAACAGAATAAAATAGTGGTTACCAGGGGCTGGTGGATGGGGGAATAGGATAGATATTTATCAGCACAAATTTGCAGCAAGTAGTAAATAAGCCCTAGGGATCTAATGCACAGTATAGTGAATATAGACAACAAGATTGTGTTATAATCATCAAACTTGCTAAGAGAGTAGACCTTAATTATTCCAACCACTAAAAAGAAATTATAATTATGTACTGTGATAGAGATGCTAATTATTGCTACAAGGGGGATCATATATTTACATATAATATAAATGTAACAAATTAACATGTTGTATACCTTAAATTTATGCAATGTTGTATGTCAAATATATTTCAATAAAGAATAAATTAACCCTTTGTATGGATCAACTCATGTGCTCTTCATAAAACACTGTGAGGCAGTTGGTTATATTATGCCCAGTTCACAGCTAAAGAAACACAGGTATAGAGAAGGTAAGAAACTTGCCCACTGTCACACAAGTAGTAAGTGGCAATGTCAGAACTCAGATACAGTCAGTCTGGCTCCAATGCTTGGCTGTTCACTATTAAGCTATTTGATCTCCCTTCCAACAAGTGCACAAGCACCCCAGGTTATTGCAACCCAGGTAATAAAAACTGAGGCAGAGGAAACAATCTGAACAAAGGCACAGAGGTACAAAATAGCATGCTGCATTCTGGGAAAACCACTTAAAGTAAATTTTATTAAGAAATTTAAAGAAAAACCATTTAATTGCCAGTGAAACCAAGTTCAAAGAAGGCTTATGGAACTGTGGTGGGCTTCCCAGATTTCAACCCTTGACCCCTCTTCAGGATCCAAGCCCTCACACATTCTTCTGGCTCCCCAACTGCTGAAAACATTGGTGGCTAACAGCTTGCAACAGAATCCTTCTCCTGAGATTGCACTGGGCTGAAGACAGCTTCCTAGCCCAAAGTTGCACTCTTTCTCAAGGCAGCAGGCAGGTAATGAATGGTGAATATGGGAATATAAAGGCCTGTCCCCCTTGCCCCAAATGAGGATGGCTATGGGGCCATTCCAGCCTCAGAGCTGGGATTGACTGAGGCTGGGTTGTGACTGCACTGCACATAGCTCAATTTCTGTCTCCTCCTGATTCTGCTTCCTTACCTTATCTTTTAGGTGTGGATCCCAAGAGCACTCCCCAGTAAACTTCCTATCTACTAACCTCCCTCACAGAGTCTGTTTTGCTAGGGAACCTAACCTGAGACTCTAACCTTGCATGATCTGGCCTCGGCCTACCTGTCTAGCTTTATCTCTTTCTACTTCCTCCATACTCTGAACACTCCAACTATACTGAAGCTAAGAATGACATGGTCAACATCATGGTTAGTGTGCATTATTATTTATTGAGTCCTACAAACATATATTGCCTCATTTATCTCCCATGAGTTAGGTTCTTTATTACTCTCTTTTATACAGGAAGAAACTGATACACAGAGGTTAAGTTTCTTGTCCAAAGTCACACAGTTAGTAAGAAGCAGAGCTGGGATTTAAACCCAGAAGCCTGGCTCCAGAGCCTGGGCATTACATGAGATCATTTTGCTTTTTAGAAGTATCATGCTGGTAGGAGCATTGAGAGTGCATTGGAGGCGTAGATACTGGAGCAGGGACACCAATGAGGAGCTGTACTTCAGGAGAAAATGAGGGTTTAAATCAAGGAGTGACAGTGAGGACATAAATGCAGGGACATCTATGATACATCACATATATTAAGGAGTTTCATGGGACTGGGCTTAGGATTCCTTTTCTACTTCTCCCACTTCCTCTACATTCAATCTGTGCCCCCAAACCCTGCCTAGGGGAGTGGAGAGAGGGTATATCATCCTCCAAGAGGAGGTATACTGGGGGAGGAGAAAACTTGCAGAAAGGACTTTGTATTATTCAGATGGGGGTTGTGTCTTAATGTGTGGTTCATGGGCCAGCAGTGTTGGCATCAGCTAGGAGCTTGTTAGAAATGCACGATCTTGGGCAGTATCCCAGGCCTACTGAATCAGAATCTCTGTTTTAACAAGACCCCCACATGAGTCATGCTCATTAGTGTTTGAAAAACACAAGCATAAGGACTATCTTGGTGACACATATCCAGCAATGTGTCCAGTTGAATGTTTGCATTTGGGGCTCAGGATAAAGGTCTGGACTAGAGAGATAAAGGCAGGAGATATTAGTTTGTGAGTGATAGTTGAAACCACTGGCACTGAACCAGATCACCAGGGAGAATATAGAGCGGAGGTCTCGCCAAGGCTCATCGCACACTGTGCTAAGCGAAGGTTGAAAATTGTTGGCCATGGTAACTAGAGTTGGCTCAAATGCATGTTTACTTGACCTGACATTATGTTAATTTTTAAAATATTAAATGTAAACACTTAACCAAAAGGGATTTATGTAAAACCCATACTTTTTACTTCTCTTAAAAAGTGGGAAGATATGGCATTAGGTCTCTATATGGTCACACTGGTCAGAGCCGATTGGCAGCTGCCTCCTTCAGATGGTGTGCCTAAAGGAGGCCCTCTTCCATATCCCCAACACTGAGAGCAGATAGCAGTTATCTTTTATCATATTCGCTCTGTTTTTGTTACAAGTAAAGAGGATAGGCAAATGTTTTTTGAACCTATTGAAAGTGGAGAATGAAAAATAGAGAAGAGGGTTACTGTTTCTAAAAAAAATGGGTGGTGGTGGTAGAGGTACGAAATAGCCATCCTCATGTTACCCATTGGTATTCTTTGCCTGGCCTCTACAAGTTGGTTAGCCAACTGTAGGGAGAAAAAGAGGGCCAAGGTAGACTCCTGGGGGAAAGACTAACATTGTAGGGATGGGTAGAGGAAGAGGAACCTGCCAAGAAGCTTGAGAATAAAAACTGGGAGAATGTGGTCTGACAGAGGCAAAGGAAAGCGGGAGAGTTTCCAGGGGGAGAGATTCACAATGTTGAGTGCTGCGGAAGGATCAGGAAAGATGAAGACAAAAGACTAAGTTGCACTAGGCCATAATGGAACCCTGGGTCACCTATGCCAGGGTGCTTTTAGTGTGGCAGGGGAAGGGTGGAAGCCCGGTCCCAGTGACCTAGGGAGTGAGTGTGATGTGAGGATCAGGGAGATCTAGCTGTCAAACATAAGCTTGGGAAACTTGACTAGAGGGTGGGGTGGGGAGGTGGTTGGGGGGAGGGATGAGGACAAAGGGACGTGGATTTCCTGGCTTGATTTTTTTTTCTGAAAGACTTAGGTTGCAGTGGCATAGCTAGTAACTGCTTAGAGGTTGAAAATACTGGAGAAAGGAGATATTAACCAATCCCATGGCAGAAGTGAGACAGGAAAGGATGAAATTAAAAGGACACACAGGGTGATGTACCTTGTCCTTTAAGAGGAGAGGGAGAGAGCTGTGGGGACCACAAGGTCCAGGGAATTCGAACCTGACAACCTCAGTGTTTTCCATGAGGGAGGAAGCAAAGTCAATAGCTGGAGGAGTAGAGGGCGAGGAGGAGGGGAAGAGCAGGGAACTGAGTGTTGGCCAAGATTAATATTTTCTCCATTCCCTCCATAGGGGCTTTTAGAAGCAGGAAGAAACAAGAGGAACATGGGCATTATGTTGCCTAGGAAACTCAGTGGTTTGCTAAAGCAACAGTAGGTTGTTTAAATTTTATTAACCCATTCATATCCATTGTCACCTATAAGAGAACTGGTGAATGGGGTGGAAATGGAGAGAATTCTGCTTCACAGTGCACACAGTGGGTATTCTCTGTAGTTTAGGGAAAATATGAGGGCACAATAACCCTGGGAAAAGAGATTTATGTAAAATGGGAGGAATCATCAAATAAGTGTCAAGCAGTAGGGCATCCGAGGCAAATCGCTTCTATCTCCTGTGCTTGTGTACGTACACACACACACGCACACACTCCACTCCTCTACATGTATGTAAGTGTGATGCCCCTATGCTACCAACCAGAAATATCTAGGGTTAAACAGTGGGAATTATTCTTTCTTTTGATATTTTTTTCTTTGTAGCAGGATAATCTTAATTAACTGTTACTGTAGGTTCATCACTAAATAAAATGCATTATTTTCTCCCCTATTCAATCTTGCCAAAGAGTGGCCGGGGCTTGTGACATGGAGGTCCATATTTAACTTGCCCCAGGAAGAGAGCAAAGAGGCCTTTGCTTCCAAAAGTATCTAGGTTGTTGAGAGTGTGAGGCCCAAGGGCAGGCCGCCCCAAAATGTGCCACATTGACAGACAGATTATTTTAAGTTGAAAATTAACAAGGCCCAAAAGACTCAAAAAGAAACCTTGACCTTCCCCCTAAGAGCCAAAAAATAATTTAGATGGAGGACCTGCTCCACGAAGAGAGCCATCACCATAGATAACTGCATTATAATGTGAACTAGAGTGGTGGACAGGGAGGGACGTAGCTAAGTCTGTTTGTTAAAATATCTCTCTCTGCACCCCATTGTTTCTGTGGGGCCCAGCAGGTATTTGTTTACCAAACATTTACTCTTTCATCCTCCTGTGAATTGCTTTCCTTCCCTTTGATGTCCCAGACCCCTACCCCAGCTCAGGATGGCATCTATTCCTCATTTTGCCTGTCTTTGGAATCTCATCTCTATGCATTCCCTGTAGGATGTAATTAAACTTTAGGTATTCTCCTGTTCATCTATCTCATGTGAATTTGATTCTTAGACTAGCTAGAAGAACCTTGAAGGGAAGAGGAACATTTTCCCTCTCTAACAAGCGCTTGGGACTGGAGTGTCTCAGAGGGGTGGCTTCTCAGGGTGGAGTGAGCCGAGTGTGGGCCAGCCCTGGCGAATGCTAGACCCTAGGCATGTACTTCGGAGCCAGGTAGAATTGCAGAGTATTTGGCATCCGTGTCCTGGGCCACTCAGTCCCTGGAAGCCTGGAGCAGGAGGTGTATAAATTCTACCAAGGGAGACTTCCCGTTCAGACTCACTTGTCTTCACCCAGCTGATGTGGGTTCATCATTCTTGGTGACTTTAACATTCATGTAGATGACCCATCCCACACCCTTGCTTGACCTTACACTTCCTTTACATTCTTCTGCTCTAACCATCTTATCTCTACCCCACATTGGCCACTTTCACTTTTCTTCACACACTAGACCTTTTCAAAAGCCCAACCCTGGTTAAACCCAATTGTCCCCCTATTCCCAGCTACCTATAAACAACTGACCGTTGTGAATCAGGAAGCACAGTACTGGCTGGTCTCACTTGAAAAAATTCTTGGAAAAGAAATAAAACTTTTTATTCACAGATGGCATGATCCTTTATATAGAAAATCCAATGAAATCTACAAATAAGCTACTGGAACTCATGAATGAGTTTAGCAAGGTTGAAGGATATAAGATTGCCATATAAACATCAATTTTATTTCTAGATCATAGCAATGAATAATCAAAACTTGAAATGAAAAAAATATCATTTACAGTAAGATCAAAAACATGAAATGTTTAGGGATAAAAAGGTGCACATATTGTATGATTCTATTGATGTAACTCTCCAGAAAATGCAATCTAATCTATGGAGACAGAAAGCAGATCAGCAGCTAGCAGGACAGGGGATGTAAAGGGGTTCACTTGAAAATTTTTGACCATAATGCACAAATGGGCAATGCTGTCCAACAATTATACCACACAGCCCCAGCCCATTCTCTCTCTCACTCTCATTCTCTGGGAGCACTCACACCATCTCCACTCTTTCCAAACCTTCGATACTCCCTCTCTGTTCTTGTTCTTGCATTTTACTTAACCAAAATGGAAGCAATTGGGTGGAAACTCCCTTACCTTCCCACCACCCAACCTACCACCCCCCATTTGTATCTGCAGTCTCTGTTTTCCTTCTCGGAACAGCACAGTGGCCTTCCTCCTATCAGAGGCCTTCCTCCTGGACTCTGCATCCATTTGCCTCGCATGCTCTCAAGACCTTGGCTCCCACATCCCCTCTACCTGATCGCACCCATGTGCAAATAAACATGATCTAGTCTGTTTTCTCTTTTAAAGCCCCCACCCTTGACCCCAGAGTTTCCTACTAGCTACTGGCTCATTCATCTGCTCCCTATGCATCCAAACTTTTCAGAAGGCTCGTCTATATGCACACACTAGCTCCACATCCTTGCCTCCCACTCTTTCCTCTTCCCCTCCACTGGCCTTTTGCCCCCATCACTCCTTCAAACCTATTCCTATCTATATCCCCAATCCCATGGTCATTTTGTAATCTTGTCTTAGTCTTTCAACAGCTTTGGACAGAGTTCATCACTGCACCTTGAGATATTTTCCACCCTTGGTTTCTTGGATACAAAATCATATGTTTTTTCTCCTTTCCCACTGGCTACTCTTGCACAGTCTTCTTTACCATTTTTACCTCTTGTTGGAGGCCCCAGGTACTTCCTGGGATGGCATCTGTTCTCACTCTCTCCCTAGGTGACTTCATCTGATTCTGTGACTTTAAATGTTGTTCATATGTCAATGACTCACATATTTAAACGGTTGTACTGGGCTTACTCCCAGCCTCCAGATGCCTATGTACAATTAGGCACACATGACGTCAATAGGCATCAGAATCTGTACATGCTGATAACAGAGCTTTTCATTCCATCCTTGTATTAGTTAGTGTTCGGTGGCAAGAAACAGAGGCTGTTGAGTTATTTTGAACAAGGGATTTAACACGGAAGCAATACTTTTGAACTCATTGGAGAAGATGCAGGAACAGGGCTGCATGGGCGACTCCCAGAATTCTCCCACTAAACAGGCACCAGGGGTGCTGTGATCTTTGCCCTTTCAGGAAGTGGGCATTTAGAAAGCCTCTACTTGGACTGTCCCCTTCAAGAATACACCACCATCACTGCAATCCAGAGAAGCTGAACCATGACCACTGCCACCATAAACTGCTTGTCAGCACTCATGAAACACTGGCTGACACACGAGAACACTGAGTTGGATTATTCCAGCTGTCTCTTGACCACCACTTCTCTTTCTTTCTCTGTCCTCAGATGCACACACACCTCCCCCGCTAATACATAATACTCTTTTTTTTTCTTGGTATGTGCAAGGCACTATTCTAAGTTCTCTTGTTATATTTTCCCCAATTTACAGATGAGTAAACTGAGAAAGAGGTTAAGTTGCCAAAGATTATACAGGTAGTGAGTTGTATATGCAATTATCTGCCCTGCTTTTATGTCTGAACATTCTTTTGTCAGAGTTTTCCATGCAAGTAAAATTCTTTATAAATATAATTTTGATGACAGCATAAGATCTGATCATATGTATTAACCATAATTTATTTGGCTGTTCCCCATTTGCATATTTAGGCTTATTTCTAATTTCTCTTTCTAAACAAGAACTATGCAGTGAGCACTATGTGTGTAAATTGTTGCCTATTTCTGGTCATTTTCTTAAGATAAACTCCTTAAAATTCAATTGAAGGTTATGACGATTTCTAAAAATAGAATAATTGAGTCAGAGGTTGTGAATATTTTTGATGCACTTGGTGTGATGGTTGATTTTAAGTGTCAACCTGACTGTGCCACAGGGTACCTAGATGAAATTATTTCTGGGCATGTCTGTGAAGGTGTTTCTGGATGAGAGGATTAGCATTTGAATTTGTGGACTCAGTAAAGCAGACTGTCCTCCCAGTGGGGGTAGGCATTATCCAATCCATTGAGGACCTGAAGAGAACAAAAAGCAGGGAAGGCAAGATTTGCCCTCTTTCCATCTGCCTGCTGAGCTGAGATGTTGGTGTTCTCCTGCCCTTGGACTGCAGTTTACACCATCCGTGCTCCTGGATCTCAGGCCTTTGGCCTCAGACTAGAATTATATTACATGCTCTCTGGGTGTCCAGCTTGCATACTGTGGGACTTCTCAGCTTCCATAATTGCATGTGCCAATTCCTATAATAAATCTCCTTTTATATTTATCTCCTATTGGTTCTGTTTCTCTGGAGATCCCTGACTAATGCACTTGGGCACTGGGCACACTGTGGATATGCCAACCAGCATTTTATGACAGTACTCATCATCTAAACTGGCATGACTGTCTTTTCAAGTTTTTGCTCTAAGTATGTTCCATGCAATATTTGCATACTTATACTAAAACAAGGATTCATTTTTCCCCCCTGAAATGCAAAGTTAACCAGATGTATTTTATCTGGCAACCCTCCCTGAGGCAGATATCCAAGCCCTCTTCTTTTCTGAGGTAGTCCCTCATTGTGAATATGGAAGGCAAGGTCTCACCTCCCACTATGGAAACCAAGGGACACACACAGGGCATAGATGCACACCCAAGGCAGTTAGGGCATCAATGGGAACCCAGTCTCTCATCAAAGACTTTGAATCTTGAGTGATTTATACAAAAAGTGGCAGTGTTGAATTCATTCATAGAAATGACTTCTAGCAGAGCCGCCAGGATCCAATGTCAGATTAGTTGAGTCCAGAGACAGCACTGATATGTGGTGGTGGCATCTGGAAGTAACAGTGGTAGCTAATGCTAGTAGTGACATACTAACCAAGCTGGTCCTATGGCATGACCTTAACGGGGTCCCCACTGCCCAGCCCTCCTTGCTTCCTGCCATTTGCTTAGCTAGTTCATCTGCCTTCCTGCTGATTGTATGAAATGTGCAATAATTTGCTTAATTCAGCCAGAGTCAGTTTCTGTGGATTGTAATCAAGAACCCTGACTGTTGTTAATACAAGCCCAGATAGACTAGAGAATAATTGAAATCGTGATATGTCCAAAGAAATTTTTGTATTCCTAAGAATGGTTGTCTTACTATTTTTAGATACTCCCAAATAACTTGATTGGAGGATAGATTTGGAATTTCCCCAAATAATCACTAGATGGCGCTATGAGGTAATAAATCCTCGATTGCGGCACACGCGCAGATAACTGGGTACAAGACCATCCGTAACAGCACCGCCACGGGCAGTCAACAGGCATAGATAGCTCTCGTTAACTGAGTGCCTAATAAGTGCCAGAAACTATTCTAAGTATTTAATAAAATGAAGTCATTCCCTGCAACCAATAAAGCAGGTACTTTCATGACCCACATTTTGCAGAAGAGGAAACCAAACCATGTCCAAGTTAGGCAACTTGTCTAAGATCAGAATATTAATTAGTGATAAAAACAAGATTTGAACCCTAGAACTCTGGTGCCAGAGCCTGTAATCTTAGCCCATATGCTTTACTACCTCTCATAATTATGCGATCGCTGTAATTTACTGACTGCCTACTCTGAGTCAGATTCTGAGCCAGGCATTTTGCATAATGAGGTCATTATTGTCATTTTATAGATAAGCAAACAAGCACAGAGAGGCTAAGTAACTAGTTCATGTTCCACAGATGGAAACAGATCCAAGAGCATCTGGAAATGTAATTCCATAATGTTAATGATAAAATTAAAGTGAATCAAATAAAAAATAATATCTGTCACTTGAGAATGTAATTCCACTTTGGAGAGAAGGAAAAACAGACTTTGAAAGTGGTTGGAATGGTAAACTATTCCTTTTCGTTTCAGATCTTCAGACAAGTGTGGCCAAAATATCCTCCCTCTTTAGATTCCTCTCTGCAGGGGCTAAAGAAGGTCTGAAAGCTAAAGGCACAATTGGAGCCTGGTTTATTTGGGCACTTGCATTGTTCATTAGGAGGATGTTTTCTAATGATCCAATAGGTGAATTAGGCAGCCCCCAAATCATATAACTTAGATAGTCTCTGGGAAGGAACCAGCTCTCCTGACAAAATGATTATAATATCTATCTGGAAGAGTAACTGACATAAAATAGCTAAGAAAAGCTTGAGTCAGAGGAGTAATGCTATCAAAATATATCATAAAACCACAGCATTTAAGACAGTGTGATAGTGGTACAAGAAGAGACAAATCAATGGACCAGAATAGCCAAGCAAAAAAACCAACCCAAAATATATGTGTGTATGTACATATGTAGACATATATATGTATATATATGTATGAATTTATAAGGTAAAGTAAACATCATACATCAGTGGGAAGGGGAGGATTATTCAATAAACAGTGCTAGGATGGACTTGCAATTTGGGGAAAATAAGCACATTACACAGTGAAAAAAAACATTTTTAAAAGGGAGAAAATGAGATCATCCATCTGATTCCCAGGTGAGGAAGTGCTTTTTAGGCATACATGTGATAGAAGATATCAAAAAGGAAGACGTTGATTGCTATGCCTACATAAAAGTTAAACCTTTGAAGGACATCAAGAAGCAGCACAAACAAAATTAAAGGCAAAAAAGCCTCTGAAAATTCTTGCAATTGAAGACAATTGATAAAGAGATGATGTAAACCAATAAGAAAAACACTAAAAGAGCAGGAGACAAATGGACAAGGAACTAAACAGATGAATTACATATGAAGAAATACAAATGTGTAGTAAAATATTAAACTTTGACTCCACTTGAAATTTTAAAATGACAGCTAAAAGGAAGATAGCATTTCACACCTATCAAATCAGCGAAGCTGTTTTAAAAATCATAACCCTCAATATTATAAAGCACTTTCATGTACTGATGAGGAGGACAAACTGGTCTGGCCTGTCTGTATGGCAATTTGGCAAGATACGTCAAGAGCCTTAAGGAAAAGTTCAGGCCTTCTGTCTCAGAAATTCCACGTCTAGGAATTTATCTTAAGGAAATGGTAATACAGGTAGAATTCCTGTATACATTCATTTCAGTCCTGTGAATAACTGAAGGAGAACCATTTGGAGAATAGCTAAATAAGTCATGAGACAGCCATGCAACAGAATATTATACAGCTCTCAAAAAGATGTTTCTAAAGCATTTTTAATGTTAAGAAAAATGTATGATAATAAATTAGATAATCTAGATGAAGTGGAAAAATTCCCAGAAACACAAGTATTACCAAAACTGACTCAGGTAGAAACATAAACATTGAACAGACCTGTAAGAAGTGAAAAGATTTAATCAGTAATCAAAACCCTCCTCCCTTTGTCACAAGGGCTGCTCCCACTCCCTGTCAGCACCTTTTATAAGAAAGAGTCATTTTGGGATGAAGCACACTATAAATAGTTGGTGGCTAAGGTTCAGGACTAAGGCAACACGGGAGGTGGACAAAGTTTGTTTTCACTTCCTCTTTATTTGCTTTTGGATAATCTCAGGAGCATGGTTTTCTCTTTCCAGGACTTCCTGGTAGTATCACTTTCTCCTCTAGCAGTTTTCCCTAAGGCAAAGAGCAAGGAAACGAGTTTATACTCAATCATACTTGGCTCTTAGAGATACTTTTCCTAGGGACATTTGCATGTTGATAGAGGCCAAAGCCTTAGCCAATAGAATGAGTCCCTAAGTGGCCTGGCATTCCAGGCCATTCCTTGCCTCCTCCAGTCAGTCTTCTATCTCATTACCCTTCCTTTAAAGCTGAGCTACAGAAACAGTCTCATGCTCTTCCAGCCAAATGGATCTACTGGCTGTTTTCCCTGAGTGCCTCATACACGCTCAGGTTCCTCAGGATTTCCTTCCATTTGGAAGCCTTCTTGCCTACCTACTCAACTCTTACCCATCCTTTGGGGCCACTTAAATCCTTCACTCCCCCTGAAGTCTTCTTTCATTTATTTATTAATTCAACAACTATTTCTTGAGCACGTGCTGTCTTCCCAGCACTGTTCCCGGTACAGGAGTACAGTGGTGGCTGAAATACACATGGGCCTGGCCTCAGGGAGCTTAGTTTAATGGGAAAGATTGACAGCAAACAACAAGCAAACCATTATGTGGGTAATTACAAATTGTGTCACATGCAGTGAAGGAAAAGAACAGGGTGCAGTAAGAGAGAATAATGAAGTCAGGGAGAGTAGCTCCCTTGAGTAGACCAGCTGTCCTCAACCTCTCCCTAATTTAAGCCCCTAATGCCTTACTATGAGAACCACCCAGAAACTCATGCAGATATGTATTTGGAATCCTTTATGTGCCAGGCCTTGGGCAATAATAATACTAAGTGCCATTGACTGAGCAATTATTGTGTCAGGCACTGTGCTGTGAACTTCATATATATCCTCACATGTAATCCTTAAAATGATTCTATGGAAAAAGTACTATTATTAGTCCCACTTTATAGATGCAATGGATGAATCACAGACGGGGTCAGTTACCTTCCCAAGGTCATTCACTTAGTGGCAAAGCTGGGACTCAAACTCAGGCCGTCTGGATACCGAGTTCACCTGCCTAATGATAATACTGTGTTTTGTAAGATGTGTGCATGCATGCTGTGTGTGTACACAGTTGAAGTGATGGCCCTAGCTGGGCAGTTCACTGTGCAGGCGCTGAGCATACCTTTCCATACCCTAGTCCTCTCCTTGGTGCACAGGGGAAAGGGAAAGGAATCCCATCTGCTGGGAGAGGGGGAATAGGGTGCACAGGAAATGGGGTTCATGAGATGCAGCGACAGGATTTGAGCTGCATCCTGGCTGGATTTGGAATTTGGGGAAGAGGAATAGAATGAGAGGCCTCGAGAACAGCCTGTCCAAACGCACAGAGATGGAAAGAACACAGTGTTTGAAGAATGGCCAGTCTGTTCTTGACCTTGCTAGGGGTGAGGGTTGGGGTTGGGGCAGGAGAGGAGGGGGGTGGTGTGTGTGTGGTGGGGAGTAGTGCTGACTTGTCTTCTTCCTTCCATTTTTGGGAAAACATATCGTCTTTTACCAAGGAAGGTGTCCATTTCTTTATTTTGAAGGCAAAGCCTGGCATTGAGGAGGCATGGACACAGAAGGTCACATACCACCCCTCTGCTTTCCAGAGAGTGAAAAATGGTAATTGTAGGAAGCAAGATAAAATTGTTAAAGGCACATGCAGTCTCCTACATCAATTGCAAGAAATGACTCATGTTTCTCTTTATTCTACGACAGTATAAAAATTGAAAATTTGTCTTTGTGAAAATGAAAACTTAACCGTAGCAAACAATCTACACTCTCCTTCAGCTCTTGCAAATTCTTTCAATGACTTTATGTTAGACAATTAGGACAATTTTTGTTAAAAGAACCATTCCAGATTTTAGGGAATGTACTGGCCCACACCTCTATGACCTGGCATCGCCCAGAGTTCCTGGAAGAGTGCTGAGCACAGATCAGCTGCCTCAATTCCCTCATCTGCAGGACAGGCACAGTAATAGTTCCTGCCTATTGGCAGGATTAAAGGAGATTTCAGATGGAAATAAAGTTCTCAGCCCAGAGCCTGGTACACTGGAAGCCCCTTCCCCCATCAATGTTAATATTATTGAGATTTGTTGATTTGTGGGGCCCTTTCATTTTGTTTTGTTTTGCTTTTGTAATAGTAAGCTAGAAAAAGAGGTATTTTATGGAGGGCAAAGGAGTCTTCTTGTTTCCAACACTCCTAAACACAGACAACTTCTAAGGTCAACCTTCTTGGGTTATTTTAATCATTATGAACTCAAGAAAAGTTCCTAACCATTTATCAGAACAACTCCTATTTTCCTTGACTTGCGTCTTAATCCAGGGCAAGCATAAATACCTTCGAAATCACTGGCTTCTTTCTCCATGGAAATCAGCCTATATAAACTTGAAATGAACCTGTCACACCTTCTTGCTTCCTGCCCCTTTTTTCTTGGCTTCTGACTCTATCCTGGTCTCAGCATTAACCCCCTCCTGGCCACTCTTCTAAGTTGATATACCTCCTTAGCTATGGGCATATAAACCATAAGATGGCCCAGCTGGCAAGGGCATAAGATAACAATGAGTCACACTCCTCTCCCTCATTTTACAAAGGAAATGTGCCAGAAGGGGGGCGGGGCATGATTTAGCCAAGATCACATGTTGAGTCTGTGACAGCCATGCTTGGGGTCTGGAAGCTTTACAAATACAGCCTTGCATTAGTTCTCTAGGTTCTTAGGACAGACCCTGCTGTTGACAGCAGTGTCAAAATGATTGGCTAGGCATGTCTCCTGAGTATAAATTAAAATCAAGTCATGAGTATGGCCGAGCATGAATGTGAGCTATCCCACAGGGGTGTTTCAGGACTCTCAGCCTGACCCAGCAGCAGAACTAGCTTGGGACAGTGTGAAGCCTGGTTTTGGCATGTGCTTACCACACCTTTCCCTTCTCATCGAAGTATTTTGGCACCCAGTGAACACTGCTCTGGAGACCGATAATGTGGTCAGAGGAGAAGACAGTCCGAGGAGCCATCTTGTTTTTCTCTGGAGCCTCGTGCATGGTAGGCACTCAATAAACATTTGATGAACTGAATTTCACATAGCGCTGAGAGGACATATTCACTGCAGTGTGGCTGAGGATGTGTGCTGGACAGTGCACTGAAAATGCCCTTGGTAGCACATTCAAAATGGGGAGGTGAATCAGAAGTTAGCCAGATGTTGAGGAAAAACATGTTCCTACTTAGAATCCCAGGGAAATAGGGTGAGTACAGTTCATTTTTATGTCAGGATTCCTCTGCAGTACTGCCATGGCCCGCAAAACCGTAGGCTCTACACATTCATCATTTTCGTGGAGTCTGCTGGGCTTTTGGTTTCATTGTGGTAATTGATGTTAAGCATTTTTACAACTGAGTAGCCTCATCATTGGAGAAAACAGCCCTCTGCCGCCCACCTCTACACCGTCCCTAGGGTTGCTTAGTTTGAGCGAAGGAGGATTTACAAAGCATAAAGGTAATTGCTAAAGATTAACATAGTAATAGCAACCAGTGAGAAGAATTTGACAGTGAAGCTGCAGCTACCGCTCAGAGTATACACATCTTTATGGGTTTCAGATGAGACATGAATGTGGAAATCTACTTGATCATTTTTAAAAATAACAGCTTTATTGAGATATAACTCATGTATCATAAAATTCATTCCTTTAAAGTGTATAATTCAGTGGTTTTTACCATGTTCACGGATTTGTTGAACCACCGCTGCTCTCTAATTCCAGAATGTTTCAGCACTCCAAAAGGAGCCCATTAGCAGTCAGCCTCCATTCCTTCATCCTCCAGCCCCTGGCGACTACTAATCAATCTGCTTTCCATCACTATGGATTTTGCCTATTCTGGACATTTCATGCAAACAAAATCAGACAATATGTGGCCTCTCTGATCTCTGTGTCACGTCCCTGTAATGAGCCCTTTGCATTAGCTCTGAGCACTTTTGTTTACGTCATCCTCTAGGCAACAAGCACAAAAGAAGACACCCGTCACCATCATGTCAAGGGAGTTAGGATGGCCCCCAGAGCAAAAAGGACCTGAAAAGTTGGTATCATGAAGGGCGTCACTCTCTCCCCCATTCCAGGGAGACCTGGGGTGATGGAATCACGGTGCTGCCCAGGGCCAGTGCTCACCAGGCAGTGTGGCATAGCTGAGGCCTTCCAGATCTGCCTGCACTGCCTGTCAGGATGCAGTCCAAGTCATCCCTTACCTAGTTCAGACTACTAGGCAAACAGAGCAGCTCACACACAACCTTTGTTGCCAGGCAGTACAAAGGGATACAACCTAAGATGTGATCCACACCCTCATCCTCTTTGCCATGGCAATCATATGGCGCCTAATCTCAAGTCAACATCTAAAGCCACACTCTGCTTCTCTCTAGTTTCAGGCAGCTTCTTCGGTTGAAAACATTGGAGCATCAGAAAACCAGGGAATTGGCCCCATGTGATCTGCCCTAGCTCCGTGTTCCCTAAGTATATGCAACCTTCCCAGTTGCATTCCTTCTGTTTATAGGGAGCAGTCTCATGTTACCTACTTCAGTAGAATGTTTGCTGTCACTTAGGTGTCTTGCTGTCACAAGGACACAGCTGGCAATGTACCACATTAATTTTTTCTCCTCCAAACTCAGTCCCCCTCCTTTGTTATCTTTAAGGCAGCCCCAGTTTCCCTGGCTGGAAGCCCTATGGTCATCTTTAACTCATTCCTTTCCTCTATATCCAACAAGACACCAGGTTTCAGAATCTGTCACTCTGATGACAGTTCTTATTGAACTGTCTGCCTCTGGTCTGCCTCTTTCCACATCACTATCAAATGTCCCCCGCTCCATTTCCTACCTTAACAGTCAACTGGGAAGCTCAGCCCCATGGACTCAGCACCAGCTTCCACATGTAGGTAATGCCCCATCTGGTCTCCCTCCTTGCCTCCTCCCTGCTTCCACTCCTTAGAGCTCATGAACCTAACTGTCCCAGCTCCTCTTCCCACCACACACACATATACAGACACACATGCATGCACACACACACACATGCACAATATCCTTGTAGGCCCAAGTTTCATGCAGTTTGTCTTACAGAAGTAGTACAATAGACCCACTTATTGAGTACCCCTTGGATGCCAGGTGCTGCATGTATGTTATCTCATCTAACCCTCAAAACAAGCCCATGGTAGCAAATGATTGTTTTTATATTATAGAGGAAGGGACTGGGCCTCAGAGACGTTAAGAAAATTGAGTAAGTACCAGAGCTGGCATTGGAACTTAGATCTAATCTGACTCCAAGGACATTTAACCACCAGATGCCTGAAGACCAACAGTAGTGAGGTCAAACTTCTCCTGGCATTTGAGGTTTTCCGTAAACTAGTCCCACAAATCCCCAATGCACCTCAATCTGCTCTAGTCATTTATTTTGGATGGGTAGTCTTGTGCCCCCAACCAACAAAGAAGTTCTCTCAGGACAGTGATGAAGGCTTTTTCCATCTTGGGATCCCTCATAGCGCCTAAAGCAGGGTGCAAAGCATTAGTTCTTGTGGAGTTGAATTGAATTGCTTAAAATGCAGTCCAAGCAATAGCAAGCCTTGCAGAGCGTGCTTTGCAAAGGAAAGACTTGCCCTGTGATCTCTGATGACCAGTGAAGAGCAAGCACTTCCATGTTTGCAGGAGCAAACTAGAAATGTTGAAAGAAATTCCACTCCAAACTTGGTAAAAGAATGAAACCAAGTGTCAACAGCAGGAAATAGATGAACCTGGTAAAAGTGCTTGCCTCCCTGAGGGAAACTGGCTGGGAATAGACATGGGAGAGAGGCTTTCCTTGAATCCCTTTTTGTACCTTTTGAGTTTTGAACCACAGAAATACCTAACAATTTCAAAAGCAAATGAAAATAACATTGTTTTAAAAAGAAAAATGGAATGAGATATAGGGTGGTATGGTTTTTAGCTCTTGCCCTGAAATGAATTCATGTACTGTACCCTGTAAAATGGAGCCTATTGGGTCTTATCTGGTTCCAAGGTCTGAGGCCAGTACCTTAAGGTTCAAGGTCTGTGTCTCAAACAGTCCAGGGCACTGCAGTATCCAACTGCTTCCCTCAACTTGGCCACAGTCTTTGTTTATCTTTCTGGACCACTAGAGCACTGAAGTCAGCATGTGGCAGAAATATAAACACATAGGCAGGAATCTGATGCAATATCTGGTGAATCTGCAGGTAGAAGGATTTTTCTGTCCCCGCAGAGGTAAATTCTAGCTCCAGGAGCTGGAGCTACTTGGCCACAACTACTTGTATTTCTCTGGGCCTGAGAAGGTGCCTCCTGTCTGGGACAACAGTTACTGAATGATCTGGATATGGCAAAGGGAAGAGGTCTATGCAGGTCAGAGACCCTTGATCTCACTTAGCCACAGGCCTGGGAATCTTCTTGAGAAAATTCTCACTGGGCTCACAGATGAGGTGGAGTAGGAGAGCCAAGTCAAATTTTTGTTGCTCTTGACTGATAAAACAATCAAAGGATGTTCTTGATTGAAAAAACCTGAGATATATAAGTTCAGGAGTATAAAGTAAGTGACATCATACATTCTGACCTCAGGGCTTACTACATTGCTTCTGAGAGGTAAGTAGAAGTTACCTTAAAAGGATTCAGAGTCCCCACCAAACCCTCTTTTTCTTCCTCACTCCCTAAACTCGATATAATTCTAAGTTTTCTAAGTTCCCTTGGTGCTACAACAAAGTTAAAGTTTGCAGCACCTTTTCACCCTGGTGACCTACTCTTTATAACTTACTTTGCACAAATCTGAAGTCATACAAGATATTTTAGTCATCATAATCTGTCTCTAGACAGACTCCTAGAAAATCAGTGGATTTTGCCTCCTGGAAGCAGCCCAAATGGCTAAAGACTTGGAGTAGAAATCAATGAGATCATATGTGGGCCGAAGGACATGAACCTAAGAAGAATCATGCTTTGGTGATCAAGCACTAGGGGAATAGCTAGTGCTATGGTCTTACTGTCTGCCTGTTGTCTTTAAAAGAAAAACTGTGGTAAAATACACTTTACATAAAATTTATTATCATCACTATTTTTAAGTGCATAGTTCAGTGGTATTAAATATATTCACATGGTTGTGCAACCATCACCACTATCCATTCCTGTAACTTCACCTTGTAAAACTGAAACTCTATAATCCTTAAACATTGTTCCCCATTTTCCCCTCCCTCCAGCCCCTGGCAACCACCCTTCTACTTTCTGACCTCATGATTTTCATTACTCTAAATGCCTCATATAAGTGAAATCATATAGTATTTGTCCTTCTATGACTGGTTTATTTCACTAGACATAGTATTCTTAAGTTTCATCCATGTTGTATCATATTGTAGAATTTCTTTTTAAGTTTGAATAATATTCCATTGTATGCATATACCACGTTTTTTCTTATCCATTCATGAATCGAGGGACACATGGATTGCTTCCATGTTTTAGCTATTTTGAATAATGTTACTACGAACATGGGTATACAAATGTCTCTTTGAGACCCTGCTTTTGATTGTTTTGGATATATACACAGAAGTAGAATTGCTGGATCATTTGGTAATTCTATTTTTACCTTTTTGAGGAACTGCCATACCATTTTGCACAATGGCCACATCATTATGTTCCTACCAACTGTACACAAGGACTCCAATTTCTCAGCATCCTCATCAAAACTTGTTTTTGGTTTGTTTTTGTTATGGTAGCCATCCTAATGGGTGACATCATAATGAGGTGGTTTTGATTTGCATTTCCCTAGTGATTAGGGATGTTAAGGATCTTTTCATGTGCTTATTGGCCATTTGTATATCTTCTTTGGAGAAATGGCTATTCAAGTCCTTTGCCACTTTTTGAATGGGGTTTGTTGTTGAGTTGTAGGAATTCTCTGTATATTCTGGATATTAATCCCTTAACAGATATATGATTTGCAAATATTATCTCTCATTCTATGGGTTGCCATTTTACTCTTGAGAATGTCTTTTGATGTACAAAATTTTAAAATTTCATGAAGTTCAATTTTTTTCTTTTGTTATTTGTACCTTTGGTGTCATATCCAAGAAGCCATTGCCAAATCCAATGTTATGAAGCCTTTGCCCTATGTTTTCTTCTAAGAGTTTTACTGTTTTAGGTCTTACATAAAAATTTAGATCCTTGATCCATTTTAAGTTAATTTTTGTATATAGTGTTAGGTGAGGGTCCAACTTTATTCTTTTGTATGTGGCTATCCAGTTGTCCCAGTACATTTGTTGCAAAGACTATTCTTTCCCTCATTGAATGGTTTTGGCACTTTTGTCAAAAATAATTTGACCTTATATGTAAGGGTTTATTTCTGAACTCTCTATTCTATTCCATTGGTCTATATGTTTGTCTTTATGCCAATACCACACTGTTTTAATCAGTGTAGCTTTGTAATAAGTTTTGAAATCAGGAAGTATGAGTATTCCAATTTTGTTTTTCTTTTTCAGGACTGTTTTGTCTATTCGGGGTCCCTTAAGATTCTGTCTATTTTCTTTTGCCCTTGGCTATAATAATAAGAAAACATCTTGGCCATTCAAGAAGATGGAGGGGACTTCTTGGGGGTCAGAAAGAAAGAAGGCTCTCTGCCATCTGAAAGGGAAGAGGGACATATACATTGCCACTTACTCTTATCCAAAATTTCTTAGAATCAGTCCCAAGGACTTCTCTTCAGGGAGTTGCAAACACCCCAAAACTGAAGGCACACCTGTGGGTCCATCTCAAGGGCGTGCTTTTTCTGGGAAGAAAGTTCAAAATTATTTTATCAAATTCTCAAAAGACACTGGGGCCCATTGATGATTAAGAATCACTGTTTTTTACTGATTTCTCTTCTGGTGTCCTCTACCCTTGCTGTACCTGGAGCTCTTGGGAGTCCATATCTGTGCTCTAGTCATACTTTAGGAGGAGGAAGGAGAGAGGAGGAGTGAGGATATTAGGATAAAATTTGGGGCTTTCCATGCAACCCTCAATTCCTCACACTTTTGTCCCTACCCTGTTTCTCCCATGATGAATGGCAGCTGGGAGTGTGGGGCTGGGCCTTGTGGGGCCCATACTCAGACAGAAAAAAGGGTGGTGTGCTCCTTGGAGCTGGAGCAAATAAACAGTAAATGCCAGGAGGAAAATGGTGGTCCTTACTGGTGCCCCAGGGAAGAAAGGAAGGGAGGTGCTGTCTTTGGCCCTTTGGCTTTGACCTTCTGGGTTACCTATACCCTAGAGAACTGTGCTCAGATGAGTGTGGGTGTTGGGCAGGGCAGGCCAGTCAAGGAACACCAAAGGTTTCCTTCATTCCTGTGTGCCCTATGGGAGCTGCCAGAATTCTGAAGGCCTTCACATGAGGCTCCTGCAGGCTCACAGACCCAGGGCCAGACCTTAGGCAAAGCCGTAATAGAAACAATTATAAAGAAACTCCAGGGTAATGCTTCTCCTGCTTGTGAGCCTTCTTCCTGATCAAAACTCTTTTGCAGGCCAATTAATTTCAATATCTTGCTCTGTGGGTGGAAAAGACTTCTTCAGCTAAATTTATCTAATCCCAGGTTCTTTGTCCCAGGGAGCATGAAACTTTAGGTCAGTAAAAACCCTTACCTTCTGTCCCTGTGTGGAAGAGACTTGGAGTCAGGGAATCCCGTTTTCCTGGTGTACTTTAAATCAGATTTTCACCATCCTTTACTTACTCCCCAAAGCAGTGGGTATCAAGTGAGGGCTGCACTTAACTTTCCCAAATCTAGTTAAAAATGTAGATCCCATGACAAAATCATTAAGGGCATAGGAGAATTCAACACCGTCATCAACCACCTTGGTTTCATTGACATTATAGGACACTCCAACCACCCCAGCAAAATACATCTTTTTCTCAAGTGTATGTAGAACATTCACCAAGATGGGTCATATGCTGTTGTAAAACAAACCTCAGTAAATTTAAGAATTGAAATCAGATGGAGTATGTTCTCTGATGGCAATGGAACAAAGTAGGAATCAATGACAAAAAGATAAGAGGAAAATCTCTAAATACTTGGAAAGTAAACAATAGATTTCTAAGTGATTCATAGGTCAAAGAGGAAGATTCAAGGGAAATTAGAAAACATTTTGAATGGAATGAAAATAAAGCACAACATATCAAAATTTATGGTACATAGCTAAAGCAGTGGTGAGAGGGAAACTTACAGCATTAAATGCTTACATAAGAACAGAAAAAAGGTCTCCAATAATCTAATCTTCTACCTTAAGAAGCTACAAAAGAAAAAGAGCAAAATAAAGCAAGCAGAAACAAGGACATAATAAAGAGCAGAACTCAATGAAATAGAAAAGAAAAAAACAAGAGATAAAAGGAATGAAACTAAAAGCAGGTTCTTTGAAAAGATCAGTGAAATGATAGACCTCTAGCCAGACTGACAAAGATAAAGAATACTAGTAAAACTCATCCAAGAAGAATAAGATAACCTGAATAGTTCTATAATTATTAAGGACACTGAGTAAGTAATCTAAAGCCCTCTGCAAAGACAATCCCAGGCCCAAATGGCTTCATTGGTGAATTCTACTAGACTTTTAGAGAATAACACCAGTTCTATATAATTTCTTTCAGAAAGTAGAGGAGGAAGGAACACTTCTCAACTCATTTCATGAGACCACCATCAGCCTGATACCAAAACCAGGGAAAGACGGTCCAAAAATCAATCAAACTACAGATCAGTGTCCCTCAAGAATATAGACTTAAAAACCCTCAACAATATATTAGCAGATAGAATTTAGCAGCATATAAAAGGAAAAATATGCCGCAACAAAGTGGGGTTATCCAATAAAGTAATGTCAGTCAGATTCTATATCTGAAAGTCAATCCACGTAACCCACCGTATTAGCAGCCTAAAGAAGAAACGGTAAATACCTAGGCTTCAAGTTCAGGCGAGGTTAATCAGCATCTTTGGCAACAGGAGCAGGAAATCTGCATTTAACAAGTCCCCCAGGTGTTTCTGGGGGTGTTTCAAGACCCACAGCCTTTCAGGATAAAGAACACCCTTCTTAGTGTTTTGCCAATGGGTTTTAGCCCCCAGCAAGTTCGCTATAGATTCAGTGTGACCAAAGAAAATGACAGCAAAGCATTCTTGGGGTGAAAGGGTTATACCCAACTTTATTTCCACAGTGACAGGTCAATCACTAAAATCCCTTTCACTCAGAGCGAGTCTGCATGCAGCAATCCAGTCTCTGCATCTGGGCCTCTCTGCCCATACAGTCATCCCACACAGCCATCTTCTGGGCCTCTGTCCTCTGCTCTGCTCTCCTGCAGCCTTGCAGCCGTGACACTGTGTCGCCCAGAGCACTGGGCAGAGCTCTTCATATTGAGTCAATAGCAATGTATTGCTCACACGTGTGCAGTGAGATAGTCAACCAGGGCCAGGTGAGAATCCTGGCCACAGGAACTCTCATTTTATCCACATTAGCTTGGTGTGCAAGGACCTTCATGAGTAGACCCCTGCCTACCCTGCTGCTCTCATCTTTCTCTCTTCCCTCCTGAATCTCGAGAAATAGTCAATAAGTTGGGGTTTCACTACCCTCCACACACAAACTATGCTACCCATGTCCATCTACTCTAGATCACTCTCTGGCCTTAGCCCAAGTCAGGCTCTTCCAGCCCAGCCCAGCCTAGCCTAGCCTTTGCCTTGCTAATTCCCATTCCTTTTTCATAACTTAGCTCAAATGTCACCTTCTCTGGAGCTCCTTCCTTGACCTCCCAGGCTGGGCCAGGTGGCCTTCTTGGGGATGCCTCAGCCTCCTTGGGCTTTCCTCTCAGATCCCTGGTCAAATTGTATCAGGATTGTCTGTTAACTTGTCTGCCATAACCACCTCTTTAACCCAGGGCCAGCACAAAGTGGGTGCCAGTACTTAGCATTTAGACAACTGGGTGGCAAGGAGTCCCTGCTATAATTGTAGGGAAAAGGGGGTTAAGCAATGGGTGCCTCTGGAAATCCCTCAAAGGCCGGGGCCCATGACACACATGCTCCAGGAAACCCTCCTCTATCTCAGGAGGCTGATTGGCAGTTTGTTTTGATCTGCTCCTCCAACTGCCCCTTGGGTTTGTGGGGCCTTTTCACCTGTGTGGAGACAGCCACAGGTCTAGGGTCAAGACTCCAGGTGATTCTGCACTGTTTAAGTGAATGGGATGGGGAGGCTAAGGAGATTAGAAGTAGAAGCCATTTAGCAAAACTGACTCTCAGCTGGACAACTTTGGCCCTCAAGGACATTTGGCAGTCTGGAGATAATTTTGATTATTACATGAGGGTGTGGGGAGCAGGTGTGCAACTGGTATCTGGTGGGTATAGGGCAGGGGTACTACTAAACATCCCATGATTCCCAGGACAGACTCCCCCACCCCGAACAATTATCCAGCCTCAAATGTCAATAATTTGTGGCTGAGAAACCTGTATTAGAGGAATGAAAGACAGGGCTCAGAACTGCCCCCAGTGGTGAAGAGATATCAAATTACTTGTCTGTCAAATGGCCTTACTAACTTGACTCAGGTGCTCATGCCCCATGAAGCAACTGGAGAACACTGAAGGTATGTGATGGGTAGTTGGTCTCCCTGTTTCTGAATAATTAGTGGGTGAAGTCCCTCTACAATAGTAAGCAGTCCAATTCATAGACTGTTTAATAAAAATAACTGATTTTCAAGTAAAACATTACCCTCACTAATGCCTAATAGGATGTAACTAAGCAGAGGTTTCCTCGACTTCCATTAAGGAATAGTTAAGATAAAATAATTAGCACATAATTAGCATGTAAATGATATTATATAAGTGAATTAGCTGCTTCTAAACTGGTTGAAGTGTCTCCAGTCATTTTTACTCAGATGATAAATTTTCATGGCTTGTCTTTCTTTAATAGTTGGAGCAAAGGTAAACTTCAGCTGCCAGTACTTCTCACATATTGCAAATTATGGCTCTTTCAATTAATGAGATTTTGCGCAGTTTTTCAGAGGTCCAACAAAGGCTCCATTTTAATGTTAAGTGAAGAGTTAAAAACTAAGACCAAATCATGTGGGAGAAAACTGTGCGCGTGTCATACGCTTATATACTTCTACCTTTCTCTTTCTCTCTCTCTCTCTGTCTCATTCCCTCTCTTTCTCAGTACTGTCCAGCAGTGAGGGATAATGCACACATGGCCATCTCAAGAAGAGGGTGTCAGAAAGTACTTACAGGATTTTGGCTTGTGTTCTGTGATTTTGGGAGGGTTTAAGGAAGCTGGGGTTTGCTTTAGATTGGATGTTATCAAGAAGCCTAGCCACTTCTTTGATTGCACATTTCAGTAAGTCTTACCTAGAAGGAGGGCAAACTAGAGGAAGACTAGAGCTACAATTAGTAAAGAAGTGGCAGCCACTCATATCAGCCGGTAGAGGGGGATGCTTGGTCATTTCTGTGGTTTGAATAATGTTCATGTTTGGATGGGTTTCAGACATCATTAAGGACTAGTTTTATTTCAGCCTTGATCCATCACTGTCACAGAGTGGCCTTGTCTTGTGTTGCTGTTCATCAAATTGTTTATGCTCCACAGAAAAGCCCCAAGGCCTGGCTGTGAGTGCAGGCCCAGTGGTGGGCCTCACCAAGGCCCAACTGACAGTGCCAGGTCAGCTCCTGGAGGCAGGGGATGCTTCTCTGTCTCAGGAGAGTCTGTTCTGATTATACTATCATACTATACCCAAATTCACATGTACATATACATATACGTATATACATCCATATTCCTATAACCCAAGTAAACTGCGATTAACTTAGTGTTCTTATCTATTAACTATTAATACTAATAGTCATTTCTTCAGTGCCCAGGTTTTCATTTGTCAGCTTCCTTTGTAGAAAGACTTTGAGCCTGCTATATGGCTACATTAGGAGACGCTGATTTCCCCTGTGAAACATCCATGAAGTTAGTACATTCACTAGCACTCCATCACCACCATTCTGCAGCCCCGCTCTTATCCCAGTGTGGTCTTTTTCCCTTCCAACTTGCCCACTTCTCTGTATCTCCACGTCCACCAAAAACTTTTCACTACTTGAGGCTCACTGTGACCACACCACAGCATGCAGCCTTTCTTTGGGATGAGGTTGCATTTTGGTGGCTGAAGGGACCTAGCTGGCCTCTCCCCTACACACAGGAGAAAAAGGGGCCCTAAAATAAAGGAAGGATGGAAGTTCAGGCTTAGCAAATGAAGGGAGTGATAGGCACTCTGAAACTGTACTGCCTAGATTTTAGGCCACCTGGGTTTCTGGGTGAGGGTGGGGGGATGCCCAACTTGATAGAACAGGAGGTTTGAAAACAAATTGAGGTCCTGATCATCCCCTGGGCCTTTACCTAATCTCCCTTTAACAGCCTGTCATCAGGGAAATGCGAACCTAACAGTTCTGTCCAGAAGAGTGAGGATTGTCCCCTGACAAGCTGAGGACTATACAAAGGCCATGTAGGGAACATTTCTTCCCCTGCCTATCCATATCCTCTGTTCCCTTCTTCCTCTAGCTGACAGCTGCTATAGTCTCCCCCTATCCAAACCTAGTTTTAGGTGAGATTCGGGCTACAACAGGGAGTCTGGCCTTAAGCTGAAGGACTGAAACTCTATGGGGGAAAATGAACATCACTCAGTGAGTGGATGGAGAAGAACTGGCTGGGGAAGATTTATCTTGGTGCCCCTGAAGTCCCAGTCCCCTCTACACACAAGAAAAATGTGAGGTTTGGTCAGGAGGAGTTATTAAAGAAGTAACATGGTCCTATTTGGACATAGTCATTTTTTCCCACGACACGCCACCAAGGGGGCTTCCAAGATTCCCTCTAAGATTTCCCTGACCTTCACTCCTCAGACTTTTGATTAGAGTTAATGGTCTGTAAACAAATTCATAAAAGCAGGTTGGTCTTTCAAAGATCTTTAAAGGTACTCCTTCTCTAACCCCCATTTTGAATTTGCCTAATTTTTACTTTTAATTTAAAGAGGAGCCCTCCTGGATTCCCTTACCCTCTCTGCCCTCCTCCTGTCCCCTCTGGTTAACACCTAAGTGTAAGTCTTCCAAACCCAGAATGTTATCTTAGCTACAGGCCTGTTAATTTCCCCACAACAGGGCTGAGCTAGAGGCTCCCTGAAAACAACTGATTTCAACAGTAGCTACATTTCATCAAATGCTTTCTACATGTCAGGAACTGTGCTTTGTCTCTTTCTTTTTCCAAATTTTTACAAAATTTGAAATAAGTATAGATTCACAGGAACTTATAAATATAGTACAGAGAGTTCTCATGTATTCTTTGCCCAGTTTCCTCTAGTAATTAAATCTGATGTCACTATAGTACAATATCACAGCCAGGAAATTGGCACTGGCACAATGTGTGTATGAAGTTCCATGTCATTTTATCACATGTGTAACCACCACCACAAGCAAGATACAGAACTAGTCAAGCACCACAAAAATTTATAGTCACATCCCTCCCTCCACATGGTAACCCCTGGAGCTACTAATCTGTTCTCCACCTCTATAATTTTGTCATATGAAGAATGTTACATAAATGGAATCGTACAGTATATAACCTTTAGGGGTTGGATTTTTTCACTCAGCATAAGGCCCTTGATATCCATCCAGGTGATTGCATGTATTGAGATTGTTTGATTCTTTTCTTAATTTATGAGTAGTGCTTTCAGTATCATACTTAAGAATTCTATCAAGCCATTGATTCTGAAGATTTTCTCCTGTGTTTTCATCACCACTCTGGAGAATAGGAACAAGTCCTCCCATCCCTGTAGCTCCATAGCCAATGTACCACAATGTCCTGTTGATTCCACGTCCAAATGTGTGGGGGCTCTGCCCACTGCTCTCCATTGTCACCATGCCATGCTAGTCAGGGCTTGTGTTATCACTGCCTACCTGAATGACTGGAGTGCTTTCCAACTGTCCCTCCATTTCCATTCTTGGCTGCCCCCCAAAGCCAATGCAAACCTGATTCTGTCTGCTGTCAGAAGCCCTTCAGTGGTTCCCCAAAGTTCTTAGGATGCAACCCAAATCTTCATGACCTGTGAGGCCCCACAGGTCTGGTCCCGACTTGCCTATCTCCCAGAATTCATGTCGAGCTTCTCTTCTTACTACTTCACTCAGCCCCACCCCCTGGTTCTGCTTCCTGTTCTTTGAAAGTACCACACCATCTGGCCTCTGGGCTTCCACCTGCCGAGTTCTCTGTAAGCCAGCCCTTCTTCATCCCCACCCAGCCAGATCCTACTCATCATTCAGGTTTCAGCTTTAAATGTCACCTTCTTAGGAAAGCCTTCCCAGGACCCATTCCATTGAATGAGGGCCTCCCTATTATAATCTCTTTCAAAGTGTTGAGCACAACTGTAGTTAGTTATTCATGAGATTAATTAATCTCTGTCCCTTCCAGTGAGTAGACTGCAAGCTCTCCCCCAAGAGGCCATGGCTACCTATTTCACCGTGGAGTCTCCAGCTCCCAGGAAAGTGTCAGCTCTTTGTGGGTCAGTACATTTGAGTACATGGATAAAGGAAAGTAGAACCAACTGATCATAAGTTACTGTGACTTTAAAAGACAGGGAGGAGCTTTGGGGAGGTAGTGGGAGGGGAGGGATTTCTGAAAGACACACTGCCCCAACAGGGGGATGGTCAAGAGGCTCACTGCAACCTCATGCCCTCTTTCTTCCTTCTTTAAACCTTCCTTTATGGGTGAGAGGCCCTGTGAAGGGAGAAGGTTTTTATGAGGTGCTAGGGACCCATTTTTGAGTCTTATATGTCTGCATGAGATTTTGGCAGTTTCTTCAGGACACTTAGTTTTCAGGTTTGGCAGCACTAACTGGAAAGAATCCGTGGGTCTTTACGAGGTAGGGTGTGGCCTCCTGGTCATGAGAAGCCTCTTTTAACTACCCCATCCAACTGAGTCCTCCTTCCTCCTGTCTCTCTCTTAGGTTGTAAACTCCAGAGAGCACAGAGCCTGCCCTGTTCACCACTATAAGGAATGAACAAACAAATGAATGGTTAGGTGAATTGCTGAAGGTCCTGCAAATAGCCTGAAAGCCAAAACCGACTGGACTGAGCATGCACTCTTGTCCTCAGGCCTCTTGCCTCATGTCTTCCCTGGAAGCTCTGTCCCTTCATCCTAGACTGAGAGCAACCAGAGGCAGGAGCAGGGACCATGGGCTTAGAGAGAATAGGGTGAGGGCCTCCAGAAAAAAGCAAGGCAGAATATTTGCAGTCAGAGCAATGTAACTCCATGCAAGGCAACCCCCTACCAAAACTCTGTGTTAAACATTAAGCTCTAGGGTCATTCTTCAGTGAGATCAGTTAGTGTTCCCCAGACAAAGAAGAGTAGCACATGTTTTTATTATGCTAATCATTTGTAATCATATGTAAGATTCACTTTGGCATGCTAACAGGCCCAGGCCTATGTGCTGTCTTTCCTCCTTCAGATCTGATGGGGTGGTTTTGCAAACTGGGCAACTAATTTAGCATGCAGACCCAGCTGTAAACAACATAGTAAAAGGCAGGAAAGATTCCCCCTTAAAGATAAGATTGCATTTTAACACCCAGGAAGTTTAGGAAGCAGGATTCTTAACTTACTCTTTAGCAAACAGACAATACCTCAGCCCTCCTTGGGGGCTGGGCAGGCCGCCTTTTGATATGCTCCTAGACCAGGAGCCAGTATCCCGGAGAGAGATGGGACGGGAAATTCCTTGTGTTAAGTTAATTCTGGGTGTTCAGACACCACTTAGCAGGTCCACACCCCTAAGCCTTTTTTTCATGTTCTTGAAAAATCCTCATCTGCCTATAAAACCCCTAGACAATGCACCACCCTGGGTTCTCTTGTCCCCTCCTGGTGTGAGCCAGGAGCTCTTTCCTCTCACTTTATCTCTAAATAAAAGCCTGTACCTTGCTCTCCTACCTTGAGTGTTTGTGAAGCTCATTCTTTGGCTTCGTGAACAAGAACCCCAGCATCACTGGGACACAATGTGGGGCCAGACATCATGGATGAGGGATTCAGTAGGGGCTGGCTGAGTGTGTTGCTGACTGCTCAAGACTGCAACCTCACTCCCTCCACTGCCCCTCCACACACAAAAGCCTGCCGCCACCCATTCAAAACTTCTGGGCCATAGAGCTGTTCTCTGCTTTCCAAGTTGGCAACCTGCAAATGGATGAACTAATCCAAGCAGATGGGTCTGGTACTCCCCTCCCAAGCAGTGCATGCCTTTCTACATTTCAGTCTTATCAGAGACCTGGTGGCAACAGCAGCAGGAAGATGGGGGCCTTGGGGAAAGCATCCAGATCCTGGGCTTGGGGGCTGCTACTTGCTCCTTGGCATGCCTCCCAGGGGGCCCTGGCTTGGTTCTCTTCAGTGTCTGAGTGAGCCTCCAAGGTCACTCTCAGCCTTTGGGGACAGATTAAGAGGAAAAGTGCACTCCTTATCCCACTGCCAGCTGTTACCACTGTGGAGAGGTTGGAAGAGGTGCCTGGGAAGGTTCTGGAGAGCTGACTGCCTGTGAGAGGCACCAGCAGACACCCAAACACCAAACTAGTTTCTCTGCCTTTAACTAGGTCACTGAAAGCTCAGAGCTGGAAGGGAAGGAAGCCAGCTCTTAAGGCAGAACCACCAGAACACTGCTAGCCCTCTGTCATACAACAGGAAGCTGTGTGGAAAGGTAAGCTGAGGTCTAGCCAAAAATCCCTCAGGAAAGGCTCCAGGTTTGGGCAGGGCAAAGCTGCATTTTCTTTGTCTTAGCTTTTCCATTTGGACACCATCTGTGCTGTGGAAAATGTCTATCTCATGAGTCTGTCCCCAAACTGTGCCACTGACTCATTCACTGTGTGAACCTTGGGCAGGTCTCAGCCGTGTCTCCCTCAGGGTCTGCAAACATAGGATGAGGATGCCCCCTGCTAGGCCTGCAACTAAGGGTGGTGAGGAGCAAAGGTGATAATGGGTAGGAACGTTCAGGGTCAAAGTGAGGAGCTTTTCTTTTCTCCGGTCCCCTCTGGTTCCCCAAATGGGCAATTGACCTGTTCCACAGGCCCTGGCTCTCCATCCCATGATGGCTCTGAGTGAAGCTATGCCCAGGGCAGGGAGATGTCTACATGGGATGCTACCAAGGGCTCTTCAAAAGTCTCACTGAGCCAAGACCTCTGTCCCAGTGGGGGCTGAACCCTCCTCCCCCCTCCCACTCAAAGACAACCACTGACTTTGCGCATTCCACCATCATCACTATTAACAAGCACTTCCTAAGCACCTCTGGTGGCAAGGACTGGGCTATGCCACAGGGATACAAGAAGGCCTACCTAGCCCCTTCCCCTAAATCAGAAGTAATAAGGACAGAAAGGAGGAAAGGAAAATTTTCACTTCATCTTCAAAATTTGTTTACAGGTGATGAAATAGACTCTCAGAGAAGCTAAGCAATTTGTCCAAGGTCACAAAGCATATTAAGACCAGACCTCAGGTTATCCTCATTTTAAATTCAAGGCAGTTTCTTCTACAAAAAATTTCCCTTCTACAGTCGCCCAGAAGTGCCTGCTGAGATACAAGCAGGAAGTGGGGATAATAGCTGTGCCTTGGCTCCCCATTAATCCAGTGCTTTCCTACCCATGAACACCTGGCAGGGATTACTCAGCAGGGCTCAAGAGAAGGGATTAAGCAAAGGAAAAGAAAGGCCCTTTCTTTTTAAATTTACCTTTGTATTTTGAACTAGGTTCATATGCAGTTGTAAGAAATAATACAGAGTGAGCCTATGTATGCTTTGCCCAGTTTCTCCCAATGGTAACTTGGTGAAAACCATAGCACACCATCACAGCCAGGCGCTAACGTTACAACAATCAAGATACAGGACATCTCCATCACCACAGGGATCCCTCATGCTGTCCTTTTATAGCCATGCCCACTTCCCTCCCACCCCGACCCCTCCTCAATGCCTGCCGATCGCTAATCTGTTTTCCATTTTTATAATTTTGTCATTTCAAGAATGTAACTTTTAGAGACTAGCTTTTTTTTTACTCCACATAATTCTCTGGAGATTCATCCACGATGGTTCAGATGTACCACAGTTTGCTTAACCGTTCACCTGTCGGAGGACATCTAGGCCAATTCTGGATTTTGGTTATTATGAATGAAGCTGCTATGGACATTCATGTATGTTTGTGTGAACATAAGTTTTCAGTTCTCTGGGATAGATGCCCAAGAGTGTAATCTCTGGATCATATGATAGTTGCATGTTTACCTGTTTAAGAAATGCCAGACTGCTTTTCAGATTGGCAGTACCTTTTTTAATGCATCTGTATGCCTTCCTGTGTGGCAGAGTCTCATTACTAGTAGGCAGCAGTGAAAGTCCTCATTTTCCACTAGGCCTCCTCTGGCACCACCCTGGCAGGAGGCAGGGGCACCTCTAACAGCCTCATGAGTGTGGAAGTATGGGCTCCCCACTACGTCTTTGCTGGCTTTAGTGCAGGCTTGGCCAGTTTTTATGTAGTGTCTAGCTGAAGTAGAGTAGTTATTTTAAAGTTTTCTGTCTTACAAGCTCTCCCTTTCCTGGTCCTTTGGATAGGCAAAGCAGGCTTTTCTTGGGGCTTGTTTAGACTGTGTGTCTTGTCCTTTCCCAGTTGTTGAGTTCTTCAGTTCAAACTCTGAGATGCGGGAGGCAAACAGAAAGCCCAAGGAACTCGCTACCATTGTTGTTCCTTTTGTCCTAAGGCCTCTAGTCTGCCTTCTCTACATCTTTGAGTTACCATCTTTTTTGTTTTTTAAAGTAGGTAATTCCCAGTGTTCTTACTCAGTGGAAGGGACGGGGAAAACTACACCTATTCCATCTTTCTGGAAGTGGAAGTCTCCACATGAAAGTTTTGTTTGGTAAAGGAGGCAGGAGGGAGAGGAAGACATCTAGATGCAGATTTTACAGCCTTGCCTGCCTCTGGGCTGGGTACCAGGGGTCCAGGTTAAAGTCATCCCAGTGGTTGCCTGAGATAAGAAATGTTGATAGGGATGCAAACAGAGGCAGGTGGGAGGTCCCAAAGCAAGGTCCAGCCCCTATTACCCAACTGGAGAGTGCTGAGGCTTCGGGAGGCTTGGGCAGGCCCTGCAGCAGCCTTGGCCAGGAATCCCGAGTGACACTGCCAGACTCCTAGAAGCCTGCAGATGGCACCTAGCATCAAGGAATTCAGATGTGGGCCTTTCACGGAGCTTAGTGGCTGTGGCCATGGCTTGTTCGTCCCAAGTGTGAGCTTAGTTGATTTAACCAGCTCTCATTCCTTTAAGCCCAGAGGCCCCCATTGTGAGACTGAGCCCCTACCTCAAAATGCGGACACTACCCCGGACATGGCTGCTCAGAAAGTGGGAGGTTCTCATGAAACATTCTTGGGTAACTAGTGGGCAGGAGAAAAAGCTTTTTATTTCAGTTTTTATGGTGGTTTGTTTGAGAAAAATTCTGGTTCACTAAAAATTAACTTATCAAGCACCTTTAGCTTTTTCATGCCAGCCTTTCATTCATTCATCAGATATCACTGTGTACCAGGCACCATTCTAAGCACCATACACACAAAGTCAACAAAATCCCTTTTCCCAAAGAGCTTCCCAGTAGAATTATTTTCAGAAATCTTTCCCTTCTTAGTGAACAATGCTTAGCACAAGTCTGCTGACTGAGGTAATGTTGCAGGCTTTGGGGTCAGGGCTCTGAATGACATGGTAGTCTGGGGGTTCCCAACTGGGCTTGCATTTCAGAATCACCTGCGGGAGGTCTTGCTAAAAATGCAGCTTCCTGGCTCTTATCTAACATCTAATGAAAATGACTCTCTGGGCCTTCTGTCTGCCCCTCTGTCCTTGAGTGAATCAAGCATGTTCCTATCTCAGCAAGGTCTCTTCCTTCCCAGCACTTGCTCTTCCTTCTGCTATAATGCCCTTCCCATGGCTGGCTCCTGTTCACTCAGACCTCTGTCAAATGTCACCTTCTCAGAGCGGCCTGCCCTGATCACGCTTCTCTAAAATCTTGGCCGCACCCTAAGGTCTCCATATCACATCCCTGTTGTGTCTACTTCATAGTGCTCATGGGTACTTGCAATTACCTTCTTTCTTTTTTGCCTGTCTCATCCACTAAGACGGAAGCTCACTGTGGACAGGGACTCTGTCTTGTTCACGATTGGATCCCTAGTGCCTACAACAATGCCTGGCACATAATAGGTGTCCCCTCAATATTAGATGACCATCCAGGTGAGCGACTGGAGGCGACTTTGGGACTCTACTTGTAAAACGAGTGCCCTGGTGATTCTTTTCTTTGTTCTGTTTTTATTTTTATTAAAGTATCATTAATACACAATCTTATGTTCATTTCAAACGTGCATCACAGTGGTTCAAAAGTCCCTGTGATCAATTTATATTGTGATTGTGAATTATTGTGCCCTTTTATCTCCTTACCCCCCCCCGGCCCCCACTTCCTCCCCTCCCCCTTGGTAACCACTAGTCCCTTCTCAATGTCTATGAATCTGCTGCTGTTTTGTTCCTTTCATTCTTTTTTTTTACAAATTTAATCCTTATTTTTTATTAAGTCACTATATGCAGAAAAAACAATTTCATACATTTTAGAACTTAATACATGTTACTTGAATTGCTTTATGGTTATATAATCCACACACCATAAAATTTACCATTTCAGAATATGCAGTTCAAGTATACAAAGTATACAAATCTTGATCTGGGTGATGGGTACATGAGTGCACACACATCAGAATTCATCAGGCTGGGCACTAAGCCTTGTGCATTTTATTGTATGTACCTCAAAAAAATTTTTTTTAAACACAAAGTGTACAATTCAGTGATTTTTAGTATATTTACAAAACTGCACAACCATCATCATCTAGTTTTAGAACATTTTCATGATCACAAAAGAAACCACACCCATTAGCTATCACTCCTCTTTCCCCCCCTCTGCCCACCCCCAGGCAACCACCATTCTACTTTCTACCTCTATAAATATGACTACCTTTGGTACTTCATATAAATAGAATCATACAGTATTTGTCTTTTTGTGACTGGCTTATATCAATTAGCATGTCCTCAAGTTTCATTCATGGTTGTAGCATGGGTCAGAATTTCCTCCCTTTTCAAGGCTGAACAATATTCCATTTCACATTTTGTTTATTCACCCACCCATTGATGGCCACTTGGATTGCTTCCACATTTTGGCTATTGTGAATAATGCTCTTAATGAGCATGGTCTTTGGAACCCTGCTTTCAGTTCTTTTGGATATATGTATGTGTGTGTGTTTCTTATATATATATATATACACCAAGGAATAGAGATGCTGGATCTTATAGTAATTCTATTTTTAATTTTTTGAGGACCACTGCACTGTTTTCCATAGTGGCTGCTCCATTTTGCATTCCCATCAAGGGAGCACAAAGGTTCGAATTTCTCCACATCCTAGCTATCACTTGTTATTTTGTTTCCTTGATAGCAGCAATCATGTCCTACTCACTACTCATCCTAATGAGTGAGGTGGTGTCTCATTGTGCTTTTGATTTGCATTTCCTTAATGATATATGATACACAGTGTCTTTTCATATGCGTATTTGTCATTTGTATTTCTTCTTTGGAGTGAAGTCTATTCAAGTCCTTTGCCTTTTTTTCAATTGACTTGGTTGGGATTTTTTTGGTTGTTTAGGAGTTCTTTACATATCCTGCATATTAACTCCTTATCACATGATTTGCAAATATTTTCTCCTATTCCATAGGGTGCCTGTTCACTTCGTTGGTTGTGTCCTTATAATCCTGCTTATTTCTGCAAAGTAGGTAGTTACGTCCCCTCTTCTATTCCTAATTTGAGTATTTGAGTCCTTTCTTCTTTCTTCTTGGTTACTCTAGGCAACGGTTTGTCAGTTCTGTTGATTTTTTTCAAAGAAGAAATTTTTGCTTTGTTGACTTTCTCTATTGTTTTCCTATTCTCTATATAATTTATTTGTGCTCTTATTTTTCATTTCTTCCCTTCTGGTTGCTTTGGGTTTAGTTTGTTCTTCTTTGCCTAGTTTGTTAAGGTGGATGTTAGGTTACTGATTTCAGATCTCTGAAATCTACTGCATCTTTTAATGCAGGCATTTGTAGCTATAAATTCTCTCTAAGCATTTAACTCTTTTAGTTAAGTATTTATATACCACAGTTAGACATTGAACTCTAAGGGAGAGTACAGATTTTTTTTTTTTACAATTTATTTTATTTTAGTATCATTAACCTACAATTACATGATTAATATTGTGATGATTAAACTACCCCCTTCATCAGGTCCCCCCCACCAACCCTATTACAGTCACTGTCCATCAGCGTAGTGAGATGAGAATCACTACTTGTCTTCTCTGAGCTGTACAGTCCCCCCCGTGCCCCCCCACCCTATGCCTGCCAAACGTAATGCCCCTTTTACCCTCTTATCCCTCCCTTCCCATCCATCTCCCCAGTACCTTTCCTAAGTGCCCATCAGTAGATGAATGGATTAAGAAGATGTGGTACATATACACAATGGAATATTACGCAGCCATAAAAAAAAACAAATCCTACCATTTGCAACAACATGGATGGAGCTGGAGGGTATTATGCTCAGTGAAATAAGCCAGGCCGAAAAAGACAAGTACCAAATGATCTCACTCATATGTGGAGTATAACAACAAAGAAAAAAAAAATGAAGGCACAAAACAGCAGCAGACTCACAGAACCCACGAATGGTCTAACAGTTACCAGAGAGTACAGAATTTTATTGAATGTTAATTAACATTTTCTTAAAATTTCTTGTTATGGAAAGATTTGTCACTTTCAGTTGAATGCGAGGTTGAAGCAAGGCACAGTAGCAAGGACTTAGAGCTGAAACTGGGATCATGACTTATAATTCAAGCTCTTCCACCAAACAGTTGATGGTGCAATTTAATAACCTTTGTTTCTCAATTTCTTCATGTTGTCATTTAGAATATATTAGGACATTTTTTATATGTGGTTGAGGTTCACTTGAGGTAATGTGAATAAATGCTTTTTAAGAATACTCATGTTTATTTAAATTCATGTTTAACATTGACTAATTGCTTCTTTTTTTCTAAATTATCATTGATATACAATCTTGTATTGGTTTCAAATGTATAACACACTGGTTAAACAGTTATCCAACTTATTATATCCTCACCTCCCTCTAGTGCAGTTACTATCTATCAACATAGAAAGATGTTACAGAATCATTGACTATATTCTCCATGCTGTACTAACATCCCCGTGACCAACTTATATTGTGATTGAAAATTATTATTATTATTATTATTATTTAAAGCCAAAACTATTTATTTTAAAGATGCCAAAGCTAGGTTAACCTATTTTAACAGGTCAAATAAAAAAGATTCCTTGGGAAAAAAAGGACCATTAAGTAGAACTGGTAGAGGCTCTAAAAATGTAATAACAAGGTAGGCTTAAGTTTTTTTTTATTAAGGTATGATTGAAATACACTCATGAATGTTTCACATAAAAAAAATGTGGTTACTACATTCACCCATATTATCAAGTCCCCACCCATACCCCATTGCAGTCACTGCCCATCGGTGTAGTAAGATGCCACAGAGTCCCTATTTGCCTTCTCTGTGCTACATTGTCTTCCCCGTGACCCCCACAACATGTGCACTAAACATAATACCCCTCAATCCCCTTCTCCCTCCCTCCCCACATGCCCTCCCCCACGCCTCCCCTTTGGTAACCTCTAGTCCCTTCTTGGAGTCTGTGAGTCTGCTGCTGTTCTGTTCCTTCAGTTTTGCTTCATTGTTATACTCCACAAATGAGGGAAGTCATTTACCACTTGTCTTTCTCCACCTGGCTTATTTCACTGAGCATAATACCCTCTAGCTCCATCCATGTTGTAGCAAATGGTAGGATTGGTTTCTTTCTTATGGCTGAATAATATTCCATTGTATATATGTACCACCTCTTCTTTATCCATTCATCTACTGATGGACACTTGGGTGCTTCCATATCTTGGCTATTGTAAATATTGCTGCAATAAACACAGGGGTACATATGTCTTTTTGAATCTGAGAACTTGTATTCTTTGGATAAATTCCTAGGAATGGGATTCCAGGGTCAAATGGTATTTCTATTTTTAGTTTTTTGAGGAACCTCCATATTGCTTTCCACAGTGGTTGAACTAGCTTACATTCCCATCTGGTGAGGATGCAGAGGAGGGTTCCTCTTTCTCTGCATCCTCCCCAGCATTTTTTGTTCTTAGTCTTTTTGATGCTGGCCATCCTAACTGGTGTCAGGTGATATCTCATTGTGGTTTTAATTTGTATTTCCTTGATGATTAGTGATGTGGACCATCCTTTCATGTGTCTGTTGGCCATTTGAATTTCTTCTTTGGAGAACTATTTCTTCATATCCTCTGCCCATTTTTTAATCCGGTTATTTGCTTTTTGGGTATTGAGGCGTGTGAGTTCTTTATATATTTTGGATGTTAACCCCTTGTAGGATATGTCATTTACAAATATATTCTCCCATACTGTAGGATGACTTTTTGTTCTGCTGATGGTGTCCTTTGCCATACAGAGCTTTTAAGTTTGATGTAGTCCTATGTGTTCATTTTTGCTTTTGTTTCCCTTGCTTGAAGAGATGCGTTCAGGAAGAAGTTGCTCATGTTTATATTCAGGAGATTTTTGCCTATGTTGTCTTCTAAGAGTTTTACGGTTTCATGACTTACATTCAGGTCTTTGATCCATTCTGAGTTTACTTTTGTGTATGGGGTTAAACATTAACCCAGTTTCATTCTTTTGCATGTAGCTGTCCCGTTTTCCCAACACCAGCTGCTGAAGAGGCTATCATTTCCCCATTGTATGTCCATAGCTCCTTTATCATATATTAATTGACCATATATGCTTGGGTTTATATCTGGGCCCTCTAGTCTGTACCATTGGTCTATTGTTCTGTTCTTGTGCCAGTACCAAATTGTTTTGAATACTGTGGCTTTGTAGTAGAGCTTTAAGTTGGGGAGCATAATCCCCCCAGCTTTATTCTTCCCTCCCAGGATTGCTTTGGCTATTTGGGGTCTTTTGTGGTTCCATATGAATTTTAGAACTATTTGTTCCAGTTTGTTGAAGAATGTTGTTGGTATTTTGATAGGGATTGCATTGAATCTGTAAATTGCTTTGGGCAGGATGGCCATTTTGACAATATTCTTCTTATCCGTGAGCACGGGATGTATTTCCATTTATTGGGGTCTTCTTTAATTTCTCTCATGAGTGTCTTGTTGTTTTCAGAGTATAGGTCTTTCACCTCCTTGGTTAGGTTTATTCCTAGATTTTTTATTCTTTCTGATGCAATTATAAATAGAGTTGCTTTCCTGATTTCTCTTTCTGCTAGTTCGTTGTTAGTATATAGGAATGTGATAGATTCCTGTGTATTAATTTTGTATCCTGCAACTTTGCTGAATTCAGTTATTAGTTCTAGTAGATTTTTGGTGGATTCTTTAGTGTTTTCTATGTACAATATCATATCATCTTCAAGTAGTGACACCTTAACTTGTTTCTTACCAATTTGGATGCCTTTTATCTCTGTGTTGTCTGATTGCCGTGACGAGGACCTCCAGTACTATGCTGAATAAAAGTGGGGAGAGTAGGAATCCTTGTCTTGTGCCTGATCTTAGAGGAAAAACTTTCTGCTTTTCGCTATTAAGTACAATGTTGGCTATGGGCTTGTCATATATGGCCTTTATGATGTTGAGGTACGTTCCCTCAATACCCACATTGTTGAGGTTTTTATCATGAATGGATGCTGAATTTTGTCAAATGCTTTTTGAGCATCTATTGAGCTGTTCATGTGGCTTTTATTCTTTTGTCAATGTGGTGTTTCCTATTGATTGATTTACGAATATTGTACCTTCCTTGCACCCCTGAAATAAATCCCACTTGGTCATGATGGATTATCCTTTTGATGTATTTTTAATTTGGATTGCTAATGTTTTGCTGAGGATTTTTGCATCTATGTTCATCAGGGATATTGGTCTGTAATTTTCTTTTCTATGGTGTCTTTGTCTGGTTTTGGTATTAGAGTGTTAGAGTGATGCTGGCCTGATAGAATGCGTTTGGAAGTACTCCCTCCTCTTCTACTTTTTGGAATACTTTAAGAAGGATGGGCATTAGCTCTTCTTCAAATGTTTGGTAGAATTTCGCTGTAAAGCCATCTTCACCTGGTGTTTTGCTTTTGGGGAGTTTTCTCATTACTAATTTTATTTCATTGCTGGTAATTGGTCTGTTCAGATTTTCCATTTCTTCCTGGGTCAGTCTTGGAAGGCTGTATTTTTCTAGGACATTGTCCGTTTCTTCTAGGTTGTCCAATTTATTAGCATATAATTTTTCATAGTGTTTTCTAATAATTCTTTGTGTTTCTGTGGTGTCCATTGTGATTATTCCATCTTCATTTCTGATTCTGTTTATGTGTGTACACTCTCTTTTTTTCTTGATAAGTCTGGCTAGGGATTTATCTATTTTGTTTATTTTTTCAAAGAATCAGCTCCTGGTTTTGTTGATTTTTTCTATTGTTGTATTCTTTTCTATTTATTTATTTCTGCCCTGATCTTTGTTATGTCCCCCCTACTTACTTTGGGCCTCATTTGTTCTTGTTTCCTAGTTTCTTTAATTGTGATTTTAGACTGTTTATTTGGGATTGTTCTTGTTTCCTGTAAGCCTGTATTGCTCTGTGCTTTCCTCTTAGAACCGCCTTTGCAACTTCCCACAGATTTTGGGCTTTTATGTCTTAGTTTTCATTTGTCTCCATGTATTGCTTGATTTCTGTTTAATTTGTTCACTGATCCATTGATTTTTTAGAAGCATGTCGCTTAGCCTCCATGTCTTTGTAGGCTTTTTGTTTTCTTTGTATACTTTATCTATAGTTTCATATCATTGTGTTCTGAGAAGCTGCTTGATATAGTTTCCATCTTTTTTAATTTACTGAGGCTCTTTTTGTGGCCTACTATGTGATCTATTCGGGAAAACATTCCATGTACAGTTGAGAAGACCGTGTATCTTGCTGTTTTTTGGTGGAGCACTCTGTAGATATCTGTTGAGTCCATCTGATCTAATATATTGTTTAGTGCCTCTGTTTCCTCCCTTACTTTCTGTCTGGTTGATCTTTCTATTGATGTGAGTGGTGTGTAAAACTCTCCTAAAATGAATGCATATTGCAGTCTACTTCCCCCTTTAATTCTGTTAGTATTTGTTTTCCACTTTTACATGCTCCCATATTGAGTGCATAGATATTTATAATGGTTATATCCTCTTGCTGGACTGACTCCTTTATCATTATGTAATGTTCTTCTTTGTCTCTTGTTACTTTCTTTGTTTTGAAATACATTTTGTCTGATGTAAGTACTGCTACTCCTGCTTTTTTCTCCCTATTGTTTCCATGGAATATCTTTTTCCATCCCTTCACTTTTAGTCTGTGTATGTCTTTGGGTCTGAAATGAGTCTTTTGTAGAGGCATATAGATGGGTCTTGTTTCCTTATCATTATGCCACTCTATGTCTTTTGATTGGTGCATTCAGACCATTTACATTTAAGGTTTTTATTGATACATACAGTACTTACTGCCACTTTATTAATTTTTTTCTGTTTCTTTTTATAGTTCCTCTCTGTTCCTTTTTTCCTCTCTTATACTCTTCTTTTGCTATTTAAGGGTTTTCTTAAATATTGCGATTGGATATTTCTTTATTCTTATTTACTAATTTTCAAAAAAATTTTCCTCGAAGAGACTTTCTATCCCTTTGTTTTCCTCTCCTCCTTCTGGTACCCCTATTATGCAAATAGTTTTGTTTGGATTGATCCCACAGGTCTGTTATTATTCTTTCATTCCTAGAGATTATTTTTTCTCTGTTTTTTGTCTTCATTGTTTTCCTGCTCCCTAATTTCCATTGCATTTACAGTTTATTCAATCTGTGATAATATGCTATGAAATCCCTCCATTGTATGTTTCATTTCAGATAGTGTATTCTTAGCTCTGAGTGGCTCTTTTGCAGGTTTTCTTTTTGTTGAAGTCCTCCCTGAGATCTTGAATACTTTTCTGTAAATCCATGAGCATGTTTTTGAGTTTTATTTTGAAATTTTTATTAAGAAGGTTGTTGATCTCTGTTTCACTTAGCCCTCTTTCTGGGGTTCTGTCTTATAGTTTTGTTTTGATCATATTCCTCTTCCTACTCATTTTGTCAGGGTTTCTGTTTTTCTTCCTTTGAATTAGATGTCTCTGCTATGCTTTCTGACCTATAGAGTAATAGCTTTATGAAGAAGGCATGCTACGGTGCTCTAGTGCCTGGTTCTATTTTGTGGGGGCCCCAGCTATTGGCATGCCATGGGCAGGGCAGCCTTTCTGTCTGGCTTCTGTAGTTGTCTAAGTCTGGGAGGGCAGTTTGCTTTGGCTGTACCTTTGTGATCGGCTCAGGAATCTCTTTTGACCTCACTGTGGGCAAGGCCACCCTGTGCCTGGCCTGCAGCAATGTCAGGGCTGCAGTGTTAATGGGTTGGTTGGACTGATGTGTAGCTTTGCCCCAGCCAGCCATGCAGCACCAGGTTTGGACACCTGCAGGGAGGAAGGTCTTGGGGCTGGCTCCTGCATGTACTTCCCTGGTTGGGCTGAAACAGAGCCAAGTAGGCTGGGAGAGTCTCCCTCTGCGTGCCAGGCAGCAAAGTCTGATGCTGCCACTGGGTTAGCTCCCAGGAGTGTGCACAGGGAGGAGCCTCAGTGCTGCATTGCCAGCAAGAGGGATGGAGCGTCTCAGGCTCTCGAGAGTTCCCTATCTGTTGGGCTGAGGTACAGTCCACCTGCACTTTCTCCTGAGGAGAGAGCTCTGTCCAACCCTCACCCCTCTGGTACAACTCCCACTGCTGGGAAGTCTTTCAAATTGCCACCTCTGCTTTGGGTCTCAGGACTGGTGGAGCCACTGGCTGGAATCTCAGCCTCCCAGAGTGTTCCACTTGTCTTTGTTGTCCAGCCCCACTGCTCACCAGAACCCAATGTAATGTGGGCTCATGCTCCCAGAGCAGATCTCCAGGGCCAGGTGTGCAGTGCTTCTGGGCTCCTACCCCCTCCCTGTTCTGTTCCTCTTTCTCCCACTCATAGGGTAGGGCTGGGGGAGGGCTTGGGTTCCCTTGATCTTGGCTTTGCCACTTTACCCTTTTATGTGTGGTCCTCTCTTCTTTCTTAGGTGTTGGTGGTCTGTTCTGCAGTCTTCAGCTCGTTTTCAGGTTCAGTTGTATTTGCTGCATTTTCTTTTTTGTGTTTTTGGGAGGAGGTTTCTGCCTTGACTTCCTATTCCACCATCTTTTAATCCCCAGGTGATTCTGGTACCCACTAAAGTTTGACAACCAAGGGCCAAGAATCAGAGATAGAGAAGTAGAAGATGGGCTGCATGTGAATGTACTCAAAGTGTTCCCCATTTCAAAACTTTTCCCATTATCTTGTGATTTGGCTCATTTCCCTCTAAGGGGCTGTGGTAAGCTGGTTATTTGAACTCACTGGTCAAGACAACTTTAATTTCTCAAGGTTCAGGTCTAGCTCCAAGGGAACTGAAATATTTTTGTATTTCAGTCTGAGAGTTTATTACAGAACATCTTGGCCTTTTCAGTCCATTCCTTAAACTTATAGCAAAAAATTGTGTGATCTCCCTGCCTGCCCTGCTGTTAGCCAAGGAGATTTGGGAATCAGAGCAAAGCTTATTTAGAACTATCATTTTAAAAATGCATCACAGCAATCTGCATATGAAGACTTCCTGCCTAAGGAAAAATGGACTTTGCTGCATTTCTTGTCCAGCTCTGTACCCTCCCTCATGACCTCCACATTTATGACCATATCCAGATGGCCCAGAAGAACCAGCTGCTTTGTTCATATGTGGACTTCCAGTTCTGCCCCATAGTATGACTGTTGTTCTGGCAGCTGGCATCAGGCCTGGGGTAGAGAGGCAGAGGTATTAAAAGGGATCCAGAGGCACTGGACTGCCTGGTGGATGGTAAGCTGGTGGCAGAGTGGCTCCGCAGGGAATCTGCAGTGGTCAGGTGGCTGGGGTGCTCAGTGCCCTACTCTAACACCCTCTGTAAGTGTTCCCAGAGTGCATACGCCACCATTTCCAATTTGTGGTCCCTCACAATCAACTCTTATTACCAAACACAGCCAGAGCCTGCCCTTGAAACCGTGGGTCCTGGGCAGAACAATAGGACCAGAAGAACAATGGGGCTAGTATCACTCAGAAGGGCTGTTGTTGGAGAGGTACTAAATAGGCTCTTTGAGTTCTGGGCTACACACAATTTGTCATCTGTTGATCCATGCTGACTAGGCCCCAAAAGCCTGTAGGTTTTTGCAAATGTGGTCCCCAGGGTCCCAGAGGAATGTGTGTATGACCAATAGCAGTGGAGTCTGTTTTGTTATGTAGCTGGACTTGCCATGAGCTTGCTAGTTATTCTCTCCTTATGTTTTTTTTTTTACATCCACTAAAGATGGGTTTTTTTTTAATTCATCAAAAAGACACTTAAGATTCTATCTAGGGACTTTCAGATGCTCCATGTTGCTTGTTTACTAGGATTTGTTGAGGTTTGTTTTGGTCTTATTTATTAAGCTGGCATCCTTATTAAGTACCACTCACAGAAAATCAAAATAAGGAGCAGGGTATATGTTTAAAAGCAGATTACAGGGCTCCCCTTATAGTGTTGTAGACTGGCTGGATTTCAGAGGGCATCCTTAGAGGGTTTGACTGATTACAAATGCCTTAATGTCTTTCTGGATATAAAATTGTTTAAAGAAATAATCAAAGTTATTAAAAAGCAAATGAACTAAAGCAAGAGAATAGAGAAGGAGTAGGTTTTAGGTGGGCAGCCATCTCTTCTCCATTTGCAGCTAGTATAGGACTTCCATTTGGAGAGTTTGCAGAGGGAGCAATTGCCACTTGAATGTGGGGAGCTGATTTGATGTAATCCATCAGAGTTTAAGCCATCACACTTGTGGTGTCAGCTAATGGATGGCCAACCCTGGGTGACGACCTGGGCAAAGGGGTGGGGTCACACTGGTCATTTCTCCTCCAGTGTAGTGCACATCCAGATGAAATTTGAGGAAAATACACATCAAAGGAGGTATCACTCTGCTATAGCCAAGGAATGGATTGTATTGCAGCCATCCAAAGAAAACATTAATAAGAATAAGTACCATTTACTAAGTCCTTGCTCTGCAGCCAGGCCCTGCTCTGAGGGCTTTATGTAGATAACCTCATTTAAATCTCACATCAACCCTCTAAGCTAGGACCATTTTTATCCCCATTTTATGAAGAAGCTACAGTAGCAGAGGGACACATGCTATACAAAATGAAGGTGTGGTTAGGCCAACTCTGCCAGTTGCTGCAGGTTTAGTCACAGTATTTTGGGGCCCATGGCAGGAGGCCTACTTAGGCTTCCCATCATGAAGGGAGTTGAGGGGACTCTGCAGACGTTTGCATATAGGCAGTGATGTCCCTCCTCACCCTCCACCCCTGTAGCCTCTGCATAGAAAACCCATTGGTGATTATCCCAGTGTCTGTCTTGTTAACAAAGCTCACCACCAGTCGCTAGCTTCAAGAACTGTCCCTTTAAAAATCCATTCCAAAAACCTTTCTTACTCTAAGCTTTTAGACAACAGGGAAGGAGGCCTGTTAGTGGATATCTGCTACATTTGGTGGCCTCTTGACAGGGTATTGCTTACTATCGGTTAAGGTTCTTTTTGTAAAGTGTTCTGAACATGGAATGTAAGTGATAGTTATCATTATTGGCAGAGTAATGCCTATTATTAGAGCCACTTAGGCCTCCTGCTTGTGGCCTTTTAAATACAGCACCTAGCCTTCTCAATCCCCCTGTGAGGCCTGCTTAGGGTGGTTCCTACCATCTTAGCAAGATCAAGGGTGTGATTAACTGTCCCTGCAATTTTAAGGGACAGCAGACAGGAAAGTAAATGGTTCTCTCTTGACCTTCAGTATGTCCATTGGTAGACTTAGGCAGGTCTAGAACAGGAGGTTAATTTTTTTAAGAAAACAGCATTATTGAGATATAATTCATATGTCATGTATTTTAACTTAATTTTTTATAGATTTTTACTATGGACATTTCTAAACATACATAAAAGTAGAAAGAACTGTAGAATGAATTCCCATGTACCTACTTCCCAGCTTCAACAATGAGCAATTCATGGCTAATCTTCTATCTACCTGTTGCTCCCCACACCCTTTATCCCAGACAACGTATAATTTCACCTATGACACTCCGATGTGTATCTCTTAACACAAAAAGGATTAGCAAAAGGCAACCATAGGACCTAGCCTATGTCCAGATTTCCAGATTGGAAGTTTCTGTAATGCAGGGTCTTTGGGCTGAGTGGGCGGGCATTTCATGAAGGAGCTTCAGATGACCTATCTGCTCCCTGAAAATATGCAAAGGATTGTGTGTGTGTATTTTGTGATGAGGCCACTGAAGAAGTGCAGGCTTCTGTGTGTATGTCTGGGGGAGGTGGAGAAGACCTTTCAACAACAAATTCTCAAAGGGGGTATGACCCTAGAGAAGTTTAGAGTCCATGGTCTAGATGAAGTGCTTAAGCGGTCCTGGTCCAGCTAAAAGAGTCCTGCTTTTCAGTGACCAGTACTGGTTGGCAGATGGCCTGGAAAGGTTGCTGAGCAGCATCAGGATTGGCATGGTGACTTGAGCATTCTAGCCTACACCATAGGCCAAACTCTGGAGGCATCAGAGCGTCAACCAGGGCCTTAAACCTTCCCAGTGCCTCAGGACCTCCTGGAATAGGATTAAGCGTGCACATTCCCAGGCCCACCCTCCAGGGTTCTGCATCAATAGGTCTGAGATGTGGCCTGGGCATCTGCTGATGCTTGCAGCTCCTGCTTTGAGGAAGGCAGGTGCAGTGGCTAATGCCTTAGACAATGAATTCCATAGCCCTGGGTCTGAATCTTGGCTCTGCTTCATATTGGCCAGGTGCCTTGGGCAAGTCATTAAAATGCTCTGTGAAATGAGCTTATTATAAAGCACCTCTGCCCTTGGGTTTTAAAAATTCAGTTAGATCATATATGTAAAGGGCATACATCATGCCTTGCATGAAGAATAATGCTCAGTTGGATGGTAAATCTAATTCTTGTTAAAAATGTCCCACAGTGCCAGACCTTGGAAAGGCTCCCCTTACTTCCCCTAGGACTATAAGGGTTTGTTATCTTTCTAATAGAATTGAAGAGATTTAAAAAGTATCAGAAAGTTTATCTGATTCATGGGTCCTCTGGGCCCCTGACTTCAGCTGACAGTAATAAAGCTCAGAAAATGGATGGGCTCATATCATATTATCAAACTGCACAGGCCAGGGTGAAACTAGAATGTTTCTTTTCCTAGATGCCTTCCAGATGTTGGTGGTCTCATTATCTCTGTTGTTTGGAACATGGTGTATCAGCCAAGAAAACTTGTATAGCGAAACCAGCCTGATTTGGCAAATACTTTGTTTCCCTAAGCACAGTGAAGACTCAATGAGAGGATGCAGATGACTTGGGGCCAGTCCATTTCACTCGTGGGAAAGAACACAGAGCTGACATCCAGCTAACAAGGGAGTAGGAAGCTGTGACACCGACATCCCCTCACATGCACAAGGGCTTACTATAATGCCAGTGACCTTGTCTGGCCTCAAAACTGTGATGGTCTTTGGGGACCCAGGGCTGGGAGGCACCAATGCTTGGTCTGAATTTCTTTATAAGAAGAAAAGGCCCTGCTAGACTTCAGACTCCCTGAGGGCAAGTTCCTGTCTAGGCAGGACCAGGAAAGTGTAACATCCATCCAGGTCCCCCCGGCTTTAACTCAGGATGATCTCCCCATGAACTCCAAGACCTATGGTTATGCCTCAACTCCCCTGCCCCCAGCCCTTTCCAAGGTAATTGTACTTTCTCACTTTGTTGCCACTCTTCTAATCCTACCTCCATTCTAAGTGTCTACATGGTGTCTGACTTTTCAGGTTTCATTTCTTCTTTCTGGCTCTGCATTAGACCTTAAAAATTAACAACCAAACATAGTTTCCTCCACCCCACAGACCCTCTAGTTTCCTAGGATGCAGCTCATATTTTTTGAGGGACTTCAGGTAATTGTTCTGCCCCTGGGCCTTCTGCTCAGGGGAACTTGCTTGGTCACCTCTGCTCCTAGAGGGGTGACTGGACAGGCTGTGGATGCACATGAGCAGTAACAGGCTCCAGAAAGCTCTTGTTGCCCAGGTTGTGGCAAATGGACAACTAGTGAAATGAATGAGGAAGTGAGCAGCCCTTCCTTCCTCTAGCCAGTGCTCCTGCCTCTCTAACTGTGCTCAAATATCCAGGGCCAGGGCTTCAGCCTTTTGGTAATGGAAGGAACCTTGAGACCAGGCTGGAGCTGGTCCTATGTCTGTTCTCTGATGGCTGATGAGTGTGTAGGTCACATGTCTTCCCAGAGGCTTCTGGTTGCAGATGTCAGTGGAGCCAGTGTGGAGATAGGCCTGAGGAAAAACTTGATTGGTCAGAATCTTGGATAAGAGGCATACTGGGAATTTCTGGGAAACTGAGGCTCAAGCAGAAAGTATATTTTGTCATCCTCCTTGTTGGAAGATTTACCAAAGTGTCTGAGGCCACCTTCATGAGCTCATTCTGGTGACTGTAATGAGCCTTTGTGTGGTGATTAAGCTTGCTGACTATCTGGGATCACTGGTCATGCTGGGGATACATACCAGCAGAGAATAAGGTTGTGAGCCCAGTAGACATCCAGGCAATCAGCATTTGTGTATTTGTGTGTGTTTTGAATGTTCATTTTTCTCCCAAAAGGAGAGTTAAGAAAAATGTCTGAGGGGTTCAAGTAATTGACTCTTCATCCTCCTAGGAAATAGAATCTTCCAACCTGAAATCATTTTGGTCAAGGATGACTTGGAAAATCAGACAGAAAGCAGCATCTGGAGAGGGTTGCCAAGCCACCTCTTTCTTAATGCCCTCAACTAGACCAACTTCAAGTTGGTTTCCTTTGTTCTTTTGCTTTTTTCATGGGGAAACAGCCCAGGGGCTAATCACTGAAGCAAACTTTAGAAGCCACTGCTGTGCTGGATACTCTGGGGGATACAGACAGCTAGGAAGAAAGAGCCTCTGCTGTCAGCCTCAGGCTGAGTGTTACAGAAAACTGGAAAACCTGGACTGGATCGCTGACGGAAGAACCAAGCGGCACTCAGAGGTCTTGGAGGCTGAAGGTTTATTTTACACTGGCAGGCTCAGAGGAGAGTGATCTCCAAAGGTCTGAGCCCCAAGTATAGCAGGGCCATGTCTTTTATACATTTACTACAAAGCTAAGGGGGGAGCCAGCACCCAGAAACTGTTGCAGAAGTAGCTGTTAGGTCACTATAGGTGTATTCAGGATGCTAGTTTTACTTTAATTCATTTCTGTAAAGGTTACCCAGATAATGTATTATAAATTAATGAGCTTCCATGACTATGATTAACAAGATATTCCATACCACTGAGTCCCAGAGAGGGGGGGAATACATTGTTACATTGTTTCAATCTCAAGCACCCAAGCACATTGTGATTCCTTTATATTCTGGAAGCCTTAACAGAAACTTTGTTTCCTTGACTTTCTTAACTTTCCTGGCTTCCTACTAAACCTAGAGTGGGGGAGGGATTTGAGAACTTTATATTTCCTCATCATGAGCAGACACAAAATGGATGCAGCATAGGGTAGTTCAGGGCTTCTCAAATGGTATCCACCAAGCCCTTATTTTGATTTCATGGCTCTAGGGTGGGGCCCGGGAATCCATTTGATCACACTCCCCAGGAGATGTGGGATCTATGGCAAGTCACTTCTCCATCTGAGCCTCAGGATCCTTGGCACAATGAGACATTCAGACTAGATGATCTCCTAGGGCTCCTTGTGCTCTGTCATTCTGTGATTCCCTGGAAAGCCAAATACGCTAACCCAACAAGGTGGTCTATAATGGGTGTCAGATTGCCTAGGCAAACAACCTTCCAGGAGTTCAGAGGAAGGGGAATCCCTTTCTGGGCTGGGGTGAGAATGGCCTTTCTTCATGGAGAAGCTCCAGCCTAGGCCTCCAGGGCTGGAGGGAAGATTGGAGAGAGTAGAGGAATTATGTGACCAAAGGCTTATGGCCATGTGGTATGGCTTCTCTGTTTCTCCTTGTACTTCTTATCTGGGGGGTAGAGATGGAAGAGTTTAGTTGTGGATAAAGTCAACTTGACCACCAGCCAAGGTAAAATCTCAAGTCCTTTGAAATTCCTCAGATCCTGTCCCTGCCAAAGTCCAAGAACCCTCATTAGGCATTGGCCTGTTGTTACTTGGGATAGAGTCTTAGTGAGGCCATTAGCTCATTCCACAAACCTTTATAGAATGCCTATAGGTCTTGTGTTGAATGTTAAAGATACAGGGGTGAATGAGATGTTGTCCCTGCCCTGGAGAGGCCTCAGTTTTAGCAGACAATTAAAATGTGAAGGGTGTGTTCAAGACCTTATATGGAACATCGTGTGCAAAAGAGAGGCTAACGGTGGAGGGAAGACCCCACAGAGGAGGTAGGTAAGATTTTCCCCAGGTTGGGAGAGAATGAGGGGAGCACTTTCTGGGTAGAAGTGGTATAGAATTATAAAATAGTGTGGCACACCAATAATGAATGATGGTAGTTCATAGGACTATAATCCGTGCTTCCTTTAGTTGTTGTGAATGGTCTAAGGCCCCCAGGGGAAGAGGGAGTGATGGGCACAGTTTAACTGTGGCCATTGCTTGTGTCTCATCAAGTCTTTCCACTTTACCCTGAAGGCTCTAGGGAGACAAGGTGTTTTGAAAGTAGGAATTGACTTGGGGCAGATTTCGGTTTTAGATTCCTCCCTCTGGTGGTTTTGCAGATTGTTGGGATGGAATGAGTTGGGTAATAGCAAAAGAACTATTGAAAAGATTATTTCTCGGGTCTAAATAGTTGATGAATTGGTGCAGTGCAGTGGAGGGGGCAAGGTATTGGTGAAATACAGAGCTATTTATGAGTTCAAATCTATACAGTTTGTTAATTGGTTGACAGTGGAGAGTTAAGGGAAAAGGTACAGCTGAGGATGACTCTCAGCTCTTGACTTAGGAAATTGGATGGAAGGCGAAGATTTAGGGGACTGTGGATTAAAGAGAGAAAATGAGGTCAGTTTTGGACAGTTGAGTTGTAAGTACTCATGGGACATCTAGGTGGAGATGTCCAGTAGGCAACTGGATAACAAGAGAGAGGCCCAGCTTTGAGATGTTTCTGAAGAAGGATTTCTGGGTCCCATGTGAATTCCCTCCTTATGTATTCCTCTGGAGTGAATATATTCCTAAGAACAGATTTTGGTGATGTCCAAGGTTCTGTACTTTCTCCTTCCCACCATCCCCAGATCTACCATTCATAACACATATATGCATTCTTGAATTCTCATTATTCATACTGCCTTTCCCTAAATCATGAAGGCAATTAGAAGAGGATCTCAGATCATCACTTCCCTGCTGTCAACTTTGGATATTGCAAAAGTGAACCACTTGTTTATTAAAGACTCTAGAAGTCACTTGTACAATTTTAGGAATGGAAAAGAAGTAACAGTAGACCAAGCCTATGGACATTCTACTGTAAGGCCAGGCCTCCTGGGATGAGTTGACATCATTGTCATGATCATCACAAAAGGCCTAACAGTTTGAAGAATTTTCTACATGCTAGACACTGTGCTGAGGACTTTTCATGCATAATTTCACTGAAACATGGTCACAGCCCCAAGAGAGTACTATTACTATGCTTATTTTTTTTTATTTATTTATTTATTTATTATTTTTTTTACAATTTATTTTGGTATCATTAACCTACAATTACATGTGCAATATTATGGTAATTAAACTACCCCCTTCATCAGGTCCCCCCCACCAACCCCATTACAGTCACTGTCCATCAGCGTACTGAGATGCTATAGAGTCACTACTTGTCTTCTCTGAGTTGTACAGCCTTCCCCGTGCCCCCGCTACCTTATGTCGGCTAATCGTAATACCCCTTTTACCCTCTTATCCCTCCCTTCCCACCCATCTTCCCCAGTCCCTTTCTCTTTGGTAACTATTAGTTGTTCTTGGGTTCTGTGAGTCTCTTGCTGTTTTGTTCCTTCAGTTTTTTTCTTTGTTCTTATACTCCACATATGAGTGAAATCATTTGATACTTGTCTTTTTCGGCTTGGCTTATTTCACTGAGCATAATACCCTCTAGCTCCATCCATGTTGTTGCAAATGGTAGGATTTGTTTACTTCTTATGGCTGAATAATATTCCATTGTGTATATGTACCATATCTTCTTAATCCATTCATCTACTGATGGACACTTAGGTTGCTTCCATTTCTTGGCTATTGTAAATAGTGCTGCAATAAACAAAGGGGTGCATCTGTCTTTTTGAAACTACTATGGTTATTTTTATAGATGAGAAAACTGAGGCTCAGGGAGGGTGAATGACTTGCTCAAGAATCCACTGTGAGTACTCTACAGAGCTGGGTTTTGAACCTGCAGCTATCTGACTCCACAATCCTTATTCTTAACCATACCTGACCTGCTTAGGAAGTCTATTTAACTGTAATTTTTATTGTTTTTCCTTCAGAAAGTCTTCAAATTTTCTTTCATCTTCAATGTGTAACTTCCTGATTAGTCAGATAATCAATCAACAGCCTGGATTGAATATCAGTTTTAAAGAAAAACTACATGTTGAGGGTGGGGTATGGGACAAAGAAGTAGAAAGCACAGTTCAGTGCTTGAGGACCTCCCTAGCAAAAGACACCCATGAGATGACTTGAATGAGATTATGCAGTCTGGGGCTAGGATTGGGTGGAATTCATAATAAGGCAAGGCTTCCTGGAGAGGATGAGTGCTAGCTATATCCCCACCTTTAAGGAAGATGGAGCAAGGCATTCCAGGTTCCTACTGGGAGAACTCAAAAGGCATCAGAGCTTGGAGGCACCAGAGAATACATCTGGTTACTAGATTTGGACCAAACTTCTCATTTCCTAGGTGAAGAAACATAGCAAGAGAGGAGTGGGAACCTACCTGCTGGGTGAGGGTTCCTGACACCCCAGTCAATGTTCTCTCCCTAGGGCAGGGGAGGTAAAGACCAGCGTGAGAAAAGTCCTAGGGCTGCTAGGAGGTCATGTGCAGGAAGGAATCAGACCAAGAGCAACCACAAAGCCACCTTGTTTAGAATACACCCCAGCAAAGCCTGAGAAGTTTTGTTTTGATTTCCACCTACTCCATGGGTTGTCCTAAACTCTGCCAACAGTGTGTGGCTTGCTCTTGCCATAAGCCTCTGAAGTCCAGGCTGACCATATACATTTCATTGGCTTGCTCACGTCGAAGCTATACTGTCAGTGGAACATGCTTATGGGTTTTATTTACCCAGCACAGAATATTCCCAGTAACAAACTATACTCGTTTATTCCAATAACGAATTACAAATTGTCAAACAAAGGAACCATGGAGTCTTCATTTATAAACATCTGGCTGCCATGGTGTTTGGTCAGGAAATAAAAGTTTTTTTACATGGTGTCAAAAATTAATCAACTTCCCATCTCCTCCCACAAAAATGTTGCTTTGCAGATGTAAAGACATGGGGGTTGGAATCCCATTGCTTGGTTCCCATTCATGCATGCAGCAAGGAGACTTGGGGCTGCCTTGCCATTGGGGGGGATGAAGTGTCTGGGGCTCCTGAGAGTTCCTGACCGGTTTGGCCCAGGGCAGTCTGGGGATGCATCGCCCACCTGCTCTTTCGTCTGAGAAGAGAGCTCCAGCTAACACTTGCCCCTCTGGCACCCCTCCTGCTGCTGAGACATCCTTCAAACTGCCGGCTTTTCTTTTTCCTCAGGGGACCGGTGGAGCCTGCCAGTTCTCCACAAGTGTCTGGGATCTCAGCCTCATTGAGTGTTCCACCTATCTTTGTTGTCCAGTCCCACTAATCACCAGAACACCAAGTGATGTGGACTCATGCTCCTGGAGCAAATCTCCAGGGCCAGGCATTCAGCAATCCTGGGCTCCTATCCCCTCCCCACTCCCTTCCTCTTTCTCCCACCTGTGTGCTGGTTGGGAGAGGGATTGGGTCCTGCCGGATAGTGGCTTTGCCACTTTAGAGAAGGTATTCTCTTCTCCCCAGGTGTGTAGGTGGTCTGTTCTTCAGGTCATTTTCACGTTTAGTTGTATTTGCTGTATTTTCATGTTTAATGTGTTTTGGGGCAGAGGTTCCATGAAACCGATGAAGTTAGAAGATAGTTAGGAACGCCCCCGTGCCTCACTCAGAGGCCAGGGCAGCCTGAAAAAGCAGGCTGGAAGTCAGAGACAGAGAGAGAGACACTCCTCATGGATACCCAGTTGGGCTGTCGGGGTCTGATCCCAGACACGCGGACCTTTGAGAAGCCACTGAAGTGTAGCCTCAGCCTAGACTCTCGCAGTTGCTCCTGTCATTTTCTAATTGAGTTCCACGATAACGTTCTTTCAGGGTTTTAAACCAATTCATTTCTTATCCTTCCTTCACATTCTCACAGTGCTGGCTAATACTGGGTAGCAAATTTGAGGACCTAATTGCTCAGTACATTAGAGTAGTCCCTTCTTGGCATCTTCACTCTTGCTCTCCTGCTGTAAATGGTTTCACTCTTTCATGAAGTCTTCAGTAACAGTTGAAACCACCCATTCAATGCAAATTCCTATAAACTATGACTCACTAGAAGAAACGGAGTTTCAGGTGGAATGGCTTGTTTTGAGAAGGCCAAGTTAAAGTAGTGAAAAGATTTTGGCATTTGATTATTTTGAATACATACGCTAACCTTAACCCAGAGGTTCTCAGCAGAGGCCTTTTGACGATGTCTGGAGACGTTTTTAGTCGCCAAAGCTCGGGGGAAGGCATGGCTCCTGACATCTGTTGGGTAGAGGGCCTGGATGCTGCTCAACCGCCCAGCATGACAGGAAGAACCCTGAAAACAGAATTTTCCAGCTCCAAATATCAAAGGTGTCAAGATTGGTTTGAGGAAACCCTGCCTTGAAGTAAACATTTTACCAAAGTAGAAGTCTGAGGAGGACCACCCTTCAGTTATTAGACCAGCATTGTCCAGTGGTGATGGAGGTTTCTGTGGTGTTCTCTATCTGTGCCAATAACGAGAAGCACTAGCCACGTGTGACTACTGAGCACATGCAGTGTGGCCAACGTGACTGAGGAACTGGGTTTTAATTGTGTTCCATTTAAATGATTTCAAAATGAAATAGCCACATGTGCCCAGTGGCTTCCATATCAGACCCAACTTTAGAAGCACTATAGTCTAGTGGAGTGTGGTTCTGGGGTCAGGCAGTCCTAGGTTTGTGTCCACAGCTTACCACTTCCTCCTTTATGGTCTTGAGTATGTCATCTAAGCCTTTGGAGCTTCATTTTCATCATTTGAAAAACAGGGTGCTAATGGGGCCTCAGAGGATTGTGAATATCCAGCGAAATAATGCATGAGAAATAAAGCATGTGACACACTGCCCCTCAACTGAGCATTTGAAAGATGTTAGTAATTGTTGCCAGCGATTTGTGATGACTATAGTAATTACCATTGTGTAGATGGGGGCTTCTTCAGGGCTTACAAAAGAGACTCCCCTGGGGTATTATTTCAAGGCCGCTTCAGAGGCAGAGCCCTAACTCTCAGCCCTCCCTGCATTACCATAGGCATGTCCCCATGCCTCTGTGGGCCTTGGTTTTCTCATCTGCAAAATGGGAATGATAAAAAGGATAACCATAACAAAGCTCCTGGCTGTGGAAGGGCTTTGAAGGGTACAAAGCCCTCTGTAAGTGCAAGGCTTATGTTATGAGTTTACACACAAGGGTGCTTTGGTTTAGATTGGGTGCAAAAGCATTCTGCCTTGGTAGAGCTGTCTTAAGTGTGGAATGAGAGTGCCTGAATCGGGAAGGTCATATTGGAGAGCAGCTGTAAGCCAGGAGTTCTTCACAATGTCGGGTCCTCCTCTGTCCCTCACCCAGCCAGTAGTGTGGCAGGACAGCCCAGGCACCACTTTAAGGGTGCATGGAAGCTTGGCGTTTGGGGTTGGGAGACCAGAGCAGTGTATGGACCAGCCTGGCTCCCAGGCTGCGAATGAAGGCGCAAGCAAGGCAACTGGCCCAAGGGGGCAGAAGAGGGCCCCTCACAGCAGCTTACAGCGTACCGTCAAAGGGCATACTGCCCGAGGGCTCAGCCACCCAGCAGAGCGTCTGCACTGAGAGAAACACACGTACATGTGCTAAAAATATTTGGCACCATATAGGGAGGAGAGCCTGAGGCTTTGGAGCCAGACATGGGTTGGAATTCTCGCAGTGCTCCTTCCTGGCAGTATGGCCATGGGTGAATGCCTTAGCCTTCCTGAGCCTTAGCTGTCTCATCCGCAAAATGGAGATAATGATCCCTACCCCACAGGGTTGCCACAAGGATTAAATCAGGTAACTGACAGGCACATCGGCTGCCCTCAGCAAATGTGAGTCCTCTTGCCACGTAATGCTGATAAACAGAAAGCAGCTCTTAACCAATTAGTCATAATCCCATTTCTGTTCCTCTGGAATGGCAAAAGGCAATGAAAGTTTCTGCTGCTGGCATGGGAAAACTGTTCAGTCCTTTCTTGAGAAGAGGAAAGGGGGATGGGATTCTCATATCCCAAAGAGCAGTCTGAACTGTTTAGGGGCAGACTAGGGTGAAGGATAAAGCCCAGGGCTGAGTGACTCCCCAGGAGCGTGTTAGTGAGGAGCCCGAGCAGGCTCACCTGGACTCGGGAGTGCCCTGAAAGGAGTCACCGTGCTCTGTGTGCCAGGGAGAGGCTTTCTGGGGACAGTGGGTTTCCAAGTATTTCACTCTGGTATTTACACTTAAGTCATATCTGTGGCTGGCTGGCCCAGTGACAGCTAATGAGCAAAGGGCACAGGTTGTGTCCAGTTGGCTTTGTGCTCACACAGCCATGGCCCCAGGCTTCAATGCAGACAGACAATTTACAATGCTGCTGGTCCCCAGTGGGCTGCTGGAGAGAGCACAGATAACTGCAGAAGTCTCATCCCCTACTTGCGGGAAACTGATGAAGAGCAGGGGACCTCGTTCATTTATACCATGGGACAGTCATAATGATAACAGCAGACATGTATTGAGTGCTTGCTCTGTGTTATGCCCCATGCCAAGAGCTTTGCATGAGTTAGTTCACCAAATTGTCTGTGAGAGCAGGGCCCTTCTCTTTTTGGAGCACCGTCACCATTCTGATCTCTTCTCAATACATCGTACGTGCTCAGCAAAGGGCTATTAAATGAATAAGCCCGCACAGTTAGCCTATAATGAAGGTACTACTCCTATTAGCCCCACTTAACAGATAAGGAATCTGAGGTTCTGAGAAGTTCAGTGACTTGCCCAGGATCACAAGCTAGTAACTGACAGCATTCCAACCTAGACGGCCGAGATGCCAGATTTCTCTCCCTGCAACAAAAGAACACTCAGAAACTACGGGATCAGAGAATCAAGAACGCTGCAGAAAGACATGATATCGTAAAATCCATACCTCCTTCTTCCCACCTGTTCCCTCTATCTCCCAAGTGCTCTTCCCAGATAGGTTCACTTTATGGAAAAGGAAACTGAGACATGAAAGAATTAATGACCTGTCCAGGGTCACACAGCTTGTGTAGATCTTCATTAGTTTGAGGTTCTAGTCCTCCAAAGACTCAGAGGAAAACTGATAGGGAGAGGAAGAGTTTCAACTACTGCGGACTGGGCTAAATGGGAAAAAAATAACAAAGGGCCCCATACTACTGAAGCAACACACTTGAATTTTTTTGAAAGTAGAAACATAAAACATTTTACTCGTCTAAGTTAAACATCTGGAACTATATTTCTTGTCTCAAAAAGAACAAATGATAACAAAATAATTCAGTTGTCTACTATAGCATGTGAGGAAGATGTTCAAAACAAGGAATGGATACGAGAGATGGGAGAAAGCAGACATACAAGCATGGGAAAGTCTAGATATGGAGAAGAAGAGAGCAATGCATGGTAGCCCTTGTATTTCAGAACAGACTGCTACTGAACACTGATGAGGCTGGGTTGCATTTTTATATCAACAAGGTCATTATTTCTTTATTTCATGTCCTGTGAACCTCAAAGCCGAGGTAGTCCTTGGCCTAGTAAGACAGAGAAGTCCTTCTTACTTCTCCTTCCTCACTGCATTCAGATCTCCCCTTTCCCTAAGCCCAACTGTTCTGGGGAAATGGAGCAGAAAGTAAGTGAAAGGGAGATTTCCCTGATATCCATGGGGATTGGGGAACGGAGAGGTTCCTGGGAGCCCAGAGATATCTCCCTGCCCGCCTTTTGAGCAGAGAGAGCCCACTAGCTAAGGCAGGAAAATCTACTCCCCTGAGTTTGCATAAAACACCTGAACAGAGTTTTCTGCGTGTGTTCACTATTTGTTTGTGAAACTAGAGTGGGTCTGCAGAAGCCCTTTAAGGAAATGAGGTGGGGAAAACGCCCATGAAACCTCCATTGCTTATATTTGAAGGACATGATTTTACTTCAACATGTGAGGAATGTGTGTTCCTTCTGTGCCTGTGGCTCCAGCAGCCAAATGTCGATTCTCCAAAGACCTTGTTTCGTGCAGAAATGGCCTGTTTGCTTCTTCAGAGCTGGAGGAAGGAGGAAACTGGGATGAGGTGAAGAATTCTATGATAGGGGTAGACTTCAGATTTGAAAATATTTTTAAAAAGTTTCTTTTGAAGGGGAAGAAAGAATGGGGAATTTAAGTCGAATCTCCTGCAACCTTGTGCACTTTTTTTAAGTGGGAAAAAATAGCTTAGGTTTTGAAATCTGAACATAGGAGTCTTTTCGGAAAATACTGACAGGCTTCCAAAGGGCCAGCTCACAGAGGATTTATCATGCGCTTCTGTAAAACCTGGTGTCACTCGGGATGAACTGTAAACCTAAGATTCATTAAGATTGTCCTAATGAATCATAACATCCAAGAATGCCTGGGCGAAAAGGAACCCTAGACTCCAAGCCTAGTCCAATCCCTTAGTTCTTAGGTGAGGAAACAGGCCCAGAGAAAGGACTTGGTGTTCCCTGATGCCTCATAGCTAGCTGATAGCCGAGCTTGGGTGGCAACTCTCCAGAAATCGCTATAGGGCTCGTTGGAGGCTCAAGTCAGAGATGTTTGCTAGAAAAAAAACCACCTTCCTTTGGGGTCTTAGTTCTCTCTCGGTATCATTCCAGTTGCTTTTTCTTCACCACCCTTGCTCTGCTGCCCATCTGGGGCTCCCCACTTTGGCTTTTCTGCCCTAGTTATGCCCTGTACCCAACATGATTTACAGCAGGGCTTCCTTGAAGCCAGGCGTGTTTGGACCCTCTACCTCAGAAGCATCTGGGAGCGAAAGGAGCGTACAGGTCTCTGTCCCCACACACCCCACCCCCGCCCCTGCCGCACCCCCATGAAGAATCAGAATCCCTGTGCATGAGGGCTAAGGAATCCAAGTGGTTGTGCAGGGTGTGGGCTTCCAGCCTTCGTCCCTGAGCCCATTTCTCACACTGTTGCCTCTATCTGTAGCACTAGTTTGACAAATCCTACTATTTATTGAGCTTACTTTGTACCAGGCACTGTGCTGCTTTTGCACACATTATGTCTCCCATTCCTCAGATGCTGCCTGCCTGCTTCCTTATCACTCTCAAGTGAGTAACAGAGTAGTGCTCAGCAGTGCTCAAGCTCTGTCTAGCTTGTTGTTCTTTTTCCAAGGCCATTCTGATTAGGGGCTCATGCCCCTTAAAGTCTAAGGGAGCCCAGGACACTTCTGCTCTCCTGGTTCTTGCTGCCACTTTTCTTTTCCCTTGAGGTGGTTACCCTAGGGGCAGAGCTTTGCACGTGTCATTTAGTTTTCCAGAGTGGCAATCCCATGCCTTTCCCTGCCAGGAATGACATGCGTTGCGTGAGGAAACGAGGGTGAGAATGCCTGGAGAGCTGTGCATTGGGATCCTCTCTACTTCTGTGACCTGAAGTAGTCACGGGAGGAAGAACCCAGAATCTCCTATGTGCCCTTGGCCATCTGGGCCTTTCTCTCCTCCCCCACCAGCTGCCTTCTAGTCTGGTCCAGTTCCAGGCCCTCTTGCAGGAAGTCCCTCTTTCTCTGTGTGCTGTTGGTGTCCAGTCTAACCCCAGGCCCTGAGGCACTTCGTTTTCCAACCCGTTGCTGTCTGGTGCCCCTTGACCTGGAGACTCCTTCCTGTGGCCTGCTAATAGAAAAACAGAAGCTTTTGTTTAAAGGTACTGGATCAAAGAGATAGAATAGTCAGCTGTGAGAGCAGACTTGACCCTGGGTGCCACCCATGCTTCATTGCCCAAGTACTTTATTCTGGGCCAGAGTACTCAGGCTTTTCTGGGTCTCTCACATTTGTTGCTGTCATTTGCCCTCTCTGGCCCCATCCCCAACTCATTTATGCTGACTCTCGGTGCCTCAGCAGTCAAGCTGTCAACAAACTTTTCTGCCTAGCAGATGGCTCATCTTGATTTGGATCTCCTCTATCAAGCCCTTTATTATTCTCCCAGCCTACACAGAGTAGTGCCCTTTAGTCTCTTTTGCTGCTTTAAATGGAGCCACCCACCAAGGCCACTTCCTGAGGTTAGACTGCCTCCTAGGGCCTGATTCTCTCACCTGCTGATCCCCTTCACTCACACCTGCCCTTGTTCTTTGACTGCATTTTCGTCTAGATCTCAGCTTCCTAGCCTTGCTTTGCCTCTCCCTGCCCCACTCGGCTTGACGATGATTTTGGACATGGTACTCTGGCTTAACCTTGGTTTTCCACCTCATTTCTGCCCTCGTGGCCCCCTGTACCACACCTGCAAGCAAACCCACACTCCGGCTTTCTGTTCTGGGACTCTTGGGGCCTACAGGCCACCCCTGTATATAGTCAATGTGCTAGAGTTTAGCCTGTGGGTCCTCATCATAAAATGAATCCTTATTGTACAATACCCAAAGAGAACACGTGACAATTTTGTCTCACTTCCTCATTTCACAAGTGCGGGAACTGAGGTGCAGTGAGGAGTTATCACTTGGGCAAGGCCATAGGGATAATCTGTTGGAAGGGGGGAATCAGGAGCCAGGCCTTCTGATTCCTAATCAAGCACTGTTCTCAAATTTTTTATGTGCCATTTTTTTTTCATCAGGGAGTGTGGGTGATTTTAGTGTAGCACCTATGGGCTCTGAAGTCAAACTGTTTTGATTCAAACCGGGTTCACCAAGTCCTTGCGGGCAACACCAGGTAATCACTTAGCCTTTTAGTTTCCTCACCTACTAAATGAGGGAGGAGCGAGAATAAATAATACCTACCAGAGAGAGTTGCTTGGAGGGTTAAGTGAGGTGAGGTATGCAAAACACTTCAAACAATGTCTGTACATATTAAATGCCCAGTAAATGGTAGCTGGTGTATTTTGTCATTGCCTCCATAGCTACTAAAGCAGGTCTGAACATACAGTAGGTCTACACAAAGACTTTGGGGTACTAAAGAAAGAGGCCCTTGGAGATAATGTTCTGGTTTTGTTGTCAGTTTCCGGGGGAATGATTCTAATGGCGGGTATTTTAGGCCAGGTAGAAAGAGAAAGCAATGCTGTCATGGGGGAAAGGGAGGGATTTTGGGTCCAGGGAACCTGGACAACTCTTTGGATATACCTTATACCTTTGGATAACTCTTCCCCTAACTCCAGGTAGGCAGCTGCCTCTTTGCCTGACTGCAGGGCTGTCTGTGGGCTAAGGGCTAAGGAAATCTGAGATCGCAAAGGGTCTCAGATATCCCCTTGACTGAGAATAGCCAGCACTCTCAGATTCTTGGAGACATTTTTATTTCAGGGGACATGCACCCCTTGGGGACAGCAGTGTCACCTCTCCTTGTGCTCATTCTCTCCCTATTCAGGTGCAGTTCACTCTGAGACCTCTCACGGTTGCAACCCAGAACTGGGAGACCAAAGGCGATCATAACCATGAGGTGATACTAAGATTGCCTCCCCTCGCCCCACCCTGTGTGCTAAATGGCCCTAAAATGAAACCAGAAAGTTACCAGTTGCCTTCCCAAAAGACACAGATAGTCCACCTTCAGATGGGAACACATTCTCCCCTGCTCTCCTCACCAAGGAATGAGTGAGTACCAGTGTCACCTCTCCTAGCTGCCCTTCAAATTCTAAGACCAGCAAACACCTGTGTCCCAGCCCACAGACTCCAGCCAGCCCTGCAGAAGTCACATCCTGTGCCAGCACCACCCACCCCCTTTCCTTCTTGCTGTGCTTTTCTTCCACTTCTTGGAGACTTTTCACCCCTGCCCCTGCTGGTGGATGATTGACTGCTAAGAGCAATAGCAATAGCAACTGCAACAAATAGACACTAAAGTAACACACCAAGCCACAGACACCCTCTGCTTGGGATGGACTTGAGAGCTGGCAGAGAGTGTGAGCTCCTGGCACCCAATACACACTTAAAGCTGTGAACTCCGTCTTATGGACCCTTGACTCAGTTCTGGCTCTTGCTTGAGTTCCCCAGGGCCCTCATGCTCCTTTGCTGGTTCTCCTTGCTGGCACCCCATTTCAGCCTGCCACCTGAGGCACCCATGTGATAGACTCAGCCTCTGATTGTGTGGTCTCTCGTCACAGTACACGTACCCAGTAAGCCAGTTTGCTCAGGACTCTTCACTGTTAAAATGTGTCTTTGCAAAGATGATAATGACCTGTCAAGTCATCCTATCTTCAGGCCCTGTAATAGGCCATCACATGAGATTCTTCGGGGCAGGAGTGGTGGGTGGGCATTTAATACCAGACTTTGCCAAGTTGGGAGGGAGAAGAGGTAGTAGTGCCATCACTCTTTCCCCAAGCCTCTTGTCGCCAAGCCTCAGACTGATCAACTCCAGGACTCTTCACCCTAAGGACTGGTGGATACACACACCGCTGGCTGAGAGCACAGAGTATAGTAATACTTTTAAAGGAGTTGAAGACATTCTCCTGGGGGTAGAGAATGCCATCTGAAACCAGGTCAGCCATCAGGAGGCTTTTACATGTCCTAACATTTTGGCAGGGTCTAACTTGCTCAGCTGACAACTCACTTGACAGAGTAGCAACCTATGTTCTTTGAAAAGAAGTGTTCATTTTGGGGTGGGCTGGGGGAAGACAGCAAATAATCCCCTCATGGGCTTCTAAACAAGCTCTGTGCTGCAGTTTACATGGGCCAGACTTGCTCTCCTTTTGGCTTCTTCCTTATTTAGAGCTGGGGCCTGTAGGACTTGCATCTGTTTCCTATTGCTGTGTAACAAAGGACAAAAATTTGAGTGTCTTACAGCAACACAGATTTACTGTCTCTCAGTTTCCATGATACAAGGGTCCAGGCAGGAGACAGCCAAGTCTCCTACTCAAGGTCTCACAAGGCTGCAGTCAGTGTATCAGCCACGGCTGAGGGCCCGTCTGGCTGAGGTTCGAGGTTTCCTTCCAAACCAACTGGTTGTTGGCAGAATACAGTTTTTTGAGACTGAAGGGCTGAGTTGTCTGCTTTCTTAATGGCTGTCAACCAATGGTTGCGGTCAGCTACTAGAGGCCACTTGGCACTCCCTGCCACATGGTCCTCTCTACTGCGTGACAGTTTGTTCTTTGAGGCCGACAGGAGAGTATCTGCTGCAATCGCTCTGATTTCTCTATCTGACCTCTAGACACACTTTTAAAAGCTCACCTGATTAGGCCAGGCCCACCCACGTTCAGGGGCAGGGGGATTTATAGGACACGCACATCGGGGGCCACAACCTTGGGGCCCATCCTAGAATTCTGCCTCCCACAGACTCTATGAAAAGCCTTTCATCCTATCAGATGATCTTTTCAAAGACAAGACCAGCTGCTTCCCATTAGTATTCCCCACTCTGGGAAGGCAGTAAAACTGTCAAGCAAAGTCTTCTGAACCCTTGAAGCTGAACCAGCCTGTGGTTTAAAAATCTCAACAACCTTGGAAGATAGGCCATTTTCCCTGGTTTTCTCTCTTTTCTCCTCCTAGAGCCCCTGTTCAGCCCTCAAGTCAGACGATCTGAGAAGGAAAAGGCAGCCCTGGGGCTTAAGCCCGCAGGGTTGGCCAGAGAGCAAGCCTGTATTTAAATGACTGATAATGAAACTTTATATTTCTGTTGGGCCAGCCTTCCTAATGACCACTATTATGTGAATTTACGCCCCTTGGAAGTGACTCTGAAGGCCTCTCATTATTTGGTGGATAAAAGCTTAACCTATTTCCACTTTCCTTATTCAGTTTGCCAGCTTTTTCATGGATTTCATGCAGAGGGGTCTTTTACCAAAAGTGTTTCTCAAATTGTCCTCCTGTGTTTAAAAAAGGGGACCGTTTTCCCCACTGATTCTGCTTTGTCACAGCAACACCCCCCACACCCAACCCCCCACCCCCATCAACCAACTCCTGCCTTCATCTATCCAAAAAAACACATACACTTTCCATGTTCCTGACTTCGTGCTAGGCACTGGTTATATCCAGAAAAACAAAATGTGGTCCCTGTCTTCAAGATGATATCAGCTGTGACAGAGAGATACGCAAAGGTCTTAGAACATGGGGTGTGGGGGGTAACCTTTGAGCTGGGTCTTGAGGAATGTGCAGAATTAAAGGACGGGGCAACTAGGCAGGTGGTGTTCCAGGCCAAGCAGTCTGTTCAGACACAAAGAATGTTAAAGAACATGGTGTTTTTAGGGAATGGGCGGTGACTGTGGGAGACCAGAACATGAGGGTGTGAGTGGGGGCTGATTGCCTGTACAAGGCAGGGAGGAAGGGGACACCAGATTGCAGAGGGCCTTGCATGTTAAGAACTTGGCTTTCATCCAGCAGGCAGCAGGGAGCTGGAGAGCAAGCTGAAGCAGGCAATGCTCATGGTTAGATGGGTATTTTAGAGAGAATATTGTGACTTTTTTGGGGGACACCAGGTGACAGTGGTTTTTGCTAAATATCATAAATAAAAGTATAGACCAGATGCTCCACATCGCTGATCATCAGAGAAATGCAGATTAAAACCACAATGAGATATCACCTCACACCAGTGAGGACAGCCAACATCCAAAACACAAACAACAACAAATGTTGGCGAGGATGTGGAGAAAAAGGAACCCTCCTACACTGCTGGTGGGAATGCAAATTAGTTCAACCATTGTGGAAAGCAGTATGGAGGTTCCTCAAAAAACTCAAAATAGAAATACCATTTGACTCAGGAATCCCACTCCTAGGAATTTACCCTAAGAATGCAGCAACCCGGACTTCCGGGAATATGGCGTCGTGAACGGACCAGCAGAACAATTCCTCCCAACATTATATTTATTCACGAAAATACAGCAAATACAACTATCTCTAAAAGAGAGACCAGAATACACAGGAAAGTTCACAGCGTACAGCTACACCTGTGAGAACTTGGCAGCCGGTGAGGCGGACGGGATATGGAGCGGCGACTCGGTGGAACCGAGCGCTTCCACCCCCCAGAGCTCAGGCGGCCAGACACTCCGGACAGAGGACTCGGCACCCGGCGAGGCGGGACGGAAACGCGATCCAGCGAGACCAGAGCGCCCCTCCACCCCAGCACTCCGGCGGGAGTCCCGGCAAGGCGGGTAAGGTACGGAGCCGCGAGCGGACCGAGCGCTCCTCTCCCCCAGCCTCCTCTCCCCCAGCACTCCAGCGGGAGGGGAGGATTCAGAGCCGGGAGGGAGTGAAAGTCTGCGTCGGGAGCGCCGACACACAGCCTGCGGTGTAGCGGAGATAGGAGAGACAGAGGGCACAGGGTCCCAGCCGGGAACGTGCAAGTTGCCCACGGCAGGCTCCAGGAAGGAAAAAGAAAGGAGAAAAAAGGGAAGAAAAGTGCGTGCTCTACCTCAGTGGTCTTAAAGAGACAGGAGCTCAGTAGAGGGGCCAGATAGCCCCGAAAACTGAGCCCAGCACGCTGGGAGTCCTGGGGAGCTTTGGACCCCTTGGCTGGCGACTGGGAAAGGGTGCCTGCCATTGAGACCCCCACGGAGATCAACAGCTTCCCATTGTTTCCAACCCAGCCAGAACTATAGAGTGGCGCTGGAATAGTGGAGTAACAGCGCCACCTACAGCACTCGCGTGGAACCCACTCTCAGTGGCTTTTTTTTTGTTTTTGTTTTTGTTTTTTCTCCCCTTTCTTTGCCTTTTTTTCTTTCCCTCTCTTTCAACAGCCTCCCATTCATTCTCAC
>JAQQAC010016209.1:99329853-99365215 GCA_029783875.1 Phataginus tricuspis | reverse complement strand
CCCATAATCTCAAAAAAAAAAAAAAAAAAAAGAATGCAGCAACCCAGTTTCAAAAAGACAGATGCACCCCTATGTTTATTGCAGCACTATTTACAGTAGCCAAGAAATGGAAGCAACCTAAGTGTCCATCAGTAGAAGAATGGATTAAGAAGATGTGGTACATATACCCAATGGAATATTATTCAGCCATAAGAAAAAAACAAATCCTACCATTTGCAACAACATGGTTGGAACTAGAGGGTATTATGCTCAGTGAAATAAGCCAAGCCGAAAAAGACAAGTATCAAATGATCTCACTCATATGTGGAATATAAGAACAAAGGGAAAAAAAAAAACTGAAGGAACAAAACAGCAGCAGACTCACAGAACCCAAGAACGGACTAATAGTTACCAAAGGGAAAGGGACTGGGGAAGGACGGGAAGGGAGGGATAAGAAGGTAAAAGGGGCTTTACGATTAACAGACATATGGTGGGGGGGCACGGGGAGGACTGTACAAACCAGAGAAGACAAGTAGTGATTCTGTAGCATCTCACTACGCTGATGGACAGTGACTGTAATAGGGTTGGTGGGGGGGGACCTGATGAAGGGGCAAGTTTAATCACCATAATATTGCTCATGTAATTGTAGGTTAATGATACCAAAATAAATTGTTAAAAAAATAAATAAATAAATAAATAAAAGTATAGACCAGAGGAGGCAACCCCAGGGCCACCATTAAAGAGCCCTGGTATACTTAAGGAAAACATTCACTTTAAACTTATAGTGGCCATAGTGAGATACATGAAAGAAGTACAGCGATGCCTTCTAGGGGTGGTACTTGGGAAGCAAAGCTCTGGTTCATAAGGTCAGGGCAAAGGGAAAGAAGTTTTGCCAGTGGTGGTGGCGGTACAGTGGGAGGAGGCAGGGTGTCCATTCCTGAAGCTTTCTCCACGAGAGTCTGGACCTAACCCAGCTGAATGTGGCTCTGCACCCAGGGTCCTTGTTGCTGGAATGCCTGTTAATGGGCTTTCCACCTAAGGACAAGAGGGTCCCAATGCTGCCTGGCTCTGCACAGGTAAATAACCAAGGGGTGGGCCCTCTTTGCTGGGAGGGAAGGCAGGGCCTGCTAACTTGGGAAACAAATAGTTTTCTCCCCCATGACCAGTCTTCCTCTGCCTCCTGCAGCATGCCTCTACTTCTGTGAAACTTCTGGCCACAGAGATGGCTCTTACATTCGTTTTCCTTCTTTTATTAAACGTAGGCATCCATTCAAGAAACATTTATGGAGTGCTTGCTATGTGCCAGTTGCCATTCTACATGCTAGGAGATCCAGTGATGAACAAAATAGACAAGGCCCCTGTCCTTTTGGAAGTTACACACTAGTGGGGGGGACAGACAAGAAACAAGTCAATTGATATAGAATATGATTTCAGGTAGCAGTGAGTGCTATGAAGATGTTAATGAAGGATAATGTAATGGAGAGAGACTGGAGGCTTTAACCAGGATGACCATGGAGGCCCTCTGTGGCAGTAATATTTGAGATGGCTTTAATGCTACAAAGGAGTTAGCCTCACAACAACTGGGGAAGGAGCCCCCCATGCAGAGCAAGCAGCGAATGCAAAGATCCTGAGATTGAAATCCTGGGTATGTTGAGGATCGGCAAGGTTATTGAGGCTGCAGGGAATGGAGAAAGTGGGAGGGTAGCAGGAGTGGCAGTCAGGGGGATACGGACATGGGGCCAGATCACATAAGGTCCAGGGTAGAGAACTGGAGGTTTGCTCTGCATGTGATGGCAGGCCTCGTGGGTGGGGGAGTTTGAGCAGGCCACAGACGTGACTGATGTGGCCGCTGTGTGGAGAATAGCGAGGCAAAGATGGAAGCTGGGAGGCCAGTTAGCTTATTGCAGTGGTCCAGCCATAGGATAATGGTGGTTCAGACGAGGGAAGAAATGGTGGGGTTACAGAAATATGTTGCAGGCAGAGTGACAGGATTTACTGGTGCAGTGGATGTGGCCCATGAGGGAAAGCGAGGAGTCAGTGAGTCCTAAATTTCAGTTTACATACTTGGTTAGTGGCCTTTCCTGAGATGGAGAAAGCTGTGGGGAGGAGTGATATGCACTGTTAAGAGGAGATACTGGCTAGGTAGTTGGTATTCGGACTATGGAATCCAGGGAAGAGGTCCAGTCTAGAGATGGAAATTTTGGAGTCCAGTGTATACATGGTATTTAGAATCTGACCGAGACCATCTAGGATATGGTAGCCATGAGCCACATGTGACCATTGAGCACCGGAAATGTGGTAGTTCGACCTGAGATGTGCTGTATGTGTGAAACACAACGCAGAGTTCAAAGATTTAGTGTGAAGAAAAAGAATGTAGAGTATCTCACTGATATTATTTTTCTAGCGGTTACATGTTGAAATGATAATATTTTGGTTCTATTGTGTTAAATAATATATATTTTTAAAGGTAACTTCACCTATCTGTTTTTGCGTTTTGAACTGTGCCTACTAGAACATTTAAAATCACAAGCGGGGCTTGCAACTCTGGCTCACATTAGCATTTCTATTAAATGTGCTGGTCTAGGCAGTGATTGTAGATATAGAGAGCCAAGGACAGGGACCTTGGAAATGACAATATTTCAAATCCAGGGAGCCGAGAACTGCCCGGTAAAGGAGATGGAGGAAGAACAGCCAGTGAGGTAGGAGGAAAATTAGGGAGTGTGGTGTTCTGAAAGGCAAGTGATAACATTATCCAAAAAGGCAAGTGTCAGATGCTGGTCGGAGCTCAAGTAACTGGTGGTTGGATTTAACGAGAGCAGTTTCAGTGGAGTGGTTTGGAAGCAGTTTGGTGTGGAAGCCTGACTGGAGAGAGTTCAAGAGAATCCAAAGAGAAGCCACAAGTACAGTAGGTATAGATAACTCTTGCTTTTTGCTCTAAAGAGATGCAGAGAAATGGGCTAATAACAGGAAGGGGGTTTTGAGTCAAGGGGAGCTTGTGTGTTTTGTTGTGGCTGTTGGTTTGTTTAGAAGGGAGACAGCTCAGCTGATAGTGGTGCTATCCTCAGGGCCCTTGGGATTTATTTGGGGAAGTAAGGCAAGTATGCCAGAAAGAATTTGAGACACTGAACTCAAGAGTTAGTTAACTTGGATGATTGGATGATTCTGTTAGTGCTTTACGGATTCACACGCTGCCAAGATGCCCTCTTTTTTGTTCTCCCTTTCGTCTTGCCTATTTTTCTCTTTTGGCTGTTTCCCTTTATTCTTCTACCCCTGAAAGGGGTGGGTCAAGGACAGTATTAGTCTACTGTGACATGATATTTTGGGAAACGGGCCGTTTATTTCCTCTGTGTCTAAAAAGCCTTTGTGGCAGGGGCTGGGGTGCCGCTATGTTTAAAAAGATGGCCCAGGGACTTCCCAGCGATGTGAATTGCCTCTAGCCGAAGGAATTCTTCTGGTCTCCCTCTGAATTCTTGAGGGGCTTCTGAATTTCCCTGCCCCTTTGTTCCTTCCAGCTCTCTAGGTGGAATGGGAGTGTGTGTGGTAGTTAGTGAGCACTGTGGGGTTAAGTCATCTTCAGGCAGAGTTGTGATACTGGCTCATAGAGTTTGAGTGACATGAGCAAAGTGTCAATAACGGTCAGCTACAGCCCACCAGGAACACATCTGTCATTGAACAAGTTAGGCTTATTGCTCACTGCAGTGAGAGAAAAACAGACTATGGGGAACAACGGGACGTCTCAGTGAGAGGGTCTGAAGCCATATAGACACCAGGGCCCTGTCACCCCTCACTGTGGTTTGGAAGCTTTGGCTTTCTACGGCCTCGGCTACTCTCATCGGGTGACCTTGCAAGTTTGCCTTGATCTCAGGGCCTGTGGTTACCCCTCTCTCTTTCTGGAGATGTAGCAGGGGCTTACAGCTAGAGAGCAGGGCAGGATGCACCTGGAGCCCATCCATGAAGCAGGAATGGCAGCTTGGCTATGTCTGGGAGTGGAAGAGATCTGAGGAGGGGAGGGGGGCTACAGAACCCACTTTCCCCTACTTGATGGTACTTCAGTCAGTCACATCAAGACCCCAGAAAAAGGAGCTATTATGAGGGCAGTCTCTGCTTGCCCCTCTACAGCCCTGCTGCTCTGTCTGAATAAAGCACCCTTTCTCTGAGTTACGGTGCTGATTAGATCCGCCTCTCCCCCCACACATAAACTCCCATTAAAAATGGCAGCATTAACTTAAAAAGGTTTGATTATCAACTGACATGCTTCCTTAGACCTGTCACCCTAGCTTTTCCTTAGAAGGCTAGATTGAACGGGAAATTTACTGTTGACTCTCAACTGATTATGTGCACTAACGGCAAAGAGCGTGAGGATGGATACTTCTCCCACGATACAGAATCAGAATCACAGGAGCACTAACTTTTTGATGGTCACTTTGGTTGTTTCCCATTTGGGGCTATTTATGTGATAAACATTCTTACATGTGTATTTTGTGTACAACTGAGTATAACTACAGGGTAATGTTCTAGCAGTGATGCTACTGGGTCAAAAGGTATGTGCATTTTTAAGATTTTTGATACTGCAAAATTGCTCTTCCAATTTACACTTCACAATGTATGAGAGTGTCTATTTTTCCCATGCTTGTGGGCAATGGCACATCACCAAAATTAAAACTTCTTTGACAATCTGCTAGCTGAAAATGTTAACCTGATGTTTTGACTTACAGTTCTTTAATTATGAGTGGGACTGAACCTTTCTTTACGTGGTTATTAGCTATTTGCATTTCTTTTCCTATAAACTGCCTGTCGTGTTCTTTACACCCTTTTATATCAAGTGGCTTGTCTTTTACTGACTTAGGTGCACTCTTGACAAATGAAGAAAATTGGCCCTGTGTGTATATTTATTGCAAGTATTGTTTCTCAGTTTGTTATTCTTCTGTTGGCTTTTGTTTTGCTTAAAGGTTTTACAGTTTTATATTGTCAGATAGCTGAATCTTTTCCTTTATGGCTTACCAACAGAATTTTTCCTCCCCGGGCACACCCATGACTAGGAATGGACCTCCAAGCTAATGGGCCCCAACACAAAACAATAGATCCAGTGTTTTACATTTGTCTTCAATTTCTTTGGTAACAGCCTCGCTGAGATATAATTCACATGCTATACCCTTTACCCATTGAAAGTGTACAATTCAGTACTTGTTAACATATTCAAGGATTTGTGCAATCATCACCACAGTTAATTTCAAAACATTTTCATCATCTGTATTCTATGACTAAAAAAACAAACAAAGGGTCGTGTTCTCTGCCCTAAGCAAGGTACTTGCTGTGTACGTATTTGCCTGTTCTAGACATTTCACATCTATGGAGTCATATGTAACTCCCTCTAGTGGCAATTCCCTTTGGATATCTTTTCTTGAACAGTTTTAGAATCTCACTGAAGGGTAAGAGGTAGGGTAAAACGATCTTGTTATGTCTTCGATACCAATGATATCTTTTGATTTTCCACTCTATATTCTACTTTAGTGATCCTGACATGTCTGAATCACTAAGTCAAGTTTCTGGCAGTCTGGAAGTTGTGGAGTCCAGTGATGAGGGTAAGTAACCCACTAAAATCTTGCTAATTACAGCTTGACCTGGGTACCATGTTGAACCCTTGGGGAAAAGGGTGTAGCCAAAAGCAAACAAGTTTGTATCAAATGTCTAATAACATCAGACTCAGTCCATATTTACTTTTCATTCCTCTAATCTCTTCTCTTTCATCTCCATCTCTGATAGTTAAAAGGTTTGTCTGAGGCCCTGTAGCCTTCGTTGGGGGATGGTTACCAGGTTTTACTCACTAAGGCAGGGGAAGTATTTCTGCTTAATTAGAAAAAAAAAACAGAGCAGACCATGATCTGAGAGATTCAACTGCAGTTGGACCATAGATAGCAATGTAGATTTAACCAACAGACAAATTTGTAATTTGAGGAGTAAAGGGGGGATAAAAATAAAAGACGCCACCAGCGGCTTCTGTTAAGTAGGATTCAATTTACAAAATTTCTCTTTGCAAAACTTATTCACATGTGTATCTATTCCCTAAAATGTGGTGTCACTTATGTGTGATAGGTGACATGAGTGGAATAATAGAAAAGGAAACAAAAGTCACTAAACAATGATATGCTTTACACACACACACAGCAAAAACCATAAGATATAAAATGGGAAATTGAATTTAAAGACAGAAGGATCTTTAACAGTTCACTGGGTTAGTCTTTAGTTTTCCCTAGCAGTGTAGGGTGCAGAAGACTTGATCGGCAAGGACCAAGAGAGAGGAACACCTTGTGGGCTCCCAGAGGCCTGACTTCACTGATGATGTGGGACAGGGGATACTGAGCCTGGTGCATGGGTCCTTGAGGGCATGGCTTGGATTTTACGTCTGTGTCACCATTGTTTAGTATTGAGTCTCAGAAAGATGAATTATTTACTCAAGAATATCTCATCAGTGAATGGTTAAATAAATGAATGATAGGCCTCCTCCTCCAGGCAGCCCCAATGACCAAATCAATGACCTATCTTTTTGGATCGGAGCTAGACAGATGCCTACAAAAGAAGGTGACAATGCAGTGCATTTTGATGAAGAGCGGAGGTGAGGAAATGCCTTTTCTGTGCTCCCAAGGTGTTTTTTTAAAGACCAAACATTTGGGTACATTTGTAGAACTCATCATTGATAGTTTGGGAACAAGGAGACTGTTTGGATGTTAAAGGGAAGAAAGACTAGTGAGAAATGTTTTCTTTCTAAGCAACAGTACAAGAGAATAAAGTCACCATTATAACATACAATTTTTTGGAAAGATTATAGACGGCCAATTTACTGATAATGCAAAATGCAACTACACTTGAGGTTCTTGTGACCAGTGCTTTCTCTCACTGTATGCAGACCATTATAGGAATCCACATTTTAATCCAAAGTTACTCACTAAGTATGGAATCCAAGCAAAGGGAAATAATTAGATGAATTAAGAAGAGTGTTTGCCACATAGTAAGGACTCAGAAAATCTTGGTTATTATTATTAATTATACTCATCCACATCACAGTGGGCAGAAACCATGAATATCTCCTAAACTATATGGGACTTTCTGTATATATACATATGTGCATTTTTCTGAGGGAGAGTCTATATCTATTATTAAATTATCAAAGTATTAGTGGCCTATAAGAAAGATTAAGAGCCATAAATTCTATACAAGATTCTATACAAAATCATGAACACCTTGATGGAACAAGGAAAAGAAAATCTTTTTTTGGAAGCCGGGATGGTGACTTTTTTTGTTGTTAAAGTGTCGTTGATATACAATCTTATGTTGGTTTCAAATATACAACACAGTGGCTCAACAGTTACTATATTAGGAAATCTTCACCCCCTCTAGTGAGGTCACTATCTATCAACATAGTAAGATGTTACAGAATCGTTAACTGTATTCTCCATGCTGTACTACCATCCCCATGACCAGCTTATATTGTGATTGCATATTATCGTGCCCCTTTATCCCCTTCCCCACACCCCCAACCCTCCACAGCCCCTCCTCCTTGGTAACCACTAGTCTCTTCTCAGTGTCTATGAGTCCACTGCTATTTTGTTCCATCTGTTTTGCTTTGTTTTTTATACTCCACAAATAATTGAAATCTTAAGGTATTTATCTTTCTCCACCTGGCTTATTTCACTAAGCATTATACCCTCTAGATCCCTCTATGTTGTGGCAAATGGGAGGACTTCTTTTCTATTTATGGTTGAATAATATTTCATGGTGTTATGTACCACATCTACTTTATCTATTCCTATATTGATGGACACTTAGGTTGCTTCCATATGTTGACTATTGCAAATAGTGCAGTGATACACATAGGGGTGCATATGTCTTTTCGATTCGGGGATTTTTTTTCTGGTACACTCCTAGGAGTGGAATTTGTGGGTCAAAAGGTATTTCTATTTTTAGTTTTTTGAGGAACTGTTTTCCACAATGGTTGTACCAATTTACAGTCCCACCAACAGTGTAGGAGGGTTCCCATTTCTCCACATCCTCACAAGCATTTGTTTTTTCTTGTCTTTTGAATAGTAGGCACCCTACCTTGTGTGAGGTGATATCTCATTGTAGTTTTAATTTGCATTTTCCTGATGATTAGCGATGTGGAGAATCTTTTCATGTGCCTGTTGACCACTTGTATTTCTTCTTTGGAGAAATGTCTGTTCAGGCCCTCCACCCATTTTTTAAATCAGGTTATTTGTTTTTTGGGTGGGGAGGCATATGGGTTCCTTATATATTTTGGATGTTAACCCTTTATCAGATGAGTCATTTACAAATATATTCTCCCATACTGTAGGATGCCTTTTTGTTCTGCTGATGGTGTCCTCTGCTGTAGAGACGCATTTTAATTTGATGTAGTCCCACTTGTTCATTTTTTATTTTGTTTCCCTTCCCAAGGGGATGTGTCCAGGAACAAATTGCTCATGCTCATATTTGAGAGATTTTTGCCTGTGTCTTCTAAGAGTTTTATGGTTTCATGACTTACATTCAGGTATTTGATCCATTTCGAGTTTACTTTTGTGTATGGGGTTAGACAGTAATCTAGTTTCATTCTCTTACATGTAGCTGTCCAGTTTTCCCAACACCAGTTGTTGAAGAGGCTGTCTTTTTCCCATTGTATATTCATGGCTCCTTTATCATATATTAGTTGACCATTTATGTGTGGGTCTGTATCTGGGCTCTCTATTTGGTTCCATTGATCTATGGGTCTGTTCGTGTGCCAGTGCCAAATTGTTTCAATTACTGTAGCTGGGTAGCAGAACATGGAGTCAGGGAGCATAATCCTCCCAGCTTTGTTCTTCTTTCTCAGTATTGCTTTGGCTATTTGGGGTCTTTTGTGGTTCCATATGGATTTTAGAACTATTTGTTCTGGTTCATTGAGGAATGCTATTGGTATTTTGATAGGGAATGTTTCACCTCCTTCGTTAGGTTTATTCCTAGGTATTTTTTTTTTATTCAATTGTAAATGGAATTGTTTTCCTGATTTCTCTTTATGCTAGTTCATTTTTAGTATATAGGAGTATGACAGGTTTCTGTGTATTAATTTTGTATCCTTTAATGTTGCGGAATTCAGTTATTAGTTCTAGTAGTTTTTTAGTGGATTCTTTAGGGTTTTATATGTACAATATCATGTCATACGCATCAAAGTGACTGTTTAACTGCTTTCTTACCAATTTGGATGACTTTTATCTTTTTGTGTTCTCTGATTGCCGTGGCTAGGATGTCCAGTACTATGTTGAATAAAAGTGGGGAGAGTGGGCATCCTTGTCTTCTTCCTGATCTTAGAGGAAAATCTTTTTAATTTACTTTCCATAATTTATTTCTAGTTTCATACCTTTGTGGTCTGAGAAACTGGTTGGTACAATATTAATCTTTTTTAATTTACCGAGGCTCTTTCTGTGGCCTAGTATATGATCTATTCTGGAAAATGTTCCATGTACATTTAAGAATGTGCATCCTGCTGCTTTTGGGTGAAATGTCCTGTAGATATCTGTTAAGTCCATCTGATCTAGTGTATTGTTCAGTGCCTCTGTTTCCTTAGTTATTTTCTGTCTGGTTGATCTGTCTATTGATGTGAGTGTCATATTAAAGTCTTCTGAAATGAATGTGTTGCAACCTATTTCCCCCTTTAATTCTGTTAGTATTTGCTTTACATATTTAGGTGCTCCTATATTGGGTGCATAGATATTTATAATGGTTATATCCTCTTGTTGGATTGACTCCTTTATCATTATGTAATGTCCTTCTTTGTCTCTTGTTACGGTCTTTGTTTTGAAATCTATTTGTCTGATATGAGTACTGCTACTCCTGCTTTTTTCTCCCTATTATTTGCATGAGATACCTTTTTTCCATCCCTTCTCTTTTAGTCTGTGTATGTCTTTGGGTCTGAGATGAGTCTCTTGTACGCAGCACATAGATGCTTCTTGTCTCTTTTATCCATTCTGCCACTCTATGTCTTTTTATTGGTGCATTCAGTTCATTTACATTTAAGGTGATTATTGATTCGTGTGTACTTATTGCCATTTTATTAATTGTTTTGTGGTTGTTTTCATATCTCCTCTCTGTTCCGTTTTTCATCTCTCATAGTCTTCTCTTGGTATTTGATGGATTTAATTAGTGTGGTCATTGCATCTTTTTCTTCCTTCCTTTGTTCTTTCTTTCCTCCCTCCCTCCCTTTCCTCCCTCCTTCCCTCTTTCCCTCCTTCCTTCCTCCCTCTCTCTCTCTCCCTCTTTCTCTCTTTCTTTGATTCTTTCTTGTGTATCTATTGTGGACTTTAGTTTTGTGGTTACCAAAGGTTCGAGGATAGCTTCCTTATTCTCTAACAGCCTATCTTAAATTGCCGACTACTCTATGTCAAACACAATCTAAATGTACATTTTTTTCTTCTTTGTCTTCCACACTTTACATATTAGATGTCATAATCTGCACTTGTGTATCTCTGGACTGATTTTGTGAGTAGTTGATTATGCCTCTTTCATTTTAATTTTGTACTTGCTTGGTAATTAATTGGTCTACTACCTTTACTGTGAGTTTATTTTCACTGGTGGATGCGATTTAGCTTTTGGAATATTTCCATTAATAGCAGCCCTGATTAACATATCCTGTAGGACTGGCTTAGTGTTAGCAATTTCCTTCAACTTTTGTTTATCTGAAAATAGTTTAGTCCCTTCTTCAAATTTAAATGATAATCTTTCTGGGTAGAGAATTCTTGGTTGGCTTTCCTTCTGTTTCATTACTTTAAATATATTGTGCCACTCCCTTCTGGCCTGTAAAGTTTCCGCTGAGATGTCTTCTGAGAGCCTGATGGGATTTCCTTTATAAGTAATCTCTTTTCTCTCTCAGGCTGCTTTCAGTAGTCTCTCCTTATCCTTGATCTGTGCCATTTTAATTACTATATGCCTTGGTGTTGTCTTCCTGGGGTTCCTTTTGTTCAGGGCTCTCTGTGCTTTCATGACCTTTCTCTTATCCAGGAAGTTTTCAACTATTATTTCCTCAAAGAGACTTTCCATCCCTTTGTCTCCCTCTTCCCCTTCTGTACCCCTATTATGTGATTATTGTTGCTTGGACTAGTCACACAGGTCTCTTATTATTTTTTCATTCCTAGAGAGCCTTTCTTCTGTCTGTTTTTTTAACTTCATTGTTTTCCTGTTCCCTAATTTTCATTTAATGTACAGCTTCTTCAAGCTGTGATAATCTGCTGTTAAATCCCTCCATTGTATGTTTCATTTCAGATACTGTATTCTTCAGCTCTCAGTGGCTCTTTTGCAGGTCTTCTCTCTTTTTGTTACAGTCCTCCCTGAGATCTTGAATATTTTTCTGTAGATCCATGAGCATGTTTATGACTTTTACTTTGAAATCTTTATTGAGAAGATAAAGTGGTGATTTCTGTTTCATTTAGCCCTCTTTCTGGTGTCTTGTCTTGTAGCTTTGTTTGGAACATGCTCCTCTGCCTCCTCATTTTGTCAGGGTTCCTGTGTTTCTTCCTTTGTATTAGATGGCTCTGCTGCTTCCTGGCCTATGGAGTAATAGCTTTATGAAGGAGGTGCCCTCTAGTGCCCAGAAGCTCGAGACTCTTTACTTTCCAGTGTGAGAGCCCCGCTGTTAGCATGCAGTGGGAGGGGCCACCTTTCTGTATGCCTGGTAGTGGTGTGATTCTAGGCGGGCAGATTGCTTTGGCCCGCGCCTTTGTTATCAGTGCAGAAGTCTCTGCTCGAGTTGCTGGGGGCAGGGCCGCCCTCTGCTTGGCCTGCAGCATTGGTGGGGCCTGAAGGGTTAAAGGGATGGGTGGGCTGATGCGCGGCTCTGCCCAGGCCCAATATGCAGCACCTGGCTTGGACACCCATGGGGAGGAAGGAGCTCTTGGGGCTGGCTCCTGCAGGCACCTCCCTGGTTGGGCTGAAACAGACCTGAGAAAGCTGGGAGGGTCTCCCTCTGCCTACCTGGCAGCAAAATTTGACATTATTGCCGGGCCAGGTGGGTTGTCTGCTGGCCATGCATGCAGAGAGGCCCCTCAGATCTGTATGGCCAGCACATGGGATGAAGCATCTAGGGCTCCTGAGAGTTCATGATATGTGGGGCCGGGGGCTGGCGGGGGGAGGTATTGTGCCCCTGAGCTTCCCCCTGGGAAGTGAGCTCTGTCCAACACTCACCTCTGGCACCCCTCCCGCTGATGGGAAGTCTTTCAAACTGCCTTGCTTCTGTCTCAGGTGGACAGGTGTAGTGTGCCTGTTCTCCCCAAGTGGCTGGGTTCTCAGTCTCCCTTAGTGTTCCGCCTGTCTTTGTTGTCCAGCCCCACTAATCACCAGAATACCATGTAATGTGGGCTCGTGCTCCAGGAGCAGATCTCCAGGGCCAGGTGTTCTGCGATCCTGTTCTCCTACTCCCTCTCCACTCTGTTCCTCTTTCTCCTGTCTGCGGGCTGGGGTTGGGGGAGGGCTTGGGTCCTGCTCAATCTGGCTTTGCCACTTTAACCTTTTCTGTGAGGTTTTCTATTCTTCCCCAGATGTAGGTAGTCTGTCCCGCAGTCTTCACGTCATTTTCAGGTTTAGTTGTATTTGCCGTATTTTCATGTTTTATGTGATTTGGGGAGGAGGTTTCTGCCTTGCCTTCCTACTCTGTCATCTTTATCTCTGCCCTGTGGTATGATTTGCATTTCTAAAGCTCATTAAGTTCAACCCAGATGGCTGCCTATGTGCTTGGTGGATAAGCAAATATTCAACCCAGAAACAATGATATCTTCATTGGATTTAGGAAGGAGAAAACACTTTTTCTTCTCGGGAGGGAAACACTGCCTTCCATGGGCTTTTTTCTGGCATGTGACACACTGCAGGCCCTCCTTGGATGAGGAGGCTGAAAGCACTGCTTGTTTAGGAATGCACAGTCGCTGGATTTGGGCAGGGAGATCAGTGGCTTTGTTATAGAAGTCCAGACAGCTGTCAGCTCCCAAATGTTGGCTCACTGGCCACCACTGCTGTATGTTGTGGGGCACAGCTTACCCAGTGCATAGGTGACCTACATAAAGATTGCTGGATACTAAGGTGGGTTTTGACCTGTACCTGCTGTGTAGGTATATCTATGTGTTGCACTTTCACTAGCTTTGAAAACCAGCCTGTGCAGGGCTCAGTGGCTGGCAATTTAAGTAAACCCTTTACAAAAGAAAGCTTGAAAGGCCAATTTATATACTTGAATATATGGCAACTGTATCCGGTTCCATTAAGTTTTCACAAGTAACATAGCACATGGAGAGTTCCCAGATTTATATCTCATTCCCAGGGCTCATCTCCATACCTGGGGTCTGGTGTGGTTGGGTATGGGCAGGTCTCCTAAGCCAAAGCAGGCTGGAGTTGTGAACTCTTACAGCTGACATTGATTGTCTGGCAATGGATTGCTCAGTAAGGCCATGTCCCACTTCCAAGTCACTGCCCCTAGGTCAATGGCAGCCAACCCACCATGTATGGTGGTTACCATCTCTTGGTGCTTCTCAACTCTCCACCAACAAAATTATACCTTCTCCATACTCAGAGCTACCCTACAGGGAGGAATGGAAACATTCTTTTCCTTCTAGTGCCCATGGATGAAAGAGACACACACTGCTTATAGTATTTTGAATCCTCTTGGGGAAATCAGTTGTTTTTGCTCAGCAAAAATGGAAAATTGGGGGGAAATGGGAAAGATGCATACTTAATCTTTAGCACCTGTTATAGTTCCAAAGTCACTAGTCATTTGTTAATTTAGGAACATAAGCACGTGTTCATGCATAATTTTGCTTGCTCATATAAGGATTATTTTTAGTTTTATAGCCTGAAGCATTTATCAGAAGTGTTCTTATTCAGTTATTAAGTGTTTGTAGATTGTGCCACAAATGGAGCTACCAGCTGTTGATTTTCCCTCTATGTCTTTGCTGGTCTGGGAGAAGCAGGTTTGCCCTCCTCCCTTGCAATCTGGGATTTGGAAGCAAGAGGGGTGACAATCACTATGTTTCTAAACACTCTGAGCATAAAGTTGTTGCTCTTTCCGAGGGCCAGAAGCAGATCCACGTGTCAAGAATAAATAAATCTTGTTCGTTCTGTTTGAAAAAAATGGCAATGCCTGCAAAGTCTAAAATGTAGCTTGCTTCTTCCTACTTGTGAGAGGTCCTCAGTGGGAAGGAATTATTCAGTCAGTGGGAGCTGGCTCATACCAGCTTGGGGGAGTGTGTCTATCTCTTCCCAAATGTCATGCTGATAACTTGAAACTGACTGTGGTGAGACTATTTACACTACAGAATTGGGAAGTACTTCACATAAGGGCATTTCCTCCAGAGACCCAGTTGGTAAATGTTTTCCAGCAAAACACTGATTATAGTAATTAGCATAATATAGTAATGAGGATTTTACATTACACAAGTCTCACTGATTTATGGATTTTAGAAATCATTTTGGGGTGGGGAGACTGAGAGAGGCCTGAGGGCAAAGTATAGATCATAGTGCCAGCCTACTGTGTATTATATCCTTTCTAGGACTTCCACATTGAGTCCTCACAATAGTTCCATGGAAGTCAAACATCATTTTAAGTATTTCATTATTGTAGAAATTAGTTTAAAAAAATGAAAGGTGGGAACGTGGGGAAAGATATGTTTCCTGTTGCATCTTCATGCTTTATTCTTTCTATCTGTAGGTGGAATTGCCATGTTTGTCCCAACCATGACCCTATATGGGTCCATCATAGTAGGCGAGAAATTGTCCACATCATCCGAAACTGAAATTGCTAAGGCAGTGATTATCTATCAAACAGTCCTACAGTCTTCTTTCTGTCCACCCCACTCTGGCTCCTGCTTTTACCCTTGTATATTTTAGAGTTCACAATTGCGTTTTAGATACAGGACTGCTTCTCCTTATCTATAGATAGATTGACAGATAGAAATAATAGATCAGTTCTACAGATAGAAGTAAATCTGGTCCTAGTAAAACAAGTAATTATTATTTTCCCAATACTAGCTCACACTTATTAGCACTTGCTACATGCCAGATTGTATGCTAAGAAATTTACCTACATTATTTACAGTTTCCATCAACTGCAATAAGGACCAGTGTTTAAATTACAGGATGCTGAAGGATGACTCTACTCAGTGGTCTCACTTTAAGGGATGTGACAAGCTGTGTTGGTATTCTGCTCCCCTCCATGGACTCGGTTTTCCCTGGTGTGTTACTGTATGCCTTGCACTGCGATGGTTGCTAAAGGGGATGCTAAAGAGGGCCTGCCTATAGCCTTGATGTGGGGGACAGTAGCTAAGAGATGAAACTATATCTTATTCCTTTCTCGTTGATACCCAAAACATAGTAAGTGCTTGGGAGACGATATTATTGCCCCGTTTCTTGGAGCTTCACCAGACACATAGGCATATTGATGTTTCAGGAAAATCTTGTTGGAGATTAGACCCCTAAACTTTTTCTAATGTAGCATTTCCCGGATTGACTAGACTTAAGATCCCTTCTTCATGTAAGAGTATCCCTCCGAACACACTTTGGGAGATGCTGATTAGGGTGGTCCCCTCACTTTTCTGCTGAGCCCCAGAGAGTATAAGTGACTTACCCAAGATCACAGAGCTAACTCATAGCAGAGCCAAGACGAGGATTCCAGAGATTTCTGGCCCTTGGGTGGTGTTATCCAGTATACTACTGAGACTTTCTAATGGCAGCCCCCTCAGCAACTCCCTTACCCGGGCCCTTCACTGCCAGTGCAGCACTGCTGTGCTGGCAAGAGGCCTTCCAGAGACCAGACAGTTGTGAATTGCAGTGAGAAATTGATTCCTGCCCTCTGAAGAATGTAGCATGAACTCCCCTCCCCTTCCCCCTCTTCTGTTGAGTCCTGATAAAAGATACATGTGCTTCTTAGGAAGCTAAAGAAAGCCCAAACAGATCCTTAGGAGCACCTTCATCCCACATTGCTGTTAAGTATGATGTCGGCTGTGGGTTTGTCATATATAGCCTGTATTATGTTGAGGTACTAGCCCTCAATACCCATTTTGTTGAGAGTTTTTATCATTAATGGATGTTGAATTTTGTCGAATGCTTTTTCAGCATCTATGGAGATGATCATGTTGATGGAATATTGTACCATCCTTGCTTCCCTCCAATAAATCCTACTTGATCATTATTGCCAATTGGTTTGGATTATCTAGAGAGCTGTTGCCATATGTATATGCCGATAATTGAAAGGTTGCTCTATCATAGACAGGAGAGGAAACAGGAGCTTTATGACAGGTACAAAGACTATGACCCCAGGAGACCTGCAGGTCTTGTTCCCTTCCACCATCACACCCTGCCTCACTTTCATTTCTAACTTCCAGGAAAGAAGAAATCCAAATTTACAGGCTTTAAGAGCTTTTTTGGCAAGAAGAAAAGAGAGCCTGACGATGCACAGGGAGGGAGGATGATGAAAACAAGCTCGTCCATCAACCATATCCATATCGCTTCTCTAAAGCCACTTGAGTCCAGGTAAGCTCAGGTGGGGTGGAGGGCACTGGGGTCAGAGCAAAGGGCAGACAGCTAGAACTAGGTTCCCCTTTGGCAGCCAAAATGCCAATGAGCCTTTGGTCCCAGGGGCTCTTGGCCTCCCTGCCTGTTGTTGCTGGGGCTGCAGCCATTGCCAATGCAGCCACGTCCCGGGGACCTTTCTCTGTGCCCACCATATGTATGGTTGTCGTCTGGGCTGCATGGTTCAATGGGCTGGAGCATGGCAAATGCACACTCCATTCTCTGGGAGCAGTGGGCGAGGGTGTGCAGATAGATCAGGGAAGCCCTTCCCTGTCATAGCTACAATAACTTGAGACATGGGGCATATCTCTAGTGAGGAGCTGGAGGCCTCTGTTTCACAGGGTAAGGATGGCCTCCATCATTCAGTAAGCTTGGTGTGGCTTGCTTGCCCAGTGCTCCGACTACAGATTTATGATTACGTGGTGAGGGAAGCTAGATCTGGTAATGTGTGATTAAAGTCTCAGGTAGTGAAGCCATCTCGCTGGGTTAGCGCATAAGCATGAAATCAATCACTGGGTTAATGTGAAAACAAATAAGCAAGCAGACAAAGAAAGAGCCCAAAGCCCTTTTGCCCTCCATCTCAGGAGACTGAGGGAAATACTGTGACTGGTCACAGAAGGTATGGAGAGGACTTTTTTTTTGTAGCAACACTGCCATCCTATTCAAATTTTCACCTGTGATACCCCAACTTCCACATCCTATTGTGGAAAATCTGGACATCCAGTACCCCCAGCTGTTTCTGGATCAATCAGATCCCCCTCTGTGGAGTTCCACTTGGGCCTGTTCCCCTGGCCTTAAACTCCAGATTTACCCAGACTCCCCACTGAGCTCACCTGTGCTACTCAAGGCTTTGTTGGTAGAAATGGGACAGGTAGCAAACATGTCCTATACTGTCCCCTAACAGGCCTCCTTAAAAAGGACCTTAATACGTGCATTAAGGAATTTCAATACACGTATTGAATGTGAGGAATTTCAGGTAGCTTTGCTAGCGGAGGAAAGAGGAGGGCAGAGGGCCTTGTTTCATAGCTCACAAATCATACCATCACAGACCACTGGCTCATAGTTCTAAGACAAAGCCTAGCCCTGCTAAAAACCCAGTGTGGGATAGGGAAGGAGAAATTGCTATAAATTGGCAAGAACTGTCTCTTATAAAGTTCTACATTTCCCCTTCTTACTTGTCCCTCCCCTTCCAAAATGGTCCATTTAGTCTGGTGCACTCTCCATACTAAGAAAGTGTGTGCATGCACACCTCTCTGAGGTGAGTGGCGGGAAGGGAGGGAGTGAGGGGCAGCGGGAGGGGAGAGAGGGACAGGGAGGGCGTCTAAGTGTGTGAGCTAGTCCATATATGAGGAAGGGTGCTTTTCTAAGAACCTGAGATAGGTCTTTTTATTGCAAGGAGCCCAAGTTTTAAGAGTATTACTTAGGAAGCCAGAAGACCACCTCTGACTCCAGTCCTTGCTTAATGTGCTAGGGGAGAAACCCTTGAGGATGTCACCCAGGAGTTAAGAAGGGAGATCAGCTCTCTTCCTCCATCGAAGCAATCGATCATAACAAAGCTTACAGCCAGCCCTCCCCTGGCCTGTACAGTAGGACTAGTGTCTATCTCCAAGACTGTATTAAGCTGTACCTGATAGGACAAATCCCATTCCTTCACTTTATTTTTTCATGGGTGCTGATGCAATGTGCTTTGTTGCCTTTAATTAAGGCCTAGATTCTGTTTGGAGCTTGGGATGTGTTTTCTTCTTTTTGCCTCCAGGGAGCAGGTCAGTAAGCGGTAGATACATTCAGTGGACAGGAGGTTTGGCTTCTGACAAACTTGGCCACAGCTGGTGCTATTGTAATCCTTTGATCGGGAGGGCTTGGCATTAGAGAGCCAGTTCAACAGCTGCAACCTGGCTGATGCACAGCGTAGAAATTACGACAGTTTCTAAGCCCACTCGTGGCCTAAGATTTTGTTGCAGTTTTTCTGCACAAAGCTGGGGAGCCAAGGGAGTAACAGATGCTACGCTGGTCCCAAGTCTGATTTGGGCCAGCAGGTTATAGAGAAGCAGTGAATGAAAGTGTGCATGTGTGCACAGTGAGCAAATGCGTGTCAATGGAGATGTCTGGAAACGTTGCTCTCTCAGTGCTGCCTTAGTCATGTATGCCCATTAGCTGTTTATCTAGAGTCACATTAAGTTTCTGCTGGACTGCTGTTTTAAGAAAGCAGAGTATGTTGCCTTCACCAGCAGGGCTGCTGGGTAGCAGAGTTTTATGGGGAAAAGTTGGGTAGGAGTTTACTACAAAGTGGCAGGCATTTGCTTCCTCTCCTCTCTTGTTGGCCTACAAGTCACCTTAGTATGGGTGCCATGTTAATCCCCATAACGCATGTGCATGTCCCACAGCCAGACAGGCTCACAATGACAGGGTGGTTGCTAGCTCTACAGCGCCCAAGCTGCTCCTCCAGTTACAATTTAAAGATATTTTCAAAGTGCCAGCTTACATGCACTGCTTTGTAAAAAAGGCAATAAGTGCAGAAAAAGTATTTGAAATTAAAAATAATCTCATCTTATTTAAAAGCATTTCGATCCTTTACAAGAAACACTGTATCCATTAGCAATCACTCTCCATGTACCCCTACCTCCCCCCTAGCCCTAGGTCACCACTTACCTACTTTCTGCCTCTATAAATTCACTTATTCTGGATATTTAATGTAAATGGGATCACGCAGTATGCGGCCTTCTGTGACTGGCTTGTTTCCCTTAGCATGTTGTCAAGGGTTGTCCATGTTGTAGCATGTGTCAGAACTTTCCTCCTTTATACTATTGAGTGAGTACCACTCCATGGCATGGAGAGACCACATTTTATCCTTTCATAAGTTGACGGATATTTGGGTTTCCACCTCTTGGCTATTGTGAAGAATGCACACATTTGTGTAAAGTTTTTGGGTGGATATATGTTTTTATTTCTTTTGGGTATATACGTAGGAGTGAAGTTGCTGGGTCATACGGTAATTTAATGTTGACTTTTAGAGGAACCACCAGACTGTTTTCCCAAGTGCACAGACCATCTTACATTCCCACCAGTAGTGTACAGGGATTCGAGTTTCTCCACAACCTTGTCGACACTTGTTATTACCTGACTTTTTGTTTCTAGCTATTCTGGTGGGTGTGAAGGGGCATCTCATGGTTTGCATTTGTAACTCCCTGCTAATGATGGTGCCATCTTTTTGTGCTTGTTGGTCATTTGCATATCTTCCTTGGAGAAACATCTACTGAGATCTTTTGCCCATTTTTAAGTGGGTTATTTGTCTTTTTATTGTTGAATTATGAGTTCCTTACATATTTTAGATACAAGTCTCTCGTCAGATATACAATTTGCAAATATTTTCTCTCATTGTGTGGGCTGTCTTTTCATTTTCTTGCTGGTATCCTTTGAAGCACAAGAGTTTTTAATTTTGACAAAATCTATTCCTCTCTTTTTTTTCTTCCGTTGCTTAAGCTTTTGGTGTTATATGTAAGTCTAGGTCATGATGATATATCCCTGTTTTCTCCTAAGAATTTTAGCTCTGGTATTTAGGTCTTTCATCCATTTTGAACTAATTTTTGTATGTGGTGTGAGCTAAGGGTCTAACTTCATTCTTTTGCATTTAGCTACCCAGTTGCCCCTGCACTATTTGTTGTAAAAACTATTCTTTCCCCCATTGAATGATCTTGGCACATTTGTTGCCAATCAAGTAACCACAGGTGAATGGGTTTACTGGTGGACTCTCGATTCTATTCCATTGATCTACTTATCTATCCTCACGCCAGTACTACACTGTCTTGATTACTGTCGCTTTATAGTAAGTTTTGAAATTGGCAGGTGTGAGTCCTCCAACTTTGTCATTCTTTTTCAAGATTTTTTGGCTGTTTGTGATCCCTTGCTCTTCACTATGAAGTTTGAGATCAGCAAAAAGTTGTAAGATTATGGAAAAAAATAAAAACTAAAAGGCAGCTGGGATTTCCATAGGGATTATGTTAAATCTGTAGATCAATTTGAGGAGTATTGGGATGTTGACAAGATTAAGTCTTCCAAGCCACGAACATAGGCTGTCCTAACATTTACTGAGGTCTTCTTTAATTTCTTTCACTTGTGTCTTATAATTTTCAGAATATAAGTGTTATACACCTTTTATTAAATTTATTCCTAAGTATTTTTTTTTGATGCCATTGTAAGTGAAGATTTTTTTGTAATTTCATTGTTGGATTGTTAATTTCAAGTATATACAAAGAATCAATTTTTGCATATTGATCTTGTATCTTGAAACCTTGCTGAGCTTATTAGTTCTAGTAGGTTTTTTTCATTTTTTAATTTTTATTAAGGTATCATTGATATACACTCTTATGAAGGTTTCACATGAAAACCAATGTGCTTACTGCATTCACCCATATTATCGAGTCCCCACACATACCCCATTGCAGTCACTGTCCATCAGTGTAGTAAGATGCCACAGTCACTTGTCTTCTCTGTGCTACACTGTCTTCCCTGTGACTCCCCTACATACCATGTATACTAAACATAATTCCCCTCAATCCCCTTCTCCCTCCCTCCCCACCCACTCTCCCCCACCCCTCCCTTTTGGTAACCTCTAGTCCCTTCTTGGAGTCTGTGAGTCTCCTGCTGTTTTGTTCCTTCAGTTCTGCTTCATTGTTATACTCCACAAATGGGGGAAATCAGTTGGTACTTGTCCTTCTCCACCTGGCTTATTTCACTGAGCATAATACCCTCTAGCTCCATCCATGTTGTTGCAAATAGTAGGATTTGTTTTCTTCTTATGGCTGAATAGTATTTCATTGTGTATACGTACCACATCTTCTTTATCCATTCATTTACTGATGGACACTTAGGTTGCTTCCATATCTTGCCTATTGCAAATAGTGCTGCAATAAACATAGGGGTGCATATGTCTTTTTGAATCTGAGAACTTGTTTTCTTTGGGTAAATTCCTAGGAGTGGAATTCCCAGGTCAAATGGTAGTTCTATTATTAGTTTTTTGAGGAACCTCCATATTGCTTTCCACAATCGTTGAACCAATACATTCCCACCAACATTGTAGGAGGGTTCCCCTTTCTCCACATCCTCGCCAGCATTTGTAATTTCTTGTCTTTTGGATAGTAGCCATCCTAACTGGTATGAGGTGATATCTCACTGTGGTTTTACTTTGCGTTTCCCTGATGATTAGCGATGTGGAACATCTTTTCATGTACCTCTTGGCCATTTGTATTTCTTCTTTGGAGAAGTGTCTGTTCAGGTCCTCTGCCCATTTTTTAATCAGGTTATTGTTTCTTGTGTTGAGACATATGAGTTCTTTATATATTTTAGATGTTAACCCATTATTTGATAAATCATTTACAAATATATTATCCCATACTGTAGGATGCCTTTTTGTTATGCTGATGGCATCTTTGCTATAAAGAAGCTTTTTAGTTTGATGTAGTCTCACATGTTCATTTTTTATTTTCTTTCCCTTGCTGAAGGAGATGTGTTCAGGAAAAAGTTGCTCATGTTTATAGTCAAGAGATTTTTGCCTATGCGTTCTTCTTAGAGTTTTATGGTTTTCTGACTTACATTCAGGTCTTTGGTCCATATCAAGTTGATGTTTCTGTGTGGAGTTAGACAATAATCCAATTTAATTCTCTTACATGTAGCTGTCCAATTTTCCCAACATCAGTTATTGTGTATTAATTTTGTATCCTGCAACTTTGCTGAATTCTGATATTAGATCTAGTAGTTTTGGAGTGGATTCTTTAGGGTTTTTTATGTACAATATCATGTCATCTGCAAACAGGGACAGTTTAACTTCTTCCTTGCCAATCTGGATGTCTTTTATTTCTTTGTGTTGTCTGATTGCCGTGGCTAGGACCTCCAGTACTAAGTTGAATAGAAGTGGGGAGAGTGGGCATCCTTGTCTTGTTCCCGATCTTAAAAAGCTTTCAGCTTCTCGCTGTTAAGTATGATGTTGGCTGTGGGTTTGTCATATATAGCCTGTATTATGTTGAGGTACTAGCCCTCAATACCCATTTTGTTGAGAGTTTTTATCATGAATGGATGTTGAATTTTGTCGAATGCTTTTTCAGCATCTATGGAGATGATCATGTGGTTTTTGTCCTTTTTGTTGTTGTGGTGGATGATGTTGATGGAATATTGTACCATCCTTGCTTCCCTCCAATAAATCCTACTTGATAATGATGGATGATCTTTTTGATGTAGTTGTAAATTTGGTTTGCTAATATTTTGTTGAGTATTATGCATCTATGATCATCAGGAATATTGGTCTGTAATTTTCTTTTTTTGTGGTGTCTTTGCCTGATTTTGGTATTAGAGTGATGCTGGCCTCATAGAATGAGTTTGGAAGTGTTCCTTTCTCTTCTACTTTTTGGAAAACTTTAAGGAGGATGGGTATTAGGTCTTCACTAAATGTTTCATAAAATTCAGTTGTGAAGCCATTTGGTTGAGGGGTTTTGTTCTTATGTAGTTTTTTGATTACCAATTCAATTTCGTTGCTGGTAATTGGTCTGTTCAGATTTTCTGTTTCTTCCTGGGTCAGCCTTGGAAGGTTGTATTTTTCTAGAAAGTTGTCCATTTCTTCTAGGTTATCCAGTTTGATGGCATATAATTTTTCATGGTATTCTTTCATAATTCTTTGTATTTATGTGGTGTCTGTAGTGATTTTTCCTTTCTCATTTCTGATTCTGTTTATGTGTGTAGACTCTCTTTTTCTTGATAAGTCTGGCTAGGGGTTTATTTTGTTTATTTTTTTGAAGAACCAGCTCCTGCTTTCATTGATTCTTCTATTGTTTTATTCTTCTTAATTTTATTTATTTCTGCTTTAATCTTTATTGTGTCCCTCCTTCTACTCCTTTGGGCCTCTTTTTTTCTTCCTTTGCTAGTTTCATTAATTGTGAGTTTAGACTGTTCATTTGGGATTGTTCTTCTTTCCTGAGGTAGGCCTGTACTGCAATATACTTCCCTCTTAGCACAGCCTTCGCTGCATCCCGCAGGTTTTGCGGTGTTGAATTATTGTTTTCATTTGTCTCCATACATTGCTTGATCTCTGTTTTTATTTGGTCATTGATCCATTGGTTATTTAGGAGCATGTTGTGAAGCCTCCTTGTGTTTGTGGTCTTTTTTGTTTTCTTTGTGTAATTTATTTCTAGTTTCATACCTTTGTGGTCTGAGAAGCTGGTTGGTACAATACCAATCTTTTTTGAATTTACTGAGGCTCTTTTCGTGGCCTAGTATATGATTTATTCTTGAAAATGTTCCATGTGTACTTGAGAAGAATGTGTATCCTGTTGCTTTTGGGTGTAGAGTTCTGTAGATGTCTGTGAGGTCCCTCTGTTCTAGTGTGTTGTTCAGTGTCTCTGTCTCCTTACTTATTTACTGTCTGGTTATCTGTCCTTTGTAGTGTGTGGTGTGTTGAAGTCTCCTAGAATGAATGCATTGCATTCTATTTCCCCCTTTAATTCTGGTAGTATTTGCTTCACATATAAAGGTGACCCTGTGTTGGGTGCATAAGTATTTATAATGGTTATTACCTCTTGTTCAACTGACCCCTTTATCATTATGTAATGTTTTTCTCTGTCTCTTCTAACTTTCTTTGTTTTGAAGTCTATTTTTTCTGGTACAAGTAGTGCAACTCCTGCTTTTTTTTCCTATCAGTTGCATGAAAAAGCTTTTCCATCCCTTCACTTTTAGTCTGTGTATGCCTTTGGGCTTGAAGTGAGTCTCTTGTAGGCAGCATATAGATGGTTCTTGATTTTTTTTATCCATTCAGTGACTCTGTGTATTTTGATTAGTGCATTCAGACCGTTTACATTTAGGGTGATTATTGATAGGTATGTACTTATTGCCATTGCAGGTTTTAGATTGTGGTTACCAAAGGTTGAAGGGTAAGTTCCTTACTATCTAACAGTCCGATTTAACTCACTTAGTATACTATTACCAACAGAATCTAAAGGTTCTTTTTTTTTCTCCTTTTTCTTCCTCCTCCATTCTTTATATATTAGGTATCATATTCTGTACTCTTTGTCTATCCCTTGATTGTCTTTGGGGGTGGTTGATTGATTTTGCATCTGCTTAGTAATTAATTGGTCTACTTTCTTTACTGTGGTTCTATTTCTTCTGGTGACAGTTATTTAGCCTTAGGAATACTTCCATCTATAGCAATCCCTCTAAAATACAGTTTAGAGATGGTTTGTGGGACATAAATTCTCTCAGATTTTGCTTATCTGGAAATTGTTTAATCCCTCCCTCAAATTTAAGTGATAATCTTGTCAGGTAGATTATTCTTGGTTCAAGGCCCTTCTGTTTCATTGCATTAAATACATCATGCCACTCCCTTCTGGCCTGTAAGGTTTCTGTTGAGAAGTCTGATGATAGCCTGATGGGTTTTCCTTTGTATGTGATCTTATTTCTCTCTCTGGCTGCCTTTAATACTCTGTCTTTATCCTTGATCTTAGCCATTTTAATTACTATATGTCTTCATATTGTCTTTCTTGGGTCCCTTGTGTTGGGAGATCTGTGCACCTCCATGGCCTGAAAGACTGTCTCCTTCCCCAGACTGGGGAAGCTTTCAGCAATTACCTCCTCAAAGACACTTTCTACCCCTTTTTCTCTCTTCTTCTTCTTCTGGTACCCCTATAATGCAAATATTGTTCTGTTTGGATTGGTCATGCAGTTCTCTCAATATTCTTTCATTCCTAGAGATCCTTTTTTCTCTCTGTGCTTCAGCTTCTTTATGTTCTTGTTCTCTAATTTCTATTTCATTTAATATCTCCTGTGCTTCATCTAATCTGCTTTTAAATCCCTCCATTGTATGTTTCATTTCAGATACTGTATTCTTCAACATTTGTATCCCATTCCTGAATTCCTCTGTGAGTTCTTGAACTTTTCTGTAGCTCCATGAGCATGTTTATGATTTTTATTTGAAATCTCTTTCAGGAACATCGATGAGTTCAGTTTCACTTGGCCCTCTTTCTGTTTTTTGTGAGATTTTGGGTTGAACCAGGTTCCTTTGATGTTTCATATTTGTAAGTGGCACCCTCTAGTGCCCAAAAGCTCTACTTTGTGAAGCTGCTGAGCCCCTGGAGCGATGGCCGTGTCACAGGGGAGTGGTGCTGGTACCTGTTGGGAGGAAAGAGGTCTTTCCTGCTTCCCAGCTGCAGTGCCTATCTCCACTGCCAGGGCCAGTGGGCTGAGCACACAGGGAGAAGCCTCTATGCTTTGCACTTCCCACTGCCATAGGCGGGGTTGCCCTCTGCTGGCCTGGTGCAATGGCAGGGGCAGTCAGTTTGAGAGCTGGTGCTGGCCAGGAGGAAGGTGCAGCAGGCTGGATATCATGCTCGGTGGCACCTCGGAGCTTCTTGGCCAGTAACGGCCATGGAGTGCCTGAAGCTCCTGAATATTCCCAACCTGCTGGACAGTGTGCACCCAGACAATTTTGTCCACCTGTCCTTTCTCCTGAGCAGCAATCTCTGTGCAATCCTTGCCCCTTTAGCATCCCTTTCACTGTTAGGAAGTCTCTCAGACTGCCCACCTTTCTTTTATCCCAAAGCAGCCGGATGTGGATCCCTGTTTTCCACAAGCGGCTGGAATCTCAGTCTCTCTGAGTTGTCTGCCTGTCTTAGCTTTCCAACCCCACTAATCTCCAGAACACCATGTAATGTAGGTTCGTGCTCCCAGAGCAGATCTCCAGGGCTCGGTGTTCAGCAGTCCTGGCCTCCACCCCTTCCCTGCTCCATTTCTCTTCCTCCCTCTGGTGAGCTGGGGTGGGGGAAGGGTTTGGGTCTCTCCGGATCACAGCTTTGGTACGTTACCCTTTTCCCTGAGGTCTGCTGGTTTCCTGAGGTGTAGACAGTCTGCCACAGCCATCTTTCCTGTTGCTCTTTCAGGATTTGATGTATCTGCTATATTTTCATATTATATGTGGTTTTGAGAGGACGTTTCTGTCACACCTTTCATGCCACCATCTTAATCCCCTCGAGTTCTAGTAGCTTTTAATGGATTCTTTCAGAGTTTTATAAACAAGATCATATCATCTGTGATTAGAGATAATTTCACTTCTTCCTGTTCAAAGGGATGCCTTGTATTTCATTTTCTTACCTAATTTCCTTGGTTAGCACCCCCAGTACAATGTTGAATAGAAGTGGCAAGAGCAGACATCCTTGTCTCTGTCCTGATCTGAGGGAAAAAGCATCCAGTCTTTCATCATTAAGTATGATATTAGCTCTGGGTGTCTCACAGATGTCCTCTGTCAAGGTTGAGTATATTTATCAGACAGGATGTTAGATGTTACAAGTGCTTTGAAATGACCATGTGGTTTTTATCTTTATTCTATTGATATGGTATGTTACATTAATTGATTTTCATATGTTATAATAACCTACCATTCCTTGCAAGTCCTACTTGGCCATAGCATATAGTTCTTTTTATACATTGCTGGTTTGGGTTGCTAGTATTTTATTGAAGAACTTTGAATTTATATTCATACGAGATCCTGGTCTGTAAGTTTCTTTTCTTCTGACATGTTTGGTTGACGTTTTTGAAAGGTAACATATATTGCCGCATCCCCAAAGGAGTCTTTTGTGTCTCTAGCCTTTCATTTGTTTCTAACTTCCCCCTGATTGGTCTTAGTTGATTGTCATCAACCTGGCTCCATTCCCAATCAGAAGGTATTTCCATCTGTGTTTAGCAAGCTGGGGGTGGTGGTGGAGTGTATTGGGTACATAAGATGATTTTGAAATTAGGACAGATGTATCACAGAACCGTTGTGTGAAAGAGGAAAAGACCTGGTGAATGAAAGTCTCCAGGATCTGGGCAGATACTCGATATTGTATACCAGAACAAAGACACTAGAGAGAAATTTGGGTGTGAAAGATATTTTATGACTCTCACCTTAATAATAGCAAGACTCAAGGGCTTCCCTCCCATTCTACAGGGTTGCCATTATTGAATTGTACATGCTAAATGGGTGAATTTTATGGTACATAAGCCATATCTCAGTGAAACTATTGTATAAAAAAGATGTGTTGATCATTTAAAAAATTAAAATCATACAGAAGTACATAAAGTTGAAAATGAAAGCCTCCCTTCTGTCCCTAGTGCCATTCCTCAGAAGGAACCACCACTAACAATTTGGTGGCTCGCCCTCCAAACTTTTCTATGGACATAAACTGTGTATGTATGTAATATGTGTGTATATATTAAATGGGACCATACCGTTCTTTATTTTTTCATATGTCATGGACAACTTTCTATGCCAGCACATATGCATCCCTGCCCTCCTTCTGGAGTGTCTATGGTCGGTCATACTGTGGATTATACATGTATCTTTGGTTGCTGTGGCCCTTGGCTGCTTTTATAAGACCTTTTCCTTCCTGTCCAGGCCCAAGAGCAGCATGGGGAACAGAGTCCTGTCCTATGACAGCTTCTTCATGGTGGAGCCTCAGCCTGAAAGATCAGCAAGTAAAATACACTCCTCTCTGGAGCCCCAGAGAGGCAGACCTCTGCAGGTAACAGTGAACTCCAGCGTCAGGGCGTAAATGGACTACTCCACTTCCATTCCCTACTCCTACCCTGCCAGAAGACAGTGGAGGGATTTGGCTCTGCTTCTCAGCTGATTACACCTGACAGGGCTTTTGTAAACATTAGATAAGGGAATGTATAAATATATGATGTGCTAATCTACTGTCCGGCATACAGTTTTGGCCAGTATTACCATATTCACTTCTCTTGACACACCCCAAAAAAGCTTTAAATATTATGGCAGTGATATTCCACTGTTAATGTGCAGGCATTCCAACTCCCATGTTTTTTCCTTCTTCCACAGAGATCTCATCTTTCCAGAACTCTGTCTACAGCTGAGACTAGTAGAGTGCCTGGAGCTATGACCTGATACATGCCCGGAAGTGGAATCTGGATTGCAGGCTCCAAGTTCTCTGGGGTAACAGAGTGGTATTGTTCAAAGTATGGCAGATGAGTCAGACAACATACAAACCTATGCTTGAATTCTCGCTCTGCTGCTTACTGGCTCTGTGACCTTGAGCTGATTGCTTACCCTCTTTGAACCTTCCTTCCCCATCTACAATTGGCATAATATTCATATCTACTTCAAAGGGTTTCTTGTGAGGATTAAATAAAGACTCAGAGACGTTAAAGAAATGGCTCGAGCTCACCCAGATAGCAAGTGGTAGACCCTGGAAATCTGACCCAGATGTGTTGTCTGACCTCAAAGCCGACGGCCTTTCCCATCAGTCTCTAAGATGCTCAACCTCTTCGTACCTGCCTCAACAGGGAGAAGGGTATCCTTTTGGTCTCCACAAAATACAGTGTGTACATTGGTCAGTCTCTTACCTCCAGCTATTCTTAACCATTGCTCAGTTAGACTCTCCTGGAGCTCTGATCTAGGAAAGCTCCACAAGGAGCTGGAGATACTGCCAGGGAGATAACCCTTAGTAGCTACTTTCCTCCTTTCAGTCTGTGGGTGTGATTATACCCAAAGATCCCTGTGCAACTGGGAAGGCCACACAAGGAGGAGACCCTTTCTCCACTAGGGAGCTGACTATTTTGCCCTTGGCAACAGGTAATTGGTGCTTTTTTGTGACATGACTGCTTCAGACCACATCTCTTACTCTAGTTTCCATACTGTGTGTGGAAGTTCTGCTGGGTATGGTAGCCACGAAGGGTGGAGAAGCGAACACCAGCAGTGGAGACTGTCACCAGCAGTGCTGACCTTACAGTTTTAAAGCAGCCCCTAGGTCAGCATTCTCTGCCCTCTTGCACCACAGCAAGAAAAGTCATTTCTGTGAACTTTCCAGTCTTTGATTTTAAGCATCAAGTCCAGTTGTCACTTGTCTCCACAGCTATACTCCCTTGCCACCCAGTGGTACACATGACCACAAGGCACAGGGTTATTTCTTATTTTCAGAAAGCGGAAACCTGTTTCCTGGGCCCCTCTCTCATTTCCTCCTATCTTAGTCCCAGCAACAGAGATATTCTTATAGCACAGTCCTTTTTTTTTTTAAGACTATTTTTTTGGAGAAAATTAAAGGTAAAGATTCTAGGGGCACTTCCTCTCACAATGAAGGGGGTGGGGAAAGCTACAATAGCCTACAGGCCAGTTTTCTTCAATGCTTGTTTGGGCCCATACCTCACATCTTTGGCCTTCTCCCTTAGTCCCTCCCCTGGGAAACAGGGCTGAAGAGAGCATCGGGTGTTAGAAGAACCTGAATCATCAACAACAGATTAATCTTCGCATGGGAAACTTCCCTTAAGTGCCAAAGTGACAACCCTAAATAACAGGGTAGTTGATAGCATTAAGCCAAGGGTCCTGACACCCAGTGCTGCACACAACGTGGGCACATATGGAACTGGCCAATGCTTGGGTCCCTTGAAAGGGCAGGATTCTTAACAGATTAAGTGACATTCGGAGCAACTGGGAGACTGCGGGAGCGGAAATCCAGGATACAGTTTTCTATTAGAAATGCCAAGACTGGAGTTCTGGGAAGATGGTGGCGTGAGCAGGGCAGCAGAAATCTCCTCCCAAAACCATATATATCTATGAAAATACAGCAAATACAACTATTCCTAAAAGAGAGAACAGAATATACAGGACAGCGCACAGCCTGCATCTGCACCTGAGAGGACTCGGCACCCTACGAGGCCAGTAAGATATGGAGCCGCGTCCCGGTGGGACCTGAGCACTCCCCCACTCCAGCACACCGGCGGGAGGAGAGGATTCAGATCCGGGAGGGAGTGGAAGTACAGGCCCGCGAAATAACCAGCCCTGGTCATCTGCGCCAGGAGCACTGAAACACATCACGTGGTGTATCGGATATTGGAGAGGCAGAAGGTGCAGGTTTTGAGCTGTGAACACGCCTGGGTCCTTGCAGCAGACTCCCCGGGACAAAAGAAAAGGGCGTGCTGTTTTTGGTGGTCTTAAAGAGACAAGTGCCCAGGATCGTCCCAGCACACTGAGCCTAGCAGGCTAGGAGTCCTGAGGAATTTCGGATCCCTTGGCTGGTGACTGGGAAAACGTAGCCGCACTGAGACTTCACACTGAGATCAACACCCTCCCATTCATTCCTGCCCCGGCCAGAGCTACAGATGGACCTGCGGAGCAATGCACCTGCGGCTGCAGAATAGTGGAGCAACAGCGGCACCTACAGCATCCTTACAGAATCTACTCCCTGTGGGCATTTTTTTTTCTTTCTTTCTTTCCTTCTCTTTTTCTTCCTTCTTTTTTTTTAAGTCTTAAAGAGCCCAGCTGACATGTGTGACACCTACCAGTGACCACTTCTATCACCATGAAAAGAGAGGAATATGGTACAGACAAAGATCACCCAGACCCAGACAACACCAGAGACGGAGCACAAAGGGATGGAAATGCACAATATTCCTGAAAAATAATTCAGAATAAAAGTCATACCATGCTGATGGATCTACAGAGAAATATGCAACAGCTGAGGGAGGAAGTGAGGGAAGTCAGGAAATTCAAGGCAGAAATGAGACAAGCCATCAATGGGCTTAGCAGCAGATTGGATGAGATGCAAGAGACTGTAAATGGAATAGAAATCAGAGAACAGGAATACAGAGCAGCTGAGGCAGAGAGACATAAAAGGATCTCTAGGAATGAAAGAATAGTAAGAGAACTGTGTGACCAATCCAAGCAGAACAATATTCCCATTATAGGAGTAGCAGAGGAAGAAGAGAGAGAAAAAGGGATAGAAAGTGTCTTTGAAGAAATAATTTCTGAACACTTCCCCATGCTGGGGAAGGAAATAGTCTCGCAGTCCACAGAAGCCCACAGATATCCCAACACAAAGGACCTAAGGAAGACAACACCAAGACACATAATAATTAAAATGGCAAAGATCAAAGATAAAGACATAGTATTAAAGGCAGCTAGAGAGAGAAAAAAGATCACCTACAAAGGAAAACTCGTCAGACTTCTCAACAGAAACCTTACAGGCCAGAAGAGAATGGCATGATATAGTTAATGTAATGAAACAGAAGGGCCTCAAATCAAGAATATTGTATCCAGCACAATTATCATTTAAATATGATGTAGGGATTAAACAATTTCCAGACAAGTGAAAGCTGAGAGAATTTGCCTCCCATAAACCACCTCTACAGGACATCTTAAAGGAACTGCTCTAGAGGGAAGCACTCCTAAGGCTAAAAAGATGACACCAGAGAAAATAAAATCATAGCAAAGAAAGCAGACCATCCAAATACTAACTAAAGGCAAAGAATAAAACACCTAGTATATAAAGAATGGAGGAGGAAGAATAAGAAGGGAGAGAAATAAAGAAACATCAGACTGTGTTTACAATAACTTAACAAGAAAATTAAGTTAGATTGTTAGATAGTAAAGAAGCAACCCTTGAACGTTTGGTAACCACGATTCTAAAGCCAGCAATGGCAATAAGTACATATCTATTGGTAATCACTAAATGCAAATGGACTGAATGAATCAATCAAAAGACAGAGAGTAACAGAATGGATGAAAAAGCAAGACCCACCTATATGCTGCCTACAAGAAACTCACCTCAAACCCAAAGATATACACAGACTAAAAGTGAAGGGATGGAAAAAGATATTTCATGCAAACAACAAGGAGAAAAAATCAGGTGTTGCAGTACTTGTATCAGACAAAATAGACCTCAAAATGAGGAAAGTAGCAAGAGATAAAGAAGGACATTACATAATGATAAAGGGGTCAATCCAACAAGAGGATATAACCATTATAAATACATATGCAGCCAATACGGGAGCGCCGGCATATGTGAAACAAATACTAACAGAATTAAAGGAGGAAATAGACAGCAATGCATTCATTTTAGGTGACTTCAACACACCACTCACTCCAAAGGACAGATCAACCAGACAGAAAATAAGTAAAGACAGAGAGGCACTGAACAACACACTACAACAGATGGACCTAACAGACATCTACCGAACTCTACACCCAAAAGCAACACGATACACATTCTTCTCAAGTGCACATGGAACAATCTCCAGAATAGACCACATACTAGGCCACAAAAAGAACCTCAGTAAATTCAAAAACATTGAAATTCTACCAACCAGCGTCTCAGATCACAAAGGTATAAAACTAGAATTAAATTTTAGAAAGAAAACAAAAAGGCTCACAAATACATGGAGACATAACCATATTTCCCTAATTAATCAATGGGTTAAAGACCAAATCAAAACAGAAATCAAAGAATATATGGAGACTAATGACAAGAACAACACAAAGCCACAACTTCTGTGGGACGCAGCAAAGGCAGTTCTAAGAGGAAAGTATATTACACTCCAGGCCTATTTAAAGAAGGAAGAGCATTCCCAAATCAACAGTCTAAAGACACAATTACTGAAATTGGAAAAAGAAGAACAAATGAGGCCCAAAGTCACCAGAAGGAGGGAAATAATAAAGATCAGAGAAGAAATAAATAAAATGGAGAAGAATAAAACAATAGAAAAAATCAATGAAACCAAGAGCTGCTTCTTTGAAAAAATAAACAAAATAGATAAACCCCTAGCCAGACTTATTAAGAGAAAAAGAGAATCTACACACATAAACAGAATCAGAAATGAGAAAGGAGAAATCACGACGGACTCCACAGAAATACAAAGAATTATAAGAGAATACTATGAAAATCTATATGCTAACAAGCTGGATAACCTAGAAGAAATGGACAATTTCTTAGAAAAATACAACCTTCCAAGACTGACCAAACGAGAAACAGAAAAACTAAACAGACCAATGACCAGCAACGAAATTGAAGCAGTAATCAAAAAACTACCCAAGAACAAAACCCCCAGACCACATGGATTCACCTCTGAATTCTACCAGACATATAGAGAAGAAATAACACCCATTCTCCTTAACGTTTTCCAAAAAATAGAAGAGGAGGGAATACTTCCAAACTCATTCTATGAAGCCAGCATCATTCTAATACCAAAACCTGGCAAAGACCTTACCAAAAAAGAAAGTTACAGACCAATATCCCTGATGAACGTAGATGCAAAAATACTCAACAAAATATTAGCAAACCGAATTCAAAAATACATCAAGAGGATCATACACCATGATCAAGTGCGATTCATCTCAGGGATGCAAGGATGGTACAACATTCGAAAATCCATCAACATCATCCACCATATCAACAAAAAGAAGGAGAAAAACCACATGATCATCTCCATAGATGCTGACAAAGCATTTGACAAAATACAGCATCCATTCACGATTAAAACTCTCAATAAAATGGGTACAGAGGGCAAGGACCTCAACATCATAAAGGCTATATATGACAAACCCGCAGCTAACATCATACTTAACAGTGAGAATCTGAAAGCTTTTCATCTAAGATCGGGAACAAGACAGGAATGCCCACACTCTCCACTGTTATTCAACGTAGTACTGGAGGTCCTAGCCAGGCAATCAGACAAAACAAAGAAATACAAGGCATCCAGATTGGTAAAGAAGAAGTCAAATTGTCACTATTTGCAGATGATATGATACTGTACATAAAAAACCCTAAAGACTCCACTCCAAAACTACTAGAACTAATATCTGAATTCAGCAAAGTTGCAGGATATAAAATTAACACACAGAAATCTGTTGCTTTCCTATACACTAATGATGAGCTAACAGAAAGAGAAATCAGAAAAACAATTCCATTCACAATTGCACCTAAAAGAATAAAATACCTAGGAATAAACCTAACGAAGGAAGTGAAAGACCTGTACTCTGAAAACTACAAGACACTCCTAGGAGAAATTAAGGAAGACACTAACAAATGGAAATGCATCCCATGCTCTTGGCTAGGAAGAATCAATATTGTCAAAATGGCAATACTACCTAAAGCAATCTACAGATTCAACGCAATCCCTATTAAAATACCAACAGCTTTCTTCAATGAACTGGAACAAATAATTCTAAAATTCATATGGAACCAGAAAAGACCCCGAATAGCCAAAACAATCCTGAGAAGGAGGAATCAAACAGGGGGAATTACGCTCCCTGACTTCAAGCTCTACTACAAAGCCACAGTAATCAAGACAATTTGGTACTGGCACAAAAACAGACCCACAGACCAGTGGAACACAATAGAAAATCCAAACATTAACCCAAACACCTACAGTCAATTAATATTTGATAAAGGAGCCCTGGATATACAATGGGGAGAGGACAGCCTCTTCAGCAGCTGGTGTTGGAAAAACTGGACAGCTACATGCAAGAGAATGAAACTGGACTACTGTTTAACCCCATACACAAAGGTAAACTCAAGGTGGATCAAAGACCTGAATGTAAGTCATGAAACCATAAAACTCTTAGAAAAAAACATAGGCAAAAATCTCTTGGACATAAACATGAGTGACTTCTTCATGAACATATCCCCCCGGGCAAGGGAAACAAAAGCAAAAATGAACAAATGGGACTATATCAAGTTGAAAAGCTTCTGTACAGCAAAGGACACCATTAGTAGAACAAAAAGACATCCTACAATATGGGAAAATATATTCATAAATGATGTATCTGATAAGGGGTTGACATCCAAAATATACAAAGAACTCACGCACCTTAACAAACAAAAAGCAAATAACCCAATTAAGAAATGGGCACAGGACATGAATAGACACTTCTCTAAAGAAGAAATTCAGATGGCCAACAGGCACATGAAAAAATGCTCCACATCGCTAATCATCAGAGAAATGCAGATTAAAACCACAATGAGATATCACCTCACACCAGTGAGGATGGCCAACATCCAAAACACAAACAACA